>CM046722.1:24443742-25093580 GCA_025584915.1 Monochamus saltuarius
TACCTACAGTATAAATATTCATTCTTAATGAACCATCCTGTACATAGACCTGTTCGACTGCCGATTTTTTATGAAAAATGTGTTTATTTTATTGTAAATTATACTGGTGTATACATTATTTACATTGCTTAACTGAGAATTTTTAACCACAAATGTTTTTTTAGAATTGGAGTGTGTTTAGCTGTATCTATACTTCTATTAAGATCTTCTATGTGTCAGATGGTTATGGGACCTTCTAATTTTGATGATACTCGCATGGTCCAAGAAAGTTGTACACACAACTGGTGGCAAAGTGTTTTTTTTGTTAATAACTTCTTGTATCCTGGTGATATAGTATGTATCATGTCAGAGTGATTCAATGCAAGCAGGGTGATTCACAACTTATCCAAAAAAAAATGAGAATAGATGAAAAATGTAGCCAATATTGTAAAAAACAATGTAAAAGCCTTATAGTTGCCAAGAAAAAATTATTTCAGTAGTATTATTTTCAACCCTTTACATCGTTGAGATACTGCAGTCCGTCAGATTCCCAATACTGAAATAAGATTTTACTATTAACGTTTTTTCGATAGTGTTTACATTAGTTTTTCAAATGTCAAACATGGTTTACGTGTAAGGCAACTCGGAGTTGATGGATATCGTTTTCATTAATAATAAAGTAAAACACAATGCTCTAGTAGCAGACACTTTTACCGTGGTAGTGCAACGCGGGCGTGACATATTTTAAAGATTGTTGAAAAGAGTCCCTGAATAAGTACCGGGCAAACCGCTCAACAAGGAATATCCCAGTTCACAGTATATCATACACGAGGCTCAATTATATCCGTACCGTGTACAACGTGTCCCAAGCATTAATACAAAGGGATTATCCCTTACGAATTAGGTTTTGTGAATGACAAAATTCTCAAAATATCAAATTTACAACTGACGTGTTAGTTACAAATGAAGCTTTTTTATACGGAATGGGATGTATAACATTCATAATACCCATGTTTGGAATTTTGAAAATTCACACGTTTCACACAAAGTTTTGACTCACCCTGTATATTTTATCAACTGACTCACTTTTAAAAGCTTATTAAAGTCTAAAATTTTACTGTAATATATTCGTTTTCAGTGTAATGTCACTTCATGGTATTTGTCTGTGGATTTTCAACTATATATTATGGCAACAATCACTATTTATTTAATTCTGAAATTTAAATTAAATGAGTGGAAAGTTATTGGTTTTCTAATCATTTTGTCCTTGATAATATTCAGCTCAGTTTTATATATTAAGGATTTGGGCATGATTATGAGATTGGATATTAAGTAAGTGTTCTATAAGAAAATGTTACCTCACATTCCTTCTTAAATTGAGAGCTTTAAATATTTATGAGAATGCAATATTCGATAATGATATAACAACAAATTTAAAACTCTCAAGATCTACAGCAAGAAATAGAACGAAAACTTCATATAAACACCACCCGACAAATGAAGAGAGTCTAAGTGTCGGCCTGGAAGATGATTTTTTATTATGTTACCGGAACGATTCGTTCGAAAAATAATGACGTTTTGAACATTTCAACTTTTCAAGCTGAATTCAAAAATTTTTACGATATTTAAGGATTTTTATTCAGGCGTATTAAATAGGGCCATCTTCGGATTATTTTAGCCCTACCTTTTTTATTTTTACATTTTGGACCACATATATTCAAAATCTAATACTTTTTATATTAAAACAGTACTCTTATTCGAATTGGGTAAATTACACAATTTTCCAGTAAAGTAATTCATGCAAAACTTATTTTTTTTCATGCACCGTGTTTATTATTCGAAGATACGGGAAACCCGGGCAAATCGAAGTAATGGACAACAAGAACCAGTAATATATTTTCTTCTTAAATATCAGACTGGCAACACTGTAATTGAGTCCATTATTGTCCCTTCCATTATTGTATCTCTTGATCTGAACGTCTTTAAACTGTTTTTTAAATTTCATGGCAGTGTCTTTATGTCAATGTATGTGTAATAATATGGAGCATTTCATCAGAAAAGGTATACATCATATATCTAAATACCAAAGTTTTTTATACTTCCGCGTAGAGAAACAATTAAGGTAAAATATAACCCCACTTTCTCAACAATGCGCCCATGTTTACATTAAAATATACTATACATTTGCGGTTTGGACAAAAAGAATCATGATTCCTTTTGTTCAAACGAGGATTTCTTGCTTGAACAGACTTAATATTTTTCCTTCTGGTCTACCCCAAAGATCTAGCATTAGGACACTTCTTTTCATTTAATCTGTCAATGATTTATCTGTATTATTAAAATATACATTTACAAGCTTTTGCTGGAGATTTAAAACTTTTTGAAATACATATAGGTACATTTCATTGATGGTTGCTTAAAATTATAGAAAAGGTTTAGTTGAGGAACGGTGTTGACAGATCTAGTTACCAACATAAGTTCATTTTTTTAAACTCGCCCTGATTTATTTAACTATATCCTCCACGCCATAACTCTGAAACATAGCAATGGTGTTGAAGAGTTATTATGGATGAAAAATCAATCACATGTCCAATTCCTACAGCTTACGAAGCAATGGGAGTTGTTATTAAAAATTCATCAACTTTAATGACGTTCAAAACTTGAATAGTAATGGTTAGAGAAACACTGGTGTATTTATTTACGACTACGACGGGGCATCCGTTCTTTCTTCAAGAAAATAACCCAATTTGTTTAGTATATATACAGTGTGGAAGAAAGGTATGGAATAAATTAATTATTTCTAAAACTACGAAGTTTCATGAAATTTCCTCGGACAGGTCGATATTGCTTTTTAAAAATACTCTTTTTTCTATACCAACGCATTTCCGACGGTCATTTGTTTTCGCGTGACGTCATCGGATATTTTTTTAAATAGAACCCCTATATTTTTTCATCGGATTCTTGTAGAGCTTAACTTGCTGAATTCAAAAATGTATAATTTCAACACTTTATTTCTTCAACTTTAGCAATAGTGCAGCTATATAAAACTGTTATCGTTTCAGGTAAAGTGCCTTTTCTACTGAAAATACAGCAAAATATTACTTGAAAAAGTTGTTCAGAACGGTAAATTATGACGACGTGCAAAATTTTAAGAAGATCGGCGAGGTTTGATTTTGAAACCATTTTTCAACAAAGCACAAAGATTTTATCAAAGCAGGCCGATCTTTTTAAAATTTTGCACGTCTCCATAATTTACCGTTTTGAACAACTTTTTCAAGTTAAATTTTGCTGTATTTTCAGTAGAAAAGGCACTTTACCTGAAACGATAACAGAAATTAATAATAATGTCATGGGAACCACTTATAAATAGGCAGTCGTAGATGATTCTTAATTGTATCTTTGTTCTCAATGCTACTTCACGAAGAAAATTGAAGACAGCTCCCAAAGCCTGACACCTAAGAATTCAGTTGCGGGTTCAAATTTTTCTTGTCGTGTTTTAACTTTTTTTGGCAATTTGGAAGTCGTCTATTAGAGCGTCTATTATCGTCTATTATTATTAAATAAATTACGTTTGAATCAACAGTACCGCCAGGAGATACGTATTTTATCGATCGAATCTTGTAAGGATGTTATACATATCAACATATTCCAATTGGACCACAGGCCTTGTAGGTACACTGCTGGGAATTATATATACGAAAAATAAATATCGCAATATCAACAGCAAAGTGAGTATTAATTTAATTTTATTAATTATATTTAAAACCTAATAATAAATTTAATTAGGAAAATTTCGTACTCGAGCCCAGTCATATACCGGGGTCAGATAAGTTACGTACGTTAAAAAACCTGTTTCTTAAAGTAAGTCAAATTGTACGCGGTGTAGAACTAACTACATCTATCGGCCGTTCGCTACTCCATGCCGGACTGAAAATGTCACAGGCACGAAGCGTTCTACATGCAGCAGACACCATTGAAAGCTGTCGACCTTTATCGCGATTGGCGAGAAACGATATTTTGCAAACACGGAATTCCAGGAAACAACTACTCTGCGGGCTAATGCCCCGACCAGCATTGAATTACACCTGGAAAACCTATAGCAACAGCTAGAGTCATTCGTCAGACGCCCACCAGACATATACCGGTTTCGAGCTTATTAGCTCTCATCAGTATGCCATAGGTGAGGTATCCGACGAATAATCCTAGCTGCTTTCGTCTGTCTAACCCGACAGAAGGGACCATGAGTACGCGGTGTAGAACTAACTACATCTATCGGCCGTTCGCTACTCCATGCCGGACTGAAAATGTCACAGACACGAAGCGTTCTACATGCAGTAGACACCATTGAAAGCTGTCGACCTTTATCGCGATCGGCGAGAAACGATTTTTTGTCTGACGAATGACTCTAGCTGTTGCTATAGGTTTTCCAGGTGTAATTCAATGTTGGTCGGGGCATTAGCCCGCAGAGTAGTTGTTTCCTGGAATTCCGTGTTTGTAAGTCAAATTGGTTACTTACGTTAAAAAACATATCTAAAGAATATATATCTATATATGAAAATTACTCTTTGTCAGTAATTTTAGGATTTGCTCTAGTGATGAATCTTTAGCCGAAAGCACTCAGCTATGATTTTTAAAAGTTAAAATACGCTTTTAAAATTCGTTTTTGGGCGTTTCTTTTATTCACTAATGTATGTACTCAAGTTCCAGTCATTTAAGCACAAGTGTTTACATATCGCTCAAAAACCTCAGCGGATTCATAGTTCTTTTTATTTTATTTATGTATTCGACTTACAAGTCAAGGAGGGCTGACGGTAGCCGAGCAGTCAAGGCGGTGCCGAGCAGTCGCTGCCAGGGCAAGCACGAGCGGCCGGAAGTTGGTTCGAATCCAACACGGGGCAGGAATTTTTCTGTCCTTCCCATGGATGTTTGTGATTGTAAAGGTGGAGGGTAGTATAAGTTAGTAGGTAAAAAGGGCCAAATATGGCCTAATTACCTTTACCTTTTTTTACAACTCAAGGAAGAAAGTTAGACGACCGATATTTTCAGTTCAAGCAATAAGAAAGTATATAAACAAGCAGGCGATACCTCTACAGGGTGTTCGGAAAAATGTGGTTATACAAGTTCTTATACAATTTTTCCCTACAGCCTACAAATTTAATGTGATGAACACAGGTAAGGCCCGCTTGAAATGGTGTCCTTGGAACATATTTAACTTTTGAATTTACCAAATTTGATAGGAACTTATCATCTCATGTTCTATCTGCACCCGAGAGATTTACAACATTTTCCCGTACACCTTGTTTATAATTTTAATTCCTCTATCATAGAAAACGTTGACGTTTATGAATAGAATTTCGCACCTAGTGTAATTTTAAAAATGCATCAATTGTAATTTTGTAATGCATAAAACTAATTATTATTACCTATTTCATATTTAATTATTATTATTATTTTGCTTTTTCAGTTTGTATTCATTTTGTGGTTGTCATTATTTTTTGGTTTATCTACTTCAACCATATTTATAGCAAGTTCTGACATCAGTGGCTTCCCAGGAGCAATTATGGGTTCCTTGCTTAGACCCTTGTTTTCTTTGGGTATCGGCATTGGTATTTTAGGAATGTCACACAACATAGGAGGTAATATGTTATTTTATTTCAATAAACGTAATTGAAATGGGCATGACAGAAAATTTATCTGAATATATCGTAATAATTTCAATTTTAGTGGACAAATATCAAAATAATTTTGGACGAGGCGCGAGAATTGTCTGAACAATAACTGACTAGTTAAATTATGGAAATAACAAATAAGAAAATGAAATATACGAGAGAGAATCTTAAGCAGGGGTCTTCCTTTTAACTATATAGGTTTCACAACCAATCGTACAGGGTCTAGTGTCTTTAATACAGAATATTAAAAATCTGAATTTCTGATAGTAATTAAGTAAAAGAATATAGCTCGACATAGGTCGATTATGAAATCTGAGTAATTAGCATTAACAGAACAATTGAAAATATAAAGCTGAGCGTGATATTTCATATAATTAGTACACATACCTACTATAAATAGGTGAATTTTTAAGAACGTTTGTCTGAACATGAGGGATGTTAAAGTAAATATCACTCAAAAACTCAAAATGTCCGAGCAATCTACCATGTTAGATAAAAGTTTATCCAAAAAAGAACTGAAAAACAAACACGACGAGAGGCTAAGTTGTTAAGGTTAAACCTAACTAATAGATCAGACTGTGGAATGCCAAGAGCTGGATAAACACCATCTACTCTAAAACTTAAATATTTAACAAATTTTCTCTGAACATTTTCCAAGCTGGTAATATGGATATAATATTGAGGGTCCCAGACAACTGCTGCATACTCCAATTTAGGTCTAACATAAGCATTATAAAGTAAAGTCAGAGCGAGAGTAAAGAGCTTTTCTTAAAATGAAACCCAATTTTTTATAAGCAGCAGATGTTATATGATTAATATGCGGTACAAACATTAATTGTGAATCAAATATAACACCCAAGCCTTTAAATTTAATGCATATATTTAGAACAATAATATCAATATTATAATGGTACTGAATAAGGGAAAGTTTCCTTGTAAAACTCGTAACTTAACATTTCAATAAATTTAGCGGTAATTTATTATCTTGACACCATAGGTTAATTTTTGAGAGCTGTTGCTGTAAAAAATAAGAGTAGAAATACAGTCGATCGATGCAAACAACTTCATGTCATCAGCATATAAATATTTGCTTGAATATTAGTGAGTGCATCATTGATAAATATAATAAACAAAAGAGGACCTAGAACTGATACCTGCGGAACTCCAGATGTAGCCACCACATAAACCAAATTAATGCCACGAAGTTGTACATTTAAAATTATATTACTTTAGTATGAAGTACAAAAAAGTTAGAAAATTAAATGATACGGATGACAGTTTAAGTAACAAAAGGCCATGATAAAGTCTATCAAACGCTTTAGATACATCTGTATAAATAACGTCCGTCTGGCTATCTTTATCCAAAAAATTCGAAAGGAGTGAGTAATATCAATAAGGTTTGTTGTTGTAGATCTTTCAGTAATAAAACCATGCTGCGAAGATGTAATTTGCGGTTTTGAATGACAAGAAAAGGTTTTATTATAGAATAACTTCAAATAATGTGCCAAAGTTGGAGAGAATTACTATGGGCCTATAATTTTCTATATTTAATTTGTCCTCTTTCTTAAAAATCAGACAAATTTTGGATTTTTTCCAAAATTCCGGATAAACTGCACATTTTAATGATAAGTTCAAAATAATATTGAGTGGAAAAGCAAAGATTGGTGCACAATTCTTCAATAAGAAAACAGGAATTCCGTCGGGATCATTTGTTAATTTATTCTTAAATTTGCTTAAAGCACAGCAAACATCTTGTACTGATACTACTGGAATATCAAGTAACGGCGTGTTATTAGCAGTATTCAGACCAGTAATGTGCATGTTTGATGACTGAATAAATGCTGATTGAAAATAGCGTGCGCAACAATTCACAAAATCTTCTGTGTCATCGATTGACCACTAACCGTTTGCGGGACACTTTCAGAAAATAGTAACTTTGCATAAAATAATGAGCATACATCATTAACATCAGTACATTTAGACAAATAAGACCAATCTGTATTAGATACGTCGAAATATAAGGAGTTAAAATCGGCCTTTTTCGAATTCAATGCAGGTTTAGATTGACAATTATATAATCTATCTCTAGTTTTATATTTGATATATAAGTCCAAGGGAGGATGATGAAAGTCCTCAGAAAGCAGACAAATTTCAAATCTACTGACTGTAATGACTTAAGTACTTAACATCAAGTCTGTTGTTTCTATTCACAATATCATTATATTGAGTAAGTCCAAAAAAATCTCAAAAATGTATTAAGGAGTTAACAGATCTGCTATAAATGTCACCAGTCGCCCATAATACCTAGGATATAATTATGTAAAAATTCAAAATATAAATGGTATGTTTCTACATTAACCAAAGGAGGAATATATAGCAACACAATAGTTACAGCAAACGACCCTAAATTTACTTTAATTCCGATAATATCAATATTAGGAAACATATCATTAATGGAACTTAAATCAATTGATTTTGCAGATAACGATTTCCGTAATGCTAACAAAAACCTCCTCCTCTGTTCAAACCAGTTAGATCAAAATTTCGATCTTACCTAAAAATAGAAAAGTCATTGCAAAATAATTCGCAGGTGGCTTAAGATAACATTCCTGTTATTTTCTAATCCCTAGATTATTCAGTTACTAAATGTCCAAAATTGTTTGTATTTGAAGAAAATACTATTTCAAAAATACGGTGCCCTTAAGACCAAGCAGGTTCTTGATTAAATAAAGAATACTATACTATTTTTTTTTTCAGGTATTATCAAAACTATTTGTGAAAATAAATACGTTGTGATGTTGAGTAACTTCTCATTCTGCGCTTACGTCTTTCAGATTTTTGTTATATTTACTAAAGGAATTGGTTATAGTACATTAATCGAATTTAATCGAACTAAAATGGTAGTATAACTTGAATTTATATCTTAAAATTTTTATAGTTACTACTTACTATAACTTTAAGTTAACGCAATTTTTAATTTTTCAGATAAAATATTTATTATTCTTTGATGCACCAGTAACGATATTACTTGGAATTATTTGTACAGTGATAATTGAACAGCCTGCGGTTAATTTACAGAAGATATTTCTGCCCCAAATAGCACGTGGAAAGGAAAAATCGCAGAAGGATCAATGACAGTATTTTTTTGTTATTATTTGTTTTTATTTTATTAAATGGTAAAGATGTATTGTGATTATTTTAAATTTGCCCTTTGCTGAGCACTGCAACACATGCAATACTTTTTAAGCTCTGTTTAAGAAGCACTTCTAATTCAATCAACGCCAGACTTCAGACTTCAGCATGAATAACAGCAGAAAGTAATGGTTGCGATCTTGAGCCAGAACTTAGATTCATACCCATTCGTCGATGTTGATGTAACTATTAGAAGTGCTATATATACAGGGTGTTTCATGAAGTTCTCCCGGAACGAATACAGGATGTTCCTTAGGTTATTTCTAGAAAAAAAGTTTATATAAACATGTGTCCGATTTGCTTTACTTTGTGAGCTACATGACTTTGAAACTTAAATGTAAAAAGTAATAATCAAATTTGTTGCGTTACGTCTTGGCGCGTTACGCATTAGTCAAGTGTGCTCTGACGACATTTACAAGGTAAAGTTTTTAGCGAAAGAAATCCCGTGATTGCTTGAAGATGTACCTCTGGCAAGACTATTAAGAATATACTTGCAACATGATGGAGCTCCACTTCATATTTCCCGAATTATCACTGCTCATCAAAATCAGCATTCCCCTGGACGCTGGATTGGTCGAGGTGGGCCACACATTTGGCCAGCTAGGTCTCCAGACCTCAATCCGTTCGATTACAACATGTCGGGTTGAATGAAGGATTTGGTTTATCAAGAGAAAGTGGAAACACGCGAAGCTCTAATCCAAAGAATTGTTAATGCTGTAACGCAAATAGAAGAAAAGCACGCAAATATTAGAAATGCAACGCGAGCAATTCACAGGCGTGCTGACAAATGTATTGAAGTAAAAGGTGGAATTTTCGAAAACCTTTTAAATTAAGAATGTATGTCACTATTACCGATGTTCTAAATATAAAAATGAAAATTAATTTCCATTATTTTATTTTCAAATTCGTGTACTTAGCTCAATAAGTAAAGCAAATCGGACACATGTTTATATGAACTTTTTTTCTAAAAATAACCCAAGGAACATCCTGTATTAGTGCCGGGAGAACTTCATGAAACACCCTGTATATTGTGATAAAATAGAAATTTACATAAAAATTAAATGCAGTGAAAATCATTTTAAACAACAAATATAAAGAACTATTATTGAAATTATGTTATTGTAGGTGTATAATATAGAGAAATTGTTATTATTTTACAAATTTTATTAAATTTAATTTAAATTTTATCTATCTTAATTGGACATGACAATACAGAAACACATAGTACATAAAGAAAATGAATTCAAAACCAAGACATTGACATATCAAAAGAAAGCTTAAAGAACCAAGATTTATCATGTATGCATATCGCAAGACGAAAACATTAGTCAAATAAAATAGTAAAATAAAATGAAAATTCCAATATTGAACATAATGACAAATAGAAAGGTCAAATGTAAAGATGGCTATACAATGAAAATTCAAGATATCTGACAGGACTCTAGAAAAACACAAATTAAAGAATATTTCATTATAAAGTTAATTAAAAACTGTTATATATTTGTAAAATCTAGTTATAAGATGATAAAAGACAATTAGTGTAGTGAATAGTGCTTCGAAGAAGTAAATTAAAAGTGAGACATGTGTATTGACCTTAAGAAAAACTACTAAGAATCTAGAAGGTAAAATTACCTAGAAACAAAAGTTTATTGACTAGTTACGAAGAAAATTGTGAAACGAGAAGAGGTGCAAGTTTGGTAGAGCAGAAAATTTCATTTAAATTAGTTAAAATTTTGTTATAAAAGTATAAATTCATGCTTACCAGTTTCACATTATCAGTATAAAAGTAAAGTAACTCAAATCAACATCTATCAAGATAACATTTTAGAAATTTGGTGGAAATCATCTCCATAACCAGACCTAGGGTTAGCAAAAGGTCTCAGATATTCATCTCCAGAGGAAAATAACCTCCAAAAACTACAGCAAGACATCAACAGGTATAAAATTCCAGAATTCAACAGGATATCCAGTCTGGAGTATCAACAGCATCCAGAGACTACTACATCATCCAGAGAGGATCAATTCCAAACAGCAGTATTAGAAATATCGTCTATAAAAGGAGTAAGAAATGTAACGTATACAAAACGATATCTACCTAGATCGAATGCAAATTGATCAATACTCAACTTCTAAAACGATAAATAATAAATTACATTTAATAACTTACCTTTATTAAATTCGAATTACGTTAAAAGCTTAAACTTTAAAAATTCCAGTAATTAACTGTTGTATGAAATAAAGAGCCAATAAAGACGGCCATTTAGAATCAACTGATAAATAGAGCCTAGGTAAAATTTATGCAATATTCTTTAAATTCGTGTGTGTTTCTAGTTGCCTAATAGTAAACAGCTTCATAGAAATTTATAAAAACCAAATGAAATATACACGTGGGTAATAGATAATTAAATTAAATCTTGTAAAATATTGAAAAATATTCTTTAAATATTCATTGTGTTGAATGAGTTCATAGTTCAATTGAGAACTTGTCATTTTATGTTTGAATAAAAGTTAATGTACTGTTCTTAAAAAAATTGTTTTATATGTACTGAGTGGTAACAGATAATCGAACATTTTATAACAAAAAACTGTGTTAGCTACTCTGCTAGAATCCACTCCTGAGGTAAGAGAAAAACATAGCCAGGGTATAGCAAAATACAGGTAAAACAATATTATCTAAATAAAATCATAAATTTAAATTATAAAACAAATTATATTCATTCACATTTAGAACTCACATATACAAAATAACATAAATACAACTTTACACTAAGTATTTAAATAAATAACAAAATAAAATAAAATAAAACTTTGGCGCCCAATAAAAAATTAATAAACATAACAAAATTCATATTAACATTATCATCATCACACACACACACACACACACATTACAAATAACAATAATATAGGTATAGTGTTATAATACAACGCTTTGCTGACTTTCATAAAAATTATTACAATGGTTATGTCAAATGCTTCATATTACAATCAAATATTTGGAAATATAAATATTTTATACTAACAATATGTAATGTGAAATAAAATATGGCAATATATAAAATTAAGTAAACATATTAGTTTTTATTTTATAACCTTACCCTTGTCAAACTACAATTTAACCTAACACATATGACCTATAATATGTCATGAATAATATTCTTTATAAAGTTAACAAATACATATGTGTTTGTAATGGATTTAATTCAAGTGAATTAGTTATATTAAACAATATAATATGATTGAGTAGGATAATATTATATAAAGAATTCAACAGTGTCAAAGACCGATCAGATTTAATTTGACGCCAAATTCAATGTTCTTAAGATTTGAAAAAAATCCAAGGGATGGGCAACTGCCTCGCTTACAGTACTTCTGCTGTAAAAAAATTTCATGAAAGCTTGCATAAAAAAAGGTAAGTATGTAAGTACAATCTTCTTCTAAGAAACCATAAATAGAGAACAATACCGAATCATTTTACGAGAAGTTCTGGAAACAAGGTATGACAATGAACTGAAACAATATGGAGCCATCGCACAAACTGCAGGAGAGTTTATTGTAATATAATTTTTCATATGTAAAATATATATTTTTTAAGTTAAAAAAAATCACTATGTACATTCAGTTTTTGTAAATAAATTAATTTCTACTGTACTGGATATTTCTCTTATGCTTGCTGCTTGTCTAGAGAAATTGTCAACTGAGTTTGTTTGCTTGGCGTGCATGATCACATAAATCGATAACTCAGTATTAAGTGAAAGCAAGTATACTCTTCTTATATATTATGACAAAAAAAATATCATAAAGCTTCGATTTATCCTTTCGTTAGGAGAATGTGATGAACTCATTATTGACAGCAATTATTAGTACAAGTTGCACTGAAATCGCATGTGACTTGTCTCCAGACTTGCATTGTACAGATAAAATTAATATAAATATAAGTTAGGTTAAAAAAAATTGGTTAGTTTAGATATCAGTTTGTAATTTAAATAAGTTGATTCTATAATTATATTTCAATCCCATTCTCAAATTATCATATATTACTATATTACGGCAGTACTGCATACTGGCATTAAAAATTGCCATGAAATCATAGCAGATACAAACAAATTTGTATATTTTTGTAGACGCATCCGAAATCAGTGCCTCTGATTTTTTACGAAGTCGAGTTACTTTTTTAAATTAGCGGCACTGGCTACCAGTATCTTCTTCGATCAGGTTGATATTTATGCATTTTATAACAACCTATCCAGTAATATGTAAGCCAAATATGGTTTGAACAGGTACATTAGTTTCAGAGATATTGTAATATATCTTTATTGTTTTGCAAACTTTAACACCCTGTAACTTCCTCACGGAGTTCTCAATATCTAAAGCTTATATGATAAAGGGAATTTGTTTGAAGAATCCATCGTTTCCTAAATTTTGTTCATTTGAAACTGAAAAATCCTATGTATCAGTCATAAGAACGAAGTTCTGCAATATCAAACAGACTCAAAGAAATCACAGTAGTTTTAAGTAACAGTGACTGAAATATTCATGTATACTACATGACAAAGAAATGTAATTTAATATTAAATATCATTTTTTTTTTTAATTTTTTGCGTGTTTACTATTCTCAATATAAAAAATGATAAATTTACTGGTTTATCCATTTTTTTGGACTTTGCATAGGTCAGATTTCTCAGCTTCTTTGACTTTGAAAGGGATTGTTGGATTTGCAAAACGCGGTGAGAGGAATTCCTAGAGGGGCTAACAGATCCTTATGTAACATAGTACGGTGTTGCCAGACGTGGATTTAGGAAGGCCGTGGCAGTATATCAGTACTTATTCCGTACCAGTTTGATAAGCTATTCTAAGCAATAAAAAAGCTTATCAGTCCGTCAGTAAAATTACAAAAATATCGTCGCCAGCTTATTTAAAAGCCACTGGACGGACACTGAAACAGCACTGATATCACTGATACGGCACTGTGACGGATGTGTATAAACACGACAATTTAAAATCTCAGCAACAATTTTTTATTTTTTAGTGGTACTGAACTGACACGGCACTGATAGGTGTAAATAGACCTTTAATGTTCTACGATCTGGGAATAGAGAATCGGACAGCATATAGTCGAACAGCGGCATTTTCTTCAGCTAGACCATACATTATGCATATCTACAAATTTCTCAAATATGAACTCTTCCTATTTTGTGGAATTGACAATTTCTGACAAAAAAGCTTAGTCGTTGTAGCGTGACTGAAAAATCCAAGAAAATGTAACTTTTATTATTTTGATTAACAATTAGTATGGCTACTAATGAATTAACAAATATGGTTTCAAAATTGCATGTTTAAATTAAATGATAAAAGATGGAATACGTTTTTGCAACAGACTGATAGAGGACTCGAACTGCGAATATCAAATTTGGCAGCACTGTCAAAATTGTTTAATTTCTTAAACTTAATTTTGACCGTACCTGTATAATGAAGCATGTCAAATTCCAATTCTTATATATTAAAAGCTGTAGATAACTCTCGCACGCACACTTGACTCGAAAATTGCCCTTTTTACCGCCACAAAGGCTTTTTTAAGAGCCGTGTAGCGTCGAGCAGCTAAACACTATGCCTTTCGCCGTCTTTCTAGATTGCCTACGGCGTATTTTGATGCCGATTTTTTCGTGTTTTCCATTTTACCAAAGCTCCTCGGCCAAAAATCGCGGATTTTTTTATGTGGAACGAGGAGAGATCGATTAGGTTCCGCCCCTTTCTAGACATTCGACAAATGGCAGACGAAATATGTTTTGCAAGACATGAACGTCAGAAATGTCACATAATTTGTTGTTGTTTATATACTCGAATCAAGAATTCAGACGTCTTACGTCACGGCTGATGTTACACATTTATTTTTATTGTCAACGTAATTTTCGATATTTGGTCGCGTTAAAAACAATGTTTTATTGCAATTTAGAGCAATATATGATGCAAACTTTTAGTGTAGTATATATAGGTTTATTACTATCAGTTGCAGTTTCTTAAATATAAATTGATGAAAATATAAGCAATTGTTTATTTGTTCGCATGACATAAGTCGTCTGAATTCTTGTCGCGAGTATACCCCTTTAGAAATTCAACAAACATCAAACGAAACGTCAAAATGAATTCAAACAGATTATGTTTTCTGAAACAATTTTCGGGCCCTTCCAGCTACGAGAAGTTGTTATTGTGTTGACTGAGATATATCCGACTCCTTTGGTGATGATTCTATAGCCCAAAATCTGAATTGGTATCTTTAAATATTTTTGTTTACATATTATGTGGTAATATAGCTGAAATAATATGGCAACATGTGCAAAGGTTGTAGTAGCTCGATTGGTAGCGTTTACATTTATCAGTCAAGAGGACGGACGGTGGTTTGATTCCCGCAGACCAAGTGTTTTTTATAATAGTTTTTTTATTTTTTTACTATACTTCATGATTTTTTTGTCAAAACTTATATAATGCTTTTATAGAAACTTTAAATTTGAACCTTCTAAAATGATCAGCATGCCTTAGGTCTGGGTTTAAAATTTGATTTTATAACGAATTTTGCTTAAGTTTTAGTCAACTACTAGGCGCACCGGCGACCAAAATCACCGAAACGTCAAACGTGTCCGGCGGTGACATCTCGGAATAAAACGTAGGAAATTTGGAAAAATGGGCCGATTGGAGGCCGGCAAATACCAAAAACTGTAAATTGAAAGTATATTTACGAGTGAAAACGTGGTAAAAATGGGCTAGACAATATGGCGGTAGTCATTTCATTGCCATGTCGCTTCAATTTATAGGGTGATTCAAAGAGGCTTGACAATGTTAAAATAAAAATTGACAAAATAAAATAAAATTCCAAATTCGAGGAAATTTTCGGTTTTTTCGCTTCACACCGGTTGTCGAACGTGCGAAAGACTATTTCGTATACAGAGCGTTGAAAAAAATGTTACCGTTAAAAAAACGCAAAATTAAGGGAATTAAAACTAACGGAGCAAATACAGTGTTCAAAAATAACGAACCATTCTCTAAAAACCCTTTAAATTCATGAAATAAAAAATTTTTTGATAAAACTTTTAGTTACATAAAGACTACCCGATTCAATAATTCAATATTTAAATTATAGCATGTTGGAAAAAAAATTAACCAAACTCGAGAAAACACTAAAAATTACCAAAATATGCCAACCACTCTTTGAAATTATAGAGCGTCGGGTTTTCACCACCATAGAGAGTTTAGCCAAAGTAATGTTTCCATTTTATTAATCACAGGCCGCGCGCAGTAATGGCAATTAAGTAAAAGGCATTAGGCAGCGGTGGTCTTGCCGCGCGCAGCGCTGCCAGAGGCCTTTGGCACGAAGAAAGGTCAAGTCGGCGATGGCCGACTTGCCACCTTTCTAGTTTAAATAGTAAAAGTTTTATTATCATTACTGCAATTTCGAGGTTGCCAAGGTAGTGGTTTAGAAATTATGAATGAAATTCAATATTTAACTTCTTACTTGGGAGCCCTGTATATCAAAGGAAGACGGATAGGAAACAAATGTATATGAAGTACCGACATTATTGTGACTTCCCCTGTATGCCCTCTCAGTTTTAATAGTTTCTGAACATCCTGTATATTCTGAACTAAATGGAATTGTAACTTTGTAGTCAATTTTAATAAGCATGTGTAGCATGACACGAAATATTTATTCATTAAAGTAGTCATAAATTTTGCAAGAATCTATAAAATACCATGAAACAAACCAAAGGGGCCCGCCCAGTCTCTCACTCGTAATATTCATGTTAGTAGTGCTTAAGTCTTCCTCTTTAACATAAAGATTGGAAACGGGTAAGTTTTCATATTTTTTTATAACCTGTACCTACATATTATTTATATTGCAGCCCTCTAAATTGGAGGTAATGGGTATGTTTTTGTAAAATTGATTTCAGAGAATGAATAGGAAATATTGTTATTTTGTAATTTAAACCATCTGTGATTAGGTCTTTTGTGCGACTGAGGTCATAATAATATTAGGAAAGAACTTCAGCATCGCCGAAAGTCGTTGGATACTATACATTAATTAATAGATAATAAAGTTAGGAAAATGATTTTATTAATTTATAAGATAAATATAAAAAAAAATTAAAACAAAAATTTTATATTGAGAATTAAATATTTTTCTATTTTTGGAACTGGCATTCACTATGGTGAATGGATGTTACACCACGACAATGATAAAACAGTTTTTGTCAACTCCCGTCCCTTAAGTTTCTCTAATTTGACCTATATGTATATACAATGTTCTCATGGAGCCACCCTGGTATCTCGCTCAGCTGATGTCCAAATACTTTGAAACTTTGGTGGTGAATATACACCTATGAAGTGAGTCTTTAGACGTAGCTATATTTGATTATAGTCAGAGGCGTCCGATTATAAGAAGGAAAAAGGAAGAAGGAGAAAGAGGGTGGATTTTTCAAAAAAGTATTAGCGATTTTTTTACAAAAAAACTAGTAAGATATTCTTAATCGGCACCTTTAGAAACCCCCTTGGACAAGATTACATCGTTGTGGGTTTCAGATATGGGCCGTCGAAAAACTGTTTTTTTTTTTCAACTTAAAATTATTTGTATCTGTAATACGGGCTCTCAAATGAAAAAAATGTATTCTATATTTTTGTTCAGAATTATGTATTTTACTGGTATGAAATGATTCCATTTATTTTCAATGTTCAGCTCTAGGAATATTGTCATATTTTTCTGGAATGCCCTATATAAAATTCCTTTTTTTATCAACTCCAACACACTGTATTTCTCTTATAAAGCTACAAAAAAATTATTTATCTTGATGGAGTAATGCTAAATAATGTCATAATAATATTAACTCAGGATTTAGAAATAAGAAAATGAAGTAATTAATATTTGATTATTAAAAGCCATCTTAAATTATTTGTTATTTGTTCTTTTATTATCAGTTTTTATTGAATGGTTCAGCAAACCAGGGATTGAAGAACAAAATTAGACTTTTTACCTTATTAATGGAAAGTTTTATATTACTTTTTCACAATGCAGATTAATGACCGGTTTCTCCATCACTATTCGATAAGTACATTCATCTATGTCTAAACTATGCGCAGATATTTATATTTATAATACGAATATTCTTTTGCACAAAAATATAAAGTGTAAATTTTAGTTTAAAAAGTTATTTGACAGACATATACGGCCGCCCTATTGTCATATATGGCCGTCTTATGACTTAATTTATGAAACGAGCGTAAAACGTTAGTTGGACTAACAATCTTGAAGCCGTTTAAAATACACAGGTCTTTCTTATTTCTTATTTGGTATAATTTCGCGGTTGCCAATTTTTTGGTCGTCAGAAAGGTGGTGACATAAAACGTCCGAAGAAAATATACACATAGAGAATATACATTATGTTCAGCACCACCTATTGTTGAAAAATTCTTGTGAACTAAAGCTATATAAGTTAGACATCCGAGACTCAATTTGACGACCAACAATTTTTTGCGCACGAGTTTGTTGGCACCAGACACGGCAAACTATTTGACGGCCATATATGACCGTCAAATGCACGCGGTCGTCGAAATGATAGTAAATTGATCCGTATGGTTTTCTTCTGCACGTTCTCGAAGTTTTATTTTTATAAAACTTTGAAAAAAGTTTATTCTACAAAATTACTCTAGAAATATTTTTATGTTTTAAATGATATCGAAAACCGCTCCTTCTAATCCTATATCATGGCGTTTAATATGACGATCCAAGGCTTGCTATTATTATTTTTAGGTATACCCCCGGAACAAAAAAAATTTAGAATTTTTTATTTAAAGTCTGATAAGGTGGTGTGGTGGTGGTGGTGTTAATAAAAATTATACAGAGTGTTTTGCTCTGCGCTAAACGTTTTTATTCAATTCGGAGGCTATAAAAACAGGCTTTGGATCGCCATCTTAAAGGCCGTGATAGGATTAAAAGTAACGGCTTCCAATGACATTTAGATCAAAAAAATATTTGTTGCGCTATTTTGATAAATACAATTTTTACGAATGTTTACAAAAACGAAACTTTAAGAACGTGTAGATGAAAATACTCTGTATAGTTTTTGTTCAAATTTCACACATAGGGGTTTTGAGCGGTCCTGATTAACACCACCTTATCAGATTTTAAATAGAAAAATCGCTAAACGTTTTTATTGAATTTTGAGGGGATGAAAAAATCATAGCAGGTCTTGGATCGCCATCTTAAATGCTGTGGTAAGGTCAGAGGAAGCGGTTTTCGATGTAATTTAAAATAAAAAATAAAAAAAATTATTATCTTGAAAAATAAAGTTTTTACAGATTTGTACACAAATAAAGGTAGACACCCTGTGTGAATCAATTTTGTATAATTATATAAAAATGCATGGGCAACTATGCTACCAGCAGTATTTTTATCATTTTAACGTTTTTTGAGAATTCCCAAAATATAAAGTAGTAACTATTATATATCAATATGACGGAAATCAATAATGCAATTAGATAACTTACAAATATACAGTGCGTTATATTTAAAAAAAATATGTTTGAGTCAGCAACTATTTTCACCATTCCGATATCTCCAAGATAAAAAGAATCCTTTAAAAAAAGTTATTTTAAATTTCGTTTTATATCATAAAAGCAAAGTCTATGTTATCCAGTGTTGCGAAAACTGCATCCTTCTTCTCTTGTAGTTCCGCGATGCCCTACAATTTGATCTTTGTGCGATACTTCTTAGATCCCTCCTTAGACACAAATATTTCTAAATAGATCATTCGCCTCATCTTGGCTGTAATGGAGCATATAAAGATGAGTTAGAGGCGAAAAAGGATCGTATTTGATTTTCTTATTTTTGGTAATAAATATGATTAATTATAATAATTGTTGAGTTCGCCTTAATACAGTTTTCCATTTCCATATACACCGACATCTACAACAACCTCTTTAAGTATAAAACTACATTCTATAAATGTATGATTATTATTCATAACCTATAATATTTGAGCTTTCAAGTTATACAGGGTATCCCAACGAAAATTTGACCCCCCCTATAATTGGAAAACCGAATAATATTTCAAAATTCGCCGAGACCCGTCGATTTTTATTCTTGGGGGGAGCTTTTTTGACAGTCAAGCCAACTCGATATGTTCATCCCCCTAATGCCTACAACCCCAACTTAAACATTTAAAATGCAACTACCCCACTTGCGGCACATCATTTTAAAGTCCTTTTCATTGCGAATACAGTGACGTACTGTTTTTAGAAATCGGTTGAGATTTGACAGAATTATTTTTTACAAACGAAAAGATGACAAACCAACTTACGCGTAGTAATTTCTACACAAATGCCCACCACTAATAAGCTTTTCATCTACTACACATGACCGCTTTACCTAATTGTTATTGATGTGTCTATCAGTTTACAAAAAAGTCAGAAATGAAATAAAAAAGCTGAAGCAAATAAAACTAGATACTAAAATAGTTATTAGTAGAAGATACTTAAGTTTATAGGAACTCAGACCTTTTCAAAATAACGAAAAATCAGTACTACAAAAAAAGTCGGTGTTTTTGCTTGTGACCAAGAAATCGTTAGTTTCAGCCGTTATTGAAAGTATTAACGTGTGTTCGAAATGGTTTATTCTATCGCGGAAATAGTAGAAATTGTTGCAATTTATTATCGAAATCACGATTGCGCTAAAGCTACAGCACGAATTTTTAATGCCAATCATCCTGAAAAAAATGTAAACCACGAGTACGTTAAACACCTGATTGACAATTTTGTTGCAACAGGTTCGCTTTTAAACAAGAAACGTGAAGTAATTGGGCCAGTTCGAAATGAAGCAGTTGAAGTGGCAGTTTTGGGTCATGTACAGATGGATAATAAGCAATCGATTACAACTGTGTCTCAAGCTTCTGGCGTGTCCCGTTCCAGTGGTCATCGAATTTTGAAAAAACACTAGTTCCATCCATTTAAGATGACGCTGGTTCAAGTGTTACATGAAGATGACTTTGATCGCCGTAACCAATTTTGCGAATACTTTAGTGAACAACTTCTACTGAATCCAAATCTTCTCTACAATACATGTTTCTCCGACGAATGCACATTTATGTTGAATGGCGAAGTGAATACACACAATTGTCGTTATTGGAGTGATACTAATCCGCATTTAATCAGGGAATTTCGTACTCAGACACCTCAAAAATTGAATGTTTGGCCAGGCATTTTGGGCGACCATCTTGTTGGACCATTTTTCGTCCAAGGTAATCTCGATGGAAACACCTATCTAGAATTATTGGAAAGTACAATTGATACTAGGATAACAGAGATTTTAGAAAGTGACGACAATTTACTAGAAAATTAAATAACCTTCGAATAAGATGGTGCGCCCCCGCACTACGCTGCTGCTGTGCGACAATTTTTGGATGACCATTTCCCGGGGCATTGGATTGGCAGAAGAGGTCCCGTCGAATGGCCACCAAGATCTCCGGATCTGTCCCCTTTGGAATTTTTTCTGTGGGGTCATTTAAAATCACGAGTGTACGCCACTCAGCCGGAAACATTGCAAGTGCTACGTCAGAGAATTGTAGAAGAATGCCGATTAATAACTGCGGATGTCTTTAATAATGTTCGAACAGAATTTGAAAACAGACTGTATTATTGTTTGGAAGTTAACGGGGATTTTGAGCAATTCCTCAAATAAATCTGATTTATTATTTGCTTCAGCTTTTTTATTTCATTTCTGGCTTTTTTGTAAATTGATAGACACATCAATAACAATTAGGTAATGCGGTCATGTGTAGTAGATGAAAAACTTATTAGTGGTGGGCATTTGTGTAGAAATTACTACGCGTAAGTTGGTTTGTCATCTTTTCGTTTGTAACCAATAATTCTGTCAAAACTCAACCGATTTCTAAAAACGGTACGTCACTGTATTCGCAATGAAAAGGGCTTTAAATTGATGTGCCACAAGTGGGGTAGTTGCATTTGAAAATTTTAAGTTGGGGTTGCTAGGCATTAGGGGGATGAACATATCGAGTTGGCTTGACTGTCAAAAAAGCTCCCCCCAAGAACAAAAATCGACGGGTCTCGGCGAATTTTATTCGAATATTATTCGGTTTTCCAATTATAGGGAGGGTCAAATTTTCGTTGGGATACCCTGTATAGACATTTTATACTGCTGATGTGACATCGTAATTGATACCTGCTTATCAGACAAATACCGGAAAGTTAATAAATTACTTTATCCATTCATTTTATTACTTACATACTTCATAATTACTAAGCAATGAAAAAGATGACGTTACTAAAACATAACCCAAGCTATTTTAAGGAACAGGTAGTGTTATTTATATTTCAACATTTGTAGACATTTTATTATTTCTAGCAGTATCTGGTTTGTACACCAGGTAAAAACTATTTACAAATCATCCTGGTTTGTTTTGACTTTTTTAGTTGTCTATTAGAAGTAAAAAAATATATATATCTACCTAATGAACATAAAAAAACAATATTTGTAATAAAAATTTTTGTCTAAATCTTAGCTGATGTATTTGGGTATATAAATTGTAATTTCGAATTAAAATAATATTGGGGATAAATCTTACTCTTAAAATAATTTAACCCGAATAATTTTAATTCAAATTTCCTTCCTTCTAATTTCAGATATCTACTTTCAGTGGTACAATGGTTGCAATATTTATCACACTTATAATTTCCATATATGTTTCGACAGTATCTTCAGGTAAGAAAATTAACCTGTATGGAATTTCATCATCAGATCTTCCATCTTAATTAAAAGTTAAAAAGAAGAGTCAGAAAAATATATCTTTTTTACAATACATTTTACATCCTGTAGCTTTTTTACTAAGCGTTTTCGAAGCCATGTAACTTTTTGTTTGAGACATATCCCACTGATTTTAATACCTAAAAACTTTCCATTCTATTTTGAAAATTTATTTATATCTACTTGGAATTCCAGTGAAACAAACGGTCAAAGTCTTGTTCATAGAGATCCCAAAGAATGAAACTTTTACATTGAAGCTAATTTACTTGGATCTATAGAAGACGTCATGTAGGGAAAACAAATATAAAAATGAATTGCTTTTGTAAGGTTACATGAATTTAGAACAACATATGCATGCCGTGACGTTACTTCAGAATAATGTAATACGTGCAAAGAAAGGTGAACGCCCATTAAATATTTTGTTTTGATAATTTTTTTCATGTTTACTTCTCTCGATGAAAGTAAACGCAAGTGGCACTATAGCAACGAAAACTGGTACCGCAACTTCAATTAAGTAGCTATTATGTTGTAATCACTAAATCTAGCACCATATAGCAAAATAGGTCCAATTTATATCAGCATAGTTGTAAGTAGGCAATCCTCACCCCTGAAAATCACTTGGTTTTGCAATTTTTGGTGGTTTGATACCTGGAATGTTATGAAAACTAAGCAGAAACACCTTAAAGTTGCCCAAACTTTAAAATGGGCATTAAAGGTAACGGTAGACAAGACATATCACTTACATATTACGTAGTGAGTACCTTTAAAGTTTTGGCGACCTTTAAGTACACACACACACATCAGTGCCGTGTCAATTCCATATCAGTATCAGAGAATAAAAAATCGTTGATTAGATTTTAAATTGGCATGTTTATACACGCCCGTCACAGTGCCGCATCACTGCTGTCAGGGCTGCTTCAGTATCCGTTCAGTGGCTTTTAAATACGCCGGCGATGATAATTTTGTAATTTTACTAAAGAACTGACCAGATTTTTCAATTGCTAAGAATAGATGAAAGGTTTATCGAGCTGGTACGGAATTTTGATCAACTGCATGATAAATATGTTCAGATCACTAGCACAGTCTATTATACAGTCCGGCGTCTTCACGTCGGCTCCTTTGATATCGAAGTCCCAGATTTCGTTTTTTCAGACGACCAAAAGACGACTGCGCATTTAGCCGCGCACATTCGCGCGCTCAAGGGGCACGGTGATTTGTCAAGAAATAGAATTTCTCCTACTTCGTCGTGTATCTATGAATTTCATTGGTGTTCATTGCGCATTTAGCTGCGATTTAGCCACACCCTCTGGAACCTTCACTCGACGAACTGTATAATAAACTGTGTCACTAGTGCTATCCACCCCTACCACGTCGCACAAAAAGATCAAAGCGGCATTTGGCAGTCTCAGCTGGTTTGTTTTTTAAGTTGTGGTATTATGGTATGGGGTGCTATCGCGTATGGTAGCAGATCACTATTAATTTTCATTAAAGGCAACATCCAGGTAGTGGCAGAGCCATATGTCATTCTATATCTTCTTCGCCCTCTGCGGTTCCTCTACGAGTCCACGCTTGGTAGCATTGTACTATGATACGTAAGAATCTGTTAGTACCTCTAGGAATTTCTCTCACCGACAAACCTGTTTCGCGCAATCCCACAATCCGCCCCCTCTCAAAGTCAAAGTTTGGGAAATCAGCAGTAAGAGATGTTTGTAAGAAGTTTTACAACACTTGCAACACAAATGTGAGCAGAATTTTTTAAATATAATGCCACATTATCAAAGTATGGCCTATGTAAACTTAGTGGATAAATCTGAAAATTTAAACATTTTTACCTTTCATCGACAGAAGTAAGCATGCAAAACAATTATCGAAATAAAATGATATTTAATGGGTATACTTTTCTTTGCCACGTAGTATATATGGTTATTACAGGAACTGTACTTAAAACTACTTTGGTTTTTTGGGGCTGTTCGATGTTCCAGAATTTTATTCTTATGATTGATATACAGGATTCATCAGTTTCAAATTGACAAAATTTAGGAAGCGATAGATTTTTAAAAACAATTCCGCTTTATCATATAAGCTTTAGATAATAGGGACTCCGTAAGGAAGTTACAGGGTGTTACAGTTTGCAAAACAAAAAAGATCTGTGCCTGTTCAAACCATATTTGCTTTACATATTACTGGATAGATTGCCATAAAATCCATAAGTTTCAAAGAACTAGTGGTGGAGATATAGGTACTTCGCATGCCCTCACAAAAATATACAAATATATAATTGTTTTGTATTTGTTACAGTTTTATGACAATTTTCATTTTTCGAAGTGTTCTAATCTTTCTGTAACATCATGTATGAATGAATGAATGAAAAATGTGTTGCATTAATGTTTTATATATTTCAGATAATAGTGACATTTTACCACCCATCTTTAAAATGGAGGACTACACTACCTGTATAAATAAAAATGATACATATTGCAAAATAGACGTAAATTTAATTAATAATGGAATGGAAGATAACCCTATATGGAACTTAATACATGTAATTAGAGAGTTGATCTAGATTATGTCTAAAAAATCATACTTCAAATAGTATAGCTTTCTTTTGGTAAATACACTGGATTAATCAAGTTACACTAATAAAAATAACTTCTGCTTCCTTTGCTTTAAAAGTTACGAGTCTTTAAACAGTTGTTTTATGTATGGATTCAGACAAAACTCTGTTATTTGACATGACATTATATTTAGCCACCAAAAAAAAACAAGTTTTATTAGAAAAACAGTTGCGGAGCTATTGAATATATACATAAAAGTTCTTGTAAGTAGGAATATACAGGATGTCCGGAATATGAGTGCCGACATTTTAAAGGCTTATATATTTGACTAAAAGCAACAAAAAAAAAACTATTATGAAAAATGTCCAAAACAGATAGTTTTTATACAAATGTATATACAAGTAAATTAAAATGCAATTTAAATACATAATTATGTTATGAAATTGCAAACTAAAATAAAATTAGAATTGAACAGAAATATTATTAACATTTGCTTTCGGAATCCTGCAGGGGATCGATGAAGCCACTCACTGTTAACTGTTTTTGGAACACGACGGGTGCGGTAGGGTAGGCTAGTTTCACGATCCGCACTATACTGCCTCAAATTGCTGCAGATTTTCTTCGAAGCGTTGTCTTCGGCCTTTTAATTGTTCCTGGTAAACATATTGTAGATGAGCCTCCCCATATCTCATTTCTAAAGCACTCTTTAGCGTTTGATAATCTTTTTGTTTCTCCTCAGCTAGCGTTCTTAATATCTCCATAGTTTCACTCCGTAGAGAAACTATTAGTGATGTCGCTTTTTCTTCTTCTGACCAGTTGTTTGCCAAGGCAACTGCTACAAATTGTTTAAGATAAGTACTCCATGACACGTTGCCATCAAATGGTGCTGCCTTAATCCTTGACGACGGAAAAAAACTGCTCTCAGTCTTAATGAGCTCCTTCGCGGATAACTGAAATTTCAGATTTAAGACTTCACTTTGTAACTTGGTGATATTTTCTTTTATGACCTGTACTTTGGCGACTTCACTCTGTAACTTATTAACACTTTCTTCTACGACTTGTACCTTGTCTTGCATCTCATTTCTCAAAAGGTTAATTTTTTCTTCAACAGTTTCTTCAAACTTGAGATTGATCTTAATTACTTCTAACTTATTTATTATTTTTTCATTTTTTCTAAACTATTACTCATTTCTTCTTGACTGTTCTTCAGTTGGTCTTGATTGCTCTTCATTTTTTTCATCATTTCGTATTGGTTAGTCTTCATTTCATCCTGGCTGTTTTTCGTTTCCTTTTTTTAAATTGCCCCTTATTTTGTCTTGGCTATTTTTCATTTCCTTTTTTAAATTGTCCATCATTTCGTCTTGGCTATTTTTCATTTTATCCTGGCCGTTCCTCATTTCTTTTATTAAATTTTCGTTCATATCTTTGATCATTTCCATTAACTGTTTCAACGTTTCTTCCATTTTCGTCGCTCTTGATCTCATCACTGTTATTCACTTGTCTACTCCAAACATCTTCTCTGCGGAACGTCGCACTTCTGATACCAATGTAACCTCTACGTTGGGTTAGCGTGGAAATACGTCACGTAGACAAACAAATTTTATTGTCACTCTAATATTACACGAAGAATATCTTTCAAACAAATTTCACAACTGTCAACTCTTTACTTCGACGTTTGTCAATCGCTTTCGACTGCTCCATATAAACTGAACTCCAGCGGCGAAACCAAACCGCTTATAAATGTTTTTAGGATTCTTCAAGTTTTGGCGATATCGAGAACGTGTCGAGAATTAAATAGCCTGGACTATTCTAGAAAACGTCAAAATAAAGGTATTACAAATATTATCAATTCTAACGCAAACAGGAACATAATTATTAACAAACTAACAAGGTAGGTGAGCTTCCGCCTGATGTGATGAAATACAAACGCCTGACAGGTGCACGACATTGCCACATGTTCTACATGTGTTTGCTGTCATAACTCTATTACGGTTAGTCAGTGACAAAACTTTGTTAAGCCAACAACCTATCTTTAGTTTAATACAACTTATCATATGGCAAAATTAAGAGACTCATATTCTGGACACCCTGTATAGCAACTAAATCAGTTTCTATTATCCAAGAAAGATCTCTTGGAAATTTTATCCATATTTCATCAGATAGGTACTCAGTATTTTTTTGTTAGTCTATCTTACCCGTGACACATTAGATCAATATACAATATTTTACATATTTTTTATAAATGGTCATTAAAGTTTTCAACATCAGACTATGCCATCACCTCCCAAAATTCTATAATTGAACAAGCTTGCAGAGAATTTAGATTATTATTCAATTTTGAAGAGACATATCCCAAATAGCACAATTAGCCGTTGGAACGTAGCTACGAGCCACTAACCATGAGAACATAATAGTAAGGTTCCCATTATTTGATTGTGAAGCTATTATTTATTGTTTGTCGGAAATATTATTAATCTTTAAGCATCAATCTATTAAATTTGATGCAGAAATAACAACAAATGCTTTATTTGTGAAGTTAAGGTTAATATTTTGTAATAGTGGCGACGTCTTGCCTGTCAAAATGGCGCATTGTCGCAAGTCTTACTTTGAAATCGTTTGCTCTAAGAAACGCAACTTGAAAGTAATTGATACTTTAGCCGTAACAGGAACTGCTAGTATGTGACTCAAGTAATTTTTACTACAAAGTATCGTACGAGGCTGTAGCGTTATTTTAAATTAACAGTATAGTTCCCACTGCCTCTTTTTAGTACTCGTAGTAGTTGAATACTGCATTATTATTTTTATTAAATTTCTTTGTGGCTTTGCTGGTTGCCTCTGTTGCATGTTTTGTCCTTTGGATTTTTTATGGTGGTTTGACCTAGATATTTAATCTGGATCAAAGTTTATAGTTTAGTTTAGATATAATATTATATGGGGTTCTGTCATACTTACCACAAGTTAATAGATATAAGAAAATAATAATATTCTCAAAAACAAAAAGTACACTTCACACGTGACATAATCGAATAGTTATAGACTATTACACAATGACGAACAACTTTCAGAAACTATATGATAAAATTTATTTTATGGCGAATTTAAGAAGTAATGCTCACGCTCATGATGATAATAGTTCTATACAACTATCAAAACTAATTGAAAGTGATTGAAATTTTGAGGTCATATTTTAGTAACATGGTCGTCCCACTGAGATGTCTCTAAATCCAAGATAACTACTTAGACACATAACTGTAAAGTGACCAGAAGTAGTTGAAAATACGTTGTAGTGGCGGTTACTTTGTTGTATAAAGTTATTTATATAACAAAGTAGCAAATTTAGTGACGGTTACGTAATAGTAACTGATGGTATCAGTCTCAGTTAGTGTTACTTTGGTGCTAGTTGGGAAGGTAAATATGAATGTATTACAATTCAGAAAAATTATTTCTAAAGTTGAGAAGAACTGTAATTTGAAGGGCTTATAAAATTTGCACTACATTTCTTAAAATTAAACAATATTATTGACATATTAAATTTTTCAAAAATAAAATAAAAATTATTGGCTTGGCTATAAAAGAAAGCTTATTACTATCAATATTCAACACAATTTGTTTTGTTCATTACTATACCGTCAAAATGTATGCAGTAATTCTTTATCATAAATAAATTCTAGGGTTCCATCAGTGACATAAACAGATATGATCGAAGTATTATTCATAGGGCTATATGTATACCAAAGAATGAAACTTTTAACTTGGAGCTGATTAAGAATTTTTCTAAATTACACATCAATAAAGAACTTAATGGAACTAATTTGCTTGGATCGATAGAACACGTTGTTTGCACAAACAAAGATGGTGTTAAAATGTCCTCTTATGACAAGTTGCTACTGTAAGTTTAGAAAATTTTAGAATCTCTTATTTATGAATCTCGGTTATTTAATATGCTTCCAAACTTTTTACTGCTTTTCAATGTCGATTTTCAATGGCTTTAAATCTAAGACTTATGTCGCTGCATCGGGGGTTCCTCAGGGTTCGAATTTAGGTCCGCTACTATTTCTTCTATTCATTAATGACCTTGACAGTGTGTTGGATTGTGGGAAGCTTTTGTACGCTGATGACGTCAAAATTTTTACTTGCATTTCTTCAGCAGACCAGGCCCATAATCTTCAGGTAGAGTTAAATAAACTTGTAGCTTGGTCTATTAATAACAAACTTAGCCTAAATGTTAATAAATGCAAAGTTGCCACCTACACTCGTAAATCCAATCCTGTTGTATATGATTACCATATTAATTAGCAATTACTTAGTTGTCACAGTTCTACAAAGGATTTGGGTATTATATTTGATAGTACTTTAAGCTTCTCACAACATATTGAATATATTGTCATGGGGGTCTCAAAAGCATTAGGATTTATTATTAGAAATAGTAAATCATTTAGAAACCCGAATACATTAAAATTATTATATTATGCTTTTGTAAGATCCAAGCTGAAATACTGTTCTTTAGTTTGGAATCCATATTACACCTGTTATATCAATAATATTGAATCTGTCCAGAGAAAATTTCTCAAATATCTTTCATTTAAATGTGATGGTGTTTATCCGGCACAAGGATTTGATGACAACTTATTAATATCTAGGTTTAATCTTCATTCTTTACAGAAAAGGAGATTTATATACTCTATCAGATTTCTATACAATCTCTTGCACAATTCAATTGACTCTCCATATATTCTATCACAACTTAATTTTTTGGTGCCACATCCTTCGATTAGATCTCATATGACGTTTTACTGCCAATCTGCTAGAACTAGTCTCATGTTAAAGTCTCCTGTATACAATATGACATCCAATTTTAATTTTTTATGTTATATTTGTGATATTAATAATGTCAGTTTAAACCAGCTGTTAAGGATTGCCCATGACGTGCAGTTATAATTTTTTCTCATACTTAGTTACTTATTTATGTTTAATATTTTTGACAACTACTTATTGTTGTGTTTTTTTATTGCTAGATCATGTTTTTAACAGTACGTTTTCATACTTTTATATTTTTTACTTATCTTACCTATACATTTATTTTTGTGTGTTAGACTAGTTTTGTTGTTTTAACTTTATTTTAGGAACTTTTATGTATTTAAATAATTTCTATTATGGTTCTGTAATTGGGATTTTGTTCCTGTTGGACTATTAAACACTATTATTATTATTATTATTATTATTATTAGTATTATTATTATTATTATTATTATTATCAGCAGCTGCCAAAAAAGTAGAATATATTTTGTTGTTATTTCGCTGCTCATTCGTATCACCTATTCAAATGTTGTATCTTGTGCTGTTTTGGAGAGAAATGGTGACATATTAATCTCACAGGCCATCGAATTACTCCACAGCTAACAACGATAGCAAAGCGATTTTTACTCCATATTTTGTTGCTCTTCAGGTAAGAAGATGTAGAGATAAAAAAAAAATAAAAAGATTTCGAGAAAAATGGTGGTCGCGAATATAATAATACGGTAGCAAACACCATTTTTCTCGAAAACGACACAAGATACAAAACTGAAACTGGTGATACAAATAATCAATAGCAATAAAATATCCCCTAGGTACTTGTTTTTGGCAAATGCTGATGTTTGCTTGCCAAGGTAATAGACGTGTCATACTATTCGATTTCATTCTACTCAAAAGACACTGTTTCAAATAGTTTTCCCCTTAATCATTTTCAAATTTCTAATTACACAGTCTGTATATAAAATCATAAAAATAGTAATATTCCTTGTAGTTTCAGAACAAGCAGGGGTTTTTATCGATGTTTCACTTAAAAAAATTATATTGTTTTATATAATATTTTTCCCTACTCTAACAACCGATTTTTCTAGATTATTTTGCACAGCATATATTTTCTTAATTCTATATGCTACAGTAAAGGATATACAAGGGAAGAGATGTATGGATGGACGCACTGGTAAGTTTCTTTAATGTTTTACAAATGTATTTAACATATTTTTTCTCCAAAATACAATTTTTAACGCATGCGTGTCTAAAATGTCATTTTAATCTGGTGTTAAAAGTATTTTTTTAACACTGGTGCAAAAATAGAAAACAATTAAGAACTTTTAAATGAAAGAAATTTTTATTTACCCAATTAAGTGTTCATGAAACTCAATAGTATGGGCCTGCTGTGAGGATACAAAAAGATTCAATAAAATTTGGGACACGTGGTGGTAAATGGGATGAGGTAAGCTCCATTTTAATCAAAAGTTATCTTCCATACCTACTACATTCCGATATTTTTTTCCTGGTAAAAAACTCTCTTTTTTCTAATAAACTTTTAATAAAGATTTTTAGCTGTATTACTTTCTGTTTAAAAGTTATAAGCAATATCGTCCTAAAGAGTCTCGAAGGAAATAGCATCTAAAAATCACATTAGCGCTGGAAGGATCAAGTAGTCATTGGAAAATAATTTAATGGTCGTTGTTTAAAATACATAAATGTCACAAAATACTTACTTGTCTTTTTTTACTGTTTAAGAAAGGTATTTTAAGCTAATATGTATCAAATCTCCTACAATTCCTATCAATGAAGTCATATGCATGCTCTCTGATACCAAACATCTAGGTATGCTAATGAACACCCACAGACAAAACTCTATTTAATAATTATCTAAAAAATGTATTCTATTTACTAACCTGATATACCCTATATATGGAGTGGGAACTCGAAATTCAACCACAGATCTGCTCTATTTCTGCATTTTAGTATTGGATTGCTTCATCAGGTGGCCTCCTTTAACTTGAGTTAAATATCTAACCATAAAAATTATTATACCAATAAATTAAAATTATTTGAGGCAATCCAATATTAAAATGCAGAAATAGAGCAGATCTCTTCTATTGTGGTTGAATTTCGAGTTCCCACTCCATATATAGGGTATATCAGGTTAGTAAATAGAATACATTTTTTAGATAATTATTAAATAGAGTTTTGTCTGTGGGTGTTCATTAGCATACCTAGATGTTTGGTATCAGAGAGCATGCATATGACTTCATTGATAGGAATTGTAGGAGATTTGATACATATTAGCTTAAAATACCTTTCTTAAACAGTAAAAAATATTACAAAAGCTAATAATAAGGAATATATGGGTAGATATTGTGGGTGTAATTCAACGCAGGTTGGGGCTTTTGTCCACTGAGTAGTTAGTTTCACACAATATTGTTAATACCTGAAAATATATGAAAAAATACTTACTTGTCATCACATAACGCTTACAAAATTACTCAATACAAACGACAAACGTACCACTTTTGTGCTTACATTTAGAAAAGGTTCATATGTTGCTAATTTAGGGCGAGTCACAAAAAAATCAAGAAGAGCTCTAGAGTCATATCGAGAAAGGTATCCAGAACGAATCATTCCCGATCATAGAATCTTTATAAAATTGAAGGCGATCTTGCGGCGAAATGCAGATGGATTTTCTGTTCGGAACAATCAAATAATTGACCGAAAGTTAAGAAACAATGTTAATATAGCTAGACTGTTACATTAGTACGCGGTGTAGAACTAACTACATCTATCGGCCGTTCGCTACTCCATGTCGGACTGAAAACGTCACAGGCACGAAGCGTTCTACATGCAGTAGACACCATTGAAAGCTGTCGACCTTTATCGCGATCGGCGAGAAACGATATTTTGAAAACACGGAATTCCAGGAAACAACTACTCTGCGGGCTAATGCCCCGACCAGCATTGAATTACACCTGGAAAACCTATAGCAACAGCTAGAGTCATTCGTCAGACGCCCACCAGACATATACCGGTTTCGAGCTTATTAGCTCTCATCAGTATGCCATAGGTGAGGTATCCGACGAATAATCCTAGCTGCTTTTGTCTGTCTAACCCGACAGAAGGGACCATGAGTACGCGGTGTAGAACTAACTACATCTATCGGCCGTTCGCTACTCCATGCCGGACTGAAAACGTCACAGGCACGAAGCGTTCTACATGCAGTAGACACCTTCTGTCGGGTTAGACAGACAAAAGCAGCTAGGATTATTCGTCGGATACCTCACCTATGGCATACTGATGAGAGCTAATAAACTCGAAACCGGTATATGTCTGGTGAGCCGCTGACGAATGACTCTAGCTGTTGCTATAGGTTTTCCAGGTGTAATTCAATGCTGGTCGGGGCATTAGCCCGCAGAGTAGTTGTTTCCTGGAATTCCGTGTTTTCAAAATATCGTTTCTCGCCGATCGCGATAAAGGTCGACAGCTTTCAATGGTGTCTACTGCATGTAGAACGCTTCGTGCCTGTGACGTTTTCAGTCCGGCATGGAGTAGCGAACGGCCGATAGATGTAGTTAGTTCTACACCGCGTACTCATGGTCCCTTCTGTCGGGTTAGACAGACAAAAGCAGCTAGGATTATTCGTCGGATACCTCACCTATGGCATACTGATGAGAGCTAATAAGCTCGAAACCGGTATATGTCTGGTGGGCGTCTGACGAATGACTCTAGCTGTTGCTATAGGTTTTCCAGGTGTAATTCAATGCTGGTCGGGGCATTAGCCCGCAGAGTAGTTGTTTCCTGGAATTCCGTGTTTTCAAAATATCGTTTCTCGCCGATCGCGATAAAGGTCGACAGCTTTCAATGGTGTCTACTGCATGTAGAACGCTTCGTGCCTGTGACGTTTTCAGTCCGACATGGAGTAGCGAACGGCCGATAGATGTAGTTAGTTCTACACCGCGTACTCATGGTCCCTTCTGTCGGGTTAGACAGACAAAAGCAGCTAGGATTATTCGTCGGATACCTCACCTATGGCATACTGATGAGAGCTAATAAGCTCGAAACCGGTATATGTCTGGTGGGCGTCTGACGAATGACTCTAGCTGTTGCTATAGGTTTTCCAGGTGTAATTCAATGCTGGTCGGGGCATTAGCCCGCAGAGTAGTTGTTTCCTGGAATTCCGTGTTTTCAGACTGTTACATTATTTCGAACAAAATCCACGAAATTCTATACGGCAGGCTAGCTAGGGACTGAATTTGGATAAATCAACCATTTAACGAATTTTAAAGACCAGTGGGTACAATGACTAAAAAATTCTCAGTTTGGAGTATTTGACTAAGCGTCACATTGAAAACAGACTGAATTTTATAACTCAAATTGTAGTAATTGTAGAAACTGTTGATCAGAACCTTTTTCGACACGTTTTTTTGGACGGACAAAAGTCGGTTTATCTGTAATGGTTTGGTAAATAGGCGCAACGAATACTACCGGTCCATTGAAAATCCCCACATTGTAAATCCCGTGTAAAACCAAGGCCATTTTGGAGTAAATGTATGGTGCGGCATCATTGAACATACATTAAACACCATGAGTTACCTAAATTTCCTAAACCCCACAAGGCCAGGATTGTGCATCAATATTTAGATAACATTTTCCCAGACAAATGGATTGGGATTAATAGAGTGGTCCGAAAAGTCACACCCCTCGATTTTTTATGAAGGGGGAGGGGGGCGGTAAAAAAGTAAGGTTTTCAAAACATTTTGATGAGATATTAATCATTTGAAAGAAAACGTTACAAACGCTTGTAGGTAATGAGTTAAATGGTGAAATAAACGCAGCCAACAAAAAATCAAGCGAAGATTGGATATGTCTTAAAATGAGAGGGGGTCATATAGAGAGTAGATTGTTATATGTAGATACGTAACACCACCTTCTGGAAAATGGAACACCATGTGTCCCAAATTTTATTTAAATTTGTTGTATCGTCACAGTAGGCCCATACTATCAAGTTTTATACACCCTGTACAGTTAAAGATACCACACCAATATAAAATTACTACGCTAATACTTGGTGAGATGTTATTATGTGTATTTTATGTTCTCTTGTTTAATCTTGGCATTTTCTACTAGTTTTATTTAGACATGATAATATATCATAATTGTTACAAAACTTAAGTGAAAGAAAGCAAAAAAGTAAACACAGAAATCGCAAAGTTGATATACAGGGTCAGCCATTAGTGTGTGACCGGAGAATAGTTCCTAAGCCTGAAGAGATATCAAAATAAAATTTTGTTCGATTTATAGAGAGCCAAATTATTATTATTTTTTTGTACTAATCATATACAGAGTGTTGACACAAACTTGTATTTTTTTAAATGGAGCAACCCATATAATTTTGCATATTTGGATAGCCGTTTCAAAGTACAGCAAAATAGTTTAGGGTTTCGATGGGCTGTGTCTTAGTAGAAGCACATAAATAAATAATGATGTAATATTAATCAATCTGGGACATAAATAATCATTGATAGTCTTATAGTATCTAGAAAACATGAAGCGTTGTCGCATATACAGCATGGACGAGGCTTGCATATCCAAAAATTATTTAAAAAATTTAAATGAAATGACCTACCTATTTGCCAGAATATCATCATATTTAAGGGTATAACAAAGAAGACGTTTTTTGGAATTTACTCCCACTGTACATAAGGCAAAAAATCGATGTAGTAAAAAATTGAGAAATTCTTTATGGCAGTGTGTACTATAAGGTTGTCTATTATTTGGCGCATGTGACGTCACTACTAAACGAGTTTATTGTAAAATATACTAAACTATTGTCCGTTTTAGAGAATAAAGTTATAGTAAGTCTATCTATAACTTCCAATTGGAGAAAAGTATGTAGTACTGAAGGAAACGAAGATTATAACAGATTAAAATCAATCCAAGGAATTCGATTTTATAACATGCTATTAATTATTAATTTCCACACATTATTTAGTTTTACTATAAGTGATCTCTCAAACCCTAACGAACTTGAAAAGGTAAGTAGGTAAAATAGAATTACTGTTAAGAAACATCAAACAATTTGTATGCGGCTGGTATAACCGTATGTGCCTTTCGTGTTCTTTTTTCCTTGTTTCCACAGTTTGTTTGAACATTCCCATGTATATTTTTTCACAGTCACTGCATGTCATCAAGTACATTCCCGGAGTTTGTAACGGACACAATTGATCTTTTGAGTTGCAGAGTTACTGATTTATTTTACATGTTATTATAGTGAATGTAGTATGCACGCCCTTGTTGCATAGTATTTTGGCGATTTTATCTGTCACATTGGAGATGTATGGAAAAGTGATAGTTGTAGTGACACCTTTGAGCTTTAGAGATGTCTTTTTTAGAGTATATATTTGCTAGGAACACAGATCGGAACGAATCTATTTCTTTCTGTCGAGAATCATCAGCCATCCTTAATGCACGGTGAACTAGGGCCTTCATGACCGAGTGTTTTTGTACCGGATGATGGTTAGGTTTTCCATAGATATATCTATATGCATGTGTCTTCTTTCTGTAGATACCGTGTCCCAAGACGCCAGAGTTCTTCCAGTTTACCAGAATGTCTAGAAACAGTAAGGCTTTATCTTGCTCCACTTCCATGGTAAAGTTGATATTGTTGTGTTGCTGGTTAATATGTTCCAAAATGCAAGTTTCCTTAATATCAGGTACTTCCGAAAAACAGTTAAGCAAGTATAAAATAACATTGCATGGTTAATAAAATTGAGTAAGAGCACTGAGATAGAATATTTCGTGGGTCGAAAATATCCTTCACAGATAACCTCCCTATACAGAGTGAATCTTCAGTGGGGATTTTTATTTTAACACGACATAAACCTCTAAAAACTAAACAAATTTTTCATTTTTTGTAAATTTCAAAAACAACCGATTATTATTCAGACCAGGTCAATATGTATATATAAAGTTGGACAAATGTGTCGGAACACCTATATACAGGGTATTATAAGTTATATAAGATTTAAATAACCTTTTATCGTTTTTGCGAACGTTGTGAACAGATATCAAATGATTTCTTTTCCTGTCATCATCGGACCAATTTTTCTTAGAGGAAATTTAAACTCGAATCCTTTAATCTTATTTTGCGCGAGCAAATTGTTTCACATTAATTGGTTTATTACCAAACCAAGCAAATTCAGAACTACTCTCAGTTGATATTTGGTATCTAAATCGTATATTTCCACTGAAATAATAGAGAATATATTGAATAGCAACCGCGATCACCAGATTGAATTCCTTTAGACCATCTATTTGATGTCATTAAAATCCATTATCTACAACCGGTGTGAAAACAGCAGCCGGAGATAGCAGCCTGAACGCACGAAGATGCCCGAGGAGTCAGTAGCGTACGTTGCATATAATATAATTATTAGAAGAGTTGAAACATCGATTAGGATGGTTGTTCAGGAATTATCAGAGCATGCCATCCAAAACTTCTTAAAAAGCCTTCAATGATCGGTTCGGATAGTTTCCAATTGGAACATTTATTATAAATATGTTTTTTAAATATTCAAGTGCTCAATATTTGTAGGAGCAAATTTAATGTTTATTAATAAATTATTAACTTTTTATTTTATTATTTTATCTAATATTTCAAAATCCACAAATCGCACAACCACCAACAGTGTTTTTTACTGTTTAAGAAAGGTATTTTAAGCTAATATGTATCAAATCTCCTACAATTCCTATCAATGAAGTCATATGTATGTTCTCTGATACACAATATTGTTAATACCTGAAAATATATGGGAAAAAAAAAATAAAAAAACACCAACAGTGTTTGGACTCATGGATATTTTAAAAATATTTATTACCACAAAATAGTGTATGTGTCTTAAGTACTTACTATTTTTATTATACAGGGTATCTCAGGTATTACTGGTATTGTTGGAAGGAGCGATGGTACAGTCAAAATAAATAAGATTTACCCAAATATATTTATCTCAAAAAGTGCACCGTTTCCAAGATAAGTGTTAAAAATTTCGAAATTTTTATTGTTTTTTATTTACTTCCCCTTTGCGATAAAACAAAAATAAGGATATATAGTATATTTAAATATTCTCATTATTGTTAAACTTACGGATTTTTTTTTAAATTAAGAAAGTGACGTACCATTTTTATTATAAAGAAAAGAAGAGTGTCACAGGTTTTCTACGCTACTGGTGATAATGGGAATATTTAAACATACTGAATAATTAAACCAAAGATGTTCCATTACAATCTAGAATTATTTTTGTTTTATCACGAATGTTTTCCAAGTAAATAAAAATTATAATAAAAATTTTGAAATCTTTAACACCCTGTATCGAAAAGAGACGGAGAATGAGAACGAAGACAGATACCTTTTAGATATAGTTATATTTGGGTAATCTCATTTATTTTGACTGTACAATCACCCCTTCCAAAAATGTCAGTAATACCTGAGACACTCTGTATATAACCAACATAACATGCATAGCGCTAAGCATAAAGCAGTTAATATTGACTTTATTGTTTCAGGAGTACAGGACTGTCCTGATACAAATTGTATCAACAATGGGTGTTTTTCTGGTACATACATTTTTTGTAATATCCTCCTGGATCGTAACTTTTCAGATATATAATATTTACAGAGATCATGGGAAGTTTACCTTAAAACATGCTTTGATCCTCATCATTAATAGGTTCTTTAGGTAATAATTATAAGTAATGGAAAGTAAATGATACATATTTTAGAATTGTTTACATTTTAACCATTAAAATAAATAATACTTTCATAATCACTACATAAGTTGTAAAATAGAAATGTTTAATAAACAGGTACGTCTATACCTGCTTATTAAAAAAATCTATCAATTTCCTGCGAGGTGTTTGAGTTACCCCAAAAATAGACTTGTTTTTTTTTGCTACCGGTTTATACGCAGTGATCTTGAGAATTTTCTGAGGAAAGATCTATATTACAGGAAAAAATAACGCAAATGCTGGAACCTATAGGAAACTTGGTTGCTTGATTAAAATACATTTCGTTCCCATACTGACTAATTCCAAACAAAATCTTTACGTTTTCAGTAAAATCAGGTTAAGCTGACCCGATGTTGTTAGATGGACTCCAAATTCGAATCAACGATCTCAAAAATATAGACGTAAGATGGTTTTGCATAGGTATCTATATTTATATTTGATCTTAGAATGATCTTAAAGCCAACCTGATAGAGTTACATTAATTATTGATTCAGATCCAGTGACTACCTAAATCTGCGATGGAATGGTTGACTTGAATTCTGTATTTATATTTGACCTTGAAATAACCTTAAAGCTGATCTGATGATCCAGTCCCGATTCAGATATTGTTTATGATTTATTTTCTGTTTCCTAGTATACGCAAATCTTTCCTGTACCGCACTCGCTACATTTTCTTATCAATTAAATTTAGTACATTGTTTTAGCCAACGAGATTAACTATTTTCCAAAAATTTTTACCTACTTAATTTTATTTATAATTATCTTTGCCAATAAAAAAATTTAACTATATGATTCCCTTTCTGCTATTTACCACTAAGATTTCATTTATTTTTTACATTAATTTTAGTAACTATCATCACATTGGTTTAAGTTGAACCGTCACAACAATTTCTTGATGGGACTGGGTTACTAATATTAAAAAAAATATATGTACATCTCTGTTTATCTCAATATCGCTGGCAGGATGGCGCGAACGATAGGATTATGTGACATCACATAGCTGCATTAATTGAGAGCGGAGCGAACTATGGACACAAATATCGTCTTTGCTTTTGGGTCAATTAGCCACATTAAAATTGTTTAAGCAAAATATAAATTTTAACCTTAAATATTTTTTAGAACTGGGGTATGTTCAACTGTAGTGATGCTTTTAATGAGATCCTGTTTGTGCCAATTATTTTGTGGACCTCTTACTTTCGATGGCATTTATATGTCTCAAGAAGCCTGTAATCGAAACTGGTGGCAAGGTTTCTTTTTTTTGAATAACTACTTGTATCCTGGCGATATGGTATGTATCATGCAGAAAAATTCAGAAAGGTATACATATATTTTAGCAGTTAACAGATTTTCAAGAATAACCTTAACTTTACGAACTAGGGTCTGAAATTCTCCTTTATTTTTAAAGACTCCTTCCGTGTAATGTTGTTATAAGTTATTTTTTTAGTGTATTCCTATGTTATGGTATTTGTCTGTGGATTTCCAGCTGTACGTCATGGCAACAATCACTATTTATTTCATTTTGAAATTTCACTTAAGTGAATGGAAAGTTATTTGTTATTTAATCATTTTCGCCTTGTTATTAAACGGTTCAGTTCTGTATTTAAAAAAAATGGACATGATTATGAAACTGGATATTAAGTAAGTGCTCTAGAAGTAAATGTTGACATTACTTATAACTATAGTCTGTTTAGAAATGAAAGAGAGTAATAAAAGCTTATTATGTATGCAAATCGTAAATAAATGTAGTACTGGTGCTTATATTCAATATTTTTATATTATGATCAGTATAGATGAGATGTACTTTTAAAAAAACTTTGTGTGATCGAACCGTACTAAATTGTAGCAGGTAGCTAAAATTTAATAACCGACAATCCGTCTTTGTCTATGCCGCTTCAATTTCTAGGTTAATTTTTCTTATAAGTAAACAATATAAAAACAGCATTTCAAATCTTGAGGCTACTTTAAGCATCATAACCGTGTTAAGAGGGTTCTTAGTAATTCAAATAAAATTATTCGATATTATTATCAAAATATTTATTTAAATTTAATGAATAGATTTTTATTCCACACAAAAGTATATGTATTTTGAAAATTCAAATTATGGTGTATAAATGTACAATAAAGAAAATAAAAAAGTAGGTATATTAAAATTCATCTTTAGTTTTATTGGGTTTTTGCCACACTTCTGAAAAAAATAGAGATTAATTAAATAAACCCTTGCGCCATACGGATCAGTCAAGGGTTATTTTTGAAACTAAGTTTGCCTAACCATAAATTCATCCTCTGAATATTCTGATGAATTATCTTTGTCTCCTAGATTGACAACGATAGGCTCCACAGTAACGTCAATTAAATTATCGAGTTCCCACATTTTTGCCTCTTCTTTTTGTACATGATGTATACATCTTTGCTAGTTATCTGCAGTTACTCGTTCCAAGCAATTTTTTAACAAAGATTTCACGTCACTTAATTTAAACGTCGTATTATTTCGCGCTACATCTCCTTTTACCTGCTCCCAGACTAATTCGATTGGGTTCACAGTGATAAGGTGGTAACCGTAGTACCGTTATTTGGCGATTTGTTGCCATTTCATAGTAAACATATTTTTTCTGATCTTTATTAAGATTGACAAGTGTTAAAAGTTTGTTTTTTAAAATATTTGTTTCAATAGAAATGTTTTTTCCGGATAACCTCGGTCTGCCGTGAATGGTAACTGGCATTATCCATGAGGATTACAGACCCCGGAGGAATAAGATCCAACATCTGTGTAAAACTCTCTTCAAAAACATCTGCGTTCATGTCTTCGTAATATTTCACCTGTATTTTTAGATTTAAATAAAAGTAAACCGCCATCTACAAAACCACTGGCATTACCTATATATGTCACTATTAATCTTCGCCCTTTACCTGTAGGTGCCTTGAACCTTGTTGAAAGTCCATCCAAAAATGCTTGTCAAAAACGTTTTACATTTTTATCTTGCCATACTTTTGTTACAGTACATCCCTCGTTGACCCAAGTTTCGTCTAGATAATAAATATTCATTCCTCCCTTCGTCACGGAATTTTCTAATTGATCTTAAGTAGTATCTTCGCCAACAAATAATTTCATCTTTATCGATAAGAACTGACTTCCTGTTCTGCTTTTCCCAGCAAAAGTTCAACTCTCGTAAGACGGCCCATAATTTGCCTCTACTGATTTTTGACAAATCGTTGTCCGCTGAAAGTTCACTTAAAATTTTGTTTAACGTTGGTATTTCTTTTTTAAAATAAAATGAGTGTACTTTTCTGCCAATGACATTTTTGAAAAACTCATCTATAACGACTGTTGACCGCCCTGTAGATGATTTTGGAGGATTTACAGTATCTTGTTCATTTTTTGTTTCCTTTAAAAGTCTGTATATCGTCGATTTTCCTATCCCTGTCATTTTGAAACACTTTTCCACGATGTCGTCAAAACTGTTGGTAGGATTTTGGTGTTTTAATGCATTAAATACATTTAATATAATAATCTTCTCATTCTGAGACAGGGCACATCTTTTCACGCATTTAGCAGGTACGTAATCTGATAAGCTCGACATTTTACCCAAACAATATTATATCCACTGGCACAATAGTCACTAAACACAAGTCCAATTATACTCTACTGCACTAACACGTCTTCGTATATTCAGCTCTAAGACTGGATTGATCTGTCACAATACACTGGCTCCTGCCCTATGATGTATCCAGTAAAATATACTAATGTACACCCATTACCTGTTAGCATTAGTGTTACCCGATAATTACCTGAAACGAAATATCGCCACGCCCATGGCCGGTTCTTATCTCGTGGTTTTATTACTCTCTTTCATTTCGAAACAGACTGTAAGTGTGAAATTTATTAAAGTTTATGTTACCATGTAGACATCATATCTTACAATCCTTTATTTGGTTTTAACAACGGCTAGTTCGGAGATCTAACAATTTGCAGAATAAGGTCATTAGAAGGATATCTTGTTATAAGGCGTATACTCTTTGTGGAAGCTATTTTACTTATAATAATTTAATACTTAATAAATATTGTGTAAACTTTGGTTTGACAATATGTTAACAAATTAAATAACACGAGATATATCTGAAAATTATACTTAAATATATTAAATTAACAAAGTAAAAGTTTGAAGATATATTTGTAATCAAAACTAAACCTAATGGTTATACAGGATAGTCACTTCTACGACGCCCAGTATAGGGATCTCGGAAACGGTAGAAGCTTTAATTTTCTGAAAAAAAAATGAGGTATGTTACATAGTCCCTAAAATAGCGACTGAAAACTGAAAAGACACATTTTCTTTACTTTTCCCAACTTTATTTTTCAAGAAAATATTAACGTTTCCATTATACAGGGTGTCCAGAAATGATGAGCAAAAAATTCAGGGGATAATTCTAGACCGAAAATAAATGCTACCTCTTTCTATAACATTTTTTTCCAAAATTGATTATTAACGAAGTTATAGGGTGTTAAAGTTACATTTTATCAGTAGTTTTTTTTGCAATACCTTTTGCCACACTAATATTTTGACGAAATTTTGTATATGGGGATTTTTCGGAATGAGAATTATAAATTTGTTCACAGTTTTTTTGCATTTTGTAGAGGGCGCCACATACAAGCTTTTATTTTGATTTGAATGGTTCCAACTTTTTTGTGCTATACTTTTGAGAACAAAAATATTCAGTCAAAAGTCGCATAAATTGTAGCACAAAAAAGTTGAAACTATTCAAACCAAAATAAAGGCTCGTATGTGGCGCCCTTTACAAAATGCGAAAAAATGGTGGGCAAATTTATAATCCTGATTCCGAAAAACCCCAAATACGAAATTTCGTCATAATATTAGAGTGTGGCAAAAGGTATTGCAAAAAAACTGCAAATAAAATGTAACTTTAACACCCTGTAACTCCGTTAATAATCAGTTTTGGAAAAAATATTATAGAAAGAGATAGCACTTATTTTCGGTCCAGAATTATCCCCTGAATTTTTTTCTCATCATTTCCGGACACCCTGTATTGTATTGGGTATAATAAAACTGACCCTCCTGTATGTTTTTTTTATAAAATTACAAAAAAAGCAATAAATTTATTATTAATTACCTACCTTACCTATATTGAGACTAATCGTATATACGGTGATTGTTAATATATAGGCTTAAATTTGGGAAAGTATAGCTGAAGACAAATAATGAGTAATTGTGAAAAAACATTTCAGATGAAAATTTTTGTTTATGTAAACTAAGAAGCGAACTCGTCAGGATCATGGGTGTGGTATTTGTAGTAATATTTTGTTATTAGTTGTGGTCCTATTCGAGTTTATTTTCACGCTATTACAAACGTATGCCAATTTCTGAAACGAAAAACTTGTGGAAGTGATACTGGCACATGGTGAATCACATCAGAATTTAGTGGCTGCAGCTCATCTTTACGCCCAAAGTTTTCCTCAAAGATATTATCTGAGACATGAAGGTTTTTTACTTGTGGTCCAGTGGGGAATAGATTCTGGCAATTTACGGCCGAGGCCTAGGCAACATGAAGGTGCCAGACCTAAGCATATTGTGCAGTTTAGAATATTATAATCCACAGTTTGACAAACGTTTAGGCATGACTTACTCTATCCATTTCATATGCACCGGACACAAGCCTTACTTCCAAAGGATATTTCGCTTTGAGCGAACTTTTGCGACAGATTGTTATATCAGCAGCACTTAACCCCAAAGTTTATCATGAATATTTTAGTTTTTGGCATTGTAAAATCTTATATCACTCGGCGATTTTCAGTAAATATGTGGTTTTATTTACAATCTGTGCGTAATAAATTACCGGCATGAACTCCTGTAAAAGGTTAGTCTCAACGTTGGACAGTTTATATAGGTATATTTTGCGCGACTAGTCCGAAACATTAAGAGCAAAGTATGGATAGACCGAGGTGGTCCAATTGGGTGCCCTTCTCGATCACCCTGCCTAAATACGTTTGACTTTTATTTTTAGGTCACATAAAAACTATGGTATATGTTACCAAAGTTAAGACTGAACAAGAGTTGCAAAATCGCACAAATGCTACTGTCGGAATAATTCGACTACAGCCTAGATTGAACCGTGCCTGTGAGAACTCATTGTTTCGGCGAACTCAACTGTATATTGAAAATCACTTCAAACAGTTACTGTAATAAATTAAATAACAAATCATAATAATAAATTACCTTTATTTTCAATTAATAATACAAAAGGTTTAAAATAAACAAAATAATAGGGCGAAGTGTCAAGTCAAAAACTATTTTTATCATTATTTGTCCTCAGCTATAATTTCCCAAGGTTTTGCGTATAGATTAAGAATCACCCTTTATTTTAATCAACAGTACGGGAAGGAAATACATATATATTCGATCGGATTATATAAGAATATTATACAATTCAACATACTCCAATTGGACCACAAGCCTTGTGGGTACATTGCTGGGAGTTATATACACGAAAAATAAATATCGCAATTTTGCCAACAGCAATGTGAGTATTAATATAATTCTATAAGTAGTTTTTAACGAAATTTATGTTTACGTTTATGTTTACCACTTTGAGAACATTGTTGGTATCAGTATCTCTTTTAATCTTAATCATTCTCTTCAACATAGAATAATGCACCTAAAGTTTTGGAGCAGAAAGAGGTTTCTTTTAAAGTCAATACTAGACATTCCACTTCGTAGCATATGCTTTATGCCTATTTATTTGTTGGTGTTATGATGGCGAAAGTTTATTCATTAAATATTAATAAAAAGAAATTATTCTCTTGTAGCCAAAAATCTTATTGTTATAGCCAGTCTTTCTTCCACTGTCATTGCATCTCGAAAGTAATACATTATTTTCCAATAATACTAAAATATAATGTAGTATTATAATTATCAATAATTTCTAGACATAAATAAATTTCAAGTTCAATCGACTTTATTTCCAATCCCAGCAAAATGTAGTAGTTAAACTTAAAATTTATATATATCTAGAAATTATTGATAATAATTATAATACTACATTATATTTTAGTATTATTGGAAAATAATGTTTTTATGGAAAAAGAAGTATTTTTCCATTTGTGGTTTGACGCTATAATTATGAGATGATTTTCTTAATGTTTTAAACTGTAAAGATGGGTATAACCCAAAATGTACGTAGTTTCAATTGATGTTTTTTTCTATTATGTAATAAATGACCAATTGTCCAGGAAAATTGTTTGTTTTTGTATTGTCAATGATGGTCAGGAAATTGTGAGAAAAAATTACAAATATCGTCAGGAAACTGTATTTTACTTTTTATACATTACAAATGCCGCATCTTGCCTACATAATTTAGTGCATTTTATTACTGAAGAAATGAATTATATGTGAACTAAAAATAAGGTAATACTGATGCTATCAAGGTTTCTATTGCCGGTGCTTTTATTTGATCTATAGCATAGTCATTTTCCGTCAGTTTCTGTTGTTACTGCTGCTGCTAATCAGATAACGATGATCTTTTGAGACGCCCTTTAGCCAGCCTCTTCAGAGGTACTGAGGCTAGTCGCGTCTCATGCTTTCAAAGATTTCTACGTTTTTCACTGTATTTTCAGTGGGGGCTTTTACAGTGGCCGTGACTGAACCACTGAAAATGCATACAGAGAAGAGCGACGAAACGTTTAAAATAATCAAGTGAAATGTACTCGGTATCTGAAAGCAAAGCGTATATAGCCAAATTCCCATGAGGCGTTTGTTAAAAAATTAGTCAAATTGGTTCATTCATTCATCTATTAATCCATTCATCCATTCTTCCATTCATCCATTCATTCATTCATCCATTCACCCATTCATCCATTCATCCATTCTTCCATTCATCCATTCTTCCATTCATCCATTCATTCATTCATCCATTCACCCATTCATCCATTCATCCATTCTTCCATTCATCCATTCATTCATTCATCCATTCACCCATTCATTATTTTATCCATTCATTCATAAAACGGTTTTGAATTAAATTTGAAATTAAACACTCTGTATAAAGCAAACTATTAATATTATCACATATTTAACTACGTATTTAATTTTTGTATTATTTTTTTCAGTTTGTATCCGTGTTGTGGTGCTCAATATTTTTTGGTTTACCTTCATTGATGATATATATAGCAAACTATACATTCAAAGGGATTCAAGCAGCAATTCTTAGTTCCCTACTTAGGGCCTTATTTTCTTTGGGTATCGGTATCGGTATTTTAGGAATGTCACACAACATAGGAGGTAACCATTTTATGAAGAATTTGTATTTTTTCCAATAAAAAAGGCATCTAACTGAAAAAATGTATTTAATTATCAAATAAAAAATTGTAGCTAAGTAAACAAAAACAGTTTTTTATAATTAATATAGTGCAGGTACGAGTACAACAGGTTCAATAAAAATTATAACGTAAACTAGAAAACATTGATTTATAAATTATCAACTGAACTGAAATCAACTGAAACAGGAGACACGAAATGTAACTGATGCACTTCTTCCTTAGTATAATTCGTGATAATATGTCAATTTGATAATAAGTGCCATGCAGTGGAAGCAGAAGATTTTACTTTATCGAATAACAATTTAAAATGCCTCAACTAAAAATTAGTAATGTTATTTAGATCGTGAAACTTTGTTTATATAACTGTAATTATAGTACAGATATCTCTATTAGGTTTTTTAAAATAAATACCTAAATGCTTTCCGCGTATATCAATATCAAGTAGGTTCTTGGTTAAACAATCGATATTATAACCATTTTTTTTTTCAGGAATTATCAAACGTATTTGTGAAAATAGATACGTTGTGCTGTTGAGTAATTTCTCATTCTGCACTTATGTCTTCCAAAGTTTTGTTATATTTTCTAAAGTAATTGGTACTTATTCGTTAATCGAATTTAATAGAACAAAGATGGTAGTATAACTTCAGTTTCTGTCTTTAATTTAGTTCAGCACTATTTTTAATTTTTCAGATAAAATGGTTTTTGTTTTTTGATGCACCAGTGTCGATAATAGTTGGAATTATGTGTGCGGTGGTAATTGAACAGCCTGCCAGTAACTTACAGAAGATATTCCTGCCCCAAATAGCACGTAGAAAGCAAATATTGCAGAAAGGCCAATGAAAGGATTGTTTTTATTAATGTATTATTTTATTAAATTATAAAGGAAATATATTTTGCTTAAGTCAAATTAATATCAATGGTATTTGTTAAATATTTAAACATTTAACCTGTAAAACAATGCACAAATATCCACATGAACAAAGAACCCATGACCTACATATTCTTCATATTTCAACCCCTGAAACCAATTTCAAGTCGATCATATTTTTTCTACATGATGTGTATCCCTTGAGAAAACTACATACCAAGTGACAAGTTGCAACGGCATGTATTTTCCGAGATATTGGAAAATATTTTTTTCGGGTGCCGTCATATTTCACCCCCTGGGACCCATTTCAAGTCGATCATATGTTTTCTACATGATGTGTATCCCTTGAGGTAACTACATATCAAGTGACAAGTTGCAACGGCATGTATTTTCCGAGATATGGAAAATATTTTTTTCGGGTGCTATATTTCACTCCCTGGGACCCATTTCTAGTCGATCATATTTTTTTCTGCATGATGTGTATTCCTTGAAGAAACTACATACCAAGTGACAAGTTGCAGCGGCATGTATTTTCCGAGATATGGAAAATATTTTTTTCGGGTGCTATCATATTTCACTCCCTGGGACCCATTTCTAGTCGATCATATTTTTTTCTGCATGATGTGTATTCCTTGAAGAAACTACATACCAAGTGATAAGTTGTAACGGCATGTGTTTTCCGAGATATTGGAAAATATTTTTTTAGGGTGCTATCATGTTTCACCCTCTGGGACCCATTTTAAGTTGATCATATTTTTTTTGAGTGGTAAGCATCCCTTGAAGAACTCTCATAAGTATCATCCCCAGGATGTTGCGTAGTATGAGATAACGCCCTGGAACTCACAGTATCATTTTGATATTTGTACTTTAGTCAACGAACGTCCATGGTCATTCGGCTATCTTTGGAAATTTCGGGTGCTATCTTTGGGTGCTGCTTTCACACCGGTCTCATAATATATTTTCTTATTTGCTACAGTTTCATGATTATTATTTTTTTAATGTAAAACATAATTATTACACATTACATTACTTCAAAATGCCTTATTCAAAAACGAGTTAGCAAATATTGTATTAATGTAGCAAATATAATAAAAATATGAATTTGTTTGCGAATTGCTACTTCCAATGGCAATAACCTAGTCCCAGAACAGTACAACACGCTATACAAAGACTGTGGGACACTGATGCAATGCTGGGATTTGCTTATTTGACATATATTTTTCGAGAAAATCAGTAATTGAGGAATTGTAATTTTGAACATCTCAAATCCTGTAGCAATTGACCAAGAGCAGGCTGAAAAACTTGTATTACATACTTGTATCCAGCTCCAGCTAGAATATGTTATTCTTATTTATAAACTTTACTTCATATAGAATGTGCCATTTTATTTTTGGAAAAATAGAATTCATATTCCAAAATACTTGTTCCTACCAAATTCTATCAATATGTAAACATGTATTTTGAAAAATAATAATTACCGTATTGGATCCGCAATAGCTAAATAAATGATATGAATTAAATTCGTATTAGATATCGGGACCAACGAATTCTAATCTCTAGAAAAATCTTTGTGAATGTAATATATTACTTTCAGCTGTAGCCAACAACTGGATAAAGTTTAATCAACAAAAAATGTAATCTATCAACAAGTCAAGTATTAATTTTGTCACCGACAGTGCCGATAGTCAACTGGATACACTAAACTGCAATAAGTTCTGCCATTTAAAAGAAACATGGTGTGCCACAAGTGGCGCCCTCTACTAGTGACGTCAAGATTAGAAACAAATTTGAATTTCTCGCCCGAAAAAAAACCCTGATTTACAAATTTTATATAAATATTTGGATTTCTTAAGAAGTTATTTACAAATATCGAAAATAAAATTTTAACTTTGTTACAAACACCTGCAATGTGATGTGCCCATTTAAGAGAACTATCAGTAGTGACCTCCAACAGTTTTAATGTATATCATGTCGTAAGCAATTACTAGAAAATATAATGGTTTGCGTTTTTTCTTTATTTAATTTTAGGTTATTTAAAGTAGATTCGGCTTTAACTAGATCATTTTCGGCCAGCCTCAAGACTGTATGCCTATATTTATGAGAACATATCAATGTCGTGTCATCTGCAACTAAGATACACTCATACGGATACATGTGATAGTATAAGTCATTAATATAAATAACAAATAATAGTGGCCCCAGGACGGACCTCTGAGGAATTCCATGCCGAATAGATGCGTAATTTGATAAACGCTTACCATATGAAACACATTTAATTCTACGAACTAATCAATTCTAAAGAAATACCACGTATGCTATGAGAAGTTTATTCAAGAGAACTTTATGAGATATAGTCAGAAGCTTTGCAGCAGTACAGCTGTAAACGTACCCCGTTCGAAACCATTGACTAGGCTAGTTCAAGGATAGCATCTATACTTGATCGATTTTTTCGAAATCCGAACTGATTTTCTGTGAAAGCACTGAATTTTTCAAAATACATTTCAAGCCTATTTTTTATTAGAATTTCCAAAATTTTTCAAATAAGGGTGTAAGTTTTTTAAAGACTAGCACAACTTTTAACTTTTAATATGTCAGTAAAAATGCCTTTATTAAAACAATCATAGCTAGATATGTTAAAGGTAATACAATAAAATTAGCCGTTGATTTTACGATTTTAGTATTAATACCATATATACTAAAACATTTAGAGCCATGTTAAAAAATATTATCAAAGAAACACTCTAGAACATAGGATGCTCAATGAATATTATTACTTTTTTCATAACCTATTATCACTTTGATGGTATTTTTATTTCAGAACACCTTATAGTGTTATATATCTATGGAGGGTACTGAGAGATAGCTACAATAGCTAGCAGAGTGCATTCTAGAAGGTTAAGGAAAATTATGATAAAGTTTTTAATAAAACGGTAATAGGTGACCGTTCTTATTTTGACATCTTTGAATTTTCCATTATTTATAGTACACCCTATACAGATTATAAACGTTGCTATAAAATTATAAATTGGTTTCGTTTATTTAACCGTTTTAATTAAATATGATTGTTGCATGTTTTTATAATTAGAAAGCAATGTTTTGAGATAATATAATAACGTACAGTGCAAGCTGTTTCAGATTAACAGAATTGCGTTTATTTTTAAATACTTAACATATACACCATTATATGTGACTAGGCACAAGATATATATATTTTATTTAGAGGTAAGTACTGGTAACCTATGTATATTTTCAATTGAAATGTGTGAAATATTAAACTAAAAAAACATATAAAATTGAAAATAATTTATAATGGAAATGCAGCTAATTAAATAATTACTAATAACAAAGTTATGCTTCTAAATTGTAAGCTGATTTAGGTATACCAGCTGTAAATTATTATTAGTAGGGTATTTTCACCGGTTCTGAGTCTCCCCCCACCACTTTCCTCCTTGAAATGACCTTTGCTGTGACCTTTTGGATGACCTTCAATGACATTGAAGGTCACAGGAGTTGATAACTTGTATTTGACCTCTACCGATTGAAGGTCACGTCAGTACCAAATGATGTGACTTTTATTTGACCTCTACCGATTGGAGATCATATCAGTTGGTAACTTTTATTTTGACCCTCTATCGATTGAAGGTCATATCAGTTGGTAAGTTTTATTTGAACTTGAAAACCTTGGTCGATGTTGTAATACTAGAATCTACAGCGCATGCTCAACTCCTATCTCATTATGAATATAAAGGAATGAGTAGGTAGACAGAAAACTCATTTGTGAATAACGTGTTGACCGAGAGTAACATAAAATAAAAAAAAATGTATTTATGCAGCGTATGTGGTAAAAGTTTTACACGCAGTGATAATTTGCGTCGTCATGAAAGGCAGTCTTGTAAGCCCATAAGTGTAGATGAACCTGAGGCAAAACGGGTTAAATTAGATCATGATGGTCAATCGCCCGAAATTGTAACAGTTAAATGTTGCAATAAGGATATACCTCACAGTCAAATACATGCACATCGTAGGACATTGGAACATAGAACAATGTCATGTACTCCTAAATCTGATGGTGTACAAATTATTAACACAGCATTTAAGTGTAGAATAATAAGCTACAGAGTGCATAGTGAAGAGAAGCTTACAGACTTTGATGAATTTTTCAATCGAGTGAAAGCTAAAATTATAAGTTTGCTGGAGGATGTCATAAGGGTCCATAAATCCATAAAAGTGAATATGGAAACTTTTGCCAATTATATATTACAAACTCGTGAGACCTCAGATGTGAAAGCATTTAATAGTTGCAATAGAACTCTCGACGAGTCTGTGGACTTGGATGATGTTTACCAGGAATTTGTAGATACGATGAAATCTCAAACATCTGAGTTTGAGGAGAAAGATTCTGGTAAGTAAATCTTATTAGAGGAGATATGAATTACCTTTATTCATATAAAAATATTGTTACAGGTTGGGCCATCGAGGAAATATTGTATGTGGAGGTAAATGTGAATAAAAATAGTCCTCTGTGCGGCTCCTCATATATAAAATTGCCGAAGTTTGTGGAAAATAAGAAAGCAGTAGTAAATATAAAGAATCAGGATGAGTGTTGCTTTGCATGGGCAATAACTGCGGCCTTATATCCACCGAGAGGTCCAGTGCATGAGATATCATCATATCCACATTTTTCCTCTGTTTTAAATTTGGTAGGTATGGAATTTCCAGTTAGATTAAAGGACATTTCAAAATTCGAATCAATGAATGATATATCTGTTAACGTATACGGTTTGGAAAGTACATTTGAAAAGAATAAGTTAAAATACGAAATCGTTGGACCTTTGCGTTATGCATCAAAAAATTGAGGTATCATGTGAATCTGTTATATATTACTAAGGAGTGTAGTCAAAATCATCATTGTGTTAAGGAATGTGCAATAAGCCATTATTGCTGGATTAAAGATTTGTCGAGGTTGGTTTCTAATCAGATTTCTAATAATGAACATAAAAAGTTTTTATGACGGTTGTATGTCTTACTTTGGTTCTGAAACATTGCTTTTACGACATCAAAAGCGAGACTGCAATCATATTTATACCACTGTACCTAGTTTGGAATTACGCGTCGATAAGTTTGGAAAAAGCGTTCCTGAAAATATATTAAAATTTGAAAATATTGAAAAACAATTGAAGGTGCCATTTGTAGTATATGCCGACTTTGAATCCATATTGAAACCTATGGATACATGTGAACCCAACCCCGAAAAATCTTATACATGTAAGACTTTCAGCCATGAGCCATATTCATTTGCGTATTTGATAAAGTGTTCTTTCGATGACTCTCTCTCAAAATTAGTTTTTATAGGGGGGATAATGTGGCAAAGGAATTTGTACAGCGTTTAGAGGAAGATTTAAGGAAATATATAATAATTATTTGAAAAACATAGTTCCAATGGCCCCTTATCTGAGGATGAGGAGCGTGACTTTGAAAATGCTGTTGTTTGCAGTATATGTGAGAAACCGTTTGAAAGGTTTCATGTTAAAGTTAGGGATCACTGTCATCTAACCGGGAAAAAGAGACAAGGAGCCGCTCACATGGGTTGCAATCTAAATTATAAAATATCGAACTTTATTCCAATTATATTACATAACATGTCGGGGTACGATGCTCATTTGTTCGTGCGTGAATTGTGCTCAAATAAGGATAAAATTGACGTGATAGCCCAAAGTAAAGAGAAATACATTTCATTTACAAAACACCTTTATATGCATGATTATGTTGGAAATGATGGTAAAGTAAAGAAAAGTTTTCTAAAGATGAGATTTATCGACAGTTTCAAATTCTTATCCACATCTTTAGAAAATTTATCTGCAACTTTGAATGAAACTCAATTCGAAGAAACCCTTAAATATTTTCCAGATAAGGAACATTTCAACTTAATAAAGCAAAAAGGTGTTTTTCCATATAGTTATTTGACGAGCTTAGACAAACTTAATACCCCATATTTACCGTGCAAAGAAGAATTTTACGATAAATTAAATGAAGAACATATATCAGATGAGGAATATGCTAGAGCACGAAAAACATGGGAAACGTTTAATTGTAGAAATTTGGGTGAATACTCCGACATCTATTTAAAATCAGACGTGTTCATATTATGCGATGTATTTGAAAACTTTCGAAAAATCTCCCTGAATACATATAAATTAGATCCTGCACAATATTATACGGCTCCCGGACTCGCGTGGGATGCCATGTTGAGATTAACAAAAATAGAATTGGAACTTTTGACGAACGCTACAATGATACAGTTCTTCAAGAAGGGTATACGCGGTGGAATAAGTCAATGTTCTGGAAGAAAACATGTTGCTAACAATAAATACCTTCCAAATTATAATCCAAGTGAACCTTCATCATTTATTACATATTTGGATGCTACGAATCTCTACGGACACAGTATGTCACAATATTTACCGACGGGTGGATTTTCGTGGCTAACAGAAGATGAAATTTCAAAATTTAACGTTATGGACATTCCTGATGAAGGAGTTTACGGTTATGCGTTGGAAGTGGATATAGAATATTCTAAATTTTTACATGACGTACACTCGGATTTACCCTTTTTAGCGGAGAATATAATACCACCCGAGCTAAGTCAAAAGTTCCAAAATTGATTCCAAATTTAAATAATAAATATAATTATATCATACACTTTAGAAATTTAAAACAAGCAGTGATAAATGGTTTGAAGGTAACAAAAATACATCGCATAATTAAATTTAATCAAAGTCCTTGGTTGAAAGTTTACATCGACCTTAACACTAAAATGAGAAATGCTACTTCAAATAAATTCGAAAAAGATTTTTATAAGCTCATGAACAATGCCGTTTATGGAAAAACAATGGAAAATATTGACAATAGAAAAGATATCAAATTGATAACTCATTGGGAAAAAGTTCAAAAGTCGTTTGGCGCAAACACATTAATCGCTCGTCCAAATTTTAAATCCTGTACTATATTTTCAGAAGACTTTGTGGCCATACATATGGGTAAATTAAAAGTTCATTATAACAAACCTCTCTACCTAGGCTTTTCTATTTTGGAATTATCTAAAACCGTGTTATATTCTTTTTTTATAACACAATAAAAAGTAACTTTGGTGATAAAGCTTCACTGCTGTATACGGATACAGACTCCTTGATTATTAAAATTTACACTGATGACTTTTATAATTTTATGAAATCAAATATTGATTGTTTCGATACATCTAATTATAAACAATAAGTTTGGTATTCCCGTATCTGATTCAATATTGGGTAATTTCAAGGATGAATTTCCTTCAGATCCAATAATGGAATTTTATGGTACCGGTGCTAAAGCTTATTATGTGAAATCCGTGAGTAATGAAATAAAAAAAGCTAAAGGGGTAAAGAAATCTGTTATAAAGAATCAGTTGACCATTAACGATTATAAGAAAATCGTAGATCAGGGCGGTTTAATCTTTATGAAAATGAACTCTTTCCGAAGCGAGTTACATGACATTTATACAGAATTAAAAAACAAAGTAGCTCTTTCTCATTATGATGATAAGCGTTTCATCATTCCCAACACTGTTTTAACATTACCCTGGGGTCATGATGATATAAAGTATTACCAAACCGAATACGATAAAAATTTCGATTGGTTCGTAAACGTCATAAGCCAAACAGCTGGAATAGATGGAGACAATAATTTAAAATTATTAATTCAGGCCCTAGAAGAAATACTAGAATAACTGGAAATTTTATATCTAAATAATAGTATAAGTATAGAATGTATTGTGACAATTGTACAGTTGTTGTGTATTTGTTAATGTTGAGAAATAAAAATAATAATCGTCCATTATGAATTGTGTATCTTAATCAGTATTATATTTGTTCCTAATATAAAAGCATATCAAAAAATTGAACAGAAAATGCATGATAATTCGTTAATAAGAATGTGAACATAATTATTTAAGAATTCTTAATGAAATTTTTAACAGTACACCGCAGAGTTTATGTTTTACTTGTGATTGTTCTGAGAAACTCTGGAGTATTCGATTGTTATGAGAAAGTCTCGAATATTCAATCTGTCCACCGAGTGAAATAAGATCAATGGGGTGTTGAGACATTTATTTTATATTTGTTCTCGAAAAGTCTACAGAGAAGGTATTCAGCAACATTCTAGAACATCATGCAGTGAAGCATAAGCGGTAGATAATCATTAATTCTTGTCTGCTGTGGTTCTCGAGATTTCGATAACAGGCTAATATGTGCTGGTATATTCTAGAGTATTACAGAAAAGGCGGTGGTAGGAGATAGTGGGAGTTCACAGAGTATAAAATAGAGCCGTCATGACGAGGAGTCAAACAGTCTTTCAGTAGAGTTCGCAGTGAAGACATCAGTAAAGTCAAAGTGAAAAATAAAGTGAGCGAATTAGTTATTCGAGCAAATTTGTGGTTTGTTCAGAGTTCGTTGAAATCATGGGTAGAAGCAGCACCATACCGAAGAAGCCCAGCACCTCCAGAAGGAAGGCAGTCGGTGGAGGGAAACCGATGCCGAAAATGACTCCGGAGGAACGGTTGGAGTTGCAGAGACACGGGTCGTCCAACCGTGGTTATTTCACCACGGCACCATCTGCCAGCGTTGTGGTGGCGGACCTAAACCCCATCCCAGAAGACGACGTGTTGGCTAGGGCCATAGCCAACATTCGCCAGGACCTTCCGAATATCGTTCTGGAACCAATAAGCGACGATGAAGGTGACGATATATTCCTACCCAAGCCAAAGGTAGGGGTATGTAAGAGACCAGCGACGCCAAAAGTACAAAACCGCAGGCGGGTGGAAATATGACAGAAGAAATCGGCGTCACCATCAAAGTCGACGTTGTGGCAGATGCTGCAACAACCAACTGTTCGGGAGGTCCCACAGCCGTATGATGTGGCCCAGCAGCAGCAAACAGTTCAGGCGGTGACAGAATTATTAGTTCCGGCACAGTTGCCCCAAATTCAGATAGTGGAGACAGCACCGCCGGAACAGAATCAGGCCGAGGATGCTGTGGCCCCCCAGATGCCAACGCAAACATGTTGGACTACGGGCAATAGGCAACCGCAAGAGCAGCAGACACCGCAGAAGGCTGCACCTCAGGAGGTATCGGTGTCGGAGGTGGAATTCCCGGAGGTGTTGTTCGAGGACGTTTTGTTGCAGGAAGCGGGGGTTCCACAAAAGAATAACGAAGACGTAATTGCACCTCCAACGACTTTTCAGGACGATAGCGATGATGATATCCAACTGTCTCAGCCCGCTGATACTGCAGTAGTTTCAGCCTTTATAGAGTATATGGACAAATTGTATGAAAAAGAGTGTAAAGTAAAGGCTGAAGCTGAGCGGGAAATCAGCGGCTTGCGCAGTTGGACGAACAACGTCAGAAATTGTGGCAATTAAAAGAAGAACAAAAATAGTCGAGAATAAGATTATGTCGTTGGAGGTGGAATTACAAAATAAGGAGATAATGAAGGGTAAAAGTAGATATAAAAAATCATTAACATGTTGAATGGACGAATGAAAGGAATTGAATGAGTGTTGTTTATATTAAAATAAAATATGTGTAAATAATAGGTTTAAGTTGTAAATATTAATTATATATGTGGAATGTAAGAAATATATATAAATAAATAATAATGAAAGATATGTATGGTTTGTAAATGTAAATATAAGTGTTGGATTTGTTTTTTAATTGTATTCATGTGAAAACAAAAAAAAAATCTTAAATAAAATTTAAAATCATTGAAATTGTTTTGGTTTACTCTATACATGAAATAAACCCTAAATGGAAGTAAAAAATGAAAATAAAAAATTTAAAAAATGATTGGCCTAATAGCCGTATGAGCGCGAAACAAAGTGGATACCCATGTAAATTGACCCGCGGAGAACGATTTTTTGGGGGTTTCGACGCGATCGGAGCAACGGGGGCGGCGGTCGTCCGGGGGCGGGGAAGAAGGAGACGAGGTAGAAGGTATCCGCTGGGACCATCGGATGCGGTACTCTTGATGGATCATCCTCGAATTTGAACGAACCTCCTAGCCGCCTCCGTTCGGGGGCGGCGGACGATCTCGAGTCGGGGGCGGCGAAAACTGGAAAAGCTGCCATATACCCCCATTTGGGGCTATTTTAAGACGATTTTGCGGACGGGTCTTTTGCGCTACGACCCATGGGGCGGAGATAGGGGGCGGCGGAGACGGTTACTCACGGCGCGAACGCCAAATAGCATCGGTTCTCCGCTTCGAGGAGCTCTACACGCTCGATCAAGTCCGGTGACTCTATCTTTCTCCGTTCCTGAGATATACGGTGCCTCTGGAGTTGGGGGGGGCCAGTCGCGAACATGAGATTCGTGCAGCGAAGTAGGGGGGAGGCCATTATGTCGTTTGGAAGGTAGGTCCTGTGGACGTTTATTCATGGTCCGAAAACGGCGTTTCTCCGACTTCAACCGTGGGGTGGGGGCGGCCGCGAATGTGGCGATCTCGGCGGAGACGGCGCACGGGTGGGGGAATCTGTTAAGGGGACCATTAGAAAGCAAAAAGTCTTATGCCGCGAAATTCTCAGGTGAACGGTTCGGCGGATAACGGCTGTTAGGTGGCCGCCTCCGGGGTTTTCGGCTCCCTACGGACGTACGGTGGTTTGGAGGATGTTAGCATCGATACAGGGACTTTTACAAGATATTTCGCGGCAATGATCTAAAGATGGGATATCGGGGGCAGGGGGGTGGGGTTGTGGGGGCGAAATGTTAGATTCGTATTTGGGTCCGGGGCCGGCGCCGATTTTTTTTTTCCAGATACATGACACCGTAATTGATGTAAAACTTGTGAAATATTTCTCAACATTTAATAACTACTGGTATAGATATAAATTTTTTAATTTATATTTAAATATACTATATAATACTATTACATATATACAGATAAATATTTACATAAAAAAAATTTTTAATGCATTTCTTCCTCCATCTCATCATCACTCCGCACTTCTGAATCGTTGCCAATATCCCGCTCTACATCTCCAAACACCTGAGCTAGATTATTCAACCACTCTCCTAAGTGACCTAATACAATAAAAATTATTTTAAGAACTAGGTACATCCAATTGTTGCAACTTTCTTACCATCTAGCAGATCCACACTTAAATTGTCCGGTGTTGAATCTCCGGACGATGTGGTAGAATCCGGCAGCGGGTTCTCCTCCTCATTTTCATCACCATAAATACTAATGGTGCTATCACTCCACGACGGAGAAGATGGTCTGGCGGGTGAGTAAAACGGGAATGTGGTGGAGTCAGCCTCAGCAATTTCTACCTCTGGTGCTGTTCTACTCTCCATGTTTCTTCTTTGTTGTGTTGTGAGATACTGACTTCTATATTTGAGGTTCTTATTTATATGTTCTAGTCAAGTGGAGAGGGTAAATATGTACGTTATATAATGATTATACATACATTTAATTTTGTTTAAGTAGGCTACATTGTATCCAATTATCAAGATCAACGCAGTTTCGCAAACTACACACACATTTATTAATGCAATGATACAGACAATATGGAATAGTTTTATTAAATATTGGAGGTGATTCAACCACTTCGTCGCAATTTAGGTTCTCAACGTTTATTATATCCTGATGAGATACAGATTGTATGTCATTTAATTTCTGTCGGAGAAATGTTTCTTTTGATGTCCTTTTACATATACTATTCTTACGTTACAATCCACTATATGTTTGTGTAATATATCATTCAACATTTCATAATTTACATAACCATCATCATATTTTAACCCATGATGAAACCATTTTAAATATGTGACTTGTCTTTTTAATTTGATATCTAATGAACTGTACGGAACTTGTGGTTTTAACAGATAATGACCAATGCATTTATCACTAATGAATGTAATCTCCTTTGGAGAAAATTCGGGTATATTATAACCTTGTAAGTCAACCACAATAAACTTCATTTCAAATCCTACGACACTGTACTTTCCACTTTGATGGTTTAGATACAATTGAAAGTAACACTTGTGTTTCCTTAAATTTATAAAAATATATTAAGGGACGCTATATATATTGAAAGAAAAATTATAGTTTCAATTAATCTATTTATTTATTATTTACAATGTTAAACTATATATATTACTATAAGCAAATACTTACACTATCTAAAAAAAGCTACAACTTAAAACTAATCGCTAAAATTATTCAGTTTTTGTCTTTTTCACTCTTCACATAATTACAGATGACACAAGTCCTTGTTAACCGCACTTGTTCTAGAGGTAGCCGACATGAGGAACAGTAATGCGAACATTCTTCATATTTTGACGTGGTGTGGCAATCATAATGCCTATGTTTATATTCTTCCACACCCGAAAGCTGCACCAACTCCATATAACACCTGTGACAAAATTTGTAGTCCGTCTCCGGGTCTGTACTAACTAGTACCATACAATACGTATAACAATACTGTTGGTTTTTATTTACAACATCGCCGTTGGCAACTTCGTGGGACCTCATCAATATTTGATCGGGCTCATCGGAGCAATCTTCGACGATGCCCTCGTCCACATATTCAGCTACCTACACAAAAATATTTCTTATATTGTTGTTATATTTAAAAAAAAAAAAATTACCTCTTCTTCGTCATCTGCACCTTCAACGACCTCTTCATTGCCCGCATCACCCTCATCCACCTGACCTTCATCGTTCTGATCGTGTTCATTTACTTCATCTTCAACCACCTCTTCATTATCCACCTGACCTTCATCGTCCTCCTCGATTTCATCATCATTCACTTGGTCCACATTATCTTCTTCGACAAGTGGTATACCCCAGGCTTGCTGTTTAAAAAAATTAACAAAATTAGTTTATCAATAAAAAGACATTTAATAATATTTACCTCCTGCTCCATATCAGCTAGCTCCTCTAAGAGATCCCAATTTACTAACCCAAAACGAGCCATTATAAGTGAATTTTACAAGTACGCAAGTTTTAGTAAAAGCTGTAGACAACAACTAATCTCTAACCTACCTCCTCTCGGGTTATATAGCGTTTCAAATGTGACGTCACAGATCACATCATGATGTCAAGGTCATCTAGAATATTTCTCAATCGTATGGAATGTTTAGAAGTCACATGAAGGTTATGCATATATAACTATAAGGGTTTGTGTATTTAGGAGGAGTTCATTCTTTTTTAGACATCTCGACTAGTGAACAAGTATTAAAAAATGCCATTTTCAAAAGAATGGGACTCGAAGGTAAAAGTGCAAGTGATTCCTTTTAAAGTGATGAATTTGTATACATGCCACAATTGTGATAGCATGGTACACAAAAATCTTATTAATGATTGTACAGGACTTTGTAATGAATGTGCAAAAGAAAATCGAGTAACCGTAAAAACAGTGGAAACAGGTAAATGCGATAAATGTCAGAAATTGAAAGTCACCAATTTTGGAATTGTTAGGAACCGTTGTGAAAGCTGCAGCATTGAAGATCATCCCCTGAAGGAACGGTGTGGTATATGTATGGTATATAAAGAAGATTGTTGGAACAGAGTCTGCGCTGCTGACAGAGAGGATACATTTTTATGCGAACAAACAGGACATTTATTCGTTAATAAAAATAAACATTTCAAACGTTGCTTTTGCTTAACAAATCATCAACAAATATTGCGAAATGAATTGTTTGACAGATAAAACACTGTAATTGTATATAATAAAAATAATATTTTGTTTAAACTAGTCTCTTTTTTTTACTATTGTCCTCTCAAATTAATTTTACATAAATATAAATGACAATCATTTTGTTTCTTTTATCATTTACTACTATCCTCAAATTCCTATTTTATATAAGTACAAAAAAAAAATAAACACGTCAAATATACTCATACGTTTATTATTATCATGTGATAAACATTTTATTACAATCATTTTATACAATATACATATATAGTTACATTTTATCAACATTAAATATCTCCATTGCTTTATTGACATGATTAAAACATTGTCCAGTTGTGACTTTAAATGATGTACCATTATTATTCGCTTTTAAACCAAATCTGTTTTATTGATCCACGAATTTTGGGATGCGGGAAGGCCAAGCCACTTACAAAATAACCTGTCACCCTTCCTCTTCAAAATTTTCTCCACCAAATATACTTCCGGAAACTTTGTTTTCTGTAATTCCCACTCATAGAAACATCCTTTGATTGGCTGACCATACATATCTTCTATCATGTATGTTGTCGGATTTGTTACGTTTATTTTTACAACTTTAAACAGTTCAGTAGAATAATTAGCTGTATATCCCTTCTCGAACACGTTTTTGTATTTGCTTATACGTACTACATCCCCTATATTGAATTTTTGCTTCAAAGCAACTTTTGGATAATTGTAAACGTTTAATACAGTTGTTCGTTTTACATCGATAGGTTTCATTCTTGTAGTACGATGAACTCTGTTGTTATATGAATGTATAATCTTAGGTAATATATCAATCCACTTATAATTACCTCTAGCAGAAAACTCTTTATATATCCAATTTTTCAAAGTTCTAATTACACGTTCTACAATTGCTGCTTTTTGGTGCTAAATGTGGAATAATGATTTATGTTGTACTGATGCATTAGTTTTGAGAACTCTTGATTGTAAAACTCGAGCCCTTGATCGCTCTGTACATTTTTGGGGAATAACCAGCTTCACGTAGAACATTTTTCATTGCAACAGAAACTTCGACAGCAGTTTTTTTTTTAACGGTTTGGCCCAAACATATTTAGAATAACAATCAATTACTATGAGTATATATCGATAACCTTTATTTTTGCATGCAAAATCTTGCATTTCAGCGAAGTCAATTTGCCACAAGTATGCAAAAATTTTTATTATGGTTCTTCTCCTAAAATTTTTTCGGGCCGGTTTATGTAATTCATTGATAATTTGTCGTTTTGTATCACTAATGAACATATTGTATTCCTCCCTTGTATTCAAACCTTGTAATACGATGATACATGCACATGTATGTGTTGCAATAATCTCTTTTACAATGATCGTTCCTGACAAATGGCACCCTCTTATGATTCAACTGGTTTTAACAATATAGATGGAAATACTAATCTACCTGTATCTTTCGGGGGATGATGTTTTGCAATAAGTTGCTCAACTTTTCTATATCTAGTGCAAAATCTGACAAATCTTGTAGTAATTTATTATGAGATTCCCAGTATTTGTCTTTGTCACTTTTTAATTTATCCAAATCAATTTTCATATCACTTATCGTTTCATCCATCTTAATTTTAATATTTTGAAATATTTTTGTTACCTCATCCACGACTTCATTTCTCTCCCTCTTTATGTAAGCTACCAAGTTATCAGTTATGAGATTGGCTGATTGTTGTACAGCGGAAAGGATATCATTTTTAGAGGTATCCATAAGTAAATTCACATAGTTTATTGTTACTCCATCCTTTTCATCTGTTGGATCACCAATATTTTTAATTGTTTGCCTTGAAGATCATAATTTTTGTCATTGGTCAGTTTGAAACCGACACCTTGCGGACCGCGATGACCTACACAACCACTCTTTTTTCGACGTCCAAATTTGTCAATGGAGCCCATTATTCCTTGGTGTTTAAATTACAAATGATAAGAAAGAAACTGGTACCTGCTTTATATATTTATCATTCATGAAATAAATGTAATCAATATTCCTCTAATACACAATACCTTCCTCCCTTAATTCATCTATTATAGACAATATTTCATTTTCGTGACCTGAATGACCAGCCATTTTAGAACTCCATAATAATCTTAAGCGGTCAATTAATTCTTTGGGTTTATTCCAATATATGTAGTCCACCTTTTACCGGTATAGATTTTTCGTAGATATTATACCCGAACCTTTCATGGATCGAGTTCTCATTCTGCGATGCAACAGCGGTTTTATGACTTCTATATATTTTTCGTTTTGCTATAGTTATAACCAGATGTTACATCATAATTTTTGTATGCTGCATTAGTTATATTTAATATTTCAGCAAATATATTTTTATTTTCATCGCTAACCCCATTTCCATCACTATTAAGAGCCGGGGAAGTTTTAAAATAGCAAATCATATAACTGCGGATTTCCTTTATACGTTCGAAGTAATTTATTATTTCTCGAAAAGGAAATATTTTTCCCATGAAATCGAACTTCGGCATTACCCATGGATAGTTTTCCACTATCGGTATCAACACGCACCCCATACTTGGTATCGTATGCAGGATCGCCGATTCTCACTCCTTCAATATAATTTGATACAATATTTGGCAATTTTTCAACATAACCACTAGACATAGCAGGACTTGAAGCTGTTGTTATTGATGATGGTGGTGTTTCTATATAAGAAGGGTTTTTCGTTATTGTTTGATCTTCCTCAAATTTGGGTGTTTCAACCGTACTAGCACTGCAGGTGGTAACTTTTTAGGGGTGTTGCTAAATACTGCTGTGGGGCATGAAATTTACGATTTGTATCCTGAGTTGCTTCAGAAATAGTTTTTAATGGTTTCGTTAGTGGTTCATATATTTTTCCAATGCAACTTGATTTTCAACATGTCTATTTTTATATAATTGAATTTCTTTCGAACAGAATCAGTTGCTTCTATTAATTTCCTTTTCAAATCTATTTCACTAATATTATTTGCGTCCTTGTCAACTTCGATCTTCTTCATTTTTTGATGTGTACCCATCGCCACTTCCTTCACAATTAATGAAAAAAGTCGTATGCATTATGGATATATGTAACTATCTAAACCTTTCCTATATCTACCTTCATGTATTTCACTATCTTTATCAATAACCATAAATCCATATTTATCTAACCAGCATTTTGCACACATATCCAAAAACTGTTTGAAGGTGACATCCGGCGACACATGATCTTGAAATATATGATGTAAATTCATTTCGTCTTGCTTGAACATAACTATAAAATTCGAATTGTCTCTAATTAGTTGTTTTGGCACTCTAGAATATGTTTGAGCCAAATAAAAACTATCTATAGATTTATGTCGACCCATACTAAAATATGATCTAATAATATCTTGTTTCTCACATATAACGTCATCAAATATAAAAACCGAATTCGACTTGGCGTCAGAGGGTTCAACGATTTCAACATTATTGTTAAATGTATAAAATCCTAATCCATCAATGGGGTTTAAAATCTTTCGAAGATATTCATATTTTGGTTGATGCAATGATTTGGAGTATAAATAAATGTTAGCAAATCGTAAACCATGCGGATGTGTAATAAGTGATATCATAACATTGGTTTTCCCACAGTTCGAAGGGCCAATCACCAGACCTCGAATTGTTGAAGGTAAGTAGCAGTCCATGGCGTCTGGTTGTTAATATTTACACCACTTCCTACACGTTCATCGAAATTATCCACTACAAACGTCGCCTTCTGTTTTACAATCCGCATTGTTTGAGTGTCGGATACTATATAAATAGAAATTAACTGTATACACAATATTTAATTGGCAGTTAGCGTTCTAGGTATTGCGATCCTATAATCTAATAGAATATCAAACAAATATAATTACATTTGTTTATTAACTTTTTGCTCATTTTAATGCCGTTCGTCAGCGAATCTAGACGTAAAGTGTCAAATTCACGAAAAGGAAGGGGATTTATAAATTCTTTAATAAATAAACTACCGTTTGAATTACATTTGCCTGGAGGATATCAGTACTGTGGTCCTGGCACAAAATATCAAAAAGGATAGCAAGAGGTGATCCGGGTATTAATCCTCTCGACCAGGCTTGTAAAGCACATGACGGTGCTTATGAAGATTATAAAGATTTACCAACACGTCATAAAGCAGACTACGAATTAGAGCAACGCGCCTGGCAAAAGTTAAATCCAAAGACGCTAATATTAAAGAGAAGGCAGCTGCTTGGTTAGTTACAAACATCATGAAAGCAAAGCGACGTCTAGGTATGGGTTGTAAATCTAAATCCATTCCGAGAAAGAAAATAAACAAAAGAAGAATATTAAGAAAAAGATAGTTAGCTTTGGTGGTGGTATTGTTCATAAAGTACGAGATGAAATACGAAAAGCTGGTGGTAAACGATTTGTTTCTGGTAATGTACGAAAAGCAACCCAATTCGCTTTACAGGCAGCACGAAGATTTGTGAGAACATCAGGGGGTAAAAGAAATATTCGCACTCCCCGAATTATACCTATTCCGAAGGTTGGTGGAATATTACCCCTAATTCCTATTTTTGCAGGACTATCGGCATTAGGAAGTTTAGCCGGTGGAGCTGCAGGTCTATATAAGACTATTAGTGATGTGAAAAATGCTAATCAACGATTATCTGAAGAAGTACGTCACAATAAAAAATGGAATCTGTAGCCCTTGGGAAAAAGGTGAGGGTTTGTATTTAAAACCATACCGAACTGGATTAGGACTTTATCTGAAATCAAATAATTCAAAAAACTTCTAAAGTCCCTACCTCGAAGACCTCTCAGCGATAATGATATTAGATATTATGCTAGAGTTTTGAAAATCCCATATTTTCGAGGTGTATTTATGCGAGATGAACTTCCTGAAAGTGGCGCCCGACATAATGAATCAGCTATTTTAAACTTAGACAGCTTAAATGGTCCGGGAACCCATTGGGTGGCATACAAGAAAATTGGTAATATTGTTAATTACTACGATAGCTTTGGAGACCTTCCACCACCTAAGGAACTTATAAAATATTTACATATAAAACCAAACCCACTGCTCAAAATTTACTATAATTACGATCGTCAACAGAAATTCAATACAGTCTGGTGTGGGCATTTGTGTTTATCATTTCTAACTAACAATGGAATTTCCAATGTGTCCCAAAGAAGAACGTGACAAAATTAAAAGGATGGCTAATTCGTTACGAGCTTTCTCCAAATATAGAACGCTTACAAAATTGACAAAGGAACAATTAGCAGATTTTCCTAAAGAGGTAATGATCACCTGTGCTCCACATGAAATCGCATGGGTATGGGATAAATTACCTGAACATCTAAAAGCGACATTGATATATTGAAATATCAATACTGTTTGGAACATTACAGTGACGACAATACATCACAATCTACTGATGTGAATGATGGGCCTGTTCCACGAAAATTTCTATGTTGTTATTGCAATGTACGTGATATTACAGTGGCATCTGAAAATAAACTTAGTGGAAGAGCTAATATAGTACCATCAATTTCAAGGCAGGAGATACGTCTAAATTGCTGTTGTAAACAACAATAAAATATTGTGCTAACAACTTATATACGTCAGTCATGTCTCGTACATTCACATTGTCAGGACAATCTAGCGTACTAAGCAGCGACTATTACCCTCCACTGGATTTAGATACAAATAGTCGATATGGGTTAGGATTACATGGATTCTATTCCTACAATTCCATATTAAATGTTGATGAGAAAAACAATATTATTGGTTTCAAAATTAAGAACAAATCACCTTCAACTTTTATCCAATTACCACCAGGTGCATATGAAGTCGATGAAATCAACAGAACAATTCAAAATATTTTGGAATCTATTATAAAACGTAATAGTAAGGACAATGATTTTGTTGTTGATAAATACTTTACATTAAGAGCTAACAATAACACTCTAAAATGTGAAATTTTATCTAAATATGATATCGACTTTTCTCATCGAGATTCGTTAGCAAACATAGTGGGATTCGAAAAAAATATGTATCCTGCAAATATTTTACACGAATCTACTCTACCAGTGGACATCATGAAAGTTAGAATAATTCGTGTTGATTGCAATATCACTTCCGGAGCCTATGTGAATGGTGAAGAAGCACACACGCTCTATGAATTTGATATAGATGTTGAACCTGGTTTCAAACTTTCCAAGGAACCACAGAATATTATTTATATGCCTGTAACACCGGAAGGGCGTCAGTTTATCCATAACATTACATTGCGAATATTGGATGATAATGGTAGTCTGGTAGATTTTCGAGGTGAAAAAATTATTGTGAAACTGGAACTAAAGAAATTATACTAAAATAACAACATATAATGGGTTTCTGTTTTAATCATAGAAAACAATCGTCATCTCTACCATCTACAAAAAGTGATAAAATTTCGGACAAACACCAAAACAAATCTATTCTACGAAAGAACGTTAAACAATCAACATCTAAGCTGTCAGCTAGAGATCGTATTTTCCTTCAGTCAATTGGATTGAAAGTAAAACCTTAATATTTATAATTATGGCATCAACCAGTGCAAAGTTGGATGTGTTCGATGAACCCTTGTTTGATAATTCACTAGTTAGTCTACATGAACACACCTACAAACCATATGGATCACCATACTATAGAAATTCGGATGAAATACGAATTCCTATTCATTCAAGATCTTATTCTTGATATTGCAGAAAGTTACATATATATAGAAGGTAAATTTACCCCTAGCGATCTCACTAAAGTATGTTACTTATCCAACAATGCATTAGCATTCCTCTTCGATGAGATTCGTTATGAAATGGGTGGAGAACAAGTGACTGTTATTCGAAAACCAGGTATAACTACTACAATGAAAACTATGGTTTCATGGGGTCAAACACAATTAAAACCACTTTTATCTTATGGATGGGGTTTAACAGAAGACAACCAGGATATTTTGGATAACAACAGTCATATATTTAGTGGAAAATTACCTCTAAAATATCTTATGGGCTTTGCTGAAGATTATACCAGGGGTATCCTCAACGCCAAACAAGAACTTATATTGATAATTGCCCGATCTTTTAAGAATTGTTACATTGGAGAAGTTGACGCCGATATTGACATAAATAAAATCGAATGGAAAATAAGACACATCATCCCTGAAGATAGACAGAAACTGAAATTGTTAAACCGCATTAATAAAGGTGGTGCTCATGCTACAGTTAAGATGGCATATCGTATGTGGGATCTATATGAACTCCTACATTACGAAAAACCGCCTCTGATATTTGGGCTATAAAAACAACTAACAGTTTAGAAAGACCTCGATATATCATTATCGGTTTCCAAAGTACTGATAGCTCTGATAACAGAAGCAAAAATGTTACTCGATTCAGTCATGCAGACATAAGTAATATTCGTCTATATTTAAATTCAGAAGTATATCCTTATGAACGTTGGAATTTAGACTTTGGAAAGAAATTAGATTCTGCAGCTTACTATGCGTACGAAAATTTTCAACGCAGTTTCTATGATAAAGATAATCATGAACCGATGATGGATATTGAGAATTCCGAAAACCCGCTGTTTGTTATCGACTGTTCACATCAACAAGACGCCATGAAGACATCCACTGTAGATATAAAGCTAGAATTTGAAACCCGAAAGAAAAACTTTCCTGAAAATACACGAGTGTATGCATTGATAGTTCACGATGCTTATATGTCTTACAATGCTTTGGATGGCTCTGTACATACCGGTTTTAAATAATCTAATGAATATCTTAGAAATCCCAATACATTATTTTAGTTTTTGTATTTTTTATTATATATATATATATATATATAATTATATGTAATTGTATTTATTATTTTGTATTTATATATAGTATTTTCTTTTTCTGTATTCATATAAGAAATAAGTTTACAATAAAAGTATAAAATCATAATTTTATTTTATTTATATCACAACAACAGAAAGACAAAAATAGTTATTATGATACATTTTATTAATATAATACACTATTTATAAAATAATCATACAGTAATATATAAATTACATACAAATTTAATATTATGTTTGACAATATTCATCGTTATCTTGGTCGTCATCGCCATTTTTTGAGGTGCTAGTTTGTATTTTACAACAATTGCATATGGCAGAAAATCGAGCAAATTAGAACAAAGAAAACATTTTAATCCTATTTCCACCATTTTCTCACAATATTCGTCCAAATTTAAAGTTCCATTTAAATAATCGTCACAAATTGATGCACCATGACGATACATTTTATAATTTTCTTCCAACATTTTTATCTTTTCAACGGAAAAGCAGTAATCCATATCATAATTACAAGCATTCATACGATCCATTGCTATACAGTCTAACTCGCTGCTCATTCTTTTGACTGCTGACTGGATGTCGACAGCTTCGGTCCAATTTTGGCTAGCATATTGCATCCACATATTTTCTAATACTTTCTATAAAAATAAAAAGAAATTGAGGTTAGAAAGGATATTACACTGGAAAATGTATATATATCATTACCTACTTTACTTATAGGATAAAACGAAGAACAACCTTATATGATAATGACTAAATAGTGTAAATATTTATATAATTATAAAACTAAATTATACTACTCTATACAACATATTTATTACTACTAGATATTTATAAATTAACAAAATTACAAATAAATTTAATTTATAATTCCAAATTTTATCAATGTTTTACATTTAGCATCTTTAAAGGTAGGTTCACTTTGACCTATATAAGTTATCGTATACTTTTCCCAAGAAGAATTCATTTTATCCAAACTGTCTTGTGATATATGTTCTGTAACTCTCTTTGGTAAGAAACACTTGAAATCTGAATTATTCTTTTCATCAAAAAGTACAGCTAAAATGCACTTTCCATAACGTGAATTGATGAAAGACAGTTTTTTAATCAAATAAGGTGTATTAATATCCAATGAGGCAATTGACCTCCGAACAATATCATTAAAATCGCCATTAATATTGCTATTAATTTTATTTAAATCATCAACTGATAATGCCATTTTTTTTTTGTTTAAAATTTTTAAAATGTAAATAATATCTAGTTAGCAATAAACACAGTAATTACTGTTCTCACTTTAAAAGATTTTGCCACAAAACAACACAAAGATTTACACTACTGTAGACACTAACTGTTAGGTTGATACCAAACGAAATATGATTCTCTATTTTGCTCTCCTCTCTTATATAGTAAATCCTTCCATTATACTTCATACGTCACACTGCCATTTGTATACATACTCCAATAACTATAAAAATTATAGAGGTCAATGAATGTGCATATAACATCCAATCAGTAGAGGCCAAATAAAAGTCACATCATTTGGTACTGATGTGACCTTCAATCGGTAGAGGTCAAATACAAGTTATCAATCTCCTGTGACCTTCAATGTAATTGAAGGTCATCCAAAAGGTCACAGTAAAGGTCATTTCAAGGAGGAAAGTGGTGGGGGGAGACTCAGAACCGGTGAAAATACCCTACTATTATACAAATTATTTATTTATTTAATAGAATTGAAATTTTTCAAAAGTATTATTAAATAAATATATATTATTTACTTACTGCAGCTTTGCTTCCATTTATTCAAACTGAAATTAAATTTTACTTCTTAATTATTCCTTTATTAGAAATGTTTAGCTAAAATATTAGAATTTATGTTTCGCCAGGAAATATTATTTTAAAATTTATTTCTCTAATTTTAGATTACGACGTTTTGGGATATTATTCACAATGGATACACTGTTATTTGTATTTACAGTGGCCTTACACATTTCAATAATGTCTGCAGGTAAGAAAATTAATAGTACTTTGCTTTACAGTATGCGCCAGAAGTATCGAATAAATTCAGTAAAAACGAAACAATTATTTTTTGGGAAAAATCCTCGAACAAGTCGATTTTTAATTTAAAAAATACATATTTTAGCGTAAAATGCGATTTTCAAATGTCATTTGTTTTCGAGTAATGACGTCATCGATTTTTCTTTAAATGGCAACATCATATTTTTTTCCTTGATTCTGAAAGATCGTTTAATTCTCTATCAGACAGTACTAAAATTTTGCCCTCTTACATGGGAAAGTTTTCGAGGACAATGCGCAAGTCTGTGCAGAAATTCTTCTTGCACATTATGAATGATTTCTGGGGTAACTCTGCGTATTTCGTCCCGAATGCGATTTTGAAGTTCTTCTAAATTACGTGGTTTATTAATGTACACTTTTGACAATTCGAACATTTAATTTAAGTATAAAATTTAATCAATTGTATTTTATTTTACATACCTCAGAATTGTTACTTTTTATGGATAAAATTTACGTTTTCTAACATTCAATCGTCATTTACTCGAAAACTTTCCTATGTAAGAGGGCAAAATTTTAGTACTGTCTGATAGAGAATTAAACGATCTTTCAGAATCAAGGAAAAAAATATGGTGTTGCCATTTAAAAAAATTGATGACGTCATTACTCGAAACAAATGACATTTGAAAATCGCATTTTACGCTAAAATATGTATTTTTTAAATTAAAACTCGACCTGTTCGAGGATTTTTCCCAAAAAATAATTGTTTGGTTTTTATTGAATTTATTCCATACTTTTGGCGCATACTGTATAATGTATCAATGGAGTTATAAGAACGATAATACCTCAAGATCGACAGAGTACGTCGATAGAAGGCGCCATTGTCGTAATAATAATGACAAAAATGATTTATTAAAATTATGACTAGTTTATAGGCATATCAAAAAAACACTATAAATAAATGTACAATCGTTTGCAATAATAATGACACTCTTCAAAATTAATTTTGGGATTTATTTTGAACTTCTAACGTATTCGAAATGAAATTTGCTTCCAACTTTTAACATTACTGCCTAGATGTTTCACTCACTAATAGAGATTTAAAGAAATTTTTACTCAAAACTTCTAGAAGTTCAAAAACTGTTTTGATGGAGTGTCATTATTATTTCAAAAGCATGTACATGCAAATGGAAGGAGGCACATTGAATATTTTAATGTTTGTTCTCATAATGTGGAAATTGCATGATTTTTCCAATTACGTGCAGAAAAAAGAATGTATTATTTATATCCAAATGGCGTTTGTCCTAGACAATTTCATGAAAAAATAAACCTAAAAACGATATTTAAAAATTTAGTCTGGCCACGCCTCCACAAAACGGTTGCCACCACAGCGTAGACTTGTGGCGTTAGGCGCTTCCATGCTTCGGACAACGCAGTATATACGTTTAGAAGAGTTAATTTGTCATTTGTGATATCGTTAGATGTTACTGTGTTAAATAAACATTGGTACTGAAAAAAGTTGCAAAATAGACTCGTTAAATGGGCACAGAAAGTACATTTCACCGGGCAAATAGAATAAGTTTTGCATTATGCCATTATGTACGAATAAAACATACAGCGCCTAATAAAAAATACTTCTCAGTGCTAAAAATTGAAAAGGCAAGAAAAATGTGGTGTAGGGCGATGAAGCGTAACGAAACGAAGCAATGAAACATTGTTTGTTTATGAAGATCATTTTATGGAAGTTTCATTGGAAATATATTCAGGTCATCAAAAATTAAAATGTAAAATTTTGCTGACTTCACTACATTAAATGACTTGTTTTATTCTGAAAACATAATAAAGAAAAGTAATAAATAAGGATTTTTACAAATGTTTAAGGATATAAAAAGCCAATACATGTTAAATACAATTATTCACTGATTTTACTTATTATTTTTCATATTAAAATAAGTAGTTTAATGAGAAAACAGATGGCATAATTTTATAAATACTTCAAGTAAAACCCATCTGGAATTTACCCAACAGCATTGTTGCCGTAATTGTCACAAGCGGATCTATATTGTAAACAAAGGAGTAAATTACGTTTAACAATACCGTAAATTCACCACATCACCACTAATAATTATGGCATTACCTACACAGTATTTACGCTATGTATCTATGACTCACAAAAACGCAAATATACAATAAGAGAACGCCTGTATTCACGGAAACAAACGCTGATAGCGTATAACGTCACACCAATGATATCGCATTTTTGACCACGCGGTTTTGTATACATTCTATGACAACTTATTAATTAATTTATTTATATTTTAATTGTTATGTGATTATTGCCGCCAGACATATATTCTAACCTTTCAATATATTTGACATATTGCCCTGTAATATGTTTCAAACCAATATAATATTCACGCAACTTCTCCATTATTAGAGGCTTGATAAAAGTACATTAGGACCTACAGCACAGTGTATGATAATTTGGTCATCACTCACTATACTTGTACTTACTTACTTACTTAGTATACTGTGTTACTAATATTTCCGCTTTTCATATACAAATATATGTAGCAAACGACCATTCAGACTGCATGGATCCCCTGCAGTTACAGAAGATGTTCAAAGTGTGCCCTCCGTCCATTTCCAAACAGGCACGACATCTTCGTATCAACGATATTCGAACTCTTTCGAAAACACCTTCCTTGGTTTGGATTTCTTGACACTTTTGATTAATCCGTAGCTGCAACTCTTCCAGGCTATTTACAGGAGTACCATACACTAATGTCTTCAAATATCCCCAAACAAAGAAATCTAGATGGTTAAGATCAGGCGATCTTGGAGGCCATAGAATAGGTCCGGCCCTTCCTACCCATCTATGTGGATACATTTGGATGGGTATTGTTGGTGACAGGTTTCTAGGTCCTGTGCCACACTGTATGAGTTTTTGGAAGACATTCCTTTTAATCAGAGGCAACAAATGTGGTTCCAGCATGATGGTGCTTCAGCTCATTTTTCCATGGCCATTAGAGAGCATTTACACCAAACTTTTCCACATAGATGGGTAGGAAGGGCCGGACCTGTTTTATGGCCTCCAAGATCGCCTGATCTAAACCCTCTAGATTTCTTTGTTTGGGGATATTTGAAGACATTAGTGTATGGTACTCCTGTAAATAGCCTGGAAGAGTTGCAGCTACGGATTAATCAAAAGTGTCAAGACATCCAAACCAAGGAGGGTGTTTTCGAAAGAGTTCGAATATCTTTGAGACGAAGATGTCGTGCCTGCTTGGAAATGGACGGAGGGCACTTTGAACATCTTCTGTAACTTTTTTTTTGTTTGTTAAAAGCTTCCTTTGTCGGTTTATTCCTAATAAAATAAAATGTTTGAAAAACGGATGAATAGTGGTCCATATCTCCGCAACCGTTACTTTGCGGACCCATGTTTATTAACACTTTTCTGCTTATTTTGGTTCATACTATTACCTCCTGAAATATTTTACACTCTTTTTTTAACACCCTGTATAAATAATAAAAGTACCTACAGAATTATCAAAGGAACTTGTGTGATCGTTCCAACGCCCAGTAGATACAGATTTCGGTAACAGAAATATAGCTTAAATTAGGCAAAAAAACCTATAATTTTTTTCATATGAAAATGTTATATGGATTCTAAAATAACTAAAACAATGCATTGTATTTTTTCAGTCGTTTAATTTTAATTGAAAAAAGTTGTTATCTTCATATTAATCGCATAAACTTTCCAATGAAGATGGAAAAAAATTCTACACCAAATAGATGCCCAAGTTTTCATAGTCAATTTTTCATTTTCTTGTGGCCGTCATATATAATTTTGATACCACCGAAAAGACGAATTTAATTATATGTAACACATGTGTGTTTGGACATTTTTTCTGTCAATAATTCTTTTTTTTTAAATCAAATTAAACCCCCGCCCTTTCCCCTCATAAAAATAATTATAGATTATAGAAAGAATTTTTGGAACATTCCGGAGCTACCTACGTAAATATCACATATTTTCTTTGAGAAAATTGAGAGGCATACAAATTTGCACGTTTTTCCTAATTTACGAGTAAACCACCTGGATCGGATGCATTATTATTTCCGAAATCACTGTTCAATGCCTTGTGAATGTGACCACTCTGTATACCTATAAAACAATAAAGTGTAAAGGTTTCTAGTTACATATTATTATTAACCACAGTTCACCATGACTTTCATAATAAATTATGATATATATCATGTTTTATGATGGCCTTTACTTGTATTTACAAATAATAAAGGAAAAGGAAGTATGTGTTTTTTCAACAGTGTTGATACTTTATACATTTTTGTCCCCGAAATTGCATTTTCTAACACTTTATCAGCCACCAAGAAATGTATTTTTGGTCACACGTTATTTGTAAATAATATTTTTTCAATATGGTCGCATTTAATCGCATATAATACTTTACGAAAGCAATATAATAGTGACCAGGAACGACTTGGTAGACCCTAACCACCATTTTGTAAAGAAATTAAGGAAGCTTGGAAAACCTCATTAATTAGGGAACTGGTCAAACGCCCACCAGTATCAATCCTCACATTGACCCAAACCAACGCTTTTCCATCCTATCATACCCGCAGAGAGGGTTCGAGTACTCTCTACAAGTATAGCTAATCTACGGTTTTCCAGAGACCGGAATTGTCCCCGGGCCAGAATCGATCATCGATACGGGTACTGCCGCCTTAAGGGCGCCGTTTATGTACACAAACTTTCAACGAATTCAAAGCTGTTTGTCTAAAAAAGATCTGATAAAAAAATTCTCTTCACTGTGTCAATTATTATAAGTTTTTCAGGGTGTATAACGTTATCATAAAATGTTTTGCATTTTACACGTCAACTGCACATTGAGTAATTGTATATGGCATTATAAAGATTGTCACATCCGGCAGGATTCTTTAAAAAAAACTAGTAACACTTGAATTGATGTAAATTATTATTTTTCACGGTGTATGGTATACAGTGATAAGGTACAATTCACGGTCTTTTATGTTCTCTAGTGCATTGTCCCCCAAGGAAATGATTTAATTTCAGTATTATATTTTAGCACTATGCTAATAAGAGCCTTTACCTACTGCGTTTTTTATATTTTAAAGTATCTCCTCCTTGATATAAATTTCTTATTGTCCAACTTTTTTTTACACAAAAATGTTATATTCTCTGAAAACCGCTATTTCGTACCGTTTCCGAAATATTTAACTTTAAAAAACTTTCAATGCTGATAGTTTAAATAATTTAGAAATATCAAAAACAAGAGTATTTAAAATTAAGAATTAATTACTGTGAACAGTAAAACATTTTATATAGGGCATAGGTTTAAATCGTCAAATTTTGTCGACAAAAATATGCAGTTAATAGGATGACTTTTCTCATAATTCTCTATACCTGCAATATTTTGCAGCAATCTATATATTTGAAGTAAGATAGACTGCTCTATTACTATTTTATTCATTTCAGATGAGTATGAAATTTTGCCGCCTATTTATAAAATGGAGGATTACAGTACGTGTATAGAGAGAAATGATTCATACTGCAAAATAAATGTCTGGTTAATGAACGTTGGAAATGATAACCCTCTATGGAAATTGATCAATGTAATGTATTAATTTAGAATGTTTTTAGTGCGACAAAAATATGTAATCTTTTTAAAATTTTATTCATTTACATTTTATTAGTTCTTGAATTGTACCTGTCACAAATCTTCTAAACTAAAGAAACTACAGGTTTCTCTCAAGATTATAAATTGAAACTGAAGTTGAACCGTTCTTGAAATATCCTGACCAAACTTGCACTAGTACAATACAAAATTTATTGCACTAGTGCAATGAAGAATCAGTTTTTGCACTAAATATAGTTCAATTAAGTTTTGTTTTTAGAATAAACGTAGAAAAAATAAAGTTTATACTCTTAATATTTTAGGATTCAATCAAGGATAAACATCGTTTTGACCGTAATATTATTCAAAGAGGCATATGTGTTCCAAGTATTAAAACTGTTACTTTGGAATCAATTAAAACTTTTTCCGAGTTACATGTCAATGAGGAACTTAATGGAACTAATTTGCATGCACTGGTGAAGGATGTCAGTTGTACCACTAAAGATAAAGTTAAAATATCTTTATATGACAAATTATTACTGTAAGTTTTTGTACTCAATATCTTGTATAATAATGTTCATCCACAATAACACTATAACTGACATTTTATTAACTCTTTATAACTGTAAAAACCGACACTATACGCTTAAAGCATTAATTCACTATTAATAAAATCGAACAGTAGGTATTTAATATAAAGTATTTTCTCTTATCTTTATTGAATAATTACTTAATATTGGCATTGACATTTACAGTAATTTTTACTTCATTGTCATTGCTGGGACCTTGTATCCATTTTTAAAGTTTCTAATGTCTGATATGACTGCTTGTTTGAAAATAGAAATCGATTCTTTTTGAAGCTTTCAATGTAACTATTGCTGAATACCGTCATCCACTGTACCGTTTGATCGTTGTAATATCAACGCCCTTATTCACTAACAAAGTTGTTGAAATACGTCTCACTCAGTGGCTTGTACAGGTTTTCCACGTTAGGAAGCTTAAAAAATAAAGCGATTCTTTTCCTATTGTATTATTTCCAACAGGTTGCCTAGTACATTTATTACTCATATTTCGTACAAAATAATGTACTATGTGGCAACTCGTCTGAACATACCGAAATGTACCTTCTACAGATACCAGACTCGTCTTGATATCAGTTATGAAAATCGATAAATATGACCAGTATCTTGTACGTCATCGATCTACAAGATCATCAATTCACAAAATCTACATGCAGGTGCTACTCCCACATATTATACAATAATTCAAAATTTATACGTAATACCTATCCCTAGTCCTAAAAAAAATAAAAATTTACGTTTATCATTAGCAACTCTTCATCAGCAGCTCTTATTAGAAACGTTTCGATGTGTTCTTGATCCAGCAGACTTGCTTTCTTTGCTGTATATCCTGTAGAAACATTTTCCAGGAAAGCCGGCAAACTGCCGTATTTTGATAGGTCCATCTTCATGTGCAATTTTCAAAGCACATACAAGTCTTAACATGGAATAACTGTCCGCAATAATGATCGCGTACTGCTTGCCGATATTCTAAAATATAAGAGAAGTGTATTTAGATCTTCCAATTTCATCAGCTTTTGTGAACAAGGCTAAATGAGGAAATAAAACAATCCACCATAATACCCAGCGCACCTCGCCATGACACCAATTCTCACCGATTTTTTGAAGAAACATTCTTGTTAACATTTAAAAATAATTTATTTTGCAGAGCTTAATAGGTAGGTAGGTAGGTAGACGTTTATTTAGCAATAAAGCTATTCAACAATACATAACTACTCATTAGTAACAATTTATGGGTATAGTGTTTCTTATAATCTACTTAATATCTATTTTTAACATAACTTTGACATAGTGCTTTAAACTTATTAAAATTTTCACAGTGTTTTATATCTAACGGTAATTCATTGAAATAAATTAAACCTTTATAAAAGATGCTATTATATGTTTTAGTTTTTTGACAAGTTGCAACATAAAAATTTGCTTGATTTCTTGTATTATACTCATGTATTTCTGATATATATTTTTGTAATAAATATTTGTAATAAATATTCAGGTTGCAGATTATATTTTACTCTATATATAAATTCAAAAGTTTTATAAATAATCCTTTGTTTAACGGACATAAAATTGAATACATGAAGCATTGTTAAAATAGGTGTATATCTATTTCACCTTAACAAGCAACGCATGGCTCGATTCTGTATTTTCTGTATCATTCGCATTTCATTTTGGTTAATATTAAAAAGAAGAGTTGAGCAATATTCTAAATGTGGTGACACGATTGAGCGATATAATAATATTTTAATATCCATGCTTAAATGTTTACCTATACGATTCAAAAATCCTACTTTTTTTGACATTTTACCTAATATATAATTTACATGTTTTTTAAAATTCAGATTTTCATCAAGATAGACTCCTAAATATTTTATTTCCGACACTCTTTCAAGATTTACATTTTCAATTTTTACATTAATCGACTCATTTAACAAATTTAATTTATATTTGAATCCAAAAACAATAAATTTGCTTTTCTTGATATTAATGGATAAATCATTTTCACATAACCAGTTATAAATATTTACCAGATCATTATTTAACTCATCCAACATATCTGTAATATTTGTTCCAGAGATAAATAACATTGTGTCATCGGCAAACATATGTATACTGCATTTTTTAATAACATTCACAACATCATTTACGTACAAAATAAAAAGGAGAGGTCCGAGTACCGTCCCCTGTGATATTCCATATAATTATTCCAATAATTAAACTCAACTAACCTTGTGATTGTACATAAAACATTTTATTACATTTCGTGTTTTCACCGCGTTTTATCACTTAAGGAAAGGTGTTTATACATTCTTCCGTGAATAAAACGCTGTCTAAAACGCTCTTGCCATAAATAACTATTATTTTTTGTAGTATTTTAAAATCAATGTATCTTAATTTTAGATTATCTTTCGTTGCATATATTTTTTTAATTCTATATGCTACAGTAACAGATGAACAAAGGAGAACATGTAAAACTGAATGCACTAGTAAGTTTTTTTTTAATTCTTAATATTTTTCATCATTTTTCCACGTTTCCATTTATTCACGTCATCATGTCATAAAAATGAATTAAGAACCCATCGTCGGCATTGTCATTAGTTTTCGAGGAAAACCGAATACGTTTGTTCAATATTTTTTAAAAACAATGAAAATGTACGTATTAAATTAACATTAAAATAACTAAAAAATTGTTTTTTGTTTTTTTCCAAAATAAACTAAAAATGAAAACGCCGAAACTTATGAGTCTAGTAAACGATCCCTGCACCGAGATTAGCGTTTGTGACGTCACTTTGCGGAACAGACCACTCTGGCGGCAAAACCGATTTATCTGTTATAAAGTTAGCTTAGATGCTTTGTTTCGGTATCGTTTTATCACTTTTTATTTAAAATATAATTTTTGAAGTAATTATAAGATGCAAGTAAAGCAGCCTGCTTTTGCAAGTAAAAAAATATAATTAATAAAAATTAAACTTACAAGAATGAATTTCAAATGAATTTCTAAATGGAAATACTATTGATGTGGGAACATTCACATTGAAACTCAGTGGTCACTTAAACGTTTTCTTTTAATCTATTCACACTTTACAATTTTTATTACAAATCGTTTTATAATTTTATCTTTTGCAGAATAAGCGTCTGCAGAATAATATTGTTATATATACATAAAGAGCAAACTTGAAAATAAAATGATCAGTGGTATAGTAATATAATTTACTTACTATTTTTCTGTACTATTTAGGTAAATAAAATCGTTAATTTTTAATAAAATCAACAATATCATATTAGTGTTACTTGCTATCTCGCAGACCGATAAATTTTTGGATATGACACAAAATAGCCTTAGTTCGTAAAAATCAATTATATTAAAAAAAAAACTATAAGAATTGGCAACCGATTTTGCAACTTTCGCATTCTTGTACCCGACGTAATAAAGCAATTACATTTAATTTGTCATATACCTAATAAACTACTTTACTTTGGGTTTCGTACTATATTATAGTACTTATTTAAATAAAACAATACTTATAATTTCGCTTTTACATAACTGGAATCAGTCTGCTTAAGTGTCTACACACGATTAATTCTCCTGCGTAGTCTGTTCCGGATCGTGACGTCACAGAGCGTTATGCGCGTTGAGACGAATATTGATATTTCTTTTGAGTCTTTTCATTCAAGTAATTTTTTCATTTTTTAAAAACTTTGTAGATGGGTTGTTATATATTTTTTTCTACGTTCATGCAAACAATACTTTATTGAACTATATTTAATGGAAAAAGTGGTTCTTTATTGCTCTAGAGCAATAAACATTTTATTGCACTCAAATGAGTTTGCACTCATCTGTCATGTCATCATGACACACATAAACCTTCAAATCGACGTCACATTTTTCTAGACTTAGTGTCATCTAAATAACATTTTTTGGTTTTTGCATGAACGTAGAAAAAATATTGTATGCAACTCGTACAAAAAGTGCTTATTGCACTCGACGTGACAACTTCACGTCCCGTGGAATAAACGCTTACTTTTTGCACTTGTTACATAAATAACTATTGTGATATTTTTATAATAAGGATGAGCCATTATATTTATAGTGAATAGTGATATGAGCTGATTATACGTTGTACTATTTTTATAAAAATATTATAAATAATTTTTTCTTGTCTTTTATTAGGCGCTTAGTGATGTTGTTCATTGGTTAAAAACCATGTTCCTAATTAAAAATGCTCAATTTCATTACACCTTTCATTTTTACTTTATCGTATAGATACGTTTATTTATTTATTTATCTCTTTGTAAATTGTTTGCAAATCTGATTTAATTGACACCAAATTTATTTGGTAGATAGTAAACGCGAAATAAGGCTTTATTTATATTAATTAATAATTAATTAGAAATTTAAAGAAAAAGTTAAATTGAAATGAGTATACTTTGGAATTATACAGAATTTCTCATTTTTTGCGTTAATTCGGTTATTACGTCAAAAATTGTCATCTTAACAGGCACACCAAATTTCATATGAAAGGGCCAAAGCGTTCAAAAAAAATTTCAATGTTTTGCTAATTTTGATCTATGAGCAAAAGGATATTCGATAGAAGTATATTTAATTTTGATACGTGAATATGTGACAGAAATAACCGATGAAAATAATACATTCTCAACATATTGTATCTCAAAAACATATTTAAATGATTTCTTTGTCAATAATTTAGATTGTTAACCTTTCATAATATAATTTTTAAATCCCTGTTAGATATGATCACAATCATCATAATAATGAATAAGCTAAAAAAACTATTAGTATTTGAAATAACGTTCAATTATTAAACAGAAATAATATTAAAAAGATATTTTTACTGCTTTGAAAAAATTATTTTATGTTTAGTAACTAGTGTATTATTTATGTTTAATTTCCTTCTCTGGGTAATTTTCATCTTACAAGCTTTGGTACACATTATTAAACATTATTATTTTCTAAAAAACTAAATTTTAGAGATATGTTGCAGAAAGCTTAACTAGTGACTGTATTACAAATTTGAAAACGGTACTGTATCTATTTACAATTTTTTTAGAGGATAAAATTATAGCATCGTTCTCATTATTTGTAAATTGGAAAAAAGTATGTAAAACTGAAGGGGATGACGACTATAACAGACTAAAATCGATCCAAGGAATTCGATTATTCAATATGCTGACAATTCTTAACGCACACACAATGCTATCTTTCTTCTTTTTATATCTCTCAAACCCAGAAGAAATTGAAAAGGTAAGTTGATAGCAATAAGTACTGCAAAATTTAGTTCTTCAATCGATGTAAACTTTGTGCTATGCTATAAACATTTAATGCACTTTTGTTTACACCCCGTCATCACTATCATAGGTTTGTTTAAGTTCCGATAGCGAACTGTTCCAGAATAACTCAAACTAAAGCCGGGAGCACATTGCTCTGAACCACGCAATGTCACTGAATGTGATGTGATATATGTACCCTGTGTGTACACTGTTACCAAGAAATGCCTCGTTCTGTTACATTTTATCATTGGCATTGGTTAATGCAAAATACAATTTCTGTGTTTCAAAAAGGCAGTGGTCAAAAATTATCAACGGTTTACTGAAAAAGAAGCAGCGACACCGGCATTATTCAGATAACCTCTAGTAATTGTCGAAGTATGTGCAATGGTAATTGCGGCTGTTGAAACTGTTCGATCACTTTTACCACTTGCGAACGTCAAACTTGAAACGTTGATGAACCTATTAACATTGATTTAGAGAATTTCCTGACAGAAAAATAAAGATTTCTCCATCTAACATTAACAAAATTTCAGTAAATTCAAATTCAGGTGCACTCTGTTACCACGCGACACCACGTTACACCATGCGGCATAATAAAAATGTAACAAGTCGGGATTCGCACTACGTCGGATGGCATCGCATAGCGTGGCGTGATGTAGCGTCAGAGCAATATACACACAATATATAAAAATACATAAGAATACACGATGAGAGATCCTTTTGATGGTGTATTACATGGAGAGGCGTGGCGTGGCGTGGCATCAAGGCAATGTGCCCCCGGCTCAATTGACCATTTTATTAATTTATAAGAGCTACTAAGTGATTACAAGCTGAAAATGCAGCTGAATGACTAGTTAGAACTGTTCTAAGATCATTATAATTCGTAACTAAAACATGTCGTGATTGATTGATAACGATTTCAGTATCAAAGAACCCAAGAGAATATGTCGTAAGCACAGTTTATATTACTAACAGTTGGACCTCTACCATTCTCCCATTTGCTCACTTCCCCTGCTTCACCAACTGAACATCGATGGCCGATCATCGGTTATTTATTGGATCTGTTTGATACCCAGTGTCCTGTGAAACTATTGCATCCGGTGTTCCCGATAAATTTCGAGTAATTTAATTTTATTTATTAGTAATAATGGCTTCTCATGGATCTTACTTTTCTGTCAATGATTGTAAAGTTAATACGCGAGATAATATTTCGTTTTTTCACCTCCTCGAGGATCCTGAAAGGTAATACATTTATACAGGGTGTCCAGAAACTCTCCTGACAAACGAAGACCGGAGATTCCTCAGATAATTTTAAGACAATTTAACCCAATTCACCTAGTCCGAAAATGCTTCCTAACGGAACTAGAGCTCTTTGAAGATGGCGCCTTGTAAATAGTTTTGTTTAAATACCTCCAGAACGCTTCTACTTAGAAAAACAAAAACTGGTATGCTTGTTTAGCCTTCAGAGATGAATCGATTCCATCAATTACGAATTTCTAGTACCGGTCATAGGCGTCTGTTTTGGATAGGTCAACGGTTATTTTAACGCATAACTTTTTTGTCTTTAACTTTTAAGCATTTGTGACACTAGATTATTAAATTTTCAGGTATTCTAGTACTAAAAGGTACTCTTACTTTAAGTCATTAGGATACACCGTTTTCTAGAAAAATGGATTTGAAAATTTTTCGTTTTTTCGTCATTAAAGTTTAAAAATTTTAGTTAAAGATTTTTAAAAACAAAGTATTTATTACAATGGAACGAAAGTAACAAAAAAAAGTATCAAAGGTAGATAGTTACAAAAGATGCTCGATGTGATGACCATTAGTCTCTATGCATAAATTTACCCTTTTGCTTAGAGAACGCCGAATTCTTGCAAAAATTCCGAAGTTATTTCTAAATTCGTTGCAAGCATCTTGTATCCTTCGCCAGAGTTGTGCACGATTTTGTATCGGAACGGAATAAACAAATGCTTTTATGTATCTTCAAACACAATAAGGATTCAAATCCGGCGACCTTGCTGGCCAAGCAACTGGACCTCCTCTTCCAATCCAATGGTCTTCGTAGTTATTATATTATCTAGAAAGTCTCGTACATTCCTGCTAAAGTGGGCCGGACAGCCATCGTGTAAAAACCATAAGTTTTGCCGAATATTTAAACCCACCTCATCTAACAAATCAGGTAAAATATTTTGCAGGAAATGTAAATAATCAGCACCATTTAAACGAGCAGGTAATTCCATAGGTCCAAGTAGATAATCGTCAACTACTCCTATCCAGACGTTTATCTTAAACCTATGCTGATGCTTAAATTCTTGAGCAACGTGGGGATTGTCACCAACGTACGAATAATAATGTGCATTATGTACATTAAAAATTCCATTTTTTGTGAATGTAGCTTCGTCACCAAACAAAATATATCTGAAAAAATCTTCATCTTGATTTTTCTAGTTTCGTAACCATCTAGTGAATTCTACACGAGCAGGAAAATCTCCTTCTAGCAGTGCTTGCACCTTTGTAAAATGAAAAGAATATAAATTTTCTTTGTGTAAGATATTTCCTACGGAAGATTTTGAAATTGTGGGGTACATGGCAGATAGTCTTCGAACGCTAATTTCTGGATTTTCATCAACTTCCATTAAAATAACATTTTCTTGTTCTGCTGTTACATCATTATGTCTCCCTGTTTAATTATTTTTTGGGACCACTGAACTTGTTTCTCTTATTCGTTGATAAAGAGCTGTAAATGTTGAGTGAGTGGGATGCTCACGATTGGGAAATTTTTCAGCGTATCTACGTTGCGCTGCTCGAGCGTTACACCTCATTTCGCCATAAACTAAATGCATATCATATCATATCATTAGTAAAAATCATTTTTTAAAAAATTTAAATCGTTGTGTTTGAATTCCACAAAGTAAAAAATTAAAAGATAAATTTCGCGAACTGACAACAATTTGTCAATGAAAAACGTATGTTTTACTTTTGTTGGCAGTTCAGAGCCAACTAGTGCAAAAAATATAAATTGAACTTTAATGACGAAAAAACGAAAAATTTTCAAATCCATTTTTCTAGAAAACGGTGTATCTTAATGACGTAAAGTAAGAGTACCTTTTAGTACTAGAATACCTGAAAATTTAATAATCTAGTGTCACAAATGCTTAAAAGTTAAATACAAAGAAGTTATGCGTTAAAATAACCGTTGACCTACCCAAAACGAACGCCTATGACCGGTACTAGAAATTCGTAATTGATGGAATCGATTCATCTCTGAAGGCTAAACAAGCGTACCAGTTTTTGTTTTTCTAATTAGAAGCGTTCTAGAGGTATTTAAACAAAACTATTTACAAGGCGCCATCTTCAAAGAGCTCTAGTTCCTTTAGGAAGCATTTTCGGACTAGGTGAATTGGGTTAAATTGTCTTAAAATTATCTGAGGAATCTCCGGTCTTCGTTTGTCAGGAGAGTTTCTGGACACGCATAAGTTGTATTACCAGGAATTCAAATTCAGAAGACATTCTAAATTCACCAGACATTAAAAAGATTCAATCGAAGAAATTAACCCCAACAAAAATTTCATGAAAAATATACATACCCCCATTTTATTTCAACGCCTGATATTAGGACAAGGAGAAAAAATATACTCATCCAGAAGAAGTTCCATCAGCCTAAATATTTTGCCAAATTTCACTTCTTCACTCCATGTTAACCCGAGAGAATAAATATCTTCTATAATTTAGATATTATACAATAAAAATTTAAGTTATGGTAACTGGCAAATTATTATCATAGCTTTGCGTGCGTAGAAGATTTCAAATCAATTGCATTTAAAATCAATCATGGACAAGACATGCGCATGGGTACCAAACTGAAACTATTGCAAGTATGTTCTTAGAACAAAGCTAATATTAAAAACAAAAAAACTATGTAAACGATCGGATGCATTATGTTTCAGCTTTTCAGACCTGCCATAATGCAAGCAATGGCAACAATGTCCAGCTTTTACGTACAACCGTTTTTCCTTATATCTTCTTGGATTTTAACTTTCCAAATATATAATATTTATAGAGACCATGGAAAGTTCACTTTAAAATATGCCTTTGTAATCATCATCAACAGATTCTTTAGGTAAGAATTAGTGCTAATACTAATGGAAGGGAAATGATAAATAGTTATTTTTATACTAAGTTCTCAAAATCAGTGTTTTTTTAATGGCACGTGAGAATGTGAACTTCGAAATTATCTGAATAAGTCATCATCAACTTTGGTAGATCTTTCTCAACAATATTCAAAATTTCTTCTTCATTCACGGCATTTATTCTTGATCTGCCTGCATGTTCTTCACATTGTTCACTTAAATCGCCAGTTCCTTAGTACGTTGAACAAGATTAATAAAACTTCTGATATTGGAAGCGAAAATTGCAGCCGAATTTGATAACATTCCCTTCTAAGTATTCTTAAAATAGTGTTTTCTATAAAGACAAATCATTTCAAATATAACTGTAGATGTAACTATTCTTACATCATAAACTTAGTATGTACTGAATATAAAATTGTTCACTTTTGTTTGAGTATTTGTAAATAAATATCATACAAACACTATTTATAAATTATTATTTTGTTTTAGCAAAATTTAAACAGTAACAATGAATAAACTGGACGTAAAAAAATTGATGTTTTCACCTTACCTTTTGTTCTGCAAGTTTTATTTTTCGAGATTTCAGTACTACCTAAAACATCAGAAATTTGATCATTATTCAGTTAAATGTCGTGATACACTAACACGACGATATTATAATAATTATTAACAGGCTATAGTTAGTTTTAAATACGGAATGTACATACATTTTAATTTCAAATAATACGAGATAGTTTGTTTATTGTCCCGTTGAGGAGGATAAAAGGGATGTTAAACCCATACTTTTTTTTTCACTCAGCTCTTAAACGCAATTTGCATTTTTTTCCACAAATTCGTTAAATTTTTGAACGTTTTCTAAGGCTTATTTAAACAAAGTCGACGTTTTACGTAAAAATTTTAAAAAGTTATAAATTTGTCACAAAATTCATAGGTCTGACATCCCTTTCATCTCCTAAACGGGACATCTATGACATGATAACGAAAATCGAACTAACTCATATTATTCAACATAAAATATTATGTATTTTCTGTAAATTATATCTATTTATTTGCTACCGTTTTGTCTATAACAAAAAAAAAAAACAGTTTCATTTGTTTGACCCCAAATATTTTTTTTAGAATTGGGATATGTTTAGCTGTCATGCTGCTTTTATTAAGATCTTCTTGGTATAAACTACTTGATGGTCCTCTTACATTTGACCACAATGACAATATTCAAAAATCGTGTATATACAACTGGTGGCAAACCTTGTGTTTCATGAATAACTATTTATACCCTGGAGACGTAGTACGTATTGTACAGATACCATATGGTTCACCATAAGTGTCATCAATTTTCTTCCCTATTCCTTGAATATAAAAAAGTAACATTAAAAGATACTCGTGTGTATAAGGAACTGAGATATAATATATAAGTTTATATTTTAAATATATATTTTATACAAAATCTAAATCATTGCCATAACTTCATGAGATTGTTCCTTGGGGTATTTTAAACTAGATGGCCTAAGGAATTATGGGTTCAACACCATGGTCAGCGAGATACAAAGGTGATCAGGTCGAGAGGGCGAGACTTTGTCTCATTGCATTAATTTACTCATTTGATGATGGTTTGGAATATCCTATGACAATTGTTTACGCCGGTCACTCACACTATGCAATGCAGAATATTATCATCGGCATTCAAAGTTGACAGACTCCATCTTCTTTTGCGCCTAATTTTCCACTTGCTCCATTTTCTTCAGTTAATATAATGAAACCAAATAAGACAATTCCATTATCATTATTTGTACACCTAATAATTTATAGATATCAGTTTTTGTTATTTGTACATTACTGAATGATTTATTAACCCAATACTGTAACTTCAGGACATAATACTATGTTTATACAACAAATTTAAAACTATTAAATTGGAACTATCCCACTATCATTTCTTGTGAAAATTATACCATTTAAATCATTTTATTTATTCTATTATGATAGTTGGTGTTCATTTTTTTTATTGTTCACCTATTTAATAGTTTTCCATTCCTTATCTATGTAGCCTATAAGGGGCCATCCCTTCCCCCGTCCTTGTCACAGGTTGTCACATTTTCAGAATCCCCTCCCCCCTGATGTGACATCACACATTTTTAAAATTTATGTATGTATTTAAAAATAATCAAAAGAAAACAGTTATTTTTATTTTTTCTTACTTTTATTATATAATCTTTAATAAAATCAACATAAAGTCAAATATTTTAGATAACAGAAAAAACAAACAACTAGTTAGAAAGCAATAACCGACTAATTATGTTAATTAAGGATACAAAACTTAAGCATTACAACGCCGCTCTAGATGTAAACTGTTGCTGCTTAAGAGATAATCTCATAGCGAGAGTGCTAAATTATTAATAAATATGGATCGTTTGTAAATTTTTAAAGTTTTTTATTCACATATAAATTTCGCGTTATGGATTTTGAATTTTAACATGTGATGTCACAAAGTTTTTGACCCCCCTGCCCCTTGTCACACTGTCACATTCCGGTGATATCCTCCCCCCCATTAACATGTGGCGTAATTTATGGATGACCCCTAACCTGATGAATTTAATATTTTAATGGTAACGGGCTGAAGCCTTTGAAAATGGTAATTGAAAAAAAATAACAGTAGGATGAAACCCATCGAAAAAGAAAGAGAATACAACAAAAATGAAAGGAAAGATAAAATACGGGCGATCTGAGGTCGGTGGAAGACCATCAGAAAGTAGAGATTTCAACGAACAAAAAACCCACCGACTTTTTTAAAAAAGCAGATATTTTGACGTAAGAATTTTTGATTGAAAATTACGGTGCTTTTTCGATATTAAGTCAAAATAAGGTGAAAAAATAAATATTTTAAATGAAAAAAATTACAGTGGGTATGGGACATAAAAAGATAAGTTTCCATCAAATTTTGTGAAAAAAAATTTCTTTGTAAAATATAAAAATAAAAACCCAACAACTTGGTTATTTGAATTTTTCACATAAATTTTGAGGTTATGTGAAAAAAGTGCAAATACGGCAAATAAGGTTGTAAATCATTTTATTACCTACAACTTTGCTATTTAACTTTTTTCCATAGGACTTGTAGTTTTGCCGGAAATCGAGATAAACCGTTTTTTACCCTTCAAAACTCACCCCCTTCCACTTTCCGACCTCAGATCGGATTTTTCCTTTCATTTTTGTGATATTCTCTTTCTTTTACAATGGGTTTCCTCCTACTATATATATTTTTTTTTGTTTTAAAAATTATCGACCCTGGTCTAGGTGACATTCATAAATATCAATGTTTTCCTGCATAGCAAAATATACTTTCTTAGCAAAATTTTTGATGACAGTAAGAGAAAGCAAGGAGGATACACAGATTAGTTCCCTAGACTAGTAAATATGTTTTTTTATACTGTGTGATTTTGTCTTAGATTTAATTGTACAATTATTGTTCATCAAAATCCTTTCACAAGAAATTATTTTTATCATTATAGAAACATTTTATTTTAAAAATACAGGGTGCTCTGCATAAGAACCGAGACAGGACAGATGTGTGTTAGGGAACCCAAAATTTTGCAGTTTAACCAAACATACCTACCTATTAAATACAAAATTACACACAAGCGGAGTTACAGACAAGTGAGGTCAAATATTTTGAAAAAAAAATACATCTCTGAATTACTTTAACTTGGATTAACCAAATTTCGTCCATGATTTAGGTTTATTATTGGTCATCTTTGACCATGGCTTAAAGTAATTTAAAATATTTCTCGGCTTAAAAAGAATGATAATATCTCGCGCAGAATTTAATTTAAAATACTTTTTTACTCTTGTTAAATTTAAAAATAACATTTTTAAAATGAATGTCCTGATGAAAGATAAATTTGAAAAAGGTCACTCGTACATCCAAATCTTGCACGTTAAGGTGCGTACAAACCAAGTTCGAGAGCTGCTAGTGAGCTGTTAGCTAACAACTGAATGTGTATCAAAAAGGTCGCGAACAGCTCGTGTTCGTTTTGCGAGTTCGTCTGAAGTTCGGTACATGAGCGGTAAGATCAAAGAAATTGTTAGCGAGCACGTGTTGAATAGCACTTGCAGTGTGGACGTTTTACCGAGCAAGTAGGTATATTGAAGTAAAATGGAGTGGAATACAGGTCAAACTGTGAATTTGATCGAACAATATTAGTGCCAATCAAATCTATGGAATCCAAGAAATCCGAATGATAAAAAAAGGAATATTAAAAAAGACTCAGTACAAAAAATTAAGGCGGTGTTAAACATATTGCCAGATGAAGTAGAACGCAAAATAGCTGTGATTTTAGCCCAATATAGAAGAGCCCGTGCCAAGCCATTTAGAATGAAGAATGGCACAGGTAATTAAAATATCTTCATCATCACTCGACATTTTAATCTTATTTCGTTAATACCGAACAACCTGCTTCGAACTCCTGGCGAACCCTAACTTCATACCGGAACATGTAGTGTATTAGAACTATACCTAGTGTGGACGTTGAGCTCGTGAACTGCTCACGAGCAGTTCGCGAATAGCTCCCGAACTACTCGCGAACAATATCTTTGGTTTGTATGCACCTTTATATGGATGTCGTCGGTGTACAGAAGTTCTTGATAATCCAGTTTCTCCAGATAATCGTTTACTACTTATTTGCGGTTCATCTTCAACTGTTTGTAAAATATATTCTTCATCTTGTATCCTTATGACACTAGAACGTTCTCGGATATTATTGAAAAACTTTCCTGTCTCGAGCCCGTCATTCAATATTAGAAAAAGTTTCTCTATGGGAATTCACTCGATTTGGAAATATTCCACTTTCTTCCACACTTATACAGTTTCGTTCACAGAAACTTAGCATAAGTAACATGTTAGCCATTTTCAACAACAAACAGTTGCAGAAATAAAATAGTTTTACTATACTCGAGTCAAGAATTCAGACGTCTTACGTCTTAAATTCGATCAATGGAAAAAAGGTTTGATATAATTTTATGTTTGAATTTACTTGAACTAAGTCAAAGAAGGCCAATAATAAACCTAAATTATCTACCCAATTTGATTATTCCAAGTTAAGGGAATTCAGAGATATATTTTTTTTCGATTTTTTAACCCCACTTGGAAGGCATGTAACTCCGCCTGTGTGCAACATTATATATAACTATGTTTGGTGAAATTGCAATATTTTGAAACTTCCTATATTCACCTGCTCTGGGTCGGTTCTTATGCGGAACACCATGTATACTACAAACTGTTTTTATTTTACTAACTTCTCAACACTGATTTTCAATTATCAATGTTACTTGGCGCCCACAACAAAACATCAGTTAGGCTCCGTGAAGTTAGCCCCGCCTTTGTCACTCATTTTGTAATCACTCTGTCAGTAATTAGTAAGTTAGTTGCAAGTATCTGTAAGCCAAAAATAAAGATTGGTGAGTCGCTCATTGAGATATGGATAGAGCCATTTTGAAGGCGCGAGGCCGCGCTTGGGATAAATTTAAAATTAATTATGCGACTTAGCGACTTTTTTGGTGACTTTATATAAAGAATACAAGGGGAACATTAAGACTGTAAAACAGAACGCTTATCAATATTTTGTCAATAACTCTAATAATAAAGTAAAAGAAGCGTGGAAAATATTAAATTCAGAACGTAATGAAAACTCAACAGTAAATAAAGGTTTAATTCTTGATGCAAAAAAGTTTAATAATTTTTTTGCCAATGTAGCTAACGAAATTATAAATAATTTATAACTTGATGTCAACATTCAAGGTGACTTAATTTGCAATATTGAAATGAGTAGAAATTCTTCACGTGCTTTTTATTCAACACGAGAATACATTTATGCCCTTGAACATGGAGATAGATTTTTAGACATCTGATAATTTTATTATTGTTTTAAATTGTTTCTTTTCGTGTACTTTATTTGTTCGCAATATTTATTATTGTATATATTTTGTTGTATACTGTGTTGTGAAGTATGAACTTAATTGCTGTTACTTTTTGCTATTGTCTATATGTTTGTCTTGCCACAAATATTTGTATATATCGTGGTCAATAAAACTAACTAAAAACTATGCAACCAAGAGATAATCAAACATTTGTAAGTATTTTTGTAAGCCACAAACAGGAATTTGTAAGTATCTCATTAAGGAGAGGATTAAAAAAATTACTTTAAAAATAGTCGCCATTTGTAAGTATTTGTAAGCTATAAATCAGAATTTGTGAGTGATTGATTGACCTCCAAAACCTCTTAAATTGGGATGCTGGTCCAACGCCGACTAGTATCAATGTAACGAATGACTAGGTGTCATAAAATTAGCTATATTTTAATAGCGATAAATTCAGGAACATTAAACCAATAATTGTCGTATAAGCATTTAAACATTACCTACATATTGTTCACGATGGTATATAATATACAATAGTTAACAGTAGTTATTGCTCATTACTAATTCAGAAACTTGTCATTCAAATGAGAAAAAAATTAAACCGTAGATATAGTATTTAATGATTGCAATGAAAGAAGATATTGCAATGATGAACCCGAATCTTTGTTTTGCAAAAATCTCAAATATTAAATTAATATAATTTAAGGAACTGAAGGAAGGTTACTCTGTAAAAAATTATTTTATATAATAATAACTACAAATAAACAAATATTGTGCTTATCTTATCATACAGTTGAATACTTATCAAATCTCGAGAATGTACTGCCAATATTTTGGAGCTCATAGCATAGTTTTACCTTGCACCACAGATTGACATATCTAGATGCACAGAAGTTTCTATTTAAATAAATTTATATTAGACCCATAGATCTCTGTAATCAAATGCTCAGTTGTTCCTACTTCTATCATAGGCTTTTTGAGAATGCCATAAAATGACGGTGAAAATTGTTGACACTTGTGATTGGACTACAGTAGCTATATAGATACGAATGTAGTAAAGGCAACGTGGCAGTAGGAGATTGGTTCTACAACTTGATAGTGATGTGTCATTTTCTAAATAATTTGTATAAAAGTTTTATAAAAAACCATAAAAACCCAAATTCCGACTAACATCAACACTGTACACATAAACCTTGTTATGTCTAGAGGTGGGATACCAGTCCTGTATTAATGAACATGTCTGTAGAAAAGCAGACAACATTGCATTCCTCTGAATTTTGTTTATGGTTTGGAAAAACGAAATAGATATACTTAATAATATATTATCTTGGTACAAAAAGTGTTGGTATAATTATAAATACAGTTTATTATCATATGGTATTTATACTAGAATTCATTCCTTAATTTATTCCACGCACTAATGTACATCTCCAAAGTATAAATAAAAATATGACAACTATTGTAAGTAATTGGAATAAGTAGAATGAAGTTTTCTGCTGGCTTTAACATGCAAAGAATTTTATCTCCCTTTACTAATAAATATATGGATAATTAAATCTCTATTAATGCCACTATTCTACAGCCACTGTAAGTAGACCACATCACACTTCACAAATCGACATGAAAAGCAATACAAATATTTCAGGACACGATAGATCTTCATGAATAAAGTTTTCAATACAAAATACAATTCAAATGACGGACTGTCTTTTATATTTGAAGATTTATCTGTTTCTGAAACCACTCTGTATTAATTTCGATTTTTATTACAGTGTCATCCTTTTTCCTGGTATTTATCTGTGGATTTTCAGCTGTACATAATGGCAGTAATCACAGTGTATTTAATTTTAAAGTTTAAACTGAATGACTGGAAGGTGATTAGCTATCTAATAATTTTCTCCTGTATGCTATACGGATCAATTATATACATTAAAGATATTGGCATGATTACTAAACTGGATGTTAAGTAAGTGCCTTATGTGTTGATCAATTTTAATTTCTGAAATCAGTAAATCTAATAATTGATAGCCAAATGATTAAATAATAGTGGCAAATTACAAAATATACAGGGTGTTTTACAAGCTCTATGACTAACTTTGGTAGATGGTAGCTGGGTTAATGGCAAATATTTTTTCTTATATGAACATAGGTTCGATTGGTGTATGTTTAGAAGTTACAGACATTTAAAAAAATATAATTTCAATCCAAGAAGCCTGATAAATAGAAACGAAGATTGCTATAATAATAATTATTATTTGTGTCATTTTGCTTATTCATTTGACAAAAACGCATTTATATACAACTCAAAAGTATGCAGATATTGTCTTTTTATATGGGTATTCCAATGGGAATACAAGCAGTTCGAGAATACTGACGAAGATAGACATCAACCTCCCCACACAGTCTTTAGTGCATCAATTTGTAATCTTCGACAAGAAGATATCCTCTCTCTTAAAAAGACCATTCATCCTACTGAAGTGAATGTACATTGTCATTGACGACTCTTCTCTTCAATTATTCAATAATTTTTATAGTTAGATATTTGACTCAACTTAAAGGAGGCTGCCTGAAGTAGCAATCTTAAAAATGCAGAAATAGGTCAGACTCATCTATTGTGGTTCAATTTTCGAGTTCCCACTGCCAAAAGTGAAGTTAGATATTTCATTGCTTTCATTAAAGCAGGTTAGTAAATTTAGATAGATTAATTTCTTTATATAATTATTGAATAGAGCTTTGTCTGTGGAATTGTTCATTAGCATACCTAGATGTTTGGTATCAGAAAACATACATATGACTTCATTGATAGGAATTGTAGGAGATTTGATTTATATTAGCTTAAAATACCTTTCTAATACAGTAAAAAATTGTCCTCAATGTTACAAAAATTTTTGATATCAAGATTCTAGCAAATGACTTATAGGTAAAATGGAATATGTTATGTTGTATCTAGTGACTTTTCATAAATTATTTATGTTGTTTCTTAGCCTGGTAATAGGTCAATTTCAAGTAGGTAGAAAAACCAATTTTTTTGCTTAAATATAAGCCGAAACGTAGGCAATTGTAAAAAATTGGTTTTTCTACTTGAAATTGACCTATTACCAGGCTAAGAAACAACATCAATAAAATGGAATATATGTCAAATTATATGGTTCGAAATAACAAATTGTTTACAGTTTCTGTGTTTTCAAATGTTAACATTCAAATAATACATACCCATTAGGAAAAATGCCAACAAATATAGGTAAAATTTCCATATACGGAATAGGTAATGAACCAATTTAGAGGTCAAACCAACGTAATTTTGACTTTGTTGGGATGAAACTACATTTTTTTTAAATTCTTCTAACTAGTTTGACATTAGCTCAGCTACCATCTGCCAAGGTTTGCCATAGAGCTTGGAGAACACCCTGCAAATCTGAAAAAATAAAAAAATTGTATTAATCTTTTTTCCGAAAAATTGACAATAGAAATGAATTTGTTTTTTATTGTCAAATATTAATAAATACATTTCAATTAACAGTTCTATGAGGAGACATATCTTTACACGATCGGACACTGTAGTGGTATTATACTATTCATTATATTCCAACTGGACCGCAAGCCTTGTAGGTATTTTAATGGGAATTATATATACGAAGAATAGATATCGTAACATCGATAACAATAAAGTAAGTTTGTCTATCTATTAATATAGGTTTACCTACAGACACTTCTTCGTTAATAAAAAGTAATGACATTTTCTATTTTTACAAATAGAAAATAGTTTTAAGCACCTCTCAACTCACTACAGTATTTTAGTTGACATTTTTTGAAAATTAATAAAATGTTATTGGAACATTGAGCACTAGTAAATTTTAAGTCTGTCTAGACTTATGTATTACTTAAATCTACTAAGGTTTTTCAAGTTGTCAAGGTTTTCAAGCTTAAGCCGGAAATCTTTGACCCTTGTAATAACAACACCTGGGAAGCCTATAGCAAACCCCTGAAGGTACTCGTTAGCAGTCCACCAGACATATACCGTGCTCATAGTTCCTTCTGTCGGGTTATATAGCCTTAAAATAGCTAGGGTTGTTCGTCGGATACCTCACCTATGGCATACTGATGAGAGTTAATAAGTTCGAAATCGATATATGTCTGATGAGCAGCTGACAAGCTAATTTAGCTGTTTGCTATAGGTCTTTCAGGAGTAATTCAATGCTGGTCGGGGCATTAGCTCGTAGAGTAGTTGTTTCCCGGAATTCTGTGTTGGTATTGGCCACTGTTTAAAAATTTTGCCAATATTGGTCCATTAAATGTGTGCTACTGTTCGTGCTAGACTAACCGATGTTATTCATGCTCTATCAGAGTCGACTACACATATCTCTACTCGAATAATTACGTTTTATTTGAAACGATAAGATTTATGCGAAATATATTTTCTTTTATTGTACAGCACTGAGATTTTGAAAAAATATATCTAAAAGTCAAAAGATCACATTTAGATTTCTGCAAAATTTCAATAATGGACTATAAGTATGGGAAGTAATTGAAATATTTGTTTTAATAAATGTTTAGGTATATACTAACTATACTAACAAATCACAATTATTATATCATTAATGACTTATTTTTACATACATATGTTTTTAGGTTATAACCATTTCGTGGCTGTTATTATTTTTTGGGTTGCCTTCTGCAGTGATATACACAACGCAACATAATTTCGGAAAACTTCAAGCAGCAATGTTGGGTAGTTTGTTTAAACCTATGTATTGTTTGGGCATTAGTATTGGTATTTTGGGAATGTCACACAAAATTGGAGGTAAAATTTTGAGAAACCAACTGTAATTTTTAAAGATTATATGTAATTAAAAAGTTTTTTATTATCAGATTTTTGCATATATTTTACAAAAACGTATGTATGATATATGCCATAAAACAGCGATTTATGGCTGTTAATGAATAGTTTTTATTCAATACCCACTGTCTTAATTTAGTAAGAATTTAATTTTATTAAACAAATTTTCATTAAGGTAATGAGTATTTCTTTAGTAAAGAAAAAGAAAATAAGAAATCTTAAAATATGATCTACACATCTATTTTAACTGAATTGTTTTAGTAAGTTTCTGTATTTATAGGGTGTCTCAAATTAATGGGATGTAGAGTAGATTACTGGCGACCAAATAATGCGATTTAGCCAAACTTACCTTAGTCGTCAACTTCTGGATTTACAACTAACGTATTAAAAAATCCAAATCATACATTTTAGAGTTTTTTTGAGGGTAAGAAATTCTGTTACTAAATGCTTTTTTAAAAGGCAGAACTTTTTTGCGGTTTAGTGTATTTATTTGACTATTGAAACAATCGATTCTTCTACCTTATTTATCTGAATAATGTACATTTTGTTGAAATCGTCAGGAGTGATCGTTTACGAAATAATCCTATTCGATATATTCTACGCACCAAGTAAAAACTGTTTTAGTTTCTGGTAAAGTGTATTTTTCGCTGAAAATACAACCAAATGTTGCAAAATGTTATGGCTTAAAGTACGCGCACATTATGTCTGTATGGACCGGCACGGGCCTACACAGTACAGACCTGCAAAGGTTCTCATGTTTATTAAAGAGCATCGTACACTTGAACACCAAGATGTAGCACCACCTAGAACGACCATCATCGCAGGTGGTGTCGGTGGCCTACAATTTCTATGCTTGGCTGCGCTAATCCGACGTAAGTTCTGCTTCCATAAAAGTCAAGGATTAGTTTCAAACTGCTGTAAATATTCGACCAGTTAAGTCGTGAATATGTAGCTGAATTGTCTAGCTCCCTCGCTTGTCAACAACCTGCATTTATAGCGGTTTTAGGCATTCGCGGCCGGTGCTATCATCTGATACATAGTGATTTTCCGGGTTGTTCTGCCGTGACCTCGGTAAGTGGTCGCTGCCAAAAACAGAGTTAAAGGCACATCCCTAGCATTAGCGGGGATTATTTTACCTGCCCTGGTTGTTCTCGGGCTAGGTTCTGTTAGGACATATCCGCTATCGATGTCTCTGGGCCAGCCTATATATTGATTTCGATTCCTATTATTAGTATTACGACGCAACTGAGGCTGTTTGGGACCTCGTTAGCGGTCTCATAATGTCGGTACTTCTGCGCGCGCATTTGCGCCTAGACCACATGCAGATCTTTCTTCGGTTTCTCGTAATCTTCCCGTGAGCCGAGTTTTGGGTTAATCACACGGTTTATATCCCGTTCTTTATAACCATTTGCTTATAAAACCTCCAACAATAAGAACCGAAATCAATATATGGGCGGGCCCAGAGACACAGATAGCGGGTCTGTCCGCAGAACAACCAGGGCAGGTAAAAGAATTCCGGCTAATGGTAGGGATGTTCATTTTAACTCTGTATCTGGCAACGATCTGTTACTGAGATCACGACATAACAACCCGGAAACTCATTATGTATCAAAGAAACTGCAAGTCTTTCGTCAGGTGACATTGCTCTGTGAAATCTCGTGTTTTGGTACTGTAGACGAAGATGATCCAAGAGCCCGAAAAAGAATTTTTGTGACATGCAGAAAAACTGAAAAAAAATTCGTTGATCTCAATCCAATTTAGAATATAAATGATAAAATTCGCCTTACAGCTTTCTCTTTTCATTGATAGGATGAACTTTCCCATTTTCCTGCATCTCCATTCTCCTCTTCATACAACTTCGCTAAAGCAAAATTTTTTTTCGAGCTACACTTAACTACTACCATAGACTAAATGTATACATACATAAATGTATACATTTAGTCTATGCTACTACGTAAAGACTTCAAAACGTTGCTGGTCCGTGCTGGACAAGTGTGCGAAGTCATGCAGATTAGCAGATTCGTGCTGCACAGATCTGTGCTGGTTTGTGCAGGCATAATATCCGCGATCTTATTATAGGCTACGTGTAGAGTGACGCGTCGAGCGGTGAGTCGAGTAGAGAACAAGGTGCAAAGAAGTGGATTTTTATCGTGGCAAGGCAGTAGTTACGTTCAAAAGGCCTCGAAAGCGAAATGTTGCATTGTATAATGGAATATGTCATTGGGCATATGCATTATGCAAGCTGTCTTCTAAATACAGCTGTTCGATTTCGTCAACGCGTCATTCTTCATGTACCCTTACTTTGTCTTATCACGTGTCGACGTATCTTTTGTAATTCTCATAAGAAAATTACTCCAGGGCATTTAGATCAAAATCGGCCAAATAGCGGAAATTTTTAGGCACAGCAGATATCGAGATGCGGTTTTCTGCATTGTGTTCAGGAATATCCCAGGAAAAAAGTCTATATCGTCTGGTTTAGCCATTTTTTGAAAAATGCCTTCTGGGCCGGAAAATGCATTACACCATTATAGGAACGACTGGAAACTCGGCAAAATCGCTCGGAAATCGTTACTCGGGGGTTTTCGGGGCTGCCGAACTCGATTGGAATTACCTGGGGGCGGCTCTGCGGGGGTATCCGGGGGGTCACTCAGACGATATAGACTTTTTTTCTGCGACCTTCCTGAACACAATGCAGAAAACCGCCTCTCGATATCCGCTGTGCTTAAAAATTTCCGCTATTTTTCCTAACTTCCCTGGACTAAATGCAAACCTGTATGCTTGGTCAATATCATTGTAGTTATTTCCCATAGAAAAACAGAAGAATTATTTCACATGGTTTTGTAATATACTGTTATGTTATTTAGAGTCTCTACTGGACTTACTATTTATTTTAAATATTAAGTATTCAGTTCAGAGCTGTAAAACATATTTCTTTTTCAGGACCTATCAAATATATATGTGAAAATAAATATGTTGTGTTGATGAGTAACTTCGCTTACACCAGTTACATATTTCAAGTTCTTGTAGTATTTCTTAAAGGAACTGGTAATTACTCACTAATGGAGATTTCAGCAATAAAAATGGTAATGTTTCTAACTTGATTTTATACATTTAACCCTTTACTATTAGAATTTTAAATCAACGCTTTCATTTTTTAGATCACACATTTTTTGTTTTTTGATGCACCAGTGTCATTGATAATTGGAATAATTTGCTCATTGATATTTGAGCAGCCTGGAATTAATTTACAAAAGATATTTCTGCCTCAAATACCACGTAAAAATTCGCAGAAGAATCAGTGAAAGAATTTATTTATTTTTGTTATTTATTATATTAAATGGTAAAGGAAATAAATGTTTAGTTTGGAAATGAAATGTTTAGTTTATTTTGAAACGTTCCTTTTAAAAAATATTTTAAGTCTATATGAAATGGAAATTAATAAATATTTTTCAATTTTACTATTCTAGTGTGTAGAGTAGGTCGATTCGCTGTGTAGTGTAAAGACATCGAAGAGGTAGAGACAGTTGTTATGAGTTGAATGAGATTTCGTTTCATTTTCTATTTAGTATATTTCACACGTTCGACTAAAAATATATTTAACGCATGAACATATGTGTTTGAAAGAGACCACTATAGGTGTCTCTTAATGAATTATACATAGAATAGCAGGTCATATGTCATGTCAAAATATTAATATCTAGCCAAACTTTCCTTAGTCCAATTTTTTTTTTTTAACTTTTACAGTTCACAATTCATTTGCTACCCACTGTATCTTACTTTCTGCTGGTAACATCACTTTTATATATAACACAAGTGCATCTAGCTAATATAAGTCTAAATATAAGTATATTAAAATATATGTCAGTTACATGTACTTTTATTGCAAACACATAGCTATTAAAATTCTAAATATTAAAAATCAAATTTTAGTTAAGTAGGTAGAAAGTAAGTAAAGTAAAGTAGAAAAACAAATATCGGATGTACAGGGGCATGCCAGTTTAAGAACAGAGGGGTAAATTCAAAATTATATCTATTCAAAAATTAAAAGTTTTTACGCAGCGCTTTTCTATATAATTTCTAGGTCTGTCTTATTCCGATATTGATTTATACGGTTGTATATTTTATTGTACATTGTATCAGAATACTGTTTTGCCTATTGGTAGTGAGGAAAGAAGAACACTAAGTACTTAAGAAGTTCAATAAGCCAAAAGAATTAAAAATATGTCATTAGTTTCTATTGAATCTACCTCGGCTGCCATTCTAGACAACACATCTCCAAATAACAAATTTGTATAAGTTAAATCTAGAGCGATAAAACTGTTACACGATTGTTGTACTTGACAGTTGACATTATTATTTTGGATTAGTTTATATTTTCAAATAAAAATAATATACGTACATTTTATGCAGTTTCTTAAATCATAATAGAAGGTTATTTTAAATAAAAAAAAACATTTAAGGGGCGGTATTTCGAAGGCATATTCAAAATATATATCTTTTGTTAACGAAACAAGTGTCAAAATGTTCTACTTTATGTAACTAGTTTCATAATGAAAACCATTATGCGACTGGTTACCAAAAGTTCGTTAGGTCAGTAATTGCAGAAAAGAATTAAATAAAATACAACAGAAAAATAATAAAGTAACTTTTATTTAAGTCAGTAATTTTATAAATAGCACTTAACATTATTTGTTAATTATTATCATTTAATTATAAATCACAACGCAGTTGCCACAATTATAATAATAATATCTCTACCCCTCATTCTAATCACGAGGATTAGCCCAGAAGTCGAAGACTTGTGCGGGAGAGGGGGCGGCATATTATTATTAAGCAGGCCGCATTTGCGCCCAGGAACGACTTACGTTGGTAGGCCCTAACCACCATTCAGTGCAGGAATGAGGGAAACCTGGAAAACCTCATTAATTAGGGGGGTAGTTAAATGCCAACCGGTATCAATCTCTCACATTGACCCAAGTCAACATTATTCCACCCTACCATACCCGCAGAGAGGGTGCCAATCTCTCCACGAATATAGCTTATATACGGTTTACCGGCTGCAGGGGTCGAACCCACAGCGATCCAGTCACCTCGATTCAAGTACTGACGCCTTAAACCGCGCGACCACTGACCGATCCGTAATGAAACTAATTCCAGAAGATATCTTATTTGTTGAACTGGCAGTAATATTCTGTGATATGTTATTGGTATTACTCGGTACTCCAAGCATATCACCGGAAATTGTTTTTTCTTATTTTCTATAGAATTTTCAACATATCCTTCTGCAACAGAGTTTGACTTCCAGCCGCCACGTTGTTTTATTTTTAAAATATTAGCTATACTTCCTGATAATGTCAGCGAAGTTTAGTCCTTCTGTATCTCCCGGGGTAATTACAAATTCACGAATTACTCTAGTTTTTGTATTTGGAATATTTACTCGAGAATATGTCTCCTCATCTGTAACATCTTCAACACGTAAAAATGTTAATTCTGACTTTAGTCATGCAGCGGCTATTACCACAACCAACACAACCTAAGACAAAACATGCGATTTTGTATACTGACAATTATTAGCCATTAAAAACTTCAAATTACAACTCATTAGCTATTAAAAAATTATTTTCATCCACCTTTGTCAAAAACATCGCAATACTTACTTTTGAAAAACGTTGGGTTTCTTAGCGTGGTATCCATCGGTTTTAATGTATATACCTTTTTTAAAGACAGCTCAGTTCTCAACATGCAGTTGATTGGATTAAAAACTTGTATTTCCCATTTTTCATCAAAATTAGAAATAATCTTGTATGTAATACGTTATGAAACATGATCATAATCATACTTTTCATAACTGATTACATAAATAGCTTAATCAAAAAAATAAGAGATATACAAAAAAAATAGTGGGAATTTTGAGGATGTTGGTTTTCACTAACCAGTGTATCAATAGGCTTGTTTTTGCAGCAGTTGAAAACGGTTTGGAAACTGTCAGAAATATTCGACCAGTTAAGTTGAGAACGCGTTACCATTGAATTTGATGCAATAAATAGTTGGACGGACATTTCTGATAGTTTCCAAATAGTTTTCAACTGCTGCTAAAGCAAACTTAATATTACCATTAATATTTATTGTTGACAAACGAAGCAACAGAGTAAGTGGGAACTTTCACTTTATAAATCCCCATAATAAGACCTAAGTTTCGTCAATGTATTTTAAATGAATTAATATGAAACTTTCTCAGAATCCTTCCTTTCTTCAAAGTGCTCTTCACAGTTTCGAAAAAATGAACATTCATGTTTTTTTTAGCGTAGCTTAATTTTATGTTTAGATCCTTTTATATGATCATGTACCTAAATGGGTAATATTCTGCTGCTTTATTTATTCGTTAAGGTGAAATGCCAGGTCTGTTAATGCAAGGTGTGATAAAAATGTTGTATCTACAATTTCATTTTCCAGTTCCGTAGTATATCTTTATGAAAATAATTTCCAGCGAACTATTTATTTTCCAACGACTAAGTGATCCTTCCTCCGCTAATATGATTTTTAGGTGTTATTTTTTTGAGACTCTGGGACGATATTGCTTATAACTTTTACACAGAAAGTAATACAGAGAAATTTCTTTAATAAGAGTTTATTAGAAAAGAGAGAGCTTTTTAAAATTTGTGTATATTAGACGTTATTAGTCGTTTCTGTAAAATTTCAAAGATAATACTTTTGATTGAAAATGGAGCTTACCTCATCCCATTTGACACCACGTGTCCCAAATTTTATTTAAATTTCTTGTATTCTCACGGTATACTATCCAGTTTTTTTAAATATTGTGTGTAGTTGGGAAATTAGTCTGCAGGGTAATTAATTTCACACAATATTAAGGCGGTGATTTTGTAGAAAAGGAATTGCACAGCCTGAGTGAGCGAAACGGCGAATCAATCAGACCTATGAGACAGTATACATACCGTATAGACCCGAACCACACTGTTTCCTGAAGCTTATCGTGCATTTTGACGTACATAAAAATGGAAGCCATGATATATTGTATGATTTTCGAGGATACAAAATGTAAAATTAACAATAAATATTAACCTGAAAGTGAAACACAAGTTGCCCTATATGTCCTGGCTAGTGAGTGAAGTAATTTGGTGGCTGTGGCTGTGATAATTTTGCCGTTGTGACATATTGGCGTAGTAACTGTGTGGCTAAAATTGAGGTATTTTAACATTTATTTTAATTATTCTTGTGATTTTATGAGCAATGAAAATTATCTCACGTACTAGCGGGAACCTTTGTGAATACGTTGATATATAATAATAACCAATTATTTCAATTTTCTTGGAGTTCTGTGTCCTCGCTTGAAGCCCTGTTAGACGGTAAAAATATGTATACCAAATCCCAGCCTTAATAATGAGTGAAAAATGAATGCTGATGGACTATTTGGTCTACCATATATTTAGCTGTGAAATATATCGAAGTAAATATAAAACGGAGATAATAAGCTTTTCCTCTGGTTCCTATAATTAGTATATTAGTTTCAATTAATCTTTTTAAACAGCTTTAGTAGCTTTAAAAATAAAACGCAAACTTTTGACAGGTTATTAACATGTGTCGCTATGACATTTAAACAGCAGCGAACATATTATCGCATTCTCACGACAAGCATTAATATGTACTTTAATTTTACTATGATAATGAAAACAAACCGTATTTACCTCATTTCTCCTTAATGACAAACATAAAAAGTCCACTAGTAAAAAATCTTTTAAAAACTTGACATACTCGTATTCCGTAAAACTAATAATTAACTTCTGAAGGTTATTACAAATAATATTTTGCTATTTCTGATCTATTTATATAGACTGAAAACAATATGCATTGAAACATATTTTTAGGCGCTCTACTACTATTCAAAATATTTGTATGAATACCATAAGTAAAATCGTTGTGATTAGGAGTATTATAAGGTAAAGGCAGCAAAGAATGAACAGTGTCTTATTTAAATTGTATTATTAAGATTTCTATGATTCAAAGATTACTGAATAAATATTCTATACTGTAAACTTTGCTATGATGTTCTCTTTAGAACTGTTGTGCGCAAAATCCACAGCTGTTTTTCTTGCACGTGCTCTTTTGCGTGATGCCTCATTCTAGCTCGAGTTTGGTAAAACCACTGAAAGTGAGGTGCTGGTATGTGACAATCGCCAAAAGGAAAATTCTTAAAAGGTGAGTTTATGTCTATGACCTACACTTTTTCCTAAAATTCAGTTACTTGCAGAAGTATTGTTTCTGTGTTTTTGCCCTAGATTATACTTATAATAATTGAGTTGATTAAATTGCAATTATTGCAATTGAAGGTCGAATTGTATTCGCCATATCGTTATCGCCGGCTCTCGATACAGGTGGCTACCTTCCAATGGTTTCTACTGCTATGCAGAAAGTATCGTGTCTGTGGCTGTCAGCCCGGCATGGAGTAGCTAGTGGCCGCCATATGTAGCTTTGCTACTCCGCAAAACTCGGGATTATAAAGTGTTCATTCACTGGATATTTGTTCATTACGAATCGTCTATCCAACTCATTCTCAATAAAAGTACCTTAGTGAGAAAAAAGAAACCTTCATCTCTTCAGTTTTCTGAGGAGGAAGATCATATGAAACATTTGATTTGTCTAAGGCCAAATTGGGTTTCCCCATGTACGAAAAGAAGGTACAGGATGCAGTACAGAAAATAATGAAGACTGCAGGATGTGAAAATTCATTTATAATAAGAGAAACATAAAATAAGTGTGATGCAATGGTTTGAAAAAACAGAATAAATGGAAATGGCTCGCTACCCCAGTTGCTTACTACAGTTTGAACATTAATACCAATAAGAACTAGTAACGAATTTTTTGGATTATCTATTAGACAAATATTTGTTTTTCTTCCATTGGCAATTTTGGAAATTGTATAGGAGCATTTTCTTTTTCTTTAATTATGTAAACCAATTGCGAGACTATCACTTTTTCTCGACTTGGTTTCTTGAATTTTTGGGGCATTTTAATACTCTAGACGTCCTAAAACATACAAAAAAAGTACCTATGTATAAAGTTATATTAGTTTCCTTTTTTGGAATTACTTATTACCTTACATTACATACTTCATGGGTAAAAGAAGTAGACAATATATTCCCTAGAATCACTATTTTGTCTGAATCAGTGGACTTAATTTGTTCAAATTCAGTACCTATGATTAAATTCTTCTGATCTTCTGCTAATATTTAATTATATCTAACAATATGCTTGTCTAATTGGCCATTTTCACAACTACCTACACTGGTACCGATGAGATTCCATCATTTCCGTTTTTTAATTTAACTCTTCGATTTTTAGCTTTTCCTGAATGTTGGCTTAAATCCAAAATTTATCCTGGTTAAAAAAAGCAATAGAACATATTTCCTTTAATTTTATGTTCTTATATCTAAGAGAACTTGCTTTAGTTTTTCATCAATTACTCTTTTTACGTTACTGTTAACTGTTATTGACTAGGAGATAGATTGCACAAACGCAATTTTAGCCTAACCAGGTAGATTTACTGCTTACTTGTTAATTTACATAACCTAACTTTTATACTGGTTTACTAATAACCGACAAACGTGACAAAAAATTTCTGATTAAGCAAAGCTACTTTAAAATTCCATTTCGATTAAGACATTTAAAATTGTAACAAAGTTTAGAAACTAAACATGGAAGGGGTAATTTATTTCACTCCCTTATAGCAATCCAGCAAAATTCAAAATATGCCAGTATAATGTCGTTTTATAAGAAGCAGATTAAAAAGTGATAGTAAGGATTCCTATTTTAGTTGTGCTACATTTGAAGACAGTTTAGATGTGGGTCCCTACCGAACAGACGAAGAGAATGAATATGTGCCTGATTAACTCCAAACTGAATTATGAAGTTTATCTAGTGCCATAATTAATAGTCTTAGTGGGGTGTTCATTTTATGTTTGTTGAGTTTATATTAAGTTGAAATTTATTTTATTTTCGTTTATTTTAGCATTAAGGTTTGGATATCAATGTTCCTGTTTCTTTAGGCATTAATTGCCTACTACCTAATGATACCAAAATTTATTTGTGTTTGTTTTCTATTAATTAATATGTAACTGTGGTCTTGTTTACTAGAAATAAATACTTTGTAAATTTTTTACAAGCCTGTAGTTTATTTTTCAAGCTTTTCATCATTTTATCATTAAAAAAATTGATCCTTCCACACCAAAAAATTTTACATCTTTATCCGGGGTTGCTTTACCACTATAAAGTCCGAGTTATACGTAAAAATATGTTCAAAAGGTGACAAAGTAACCCCTTTTTACGGTATTACATTCCCGTTAAAATTCGTTTGTTTTTGAGAAAAAAATTAAAAACCAGATTTTACTCTCCTTTTTAGGGACGGCTCCAATTAAAAAAATTATATGAGAGACCTCCATAACCCCTTAAATTTTGCCAAGAAACCTACTTCTGAACTTTCTATACACAGTTATGTCTGTGTATCTTGTCTTCATTCAAAAATCAGTGCTTAAGGTCTGATTTACTTACTTATTTTAACACTCTGTAGATAGTACCTAATTAGCGTTAGTAATATGCTAGTCAGTTTAATACTATTAACATAATTATATTAATAGGTAGGTACCTGTAAACATATAAATAAAAGCATTTATTTCAATATCTCATAAAGTGGCTGATGCATCACATTAGTAGGTAAGTAAGCAATCATCCAAATAAAATCTTTAAAATTAATTATTCATGATTTAATTAAAAATATATTAAAGTGTCTGCTATAGTATTTCACTAGTTGATGAAAACTAAATAAATAGTATTTTATTTCATTCATGATTAACGTGACAACGTGAGTTTGTCCTGGATGACAAAATGACTACTTCTATTGAAATATCAAATAATAATATTTAAACTAATATTCTAAAATGTTTATTTGCGATCAGTGTCAAAAATGCTGTGAACCGCTTTCGTCTTAAGGTCTATTTACACACATCAGTGCCTTATCAGTTCCGTATCAGTATCAGTGAAAAATAAAAAATCGTTGCTTAGACTTTAAATTGGCGTGTTTATACACAACACAGTGCCGCATCAGTGCTGTAAGTGCTGCTTCAGGGCCCGTTCAGTGGCTTTTAAATACGCCGGCGACGATATTTTTGTAATTCTACTGACGAACTGACCAGATTCTTTTGTTGCTTAAAATGGATGAAAAGCTTATCGAAATGTTGATTAACTGCAGGATAAATATATTCAGATCACTTTGTTTGATCGTCTACTAACTCCTTTTTACGGACTACGGACGGATATGTGTAAACTGGCATCAGTGATTGGCCACAAATAACACTGGTACTGAACTGATACGTCACTGATGTGTGTAAATGGACCTTTACAATGCATACAAATATGTGTACTGATCTTATAGGTATTAATAAATTAAGTTGCTTATTAACGAATGTAAAATGTGAGGTGAGTGTTTTTGATAAACTATCTGATAATTACGCGGTGTAGAACTAACTACATCTATCGGCCGTTCGCTACTCCATGCCGGACTGAAAATGTCACAGGCACGAAGCGTTCTACATGCAGTAGACACCATTGAAAGCTGTCGACCTTTATCGCGATCGGCGAGAAACGATATTTTGCAAACACGGAATTCCAGGAAACAACTACTCTGCGGGCTAATGCCCCGACCAGCATTGAATTACACCTGGAAAACCTATAGCAACAGCTAGAGTCATTCGTCAGACGCCCACCAGACATATACCGGTTTCGTGCTTATTAGCTCTCATCAGTATGCCATAGGTGAGGTATCCGACGAATAATCCTAGCTGCTTTCGTCTGTCTAACCCGACAGAAGGGACCATGAGTACGCGGTGTAGAACTAACTACATCTATCGGCCGTTCGCTACTCCATGCCGGACTGAAAATGTCACAGGCACGAAGCGTTCTACATGCAGTAGACACCATTGAAAGCTGTCGATCGCGATAAAGGTTTCGTCGTCTGAATTCATATCGCAACTATAGTGGTTCTTGTTGCACGTATACGAGCATGTATATACAAATCTTGAACTCGAACAGACAAATTGTAAGTGAACAGTAGGGTTGCAAGCGGAAGAACAGTCCTTACTGCAGCCTCTGTCCTTTCGTCCTTATTTTTACTAGAAATGTCCTTACTCGGAGGACATGATTAAATTCGTATTAAAATAGAACTATCGGGAAACAAAGACAAAATATATAAAAAAAAATAGTTCAAATACAAAGGAAAAAGAATGTCCGTACTTCAGAATTTAAAAAATAATAATATTCTACTTGCGCATATGAAAAGGTGGCAACCCTAGTGAACAATGGAAAAAATCAAATAAATAATTCGTTACTCATATAACTGATAACAGAGTGATTTCGGTTATTTCAATAACCGAATAATTATTTATTTTTCACTCGAGTGATCCCAAGACTAATGTAAAAGTGTTGTATTCGTAATGTGCCATGAGTATACCTTTTGTTGATTCTAACATTGATTACTTAAATAATAAAGCAGAATCGCGATTAATACTACAAAAATCGGTAAACGCTTATAAAAAGTTGATCAAATGGATGGAAGAGCAAAACCTAATCGGTGTGAAGCTGGCGACGGCCTCTGCCAGCAACGGTCTGATAATCTACCACATCCATAAAGGCGTAGTCTACTAGTTACATTAACACAATTATGGTTTATATTGTACTAGAATCTTTTATTAAAACGATCAGTAACTCATTATTAAGACGGCTGATATGCCAAATCATTTGTACCCACCGTGGTGCAGTATTCAAATATAGCGGTGTAGGATTAAAAAAAATTAAAAAAATCTTAAATCTCTGCTGTTGATTTAATTTGTTTTTACTATAACGACCAGTGGCTTATTCTAAAGACATCTGATATGCCAAAATATTTGTACCCCCCGTAGTAATGGAGTAGCTTTGACAGTATATTATGTTATTATATTTGTACACTAGGCCACCTCTACGGGAGTAAAAATGTTTTGGCATATCAGCCGCCTTTAGAATGAGTTACTGACCATTTTAGTAAAAGGAAATTCAACCGGAAAGCTAGATTAATTGTTTTAAGATTTTTAATATTAATTGCTCCATCGTTGTCCGACCACTACGCCACTACTACGGAAGGTACAAATGTTTCAGTCGGATATCAGCCGTCTGCAGAATGAATTACTGATCATTTTAGTAAAAGAAAATTCAATCGACAGGCTAGATTAATTAATTTCAGATTTTTATATTTTTTTAATACTACATTACTATATTTGAACACTACGCGACTGCTACGGGGAGTACAAATGATTTGACATATCAGATGTTTACAGAGTAAGTTACTGATCGTTTTAATAAAAGATTCTGGTGAAATTTAAACCATAATTTTGTTAAAGTAACTAGTAGACTACACCTTTATCGATGTTGTAGATTATCAGACCGTTGCTGGCAATGGCCGTTGCTTATTACTATCCGACCATCTAAGATAGTGAAGGCTCGACGTTTTACTATTGCCGACAGTGATGGAATTAGTTATGTGCGTTTGGTTAAGCAGCATTTATAATTATTGCGTTCGCAAAATGTAAGTACAGACCGAGGTTTCTTACGGTATGCTAAGGGGAAGCGCACCAATCAAACGTTTGATATTGATACATTTGGATCATGTCCCTTGCAAATTGCACGTTATGTTAAATTGGACGATCCTGAAAAATACACTGGACATGCGAATAGTGGTTTGACAATACATCAGATCCAACGACAAGTAGGATGGAAATCGGCAGCTGTGGCGACTGGTTACGTTGAAGAGAGTATTAGTAATAAGAAGAATATTTCACACATTATTGGGGGTGCCATTAATGGAAGTGTAACCTCAGTGATTTCCGAGAATGTTAGCTTTATTAATTTGAACAGCATTGACTCCGATTTAAAAAAGTATTAATATTTCAATAGCAACTGTACTTTTCACAATCATTTAAGAGATTAAGATTATTGAATATTTGAATAAAGCTTTTGAAACATTTATTAGCAATATTTCATTTGATGCTACAAGGTACTTCTGTCTGATCAATAATTAAAATTTACATTTAGACTTCACGTTTCTCGGGTAGGCAGTTTATTTTGTCATGATAACTTCAAAACACGCGCCTTTTTAAAAGTTAAATTTAAAAACGCTCAAACGTGATTTAAATAAGCAAAATAGGATACTAATAAAAAAAATCAAATGTCAAGCCATCATTATATTATTATATCTGTAGTGATTTTATACAAAGTGTTCTTTCCAAAATTATACCAATAGAACGTTTAGAATAAATAATCTTTACAATTGTTTCAGGTTGCAGCATATACTGGAAAATTATTCGTAATGGATATAATTCTGTTTACGTTTATAGTTACCTTACGATTTGTGGGCGTAGTCTCAGGTAAAAAGTCAGTTTTAAATTTTCCAAAAATTGTAGCGGAGCCCATACATTAATAGAAAATTTGTGTTAATCGTAAAAGTTTAACCTACCTTTTCACTTATACACGACACGTATTGCGAACACCCGGTATAATGAAAAGAGGCAATGTTTCAGAATTTATCAAAAACATACCATTGCTTATGATGTAACTGTGCCTTACTGACAGTTGCGAGAAAATTAAAACTGTCATACATTTTGTTTCTAAATATCAGCATACGTTTAAAATAGTTTTAAACAAACAATACCTAATATAGAATTTCAACACAGCTTTTAGCTAAACGTCAATTAGAGAAAAGTTAAACCAAAGAAGGGGGAAAAAATTCTCTACGTTAATAAGAGAGTTGAGTCATTAATAGTATATTTAACAAAATAGAAATTCCCTCTGGAAAGTTTTTTAATTGTTTTGTGAAGGTTACATGTTTGTACATTCTTACATTATTATTTTGTTTATGCCTGAATAGACTAACTATATACAGGTTGAGTTAAGTTTAAATAGTCAAACTTCATGAATAGATTCCTTACAAAATTTCAAGTAAATGGGTACTTTTTCTCTCGCGAGTTATACAGGGTGACCAAGTTCAAGAAAAAAATTAGGCGGTAGTTGCTGTAAAGCCAGCCGGCCAGAATATTTTATATATTTGTGCCAGCTATAATTTGTTGGAGTAAGTGGTCTTCAGATTCAATGTGATCATTGTAAACTAATGTCTTGAGATGTATTCAAACAAAAATAATCAATAGGGTTCATGTCGGGTGATTTGGGTGGCCAAGGGTGACCTGGTTCTGAAATGCTCCGTCCAATCACGTTATTACCGATTCTTTCATTTAAAAATGCACGATTCAAAATGTGGGAAAATCCCGTGTTACATTAACCACATTCTTTGTCTTTGCGCATAAGGAACATCGTCAAGTAGTTCAGGTAAAACGTTTTCAAGGAAATGTCTGTAGGAAGCACTGGTTAAAGTTCTTGGTAAAAAGTTAGTTCCAACAAGAAAATTTCCATTAATACCCACTCATACATTCAAAGGAAACTGATGTTGAAATCGAGATTCCATTATGGGATTAGAGTTTTTATCAGACCAAACGTGTTTATTGTGGTTCATTAGCATCTCTATAAGAATTAGCTTGGTCGGAAAACAATCTGCCAGCGGAAAATCAACATTTTGTTAAATTTTTTTGCAAAATCCCGTAGCAAAATTGTAGCCGAGCAGGGAAGTCTTGCGGCGGAAAGACTTGAACCCTTTGTATGTAATACGGGTATAACTATTGATGGTTCAGAACGGACCAAACTAATTTATTCATATTAAGATTTGCAATGATCTTCCTAGTGCTAGTATTTGGATCTTCTTCAATTTCGTATAGAATAGCACCCTCCCACTCAGGTGTTCTAACACTCAAAGGTCTTCCAGAAATTGGACCTCCCTGAAATGAACCTGACTCCGAAAGAGATTGTCATATATTTGAACTATTTTTCTTGGCAATCTTTCCATATAAATTCGCCTAGTCTCATTATTATTCCCATCTTCAAGGTCACAAATCTAAACCATATTGTAATTCAAACACATTCAAACCACATTTGTAATTTTACACAATTTGTGTCAGACGCCTTGAATGAAAGGCAGCAAGTTGATGTAATATATACTGACATATCAAAGGCGTTTGATCAAATTAATCATGGTATTTTAATTAGCAAACTTGAATCTTATGGGTTAGCGTTACATCTTATTAATTTATTTAAATCTTATTGAATAGGTTCCAATATGTTGAAATTATGAGACATAAGTCAGAGTTGTACATGGTTAAAAGTGGTGTTGCGCAGGGTAGTAATTTGGGGCCGCTGTTGTTCTTGTTATTTTTTAATGATATCGTCGGAAACTTTGAGTGTTCTAAACTGCTTTATGCAGATGACTTAAAAATCTTTAATGTAGTGAAATATGAAACCGATTGCATTTTACTTCAAAATGATCTTGATATAATTCATGAGTGGTGTCTTAATAATATGCTGAATATAAATGTTAGTAAATGTAAACTTATGACATACACTAGAAAATTAACATCATTTTCGTTCGATTATAGTATAAACGGTATTGAGATTCCAAGAGTTAGTTTCATTAAAGACCTTGGAGTGACGTTTGACCCTAAATTATCGTTTCGGCAACATTTTGATGTGGTATGCAAAAATGCGTTGAAAATGTTGGGATTTGTAATCAGAAATCCTATACAATGCTTATGTTCGTAGTAAGATGGAGTATGCTTGCATGGTGTGGGTACCTTTTTATAACGTACATGTTCAGTCTTTTGAGACAATTCAGCGCAAATTTTGTAGGTTTTTAATTTTTAAACAGTTTGGATACTACCCCAACAGAGATATATCTTACTCTGATTTATTACACACCACAAATATTGATAGTCTTCAAAAGCGTTGGATGACTCATCAGATAATTTATTTACATAAAATTCTTAATAATGCTATAGATGATATAAGATTCTTGTCAATGGTTTCATTTCATATACCTCAGTATTCTGTGAGAAATAACGTCACATTTGCTTACAACAGGTCAATTACAAATCAGCATCTTTCTTCACCACTTATTTCGATGTGTAGGCATTACAATCATGTACAATATTGTATTGATATTTTTAATTGCACAGAAAATATGCTTAGGAATACTTTAAAGATGGTATTATAATTTTGTCATATAGGTGACTTTATTCTTATTTGGCATTTTTATATGTATTAATATTTTTATTACTCTATTTTTATTACTTTTGATTAATTATGTTTTAGTTTTAGATTTTTTTTTATTATTTTTATCTATTTACTCAATTCTAATCATTGTTTTTATATGTTTTATATAGTTGTACTAAGAACAGTTTTTAATATTGTAATTTATATCCTTTATATGGGCGTTAGCCTGTTGGATTAATAAAGATTATTATTATTATTATTATTATTATTATTATTATTATTATTATTATTATTATTATTATATTGGCCATTTCAGCATTTAAATATGCATAAGTCATTATTCAAACTTATTTTTTTTAAAAGTTTAATGTACACAATACACAATATTAAATAAGATTTATTTTGTTACCACAAGCCGTTTAGAAATTAAAAACTGATTTTTCTTAAATTTTTGACACGCTGTAGGTGAACAATGCCTGTCCTAAGATCCCATATTTATATAACAAAAAAACAATTATTTTTTACCACAGGATAGGCCCCTGAATTTTTGACCTCCACTTAAAAAACACCCTGTATATAACATTTTTGAAAAAAAACCTTCCCTCAAAATGTATGCCCCTCCAAAAAAATATATTTAGCTAGAGAAACAAAATATAGTAAACATTATCTACTAATAGATCGGCGTCGTGGAAGAGCGGCATGTTGCCGAACGGCGCCAACCTTGTATCAAGTATATTTTGTACGTATTCTTGTGTATGAATAATAAAGGCAATATTATTATTATTATTATTATTATTATTATTATTATTATTATTATTATTATTATTATTATTAATATGACAAGCTTAATATAAAGGGAAGAAATATAATAAAATCAGTTCTTTTTCCCTTATTTCTGAATATGTCATTGGCCTACAATCTTAAGCTATGTTACCACTAGCACAACATCTATCACAAAGTAAACTAAACAGCTTTCTAAGGGAGACTAATAGTTATTTATGCAACAAGTACAAAAAGTAAGTGTTTATTGCAGGCGATGTGAAATTGTCGAGTGCAATAAGCACTTTTTGTACGAGTTGCATACAATATTTTTTCTACGTTCATGAAAAACCAAAAAATGTTATTTAGATGACACTAAGTCTAGGAAAATGTGACGTCGATTTGAACGTGTATGTTTGTCATGATGACAAAACGCTGTAGTAGAATAACAGATGAATGCAATAAACATTTTATTGCACTAGTGCAATAAAGAATCACTTTTTCCACTAAATATAGTTCAATAAAGTTTTGTTTTTGCATGAACTTAGAAAAAGACAATTTGCGTATTATCATGAAGAGACAGTTTGTTTACTGTATTTTAGATAAATACAAAATTTTACCGCCTGTATTCAAATTAGAGGACTACGTTGCATGTTTAGAGAAAAGTTATTTGTATTGCAAAATTGATGTAAGACTAAAGAACGATGGATTTAATAATAATGACCTATGGAATTTGATTAATGTAAGTTGTGAGAAACACATTTAAAGCAAATTAAAATTAAAGCATTTAAATATAAAAAAATTGTAGGATTCTATTAATGATAGATACGGCTATGATCGCAGTGTTATTCAGAGGGGAATATGCGTTACAAAGAAAGATGCATTTAATTTGGAATCTGTTAAGAACTTTGCTGAATTACGTATAAATGAGGAATTTAATGGAACTAATTTACTTACACTGGTAGAAAACATCTTTTGCATTTCAAACCAAGATAAAACAGGAATATCATTATATGACAAATTGCTTGTGTAAGTATTTATACCAAAATTTATCACAACACACGGTGTTTACACTAAGTTTGGCAAACTCCAATAATGTATACCAATGATAATAATTGGAGTTTGATATATATATAACAGTTGATATTCAAAGCTTGGTACGGGAGTTACATGGTGTTAGACGTTTTATAAAAATTTGTATCTATCTTAATTTCTGAAAAAGATTATTTAACAAAATATTCAAGAATTGAAGAAAGATCTTTTTCCAACATGAATAATTTTTCTCTGGATACAGTAATTTAAAATATACTACAGTGGCTTAGTGCACATTTTTGAAGATCAAAAAGGTATGCCACTGACTAGCGATATTTGTAAAATTTCTTATTTAAAAAGCATTCTTGTAAAATGATCTTAAAATTTGCAAATTTTGAGATAACTGATATATAAATTTTAAGTTTTCTTTAATTCAAAGTTTATTATATCAGATAGGTACATACTGTATTTCTGAAAGACAAAAAAAAAGTGTGTAAATTTTTGATACTCAAAAAATATTATGCTCGCAACCCCAATTATCTCAAGATCTGTAAATTTTACACAATAATGCTTCTTTTTGCCAAAAACTGATAGGAATTTCTGAAATTATCGTCACATTTTAGAATAATCATATTAAAAATAAGTGCACTGTGTGAATATTACATATTAACCCATATTTTCAGGTTTTCTTTGGCGGCTTATATGTCTTTAATTGTATACGCTACGATCTACGATAGACAAAGAAGAACATGTACAGGTGAAAGTACTAGTAAGTTCTTTACACATATAGCAATAAATAATTTGTACCCACACCATAAATACATGGTGGTCTCGAGGTAATAGATCAATACATGGATAAATTCCCGAAGCAAATATATTTTGATTTAGCCGAATTTGTTAGTCCAAAAGTTGATAGCTAGAGAAAAGGAGTGTTAAATGTAAAGTATTATTTAACTTTTTTCATTTATTTCTTAATAAATGCAAATATCCACGCAAACTTATCGGATTTGAGATTATTTGGGTTGAGAAATTGAAATATGTTCACATTTTAGTTATAGTTCATAGAGGGCGCTAGTTAGAGTATATTAAATGTGTCAAAAACGACATAACTTTTTTTTATACTTTAAGGTATTTCGTTTTACGTATCAAATTCTTGTTTTCCAAATTTATACAGGGATTAGCCCAGAAGTCGGAGACTTGTGCGGGAGAGGGGGCGGCATATTATTATTAAGCAGGCCGCATTTGCGCCCAGGAACGACTTACGTTAGTGGGCCCTAACCACTATTCAGTGCAGGAATGAAGGAAACCTGGACAACCTCATTAATTAGGGGGGTAGTCAAATGTCAACCGGTATCAATCTCTCACATTGACCCAAGCCAACATTATTCCACCCTACCATACCCGCAGAGAGGGTGCCAATCATCTCCACGAATATAGCTTATATACGGTCTACCGGCAGCTGGGCGCGAACCAACGCCGATCTAGTCACCTCGATTCAAGTACTGACGCCTTAAACCGCGCGACCACTGACCGACCGAGAATTAATGGAATCACTCTTCAAAAAAATTCGAAACTTATTTATAAAGCCAAAAAAATTTTTTTTTTCAAAACTATATTAAATCCCTATTTATCGCCGTCACTGACCTTCTGTCAGCCGCGAGGTTTATATTCTGCCAGTCAAAGGTGTCAAATATAGTGACAGGTCCATTGGCACGTGTATCAATTTAAGTCACTTTGAAAGGAAAAAAAATCTTTACAAAATGTAGATTATTATTTAATTATTTAATGAGAAATACGGTATGGTAGCACAGAGAGGCAGCACCTAGGTATCTTACTAATATTTATTTCTAGGATTGATACTTGGAGAGATATGAAGAATGTTGAATTATCTTCTATGTTCTTACTTGTTTAAATTAAAACCTGCAAAGATGTTTGTACTTCCTGTGGACCTCTCCTTCCCTCGATCGTTCTTTTTGTGTAAAGCGAGGTACCTACTTGGTGCGGCGGTCTTGACCAGGTCGATTACTTACGTCGGGAAAAAGCACAAAGGATAACAACAAAATACACGTAAATGTACACAAATACATAAATACACTGCCACACGTTTACCGCCACGGCATAAAACAGCTGTTCGATGTGGGTCAAAAAGTATTCAGCAAAATATTTTGTATACTCGGGAAACGTCTTTGAGGCTGCCGCATGATAATATGCACTTGTCACACTCCCATAAATCAGCAACTTATCCGTCATCTAAGCATTTGAATACGACATGTTTGTAAATACACATAAAATTTCAAACTAATCAGAGTACCGTAACCGTATATTTACGTTATTTAACATCTACAGACGACATCTGACGACATCTATAGGTCACTAATACAAGGTGCACTCACCCCGATAAATTTTTAAACTTCATGTGTTGTTGTGTAATTAAATTCTATTAATACTAATAATAGCAACAATATTAACAGTAATCAACAATGTTTGCATAAAATAATTAGTAATATTTTAAACCATAACATCCTAAGAGGTTTACAGTGCTCTGTAAAAATGACCGTTAGATTATAACTAACTTTGCCTGTTCTGGATGGTTTGGACTTTGGAGCATGGAGGGTATGCAATTAGTAATGCAATATGACATAACCTAGAACTTACTGTTACTTTAAATCAGCTAAGTGACTAATTTTAAACGTTTTATAGTAATTAAATAAAGTATTTTATGTCGGATATGTTAGTGGATAATTATGATAAATCTGCAAGGATTGAAAATGTAGTTTTGGCAGTGTGCAACGAAAGAGCGAATACAAAATACTGCACCTAACCGGATTAGCTGTTATCTACCAGGTACTTAGACATTATTATTATTAATTCAAATGTTTCGTTTCGTCGTTTCTACACTTGACAATGTTGAAAAAACGACCAGTAGTTGACATATCTAGCCATGACGGATGATGATTGATTGTCATAGGCGCCGACTTTCCGTGGGAAAAGAGGGTTTTGCCTCATTTTTTAAACATCGAGCTAGAATTCCGAAATAAATTTTTGATTGTCTTTTAGACCTTTCTGAGCACGTGGTTAAAATTTTTGTAGTTAGTCATAGTTAACCCTGTACTTACAATAAAAAGTATACTTTTTGACAGTAGCTTTCTCGCATCGTTTTCAAGATATTTGGCTTTGAAACTTAATGCTATTAGTTTAAATAATATAAAAAGTAATTTTGCCATAAGTATGTTTACTTTAAAGTACGACATTTTTTTAATAAACGAGTTGATAAATGTATTGATGTTAGAGGTGGACATTTTAAGCTATTATTGTCAAAGAGGCATATTTTTTACTAATATTTACTATTTTAATGTTCATTACAGTTTTTAATTCTAAATAAACCCCCGTTTTTGATATTTCTAAATAATTTTAATTATTTCAACTATTGGCATAGAAAGTTTCAAAACCAAATATCTCAAAATCGGTATGAGACGGCTACTTTCATAAAGTATACCTTTGTACAATTAGTTGGAAAATAAGAAATTGATACCAAAGATGAAATTAATGAAGTTTAAAAAGTTATACCATTTTTTAAATATTTAATCTCCTGCTGCTTGCGCCCTCTCTGAATTATAATCCAAATGTTAACAGATTTCAATTCCTCGACCCAAATAACCCCAAACCTCAAAATTGTATGTGAATATTTGCCTGTATTACGAAACAAATGAAAAAGAAAAATAAAATATTTTACATTTAACACCCTGTATCTCTTTAACTATCAACTATTGAATTAAATTAAGTTCGACTAAATCCCAATATTTTTATGTTAAGAATCTGCCCATGTATGTAGGCCCTTTACCTTGGGACCCATACATAAAATTATGTGTTTACTCAAGGGCAAAAATTTTAAAATATAAAAAAAAAATATGTTCCAAATATGTAGATAAACTACGTACAGCCAAATGTTTAAAAATAAAAGCAGTGAGATTATAATGAGACTTTTTAGAAGAATATTTAATTGCTATATTCTAATAGATGCCCTAATTATTGTACTGATTTTTAGAAGATAAAGCAATATTATCCTTTTCCGTAATCTCAAATTGGAGAAAAATATGTAATATTGAAGGAAATGATGATTTTAAGAATTTAAAATCAATTCAAGGAATTCGCTTTTACAACATGCTGCTGATTATAGCTTTGCACACATTTGTTACTTATGGTGTACTTTGCATCTCAAATACCAGTTATACTGAAAAGGTGAGTACATTATATAATTAGCAACCAAAAGTAATGAAAATGAATGACATCCGAATTCATTGTATTTTAATGATTTTAGAAATGATGAGCATTACTAAGCATCCAACTATCCATTTCAATTATAGGTACGCATTCATCAATAAATGAGTTAATTAATTATATTATTCAGGAAGATCTCCTCTTCACTGATATTAGTTTAGTTTCAAAATACAGGGTGTAAAAATATATATATTTAATATGGACTAATGAAAGTTGGGAGGATGATTTAACTAAGGGCCAGTATTATAATGTCCGGTTGACCGGAGGTTTTGTTTGAACCTCCGGTCAAACTGCAGTTTGAGTATTATAAACGTCAACTGAAGGTTGAAGTGTCGGTTTAGCAGCGTTTCACTCAAGCGATGGTTATAGTTCAGGTCGAATTTCAACTGTCGGTGGAAATTATTTTGAAACTGCAATTATCACAATAAATAAAAGTGTGAGTAAACTCGTATAAACAAAAACAGAGCAACTATATTAAATATATTTAGTTGCTTTAAATTTATTTTTACTGGTTAATAGCTATTTAAAAATGATGCTGAATGATTTTAGAGAATAATAATTTATTTTATATTTTTTAAACATTCAGAAAATGTTTCATTTGTAATGTTCAGAATTGATCTGTAGAAGTTCACATAACGTCAAAATAAAAGACAAGTTATCTTCAAAAATTTGCGGGAAAATATTCGGATATTTCATTGGCTAAAAGTGAGTTGACAGCGTAGCCAACATTCAGAAATACATCTCAACGTCGGGTTGACGAACTGTGACATGAAATTCAGAGTTTTTTTCAACCGCCGGTTCAAATTCAACCTGCGGTTGGACAACCGGAGGTTCAACCTAAGGTTTATAATACCGGCCTTAAATGTATAATGTAACAAAATATACTTATATTTATACAGGGTGTCACCTAACGAATGTTACTTACTTCAAATCTAGAACCCAAATGGTGCCGATTTAACCAAACCATTGAGTAACCTCACTTACTTTAACGAAAAATATCACAGGGACAAGTTACAGGGTGTAAAAGTTTCATTTTTTATTTCTTGTTTTCTACTTAACTCAGAACCAATTAATCGATTTGAGCAAAATTTCTGTTGCTTATTTTCTCTTCATGAAGTATGCAGTGATTATGTTCCTATTAGGTTAAATCATTTTTTTTTTATTTATTTGTTAACAATATTGTATCTACAGGCGAACCCAATTGATACAATCCAAAAGTGAGAAAAATACAAAACATATAAATTACAAGTAGTGGTGATATAAAATGAAAAATAAAATACAAGAATAAAGAAACAGAAAGCATGAATAGGAACAAAAATAAACTAAGTGTATAAGTCTACACAAGACAGTAATATACAATAATAGTATAGATCAACTAAGTCTATTGCATATTACTCCTAATTAAATGCATTAATTGAGTCCAAGAAGCTGTAAAAATATCAAAATCATATGGAAGATTGTTAATGCAGTTGACAATATTATTTATAGGACTATGAAAACCATAATTAGTACGATGGTAAGTGGCGTGTAAAACAGTAGTTAGTTTGTACCGTAATTAGGAATACGTAAAGAAAGTAAAGATATCAATTCACTACAATCTATTTTCCCATTAAACAATTTGTGAGCAAATTTAATATAATTACATGTTCGTCTATATCGTAAGGACTTAAATCCAAGTAGATCAAGCCTTTCATTGTAATTATAGTCATTTTTATTTATGTTAAGTTTAAACAGTATATAATTACAAATTTTTCGCTGTATTCTCTCAAGACGATTAATATGTACTTCATAGTAGGGACTCCAAATTGTACAACAATATTCTAATGACGATCTGACTAGGGAATTATACAATAAAATAATGGATTGTATGCCAGTAAACTCACTGGTTTGCCTTCTGATAAAACCGCTCATAGAGAGCAGGACGTTCATTTTACTATCATGCTTTGTGAATATTCTTCTGTAACTTTTTTGTACGTTTAAATTTATTCGCAGCGGTCAGAAATAGGTAGATAATATTATTCTACACAAAAAATGTATACCTATCAAAATTCGAAATTATAATTGGTTATGAAGATATTACAGAAAATATTTATTAATACAAACCCCATATTTTTTGGAAATAACTACGTATCCATAACAACTTGACAATTTTGATAAATCACTGTCAAGTTTGCATTTTACAGAAGTTTGTTTCTGAAAATGCCTAGTTACGAATTATGGAATGAGAGACATGATAATGGTATATGTACAGGAATATTTTAGAAGATGCGCTGCTAAGAGAAAATATGAAGAACTTTATCCGAATCGTAGACAGCCTTCTCATACATTGTTTGCTTTTTTATTCACCGGATTAGGAGAAACAGGGAACTTTAGGTATAATTCATAAAATGGAAGGTGCGTTCAAAGAAGGGTACAAGACGAAGAACAAATTCTGTAAAGAGTAGAAGAAAATCGCAAAATTAGTATTCGTCTTTTGTCAGGAGTCACAGGAGTTGGTAGCAAAACCGTATACTCCACACGCAGCAGTTACAATGTTTATGTTTATACGTTTTTATTTCGGAAATACGAAAAAAGGATCGTATATACCTTGCTACTGAAGTAATAGTTTTAATCCCTCAGGTAAATTATGGCCCTCCCTTTTACCTTCAAAGTACTACTTCAATTCCGTGGCATATATAGTATGCTATTATAGTCACTATTAAATAATCTTGTCATTACCATGTGCACTTAGATTGGTTCAATTATCAACTTTGTCTTTAAACTATAATTTTACATTAAAAAAGTTACAAATAAAATCTGCTAGATATTATCTACAGGGTTAACTATGACTAAGTACAAACATTTTAACCACGTGCTCAGGAAGGTCTAAAAGACAATAAAAAATTTATTTCGGAATTCTAGCTCGATGTTTAAGAAATGGGGCAAAACCCTCTTGTCCTACGGAAAGTCGGCGCCTATGACAATCAATCATCATCCGTCATGGCTAGATATGTCAACTACTGGTCGTTTTTTGAAACAACGAAACGAAACATTTGTATTAATAATAATAATGTCTAAATACCTGGTAGATTACCGCTAATCCGGTTACATATATTTAATCTGTGCCGGTTACATGCAGTATTTTGTATTCATATTTAATCTGTGTTGTGTTCGTTCTTTCGTTGCACACTGCTAACACTACATTTTCACTCCTTGCAGATTCTTCATAATTATCCACAAACATATCCGACATAAAATACTTTATTTAATTACTATAACACATTTAAAATTAGTCACTTAGCTGATTTAAAGTAACAGTAAATTCTAGGTTATCTTCTTTCTTCTTCTTCTTTTTATGGCCTTCGTCCAGGGGACATGCATTGCTAATTGCATACCCTCCATGCTCCAAACCATCCAGAATAGCAAAGTTAGTTATAATCTAAGGGTAATTTACAGAACACTGAAAACATCTTGGGATGTTATAGTTTAAAATATTACTAATTATTTTATGCAAACATAGTCGATTACTGTTAATATTGTTGCTATTATTAGTATTAACAGAATTTAATTACACAACAACTCATGAAGTTTAAAAATTTATCGGCGAGTGCACCTTGCATTAGTGGCCTACAAATGTCGTCAGATGTCGTCTGTAGATGTCAAATAACGTAAATATACGGTTACGGTACTCTGATTAGTTTGAAATAATTCGTCAGTACTTGTTTTTCGCAAATTTAATTTTTCGCGTATTTTATGTGTATTTACAAACATGTCGTATTCAAATGTCTAGATGACGGATAAGGTGCTGATTTATGAGAGTGTGACAAATGCATATTATCGTGCGGCAGCCTCAAAGACGTTTCCCGAGTATACAAAATATTTTGCTGAATACTTTTTGAACCACATCGAACAGCTGTTTTATGTCGTGGCGGTAAACGTGTGGCAGTGTTTTTATGTATTTGTGTACATTTACGTGTATTTTGTTGTTATCCTTTGTGCTTTTTCCCGACGTAAGTAATCGACCCGGTCGAGACCGCCAAACCAAGTAGGTACCTCGCTTTACACAAAAAGAACGATCGAGGGAAGGAGATGTCCACAGGAAGTACAAAAATCTTTGCAAGTAAGAATACAGAAAATGATTCAACATTCTTAATATCTCTCCAAGTATCAATCCTGGAAATAAATATTAGTAAAGTAGATGCTGCCTCTTTGTGGTACCATACCGTATTTCTCATTAAATCATTAAATAATAATCTACATTTTGTAAAGATTTTTTTTTCTTTCAAAGCGGATTAAACTGATACACGTGTCAATGGACCTGTCACTATATTTGACACCTTTGACTGGCAGAATATACCTAACCTCGCAGCTGACAGAAGGTCAGTGACGGCGATAAATAGGGATTTAATATAGTTTTGAAAAAAAAAAATTTTTGGCTTTATAAATAAGTTTGGAATTTTTTTGAAGGGTGATTCCATTAATTCTTATTTTTCCCTATCCCCTCTTAAAATATTTGTACTAAGTCATAGTTAACCCTGTATATTAGGGTCATTTGCACAGAAAAATATATGAGGCTGGCTTTGTTAAGCTCGCTTAAATATTTAAGTATGGCTTAATTCTTCACATTTTGCACCGCCTTTGTTAAGCGGCACAAAGTGAACTACTATGCGGAGATTATTCCGTGTGATTCGAGCCTAATTTCGTTTTATAACCTTTTTTATAATCTATTCCAAATGATCTCTTTAATTATTCTGATTTATTCCTTATGGTTTGCAATAAAAAAGTAACAATTAAATCACTAAAACAATTCTTTTAAGTAACTAAGTATTTTTTATTTAGTTTATACCATATACCATAGCGTATTATATACAGTGTGACCCATTTCAAATGGAAACAATCCTGTAAAAATGATAATTATTATCCGATTTATTTCGGGTTTTTTCCAAAAGATGGAGCAGTAAAAACTCTATTCTGGCACAAAATATTAAAATTATTTTTTTGTTTTCAAGGCCTACTTCTATTTTTTGTCTCGAAGAAATTTTGCAAAAACTGTTTAGCGATTTTTTTACTTCAAATCTATCTGTCAATATCATATATTTATTTATGAAACTTGGCATAAACCCGTTTTACGGGATGCTAACTCCAATGCCGTAGATAGATTCGAAATAAAAAAATCACTAAACAGTTTTCGTAAAATTTCACCTTAAAAAAAATTCAAAGTAGGCCTTGAAAACAAAAATCAAATTTTAATATTTTGTATCAGAATAGAGTTTTTACTGCTCCATCTTTGGGAAAAACACCGAAATAAATCGGATAATAATTACCATTTTTACAGGCTTGTTTCCATTTGATATTGTTCATACCGTATGTGTTGTGGAACAAATTTAAGTATATTTATGTAGACGCAAGTAGGTACTTTACCAAAGAATTTATCTTTAATTTAACAATATTAAAGAAATGTGAGGCAGTCAATTCTTTTGGTGCAGTTAAATGCGTTTGCGAATTAATTTATGTTTCAAAATTTTATAATCATTACACCTCATTCCAATTTGTCTGTACATACATACCACTATACTGGCCTGGTAATTGTTTCCGAATGTGGGTACTGTCCACAGCATCTATAATTTTTGCATATCTAACTATATTAAAATATTTACTGTGCCCTTTTACAACTACATTCTGATCAGACATTTTAATAAATTGATCAGACAAATGAGCCACATTTCTTAAATATAGAAACAGAAGTAAAAAAACATCGTATAAAAAAAAGTCAATTCGCTTAGGTAATTCCTCAAGTGGATTACACATTTAATACCAATTGCCAATGTCGAGAAAACCCAAACTCAAAAATATTTGGATTGTGATCATTTTCTCCAACGTCATCAAAATCTATTTTATAATAATTTCATAAAATAATTTAAAAATATATACCTATATGTGAAAGTAAATACAAGACCACCAATAAAGCAAGGTTAAGTGATGGCAAAGCAAGGCTTTAAAAATGTTAAGCCTCCAATTTTAGTGGCTTAAGAAAAGCTTCACTTAGATAAGTTTAAGCGTGGTTTAACAAGCGGTACAATTTATTTTAAATTCAAGCGTGGGTTACTGCAAAATCAGGCTTATATTTTATCGGTGCAAACGGCCCTTAGAGGTACTAATATTTATTCCTTGTGTATATGTTAATGAATATGACAGACGGGAAGTAGTCCTTCCTGTTGCAATGTTGGGCACAAAATAGCTACGCATTCGCGCGATTAGCCGCGATTCCTACACGCTAACAAAATATCTAGCTACTGTTATACAATTTTCATTTATCGGCATTTCAAGCCTTCGAGCCGTAAGTAAGTTTTATTTAACCGTTAATGAGTAGACATCAACTAAAGTCAGTTACCTACTGTAATAAGTCATATTAGTTACCTTTGGTAGAAAAAGTAATAGAAAATATATCCCTATTGAACGTAAGATGTTGCAGTACTAATGAGAAATATTCCAACGAAAATGCAAATTATCTTAGTAAAACTTTTATTGATCGATTTCCTTCAGTGTAATATTCGTTAAGTAACACCCTGTATATGCACCTGTAAATCTTTAACTTTATGGACTAAAATAATTCCACTTACATTCAAGTGTTATGTAGGTATTTGTCAACGTTTCAGCTGCTCAGTACTACACCAGCGCAAATTTTTCAAGTTTTGAGTGTTTTCTTGGTACAGACGTTTTTCCTGATATCTTCATTTATCGTAACTTTCCAAATATATAACATTTATAGAGACCAGGGCAAGTTCACTATTAAACAGGCTCTAATCATCATCACTAATAGATTTTTCAGGTAAGATTCAAAATCCGTACTAGCAGAATAATAGTAAAAAAATCTCGCAGTCCTTGTACAGCATAAAATGCACAGAGTTTTCATTAACCATGAGAAACGTATTAAGTTTGCACCAGTTCTGATTAAACTAAATATCCAATATTTACAATAATTCTATGTAAATAATAAGAAAATATAGTAAAAATTGAAAACAAGTATTATGCATGGCAACATACGCAGATATAGTAATATGGCCACGAATTTTGTTTTTATAAAGGTAGCTCTACAGTAGAATCAATTTGAATTGTTTCCACGTAGTTAAAAGAAATTATAGTGGTGAATGATTTTTTAGAATTGGAGTATGTTCGACAGTAGTACTAATTATTTTGAAATCTTCTTTGGATACATTAACTGATGGACCTCATATTTATGATTACTGTTACATTTTCCGACAAGCATGCAAACACAACTGGCAGCAAACTTTTTATTTTTTTAATAACTACTTACATTATGAAGATATGGTAAGATCTTTTTCTGCTTTACTTCAACTGCATCATACAGGGTGTTATATACTTATCAATATTTTTTTCAACGTTAACATTTTTTTTAATGTGACCCTATACAGAAATTACGACACAGAATTTCCTATAGAATTATTTTGTTCTATAAAATATTTTGACAAATAGATAGCAAGTTTTGTATTTACCATTTTTATACATATACAGTAATAATTAACATACATGACAAATACAAAGGTAGCTTATAATGATTTAGAAATGTATAAAAATAAATGTGTAAATTATCATAACCTGTTGTATTTGTTGAGCAAATATATAGAACGTCCCACGATTATATCTGCTTGAACATTTGCAAGAAATTCTACAAGTATGTGCAACGAGCGAAATGGACCCTCCTCTAAATTTTTATAATAAATAATATTTACTTTAAATACATTTATTTGACCCTAGTTCCAAATTGACACATTTGTTACCTTGGGTTTATTGTTTCTGATGTCCTTTTCAATCTGTCCATGTTTCTCGGTATAATTGTGGGACAACCTAATCTATTTATGATATTCCAATGAAAATTATCCCATCTCAATTAAGTTGAAGAAAAATAAAACAAAAGAAAACGCTCAAATACGTCAATTTTTAATTTGAGGAGGACATGTTTTTGATGCACAGTGTGTTACTATATTTCTTTTATCCCCATAATGCTTAAACTTAAAAATCTTAAATGACAACAATAGTTGAGTAATCCCTCGTTTGAAAAGTATTTTTTGCTCTATATTCAGTGGCGTGCCAATATTTAACTTAGGTTAATTCAATTTCCAGAAATTATTATTTTTCAATTGTTATGCATATTCAGTTCAACAATTTTATTAACAATATTTTGCTATAAAATAGAAATTGTTAACAACAATACAACTTGTTTATTAGATGTTCAGAATGACTTATTTCCACGTCTAGCAATCCTTGACAGTAATAAATAATTTTGTGACATTTAATGAATTTGACCGTAGACCCTTGATTTGAGGTATGTTCATAAAAAAATAATACAGTGGTAACCTAGAAGTCCATTCTATAGGACTTCTTGTTCAAACCAACTCCTCAGAATATTAATTTAACGTAACTAGGTTTTCTAATGTCGTCGTTTTCTAAAATATCAATGATTTGTGGATCTATTGACTTCTCCAGTAGTCCCAAGTAAAAATCACTAGTTAAATTTCTGTTTAGCAAAAAAGGTTCCTATATCGTCACCTAGTATCACACCAAACATTTAACTTAGAGTTTTTAAGTTTTACATTCACGTATAACTCTGGGTTCACTTTTAACCTAGTATCCATTGGTATGGGGTGGTACACAACTAGAAAAATTTAGGAATAGATGCGTCATGAAAAATGGAGTCAATATCGTAAAATCCTTATAGTTTCCGATAAAAAAATTATTGAAGGTGTATTTTTAACATTTACATCGCTGGGCTACTGTATCCAGACGATTCCGAATATTGATGCGATAATTCTATTTAACTCGTAAGATAAGTGACGAGAATTAAATTTTTATAAATTATTTTTAAATTATATCAAGCCTTCAACCTATACAGCGCAGCATAAAACAACAATTTACTATCTGAAGTAAGTAGAAGCGTGGTTTATTAATTTTAGGTTTTTGGGTGTAATACCTACAGTACATAATAAAAAAAATATTTTCTATTTCTATTTACTTCCTCATAGTGATTTATTTATAATTTAGACAAAACAAAATTTATAAAATAAACTCCTTCATTAAATCATTAGGTGTAAGGGCTTATTTGTTAATATTTTTTACATTTCAGTGGCAGGAATACCTAATTAAAAATAGAAGTAATAAAAGGCTAATATGTTAGCATAATAAACATGTTTCAATTAAAGACTAACACAATTATGGGAATATTGGTATTTACACCATCAAAATTTATATATTTTTACTGTGCGTTATGATAAAATATTGATCTTGTTCGGCAAATTGTGTAATAAGTAGGCAACCATATGTACAATTGATTGCAATAAAAATGAAACTCTTTAAAATTAACTTTGCGATTTCCTTTGAACTGCTGACGTATTTGTTATGAAATCTACTTTCAACTTTTAACTTTAATCCTTAGTTGTTTCACTCAGCAATAGAAATTTAATGGAATTTCTACTCGGAATGTCAAGAAGTTCAAAAACTGTTTCATTATTATTGCAAAATCATGTACATATCAAAAAGGGTGTAGGTATATAACCATATATCTTTATTTCCTAAGTTAAATGTACAATGGTCGTCAGCTTAAAGTCACCACTTCCATGTTTTGTCCCTTTCTAGCACTAGAAAAGAATGGACCATGGAACTGGTGACTTTAAGCTGGCGACCATTGTACATAATGTCCAGTTTTCAAGGTATCTCGGATACTACAAGAGATAGAAGGATGCAACACTGAGCTACTTTTTCGAGAAACTTAAAATGCCGCAATCAAAATTTTCATAGACCTCTTCGTTTTTAAGATACAAGTCAAAATTTGAAAAAAAATACTTTTAACAGATTCTTCGTATCTCAGAGAATAACTGAGAGATCGAAATGGTGAAAACTACTTCTGGTAATTTTTTTTACGTAGAATTCAGTGACGTACTTGTAGTTTCTCTACAGGGTGTCTCTTTTAAAATATGCCTCCTTCAAATTAAAAATCGCTGTTCCTATTTTACTTAACATTACTGACAAGTATAATAACGCCCTGTAGATTTTCGCTGTTAACTATTTTTTTACAGTGTCAGCCATTAGCGTGGTATTTGTCTGTTGATTTTCAACTGTACATCTTTGTAACAGTCTTAATTTATTTTATCATAAAATTTAAACTGGATGAGTTAAAAATTGTTTCCTTCTTAATACCCTTTTCCTGTTTGTTATACGGATCAGTCATATACTTCAACCAAATGGATATAATATTAAGATTGAATGCCAAGTAAGTAATCTAAACTTAAAATAGCTGTGTCAATAGTAGTAAAATAGAGGGAAGATTAAAATATTTTTTTAAATTCATTTAATAACAAAATATGGTTTTGTCAACAGTACACTAAGGAGACCTATACTATTGCGATCAGAACCATTGAGAACATTATACACTTCAACATATTCTAATTGGACTACGAGCTTGGTAGGAATATTGTTGGGAATTCAATACACGAAGTATAAGAATTACAATTTTCACAATAATAAAGTAAGTATATAAGGCAGAAAAGTCGATAGGTATATAGATATTAGATATCACGCACATTATGCTTGCACATCACGGACAAGCAAAGCCAGTTCATGAACGTCCCCATGTTATTTAATGGAGCATCGCACATTAGACCAGCACCTGTATGGACCGGCACCTGCAACGACCGTTACTGCAGATCGTGCCGGTGGCCTGCAATTTATATGCCTGACCGCGCTAGTCCAGCATAATTTCTGTTCCCACAAAAATCAGGGATTGGTTTCAAAGTGTTAGAAATATTGGTTCAGTTAAGTTATGAATGTGTCGCTGAACTATCGGACATCCTCTCTTATCAAAAACTTCTATTTATTCTCTGAAGCTATTTATTTGTGGCATAATTTTAGTTTTTCTTTAGTTTGATTGGGTTTTTGCCACACTTCTGAAAATATAAAGATTAATTAAATAAGCCCTTGCGCCAAACGGATCAGTCAAGGGTTATTTTTGAAACTAAGTCTGCTTAACCAAAAATCTCACACTGAAAATAGCAGATAAGTAAAAAATAAGAAAAATCACATCACTATAGTGCACTTCCGTATTTTTGACGTTTTGCAAAACTCTCTGTTTTCATTCTCAATACATTTACTATTTTAAGCCCTTACCTTTTACTGATCCGTTTGCTGCAAGGGCTTATTTAATTAATCTTTATTTTTTAATAAGTGTGGCAAAAACCCAATCAAACTAAAGAAAAACCTCTATTTACTTACCTTCAGCAAACTGCAAGTCTTTCGTCAGATGACATTGCCCTGCGAAATTATGTTTTGGTGGCGAGGACGATCGAAGACCTCAATTTTTTTGTGAAATAATGAATGAATTTTCAGAAATAATGAAAAAAAATTATAAAGAGTTCAGTTCCAGTTCAGAAAATAAATTATAAAATTTACCATACAGCCTTCTCTTTTTCTCTCTCCCCCGCTTCATATAACATTGTTAAAATAAAAGTCTTCTTCATTGTTTTCTTCCAAGCTACACTCAACTACTACTTAAGAACATCAAAACGTCTGCAACACACATAATCTGCACAAAAAGTTGCTTGCCCGTGCAGGTTCACCCAGGCATAATGTGCGCGATCTTTTAAACAGACTACACATTATGCAATTTATTGTTCAACAAATTGTACTATAGATTGAACAGAATCGGTATTGCTTAGTGGTTTCCCTACAAACACAAATGATCTGAACATCAATGAGTTGAGACGATTTGTAGCACATTTTAGTTGTCAGACGTTTTGTGGTTAATTCAAATAACCATTGCTTTATAACACGTTAAAAAGGAATGGTGCACAAATTTATTATTGCAACTACGTATGTACAGGGTGATGGATTTAACTGAAGAAATTAGATTTCCTTGTAAACGGCTGAAGCCAAGTGAACGTGACGAAACAAAGTTTGTTTGGGTTGACTATGACTTGAAATTAAGGTAGATAATGAATGCATAACTAAATGACGCTGGGCGTCGTGATGGTCCAAAATTTCTTTCCTCGGAAACACTAATTTTTTACGGATATTGAGAGAACTTTACATTTCAAGTTTTTTTTCCACATAATTTTTTTTTGTATTTATAACTTCAAAATATACAGATCACTTGTTGCGTGATTGGATTTTTTTTGTTTACCACATTAATTGTCAATTTAGATCAGATGGGCCTTGCGAAAACAACTTTGTTTTATTGCAACCCGAATTATACATAAAGTAGCCTTTGAAGAAAACAAGTGCGGTAACACGCAACAGAATAAATGTGATTATTGACAACAAATATTATAAAGAAGCAATAATGAACTAAATAACAAAATAATTAACTACCTACATCAATAAAGAAATCTTAACTAAAATCGAAGAGTATATGGACGCAAATGCGGTCTGCTTAATAATAATATGCCGCCCCCTCTCCCGCACAAGTCTTCGACTTCTGGGCTAATCCTCGTGATTAGGATGAGGGATAGAGATATTATTATTATTATATTATCGAAGAGTATCTTATTTTGAATGAAGTTACTTTTTTAAATTATAGACTGATATTCTATTTAAAAGATCAGTAGTTCAAGTAGAAAAGGAAGCTAATTTTGAAAGATATTGAATATTAGCTTATATTTTAAAAAGTAAAATAAGAGAGCGCTACGTTACTAATTATTCTTATATCGAACATCCATTAAATCAGATTTTTATTTTGTTCTTAAATATTCTTAGATGTAGTTAATTCTTTATTACGTTTATTATTACTCGTTTATAGGATATTTGTTGTTAAGTCAATAGTCATTTATACTGTTGCAAGTTACTGCACTTGTTTTCTTGTTTCTATTTTTGCAAGACCCATCTGATCTAAATTGACAATTGATGTGGTAAACGAAAAAATACAGTTACACAATAAGTGACTTGTTTCTTTTGAACTGTTATAAACACAAGTGACTTGTTTCTTTTGAACTGTTATAAACACAAGAAAAAGTAATTTGCAAAAAAGCTTCACATTTCGTAAAAAAATTGGTATGCTTCTGAAAAAAAAATTTGGTGTGTCACGACGTCCAGCGTCGTTTAGTTATGGTTTCGTTATCTACCTTAATTTCCAGTCTTAGTCAGCCCAAACAAACATTATTTGGCAATGCTCACTTTGTTTCAGCTGTTTACTACACAATGTCAAAAGTCTTGGACTCCCCCTCATTCTTGTTAAAGAAATCTTTTTGTCAGAAAAACCAAATACATTTATAAAGGTATATTGTTTTCTGAATCTTTTTTTTTTTTGAAAAAAATATGTTCGATAAACTGAATACTTAGAAAATTAAAAACCACCAAATGTGTGACACTTTTGACAAAATTTATTAAATCAAAAAGAAGTAACAAAGGAAGTTCTTTACTTGACTGATAGTCGGTATGACCTCCACCACATTCCAATAGCATATTGACACGTCTGTGCATTAAGATGATCAAGCGGTTAACGATCTCTTGCGGAATATTGTTCCATTCCTCTTCTGCCGCCACGACTAACTCATCTGTAGTCTGAGGTGGAGGAATATGATTATGAATGGCTCTAGCAACGAAATCCTATATATTTTCAATAGGATTCATGCCAGGAGAGTTGGCTGGCCAATCTAACCTATTGATATGTCCTGCTTCGAGTGTCTCTTGATCCCTTCTTGCGCGATTGGTCGAGCGTTGTCCTCCATAAACACAAAATTTTCACCTATTTCATTACGTACAGAGTAGATAATGGGAGTAATAACTTGTTCGATGTAAATTTGGTTGATCATATTCTGTGGTATGCGAATTGATGGGGTACGGCGGTTGAACATTATTCCACCCTAAAACATTACGGTACCCCCTTCATACGGAGCAATTTAACGGGGAAAATGAAGCTGTTGACGACCTGGTTCTCTCTAGACTGTTTGTCGATTGTCATCAATAACCAGCCCAATTCTGGCTTCGTCTGTAAATAAGACCCACCGCCAATGGCGTAAAAGCCAACCCCTATGCTCTCGCGGCAGCACGATGCCTTGGAAATAGAGTGGGGACCCGTAATGATCTTCTAGCACGTAAATTTGCGTTTTGGAGTCGTCTTCGAATAGTAGGTGTCGTTATAACACGGCGAAACGTACCTTGAAAGTAGGCCTTAAGAGCTGAAGCCGAAGATGTGCATATTGCTCCAAATACCGATCCTCCCTTTCATTAGATACTCGAGGACGTCCATTACCTGGCCTGTTTTCGACTGTATCAAATTCTTCACATCTGTTGTACTATTCGTACAACAGATGATCTAAGAATGCCCGTGTTCGATATCTGATGATTAGAATGTCCTGCATCATGTAAAACGGTCTTGCTTGGGTAAACGCAGAAATTTCACGTCCTATCATTATAATGTACAAAAATTAAAAGGAACAATTGGCCGAATACACTGCCAAACTGACCAGATTTGTAAAAACATTAGTAATAAAGTAAAGGTATCTACATGTACTTTTTTACCACATTAAGAAAAACCACTAGATTTAATCATTTTATATACAGGGGGTCCAAGACTTTTGATGGTGTGTGTAGAAAAACTGATTTCTTCAGTTAAATCGATTACCCTGTACACTCATATGAATTTGGTGAGAGAATTTTAGTGAAATTTCTACCTTGAAATTAATAGATAGTTTGGTGTGAATGATAAAATACCAGATAATTTTAGGACAATCGAAAACGCGTTGCCTTCGACGTCAAACTGTTACCAAGCAACGTGCTTGAGAAATTTGACATAAAATTATAAGGTATGTAAATATCAGGGATAGTCGCTCAGACAATTTTTTGACAATAAAATCAAATAAGCCGCAAAACAAGACGTGAGTGACATTTTGATATTTATTTGAAATATGAGACTGACAAATTTAAACAATCTTGATGTCATAGTGATTGAAAACATCCCTGAATGCTGTTACCAGTTAAATGTTTAAATGATTGGGTGATTTATGTCACGTGACATACAATAACGAAATTTAAATGGCTGTTATAACTGTCAAAACATTTTCTTATCGATTATCTCTCGAGCTTAAATTAATAACGGGGATTTTTCCTCATTCATGAGTATTTTTAGAAAATTATCTCTCACCTGCATTTCAAAATATTCATGACCTCGAAAAAATTTCCAAATATAATTTAAGCACTATGGATAATATAAGTAACAATTTATAAACTTATATTTAGAGATCAATCAATGCTCATATCAAAATTTGCATGTTGTCACCAGCCATTCAATAATGCTTGGTGCGTACCTATTCTCCAGATTCAAAAAGTTGTTTTTGGCAATTTTAAGTGTATCATAATCAATTATAGTTTTAAAATTGCTTTAGTTAATGTGACTAAAATGTGTTAGTTTATTTCTGATTAACTGTTAAAGAATCAATAACTTTATTTTGTATATCTCAGAGTACCTAATACATTTTTAGGTGAGATCTATTTTATGGCTGTCAATATTTTTCGGTCTACCTTCTGCAGTAATACTTATATCAACATATGAATTCAAAGGGTTTCAAGCAGCAATTTTGGGAGCTTTAATCAAACCCTTATTTTCTTTGGGCATTGGGATAGGTATTTTGGGAATGTCACACAATATGGGAGGTAAGATTTTTTAAATGTTTGTATTTGATCATTATCAAATTTTTCCTCAAAAACTATAACTGCTTTTATAGAACAAGAAATTCAAACCTTTTTCTTCTTTTTAATGGATCAAATTGATTATTGGTTCAGGTGTTTACATACTACTCCAACGTCTTTAAAGTCATGCAATATTTGGTTTAACCTAACATCAAGAGAGGCCTTGACTAGCTCATATTGGAAGTTTTATCTTTTGATAATATTTACGCCATTAATATTTTGTTATTTACAAATATCGAAAATAAAATTTTAACTTTAACACACTGTTAAAGTTAAAATTTGTTTAATAATATTAAATACCAAACCTAATTTTACAATGCTAACTTAAAACTAAAAACGAAATTGCAATCAAAAACAAGTTAAACGGGCGGTACAAGCGCTAAATGCGGGACAGTTGCGGTTGTTGGTGGTCCTGGAAAGAGAGTTACTGAGTTAGCCGGTCAGTAGTAAACAAGCGGTGAAAAGCTACGGACTAAATACCACGAGGGAGGAAGCAAACAAGCAATAAGCAAAAGCAATTACTACTATTGATTAATACACTTGGCTACAATCACTCCTGAAAGAGAACAATTAATAGCAAGTTAAAGACAGATGATGATCTCTCGGTCAGGCTGGCAGGACGGCTAACTGTTGCACTGAAAGAAATATGACAAGACAAGTCAGTCTACGACCTACGTTTCAGAGCAACGAGTGATCAAGGCAACCTCCTTCCTCCGAACGCGCAGTTAGGATCGACACTCGTGATCAAGGCAACCGTGTGCGTCACCGCGCTGTAAAACAGACAGAGAACAGGTCACGTAGGATAGACGGAGAACGGCTTAGGTTTCAGAGTAAAGAGGTATCTCTTTCCTCCAAAGTTAAGATCGACACACGTCACCACGCCGCAAGACAGACGGAGACGGCCTACGTTTCAGACTAAAGGGTTGCCCCCTTCCTCTGAACGCGTAGTTAGGATCGACACACGTGATTAATGCAACCGTGTGCGTAACCACGCCGCAGGATAGACGGAATACAGGTCAGGTAAGACGGACGGAGATGGCCTCCGTTTCTCTCGACTAACTCTCGGGTTCCGCTCTCTTACTAGTTCACCCGGCGGAATTCGTTGGTACGTCTTCTTGCTGGTACGGCTGCTCTTCTGGTCTGTGGACAGGACTGCTCGGCTCTCTCGCTGGACGGCAACTAAACTTGCTAGCCGGTAGTTGGAAGATCTAATGAGCCTGTGAGGTTGAGGGCTGCGCACTAGTCCCCAATCCGGACTTCTGAAAATTCTCTTCGCGGAGGTGGCGGCTGCACGCTGGTCGGTTTTCGGAGTTGGTGGTGGCTTCGGAGTGGTGGCCGCATCTGACCGGTGATGGGTGCGCGTTTGGTTCACGCGGTCTACCTCGCGCTGGCTGGAGTCCGAGCGTCGACAGGCTCTCAATGTGGACACTTTCAAATACTGGTAAACTGGTTTAACGGACTATTTTAATAATAAAATAAATAAATACGGGGCAGTTAAAAATCACTTCATTACAGTGCTTCTGATTTTCGATAGATAATGTTAAGATCCTAGTTAATTTTATTTAATGCCTCGTCATAGTTAGTTTTATCAAAAGATAGATACAGTTGGGGATCATCAGCATATATGTGTGGACTATAGTATTTCAAACTTTTGCAGACATTACTGGTATATACACAAAATAATAGGTCCCAGAGTAGAGCCTTGAGGGACACCTCTTTTAAGCGAGCTCACATTTGACAATTCATTTCCAATTTTTACTCTTTGTGCACATTTCCTATGTAACTAGACATTGTATTAAATGCACTATCGCCTAGTCCAACAAAATGAGGTATTGCTATAAGTAACGGATGTTGAATTGTGTTAAAGGCTTTACTAAAGTCTAGTAATACTAGAGCACTAATCTTACCATTATCAAATGATTCAAAAATATCATCTGTCACTTTCAATAAAGCAGTTGTACAACTGTGAGCTCGCCTAAATCCAGATTGAAAATATGGAATAATGTCATATTTGTTAAAATGATCTATTAATTGTGTATACACTCGCTCCAGAATTTTCGATAAATTAGGCAATATGCTTATAGGACGCAAGTGAGATAGTGTTGAAGGATTAGTAACTTTTGAAATAGGTATAACATCATTGAATAGGTATAGTATGGAATAACAGAGAGCTATTTATTATATGGGTAATGTACGGAACAATATAATGGCAACAGTATTTCAACATTGTTAAGTTTATATCATCTGGACCCAAGGCATTTGTTTTAATAGAATATAAAATTTTAGAAACGGGTTTTATGTCCACTAATGAGAATAAAAAATGTGCAGGATTGTCCTTATACGTATTATTCTCGTAATAATTTATTAAATGACCATTATCATAATTTGAAATTGGTATACTATTGATAAAATGACCATTTATTATATCAGGGTCTTTAAGATTAATTGGTAAATCACTATTTTTATGTTGTCATAACTGCAAAGATTTTAAACCTTTCCAAATATCCTTAGGATCGTTTGTCCTGAATTTTGAATTGAAATATTCTCGCTTTTCATTCTTAATTGCAATCTCCGTATAATTTCTTAATTGTTTATAATAGTTCCAATGTGCCTCGAATTAAGATTTTATGAATTTTGATTTAGCTTTATTTCTAAGAGATATTAATAATTTGGCGTTATCAGTAATCCATGGCTTAGGTTGTTTTGAAATGTTTGCAGTTTTATAAGAAACATGTATATTAAATAAATTTGTCAAACAATCATTGAAATAACAAATTTTGCGTGTTAAGTGTGTCATTCATCTTAAATTAATCTTAATTAATCACAGTCAGTAGTATTTATGATATTATTTTTGCCCTAAAAATAAATAAAAGTATAAACTATCATTAAGAATATCAGATAGTTTCTATTTCTATTTTAAACACAAAAGTCAATTGAAAACGAATTTAAAGGTTCATACTTTTTTTTTTCTTTCAGGCATTATCAAACGCGTGTGTGAATACAAATATGTTCTAGTTTTGAGCAATTTCTCCTTCGCCACCTACCTATTTCAGATATTTACTCTAATTAAAGGAGATAGAATCTACTCCTTGGTGGAAATTAAATTGACTGAAATGGTAATCAAACTTTTGCCATGTACTCCAAATTGGAAGTAGGACATCCCAAAAATTGGTTCATTCCGAATGCAGCAAAATGCTTAAACATTTCAGAACAACTTGCATCAAGCTCTAGGGATTTTTTTATTTCTATCAGTCTGTGACTCATTATGAAAGATATTTCAATTACAGAGGATGAAAATGAAAGCCGTGCAGTCTTGTATTTCAGTTAACTAAGGATACTGCATATTTGAGTTCTCGTGAATTATTTAGTTCAGAGCAAATGCAAGTTAACTTCATTTGTTTTTTTCTTTAACTTAAGTATGGAAAGCGATATGACTAAATAACAGCTTATTAAACAAACAAAAAATCATATTTGACCAAAAGTTGCAATCATATAGGCTCTAATTAAAAAAATTGTCTAATACCCAAATATATTGGACGATCAGGAAAGTCTCTGTATAATATCACTTATTTCCACTGCAATTCGTGTCTCAATAAACTTTATTTCTTCTTCCACCTTTTCTATTTTTGCATAAAGATTTGTATTCACTTTTTTAGTAATGAATCTGCTGTAATTTTTAAGGTTCCTTTACTCATGTGGGTTCATACAATACCCATCATTCCTTATACATTTATTTCAATAAAAACATCAGCTCTCAGAAAAACTTTTATCAGTACTCACTGCCATACGTTCTTTACTTTTTGTACCTGGGTTGCTTACAGTAGAATATTTAATGAGATATCAACATTGCACACATTTTTCTTCAATGCATTTACTATATTCTCCCACTTTTCTCTTTCTACTACTATAAATTTGTACTATAGAACTTTAGTATTTCTCAAAAAAAATACGTTATTTTAGGAGATAATTCAAATACGTGTGTACTCATGGTAAACTCATAACCAATAATTTTTTATTGCCAAGATATCATTCAGTGACCACACTATGAATATGTTCTGAAGATGTGTATTTAGAAATTGCTATGGATATATGGTTTATTTTATTAAAGCAGGACAATGCAAAATGGTAGATTGTCCAAAGACTAGTCCCACACTTTCAGTTAGTTTTAAAAGCCTTTTATATGAAGAACGTCTCATGCATTCAACATTAGAGAAAAGATATTATTTCCTTGCAGTCTGATACAGGTAGATGTAAAATCAGTACATTTTTAAGCATTTTACAATCATCCCTAATGAATTTTTTTATTGTCCTACTTCAAATTAAGAGAAGTGTTCTATTTATTGTTTGCTTGCTCAGAAATATAATTATCTGCGCCATGGATGTGACCTTCATACTCATGTATTTTTCAACATTGAAACCGAATCTAAAGTTTGTTTAACCCGTTTTCTTCGCAGTCAACACCATGAAAAAGTCAATAGAGCTGTATTGACTATTGACTACCAAACATCGAATTTATTTTTGAATCAAGTTGAAACAGTCAGACTTTGGATTTCATGGATTTTTCACGATGACACTTTACTCCTTTTTCTTGATATATTGGAGAAATGAAAGAAGAACAATGATACTCAAGTTCATACTATAGTGAGAGATGAAGCATAATGAACAACGAAGAAATAGCAACAGAGCTTTAAGATCATTGAAAGGTTTTTAGATAGTCACAAGAGTGGGAATTAGTTGCTGATCTCCTTAAGAATTATTGGCAATTGTGTTACTTGATAAATTACAAGATACACATACTTCCTACGTATCTAGATTACTTCCAACCAAAGGCTTGGAGATTGCAGCAAAGAGCAAGGAGAACCATTTCAACAAAATATCAAGGAAATGTTACCAATGTAAATATAACTATGATGGCAGACTTGTGATAGATGTTGAAGAAAACATTTGCTGTGAAAGGAAAAAAGAATAAACGAAGCCCATTCCATATATCAGATCAGATAAGGATTACGTTACGTTGTACGTCAATACAAGCGATCATAATCTGTGTGGGCATTTACTTGTTTGAACATTAGGTATCCATTAGGTTATTGGCAATCTGCCTGTCTCGCAAAGGTCTACCAATTTATATCGTTATTGGATTTCTACCAGCTTTATAAATTCTCTCCTCCTTTGGGCTGTATGTTTATTGAGAAGCTAGAAAACTGTTATACTGGATTTTTAACCTAATTGCATTTCAACCTATATCGACATGGATGACAGCTTTTTAAAATTAATTATTAAGTAAATCATATGTGGGTCGTTAATATTATTGAGTAAGTAGTTTCAATATGATACAAATATATCGGTCATGAAAAGAACTGGTATGCAGTCAAAGGAACGAACGAACGTCTGTTTCCTTCCTGCCTCTATTGACCAGCAGCGACATGTTACTATGAGGTTTGTCAAAACAACAGTTAGTAATGGAAGTCATTTGATGACAGAAGTCACATGCAAAGTATTCCAGGGTTGTATTGTCTAAGTGATCATCTAATAATAAGTTTGACAGTTCCAGCTCATAAATTTGATGTTTGACAGTAAATCGTACAGCTTTAGAACTGTAGAAGATAGTCTCATGTGTAGGGTTATACGCAGTCAGACTCAGTTTCAGCAAGCAAAAATGCATAAGAATATCTTGGTCTCACCGATGACGCAGACATTTTTTTGTAGACCTAAGATAGTATTTTACATCTTTCAGATAAAACCTTCTTCTTTTGACATGCCCGCTTCATTAGTGGTTGGCATGGTTTGCACGTTAATATTCGAGCAGCCCGGAATCAATTTACAAAAATTATTCTTGCCACAAATATCACGTGAGCAAAACGACAGAAGAGCCAATGAATTGATTAATTATAGTTCATTAATTGTATAGCTTATAATTTCTATTTATATATGATTAATCGTTAAATAAAAGATTGTATTTTACTTCAAAATAAAATGAAAAGTAATTGTTCTGTAGAAAATATAAAGAAATTTAGTTTAATTATTTTTATTTCTTTGTTTTTCTCAACCTTCCGTTTTAACCACAATTTACTATTCTGCCAGATTATTCTAGCAATAATAATTATGTTTGTGAAGTACCAAAATATCAATACATATATACTATTACCACACAACTCATTTGTACCCGTTTAGCAGTTGCAACGGATCATGATTACTAATAACTTTTGTGTAGAGCTCATTTCACATGCTATGGGTTGGCCTTCTACTATTTTTCCACTCTTCGTGATTGGCAATATTGGTGCTCATAGTTTTCCAACGAAGACATTTTAAATATACGAGGAGAAGATAACAAACAGCAGCATCTTCTGTAGGTGGCAATCATGCAATATTTAATTCACCTTTGATATTTGAGTTTTTTTTTCAAGTAGAGTTATATCGCAGTAGGTCTAGAGTCTTTGTTTTTGGATTCCCACCGTACAATGATACCAATGCTTTGGTGCCAGTAACTGTGATTTTCTTTCTGTTCTAAACAGAGTAGCACAAATGCAAAATTCCTCACATTTTCAAAAATATAAACATGCTTCGAATTTACCCAATAAGGAATTTGTGATATCGTATCCAGTTAAAGGATGTGAAAAGAAAATAATTTTATATTCGTTTTTGACAAGCACATATGTTGCATCGATTTAACATCACGTTTTGTATCACTGAACGCAAACGACTGAAAACAAGTATTTTGTGTATTGTGGTAAATTAAAAATACCAGCATTTGTCGTCAGAAGCAACTATAAAGCCGTTGGCACATTGTTCTGATGCCACGCCATGTGATGTAACGTCAGAAGGATCTGGCACCGTGTATTCTTATGTATTTTTATATATTGTGTGCTCTGACGCTACACCACGCCACGCTACGCGACTCTATTCGACGAGTTGCGAATCCCGACTTGTTAGATTTTCACTATGTCACATGGTGTAACGTGGTGTCGCGTGGTATCAATGTGCATCTGAATTTCATGTCACACACATAAAATGAGTGACAAAATTCATGAAATTTTTTAATGTTAGATGGAGAAATATTTATTTTTCGTGTCTCAACACGGACCGAATGACTTATTTTACGATAAAATAAGGAATAGATTGTAACATTTCAATATATAAAGCCAATATATCATAGAATAGTTAAATAATTAAATTATAACTGTACGAAAGTTCAGTAAAGTGGAATATTTCAATCATCATTGTTTATTCATATTTATATTACATGAACTGTTTACTTTATTCAATTAATCTCCGTTTTTTACAACTGGAGTGCTCATCAAGGTGATGTGGCGTTGGTGGCTCGCAGTCTCTACTTTCTCTATTTTCTTCAGTTTCCTCAGTGTCTCCAGTTTCTTCTGCTTTTTAATTATCTTTATTAGATAGTTCAACTCTCAAAAAATTCTCTAAATCAATATCAATCGGTTCATCAACGTTTCTAGTTCGACCTTCGCAGGTGGTAAAAGTGATCAACAGCTCAGACCAAGGTTACGACTGCACCAGTTGCCCTTGCACAGATTTCGACAATTACAAAAGATTATCTGACTAATGCTGGTGGCGCTGCTTCTTTTCAGTGGTTACTGACAGTAAACCGTTGATAGTGCGCTTCCAACCCCCTCGGTTAATTCCGTGTTTTTTTTTCCGGTGATAAACTGTACACGCTGCCGTACGGCGATAAAATAACGGCGTACGGCGATAGCAGGGAACAAAGGAATTTTTGGCCTCTGCTTTTTTGAAACACAGAAATTGTATTATGCATTAACCAGTACCAGTGATAAAATGTAATGTAACGAGGCATCGCATGGCGTGGTAACAGTGTACACACAGAGTACATATATCACATCACGTCGGTAGCGTAGCGTGGCATCAGAGAAATGTGCCCCATGCTTTTCTTTTGCCAAGGTAAGTGCTGTTTTTACCACAGGTTTTTACAATAACTGTATCAGCATTAGCTGTTGTATAAATCACAGTGTGACCATTCGCTCCTGTGTTTCCCAATCATGGTTATAAAGCACTGTTTATTTTCATTAGAAAGAAAGGTTCCTTTGCCAATAAGAAGTGGATAGCTCTTAGAAAATTTCACGGTTACTAATGATAAATATTTTTACACATTTAGTTTTATCTAGACTTTTAGTGTGCCAAAAATCCACCTACTTCATCTTTGTAAATAGGTATTTACTTATAAAAAGCATTATTAGACGTGAAATTTGTAACCACATACGACTTTCTTTCATTTTTATGCTTTTTCAAGATGGCAGTCAAAAAAACACATTTTTGTACATTCAGATTTTTGTAGATTTTTAGTATGTCATAAAGATACCTACCAACAACGAACTAAAAAATTCAGACTCTGTCCTTGTGGAAATTAATTCATTTAAAAATCTATATCTGCTGTACTATAAGGATAAAAGCAAAAAACTGTCGTATCAAACTGAATAGATATAAAATGTTTGCCTCGATTGAACCCTTTAACTTCTGCTTCTCATAAAAATAGCACAAATTAAGTTTGACTTTTATTAATCACTTTCTATATTCACAAGCTGCAGGATTTTTACTCGTACTTCGGCTTAATCACTATCACTATTCAGAGCACTTACAATTCTCTTAACTTTAATAACCATCGAAATTATAGTCTAAACTGACTAAACTAAAACCAAATATCGAGAACGTCTCAATTTTTCTGGACAATTCCAGGGTAAGTACGTCATTCATTCAGCCGCAATTTGATGCTTGCATAAATTAGCATGAAATTGAAAATAAAATAGTATTTATTTTGTTTTTTTTTTTGTTTAGCTATAATAATTATTTTAGTAGGTAGTGCACTAAATTTAATTTTTAAAATAATCAAGTAATGCTTAATAATATTGTAACCTCGAAATTAGGTTATCGTTGAAACACGTCACGTAGACAAACAACTTTATTGTCACTCTTAATTATACAAGAAATCTGCTTCAACAAATTCACAACTGTCAAATGCTTTACTTTGACGTTTCAGTCATTCGCGTTCGACTGCTCAATATAAACTGACTCCAGCGCCGAAAATGATCTGCTTATATAGGTTTTTATAGTTCTGGAAGTTTCTGAGATCTCGAGAACGTGTCGAGAAACAAATAGAATATAGCCTGGAATATTCCGGAAAACGTCAAAATAAAGGCATCACAAAAATTATAAATTCTAACATAAACAGAAACGTAATTTACAAACTAACGAGGTAGGTGAGCTTCAATTATAAATTGAATTAATTGAATAATTATAAACGTAAACAGGAACATAATTAACAAACCAAAGAGGTAGGTAAGCCTTCGTAACAATATTATATGTATAAGACTAAATTAATTGAAAATTTATTAAAATTATTTTACATACTGTAAAAATTTACTTTAATTCGTTCTTTGTAGTATTTTTAGGGGAAATATTCACATTTGGTTACATGGGATGCACAAAGCTGGTCATAATGAAAAGGAAGAAATAGATATTATAATTAATGAGAATAAAAAAATATTTATTTGAAATAAAATGAATTTTATCTTTTTTACCATGTATATTTTTAATTCACTCAATTTTTCCACACTGACCTCTAAAATACAGCATGAACATCTTTTCCAAACACTAAAGAATATTTTTGTGTACATGGTGTAACTGCGACATTGTTTTCACGCCAAATTTACGCCTTAAAGTAAGAAATAAAATAGATAATTTATTTTTAATGAATCTATGATCCTTTAAAAGCTAGACAATAGACATTTTTTTGATACTTTGATTGGCGTTACATGTATAAATAAATCAAAATAAAATATTGGAGTACGTATACTACTTGCCTATAAGATTATTAACTTTTTAACAGCTTAATAATAGTTTACTTTTAACATTAGTCATAAATTGCTGTTTTTGTTTATTTAATCATGGCACTGTAATTAATAATCTTTATATTTATTTTTTCTCTGAAATTCCAAAATAATATCAAATTTTAATACTGACAATATTTTGTAATAAATAGTAGGCCATTAAATTGAAGTAGATACATACACAATGGATAGAAAGATAGATCTCATTAAGACATCCAGTTTGAAAAAATAAATATACAGGGTGAGTCATTAATAATGGTTCATAAGTTAAGGGCAGACTGTTAACGTCAAAATAAAACGATTGAGCCCAACATGCCTTATTCAATTGTTGTTCTTTTTCATTTTATAGGGTGTTGTTGCGTCCGCATAAAACAAAATTTAATATTTAAGTATTATTATATAAAATTAATTATACAGGTATTTTTGTGTAGGTAATTAATGATATAAATATATTTTATTGAGAAATTTGTTGTGTCGGTAGTTTTTTGTTGTCGCGGTTTCTTGTTTTACTTTTTCTACAAGTTTTTTTTTGTTCGCGAGGAAGGGTTGCGAGCGACACTTCGAAAACCGATTCGCGACGGTACACTTGTAAATTTTCGTTATAATCACTATCAAAGAAGACGGATGTGTTAAGAACGTTTACCACCATCGATTGCACCAATGGTAAGTCGTTTTGCAACCCGTCGTCTTTATTTGTTTTATTTCATCATTTTTTTATTTATTATTCATACAGTCTACTAAAATTCAAATCAGGTGTTAAAGTTAAAAAAAGGTTTTCGATTTTTTGCTACATTTTAAGATGGACCAATTGTTTTGAAAATTTGTAGTCTTATGTTTTTTGAGGTGACAATTATGAATATGCAAACAGTATTGAGGTCACGATAGGGGGCGCTAGTTATACTGTACTGTCGATGTAAAAATATGTAATAACTTTTCGTATTTCACACTTTTGAATGTTTTAACAACAAACTATTAAACTACCTTCTGAAAAACTGAACTGAAAATTTTATGCATATCTTAACAAATTATTAATCATAAAAGATTCTCGAAGTGACTACCAACGACTTCAATGCACTTTCTTACCCTCTTACTTAAATTTTGTCTGACGTTGAATAAAGTTCTATGTTGCTTGACAATATTAACCGATTCTTCAAGAAGCAGTGGCAAGACATTAATTAGAAAATTTAAATAATTTTCTCCGTTAAGTGGACGTGGTACTACGAACGGCCCCACAATATTATCGGAGAGAATTCCACACCAAATATTGATAGAGAACTCTTGCTGAAAATGTACTTCTCCTGACAGATAAGGATTTTCTAATTCCCAAGAATGACTAAGTATTTCTTCAATTAAAAATACCTCGACGGATAAATGTGGCTTCGTCTGTAAATAATATTTTATTATAATATGTTGGGTCATCCTTTTTTTGTTGGCGAAGAAACTGCGCAAACCGTAACCTAGCTAGAGGGTCTTGTAGCGTTAAATGTTGAACTGGAGTAAAATGATAAGAATACAATTTTTCTTTGTGGAGTATTCTGCTAAAGATGACTGACTGATGCTAGTAGTTGCTGAAATTTGACGTGTGCTTGTACATGTGTTTTCAGCAATTCGCACTAAAACATCATTTTCTTGGTCCGCTGTTAATGTTTTCGGCCTTCCAATGTATCTTTTCGTGCGAAATGATCATGTTTCACCTAATATGTCGTACAATCTCTTAAATAGTCTATCATCGAGTTGTCTGTTATCTCGATATAATTCCAAGCACCTCGCTGCTGCATGGCGACCACAAAAATTTTCTTTGGCATATACAAATACCATGTTTCTCATTTCAATGTTCGAAAAACGGTTATGACGGGGTATTTTAAATATAAAAAATAACAATAAAAAACAGTACTGCCTAATCTATGAATTGAGTGGCATTAACAGAAATAATGTGGTATTGTAATGACAGCTGTTTACTTATTATTTCCGCGCCTACTACTTTGGAAAAAATAATTTTCTAATATAACTCCAGCCGAATCTCAAAATCTTAAATCGTTTGTTTCTCGAAAACGGTTGAGATTATTGATTTGTAACAGGTATACCTTTTCTATTTTGAATTGAACGTAGTTCAATAGTTTCTTATTAAAAAATTCATAAGTATAAAATACAAAGAGTTAGACATATTTTTACATCGACAGTATAGTATAACTAGCGCCCCCTAGTCGTGACCTCAACACCATTTGCATATTGATAACTGCCACCTCAAAAAACATAAGATTACAAATTTTCAAAGCAATCGGTCCATACGGTCTTAAAATATAGGTAGTAAAAATCGAAAACATTTTTTCAAGTTCATCACCCTGTAGAATGAAAATGAACGACAATTGAATAAGACATGTTGGGCTCAATCCTTTAATTTGACAACAATCTGCCCTTAAGCTATGTATCATTATTAATGATTCGCCCTGTTTATAAGGTAATGTAACTCGATTTGAAAAATACGTGTGCAACATCAGCAGTTGGTTGATGAAATGATTTCCTTTTATTTTTGAAACAATTATATTTGTTTTATTAAAAAAATTATACAAATAAGTAAATACAATATTAACAGTAATATAAAAACTGGTTCTATGAATTCTTCTGTTGCTGCTTACAACGTAATTGTGGTAGAAACATTTTTTGTAAATTAATGCCAGGCTGCTCAAATATCAACGCACCAACAATACCAACTAATATGGATACAGGAGCATCAAAAAACAAGAAGGATTTAACCTAAAAAGTATAAAGATTTTATCAGAATATTAGGTAAAATTATATTCCAAATTTTTATTAAGTACCATTTGAATAACTCCATATTCCATCATATAATATGAACCCGTTCCTTTACTAAATACAATTAAAGTCTGGAACACATATGTAGAAAATGAGAAATTGCTCATTAGTACCACAAATTTGTTTTCGAAAATGTATTTCATGACACCTAAAAAAAAATACTGTAAAATTAGAAGAAAACTTAAATTAATAAATACTCGTAATTATGTCTAATTAGAAAGCATTGTCGGCATGAATTTTAACTCGGCAATCGATTCTATAGAATTATTCTAAAATACTGTTTGCTTAGAAACATATAAATTAATTATCATTTTGGAGTTTCTAAATTTTAATAACATCCATTCTTCCACGTTAAGTTACACATTTATACAGGGTGATTCTTAACCTATACGCATAAACTTGGAAAATTATAGCTGAGGACAAATAGTGAAAAAAAAATGTTTTAAATTATTTTTATTTTCAAAAGCATACAAAATTGTCTGGTGAAATTTTTGTTTACAAAAACTAAAAATACTAAAGTAAACAAGTCAGGAAAATATGTTTGGTATGTATTTGTATCAGTACTTGTGCATGAGGTACGGTCTCGTCTTCTTGTTCGCAATCCCTACAAAGAGGTGTTTCACACTTCTTCATATAAAACAAGTGCTTCCTTAGCCAACAGTGTCCAGTTTGAATACCTGTCACTAGACGAAGATTCATCCTGATCATAGCTTGGTATTTTTTGGCTATATCCTAGCTGAGGTGCTCTAGGATCTCCTTAGCAAATTGATAGCTATTTGTTTCATCCCACCGTCTTCTGAATTCTTTGTGGGTGTTCTTCTTGATAATTTCAATAAAAGCTGACAGCAGAAGCATACTGCAAAGACCAGGTCCAAAAGTACTGAGACCCAATGCACTCCTGGCCAGCTGATCATCTGTTTTATTGCTATAACATCGCTCGTGTCCCTTTATCCAGCATACAGATATGGTATTCTCGGTTGAGGCCACTTCCAGTGCTTGATGGCACTTCCATTCTGATCTAATTGTTATCTCATGATTATATAAGATCAGTACTGATTGTCTACTATCTGTGCAGATTCTGATGGTTTTGCCTGTTATATGCATACGGATAATTTCCTTGGCGGTTATGATTATACCTGCTAGTACCGTTTGTCCCACGGCTTATCCATTGCCCACTGATATCGAATGTGCAGTGATCTGGAGTAGATTTCACATCCTGCACCTTCCTTTCTTTTTGATCCGTCAGAAATGATATTGATTACATCCTCGCGGGCGGTCCCTCATTTTTATAATTACCGTGTAGGGTCTATCAAAAGTAACCTTGGGAGAAATACTGTTAGAGACTGCCTGCAGAAGAGTCATCCTTCTGACAATCCCATTCCACTGGCGACTTCTAACCTCCACATCCTACATCTGGTATAATACCAGTATACATGAGATGAACATAGTTGTCACAGCCACTTCCTTTAGATAAATATCCAAAGGTGGCAGACATAGCATTACCTCCATTGCTATGGTGGGCGTAGTTCGCATAGCTCCAGTTATGCTCAAGCAGGCAATCCTTTGTACCTGACTGAGCGTTTGATTGTCGTCTGTTGAACTTTCGGCCGCAAACGACAGCAGCATAGACTAACATTGGTCTCTCCAAATGAAGATTCCATGTTAGCTTTGGATCAGGTGTGACTTCAGAGTACTTCACATCCGATGCAAAGCTTAACGTAATGTTTAGTAGAGTTGGTGCCCTTATTGGCGTCATTTTCCTCTTTCTTGTGAAGTGAACCATTTCCGTTCTAGTGTTGACAGACCATGGTTCTCACATTATTTTTCGACAGTTCTTAGGGCCGTTTGCATTGTTTAGCAAAGGATATCCTTGAACTTTCCACTAATCAACATAGTGAGATCATCGACTTAAGCGATGGTATAAATATTAATTTTCAAGTTGAGGCGGCACAGGAGACTTTCCAGAATAAAATTTCCCCTGCGGGCAGCCTCTTGCCACAATTCCTCTGACGGAGGCATCCCCCACACCGATTTTTATAGCTTTTTTAGTGAGTATATTTGATATCTAGTTACAAATGGTGGGAGAAACTCCCCTCTCCACTCTTAGCAGTACTTTATTATCAGTTGTGGTCCTATTCGAGTTAATTTTCATACTATTATAAAAGTATGACGCATAATTTTTCAAACGAAGAACTTATGGACATGATATTGGCATATGGGTAGTCGCATCAAAATTAAGTGGCTACAGCTCAACTTTATGCCCAAAGATTTTCCCAAAGATATCATTCGAGGCGTTTGGTTTAGCGGGGTAGAAAAATTGGCAAGACTAGGGCAACATGGAGAGACTACACGTAGGCAAATTGTGAATCTCAAGGAAGAGATTTTAAATGCCGTCTAGGATTAGCCTGGTACCTACAAGCACTAGAACTTTTACAGCGCAATTTGGTATATCACAGTCCACAGTTTGGCGAATGTTAAGGCAGGACTCATTTTACGTACAGCGAGTATCTGCCTTACTTCCAAGGATCTTTCGCTGCTTCGAATGAGGTTTTCCGAGTGCTTGTTACATCAGCAGCACTTAAATCCAATATTTGCCATTAACATATTAGTTACGGATGAGGCAATTTTGACACGTAATGGTATGCCCAATTTTCACACCACGTAGTATTGGGTATTGAAAAATTCGCATGTCACTCGGCGAACACACTTCAAAGAACAATGATTTTCAGTAAATGTGTGTGGGCTGGAATTATGAACGGAGTACTTATTGGTCCTTTCATACTGTAAAATCGGTTAACTGGTGCTCTTTATTTATAATTCAAATTCTTTTTTATTTTATTTCAAATAATTTGGCACCTCCGTAACTGGAAAACATTTTTTTCACTATTTGTCATTATTTGTCCGCAGCTATAATTTCCCAAGTTTATGCATATAGGTTAAGAATCGCCTTGTATATTTACCGTGTAACAGTAGCTAAATTAAAAATAACAAGTTCTTTAGTCGTAGTTTTGTTATTATATTACTAACGTCAATTAGGTAATTTAATTAGTTGATAAAACGTAACATGTAAAAGTGGAAGCTGCTTGTACCTCCAATATTGTGTGACATTCCCAGAATACCAATTCCAATGCCACAAGAAAATAAAGGCTTTACTAAGGGACCTAAGATTGCTGCAGTTATTCCTTTGGTCTGCTTCCCTGATATGAAAACAGCTGCAGAAGGTAAGGCAAAGAACATCAATAGACACGACAGCGATATAACCTAAAAAAACCTTATACAATCTTTTTGTAACATTAATACAATTATTATGATATTTTCGGAAATAATATATCCTTTTTCAATTCAAATTAAAAGAAGAAATCTACATAGATACTGTTTTACACTGCGCATCCCTTCGGTGACAATTTCACATTCGCGTCCGAGTACTTCCTCTGCAGTGTTGTCTTTTACATTACCTGACCTTAATCCGCGCGTTTTCTTAGGCTCGATTAAGGCTGGGATTTGTATACATATTTTTACCGTCTAACAGGGCTTCAAGCGAGGACACAGAACTCCAAGAAAATTGAAATAATTGGTTATTATTATATATCAACGTATTCACAAAGGTTCCCGCTAGTGCGTGAGATAATTTTCATTGCTCATAAAATCACAAGAATAATTAAAATAAATGTTAAAATACCTCAATTTTAGCCACACAGCTACTACGCCAATATGTCGCAATTACGGCAAAATTATCACAGCCACAGCCACCAAATTACTTCACTCACTAGCCAGGACATTTAGGACAACTTGTGTTTCACTTTCAGATTAATATTTATTGGTAATTTTACATTTTGTGTCCTCGAATAAAATCATAACATATATCACGGCTTCCATTTTTATGTACGTCAAAATGCACGATAAACTTCAGGGAACCTTGTGGTTCGGGCCTGTACGGTTTGTATACTGTCTCATAGACCTCGTTGATTCGCCGTTTCGCTCACTCAGACTATGCAATTTCTTTTCTACAAAATCCCCGCCTTAAGCTGTTCTGTTCTGGTACCTCAGAACTAGGATCTCCGGTGAAGTCTTCCAGCAAATTGATCGATACCAAAGAACACGGCCGTACATCCGTCTCAATGTCGCCACTAAGTTTCGGGGTACAGGCATCACCACGGTCTCTTCAGGTCATGGTTATATAAAGAAACTATTCTAGGATCTGTTTTTCCCATTTTCCTATTCTAGACAAAAAAACCGAGATCCAATTTTTATACACAAATATGGCTTCTTTGACTGCTAAATTAAATGATTTTCATCTTGTATTCAACACATACAAACCTGCGTGCATTTTATTTACGGAAACATGGCTATCACCAAATATCCTAGATTCACTTTAACCGGTTATAATATTTTCCGCTGTGACAGAATAAGTGGAAAACAGGGTGGAGATACTTGCATTCCTCTCAACAATATGACCAGCAGTACAAAATCAACAAATCAAATAATGTTTCAAATTTAGAGCCTATCTTCTTATATCTAGTCCAGCTTTCTCTTTTGTTATTGATTGTGTTTATCGCCATCCTAAGTCTAACATTGAAGACGATTTAGTTTTATTGAAGCATAAAAGGCAACACTTAATACACCGGTTGCATTGTGTTTGGAGATTTTAACTATTCCGAAATAGTATGGCCCCTTGTGAGCCCAATACAAGCAAATAATTATTCTTCTTCTTTCTTTGTTGTTTTTCTTGTCGTCTTGTTTTCCCTCTCAAATATATATCAACTCTTTAAAGAACGTACCAGATACCGCATTCACCAAACCCAATTTCTTTTAGATCTCTTAATAACGAATTAACCTAACTTAATAAACCATTTCTGTTACCTCTACCGAAATTTTTAATAGTCCGCGTATGAAACACGTTAGTTATTTGAGAATTGTTACAGGTTTTTATTAATTCTTCTTCTTTAGCACTATTAATCGCATCTTTTAATTTACTAAAGTTTCTTGTTTATATGATGGTTCTCAGTTCGCTATTTGTTAACCCGTTCGAAAAGGCATTTATAGCCAGAACTGTCACAGCATTATCATCTCCCGCTTTGGCCAAAGTTAAATTTATTAATAATTGTTCTACACTTTTGGCATTTTCATTTAATGTTTTATTGTCTTGCTTCACAGATTTTTTCCGGGAAGAATTCATTATATTATTATTATTATTATTATTAAACTAAAGGGAATGAGCAGAGGCCAAAACCTATTATGCTCAAATTACAAAGGCAATTATAACATATTTAATAAGGTGAAACATTAAAAGTAAGTATAACATCTTAATCGATTAAACAACACTACAATTGAAACATCATATCAGTTACTTCTCTTTAAATGTGTCATATTTATGCTTAAAACTGTTAACACTTCCAGTAGTTACAACATCACTAGGTAGTTGATTCCATCGGTTAAACACTCTGTTTGAATAAAAACTCTGTCTTATGGATGTCTTGAAGTTTTTCTTGCGTAGTTTCAACTGGTTGCCACGTAAGCGGTCATCTGTGTTTAATGTCAGCAACGCACCAATTTCTTGATTGAAAAAATTATGTAACAATTTGTACGTGAAAATCATATCACCTCTAGATCTGCGCTCGGAAAGTAGTGGGAGATTTACAATTTGTAGCCTCTCATGATAAGTATGATTCCTCAGAGTAATCACTTGTCTACTGCATTTGCGTTGAACATTTTCTAGTAGGTTAATGTCTCTAATCAATCGAGGTGACCATATGATACCAGCATACTCCACCACAGGCCTTACGTAGGATTTAAATAGAAGGGAAAACAATCTGGGGCTAGGATTTTGAAATGCTTTAAAGAGTATGTAGGATCTTTGATTAGCTTTTTTTGTAATTTTGGAAATATGTGTGGACCAGGAAAGATCTGTAGTTATTGTTACACCTAAGTCATTCTGTTCGGCCACTGCTTTAACTGGGGATTCATCAATGGTGTAATAGTTATGAGGATTTTTGTTGCCCATGTGAAGTACAGTGCACTTATTCGAATTTAGAGGAATTAACCAAGTTTTACACCAGCCATCAATCGCTGTGAGATTTCTTTGAATGGTGTTGTGCTGTTCTAGTGGATTTCCATATAATTTTGTGTCGTCAGCATAAAAACTATGAGGGATAGTTATGAGGTCATCAAGATCCGCCGAATATAACAAAAACAAAAGTGGTCCAAGAACAGAGCCTTGAGGAACCCCGGACCAACTTGATGCCAAGATGAATGATCTGGTCCAACACAAACAGAAAAAGTTCTATTACACAAATAGTTGCAAATCCATGAGTTCAGCTGACCTCAAATTGCTAAATGGACAAATTCTTGAAGAAATCTATATCTGGGAACTTTGTCGAAAGCATGGACAAATCCATATAATTGAATAGCATCGATTAATTGTTTGATAACATCTTCAGTGTCATCCATTGTAGGAAATGAAGATGCTGCCGTTTTTAAATCTAATTTCTCACCCATATTTGAACTATTTCCAGCTGTTTCTACCAAATTTCTTTCAATTTCGATTTCACACGTTTTAGACAACTATTTCTTCTAATATATTTACTAAAATATTACTAGACTTAACAATACTATTTTCAATTGCCCTAACATACTCTTTTACTTGTTTAAGTTCCTCAGGTTTCCTAGATAGCTTATTATATTCCTCTCTTAATTCAGTAAAACTATTTTCTAATTTCCCTAACTCTATTATCAATTTATGTACTCTATCCAACGATTCTCGACGATGCTGGGGCTCTTTCTTAATATTACCTTGAAAGCTCCTTAACTGTTCTTATAACCGGATGAACTGCTGCAGTTCCTTATTCATCAGCCGCAATTAGTTCTCACTCACATCGACACTTACATTCTCGGTTACACTTCACTCACTATACACTCTGTAGATTCTGACTTCTGGTAATTTCTCCAACGTTTTCTTGACTTGGAACCAACAGAACATCATTATAATTGCAACAATTAGTTCTCCTAGCACTATTATTAATATCTGCTGCCCTAGTGATACTCCATTAAACGTGTCATTCGTTACACTATCACTATTTCCTGCTTGACTTATAATAACTTCCTCTTTTGGCTGACTGCTACCCAATTTTTTCCACTTTTATAACTTTTATTTTTAATTAGAATTTACCAAACTTCCACACCGAACTAGCAGGATCGCCATGTAATGTCCCTGCTACTAGGGCTCAGGTTAAGCAACAAAACATTAGATTGTTGTTTAATTAATAGTATTCTAATATGTTCTTTTCAAATTATTCATATGTATGTATAACTATTTTCGTTTGTTTTGTTTTAAATTTTAAATTGTTAATATTGTTTTGTAATTCTTAGCTCTTGCTTCCTATTGTAGCCCTGAAGAAGATTTAAAATAAATCGAAACGTTGGCTTAGTTACAAAATCTAGACCTTTAACTATATTGTCCTGTTTTCCAATTATTCCTTCCTAAATACAAGTTTAAGAATATTAGCAATATATCATAGATAATAAATATCGCTACAATATTCTTAATTTAGCTATTACTAAAGTTGAGGAACAGAATGATCTTAGTGTTATAGTATTTACCGATTTAAAGTGATCTAAATATATCTCGCATTAAGAAAGCAAATTAGCAAAATTTATCTTATATCAAAATCATTTGAATTCATGAACCTCAAAACATTTACAAAATTATATAAATCATTAATTGATCCACTTTTAGAATATGCTGTTGTGGAGCCCTAACCTGGTTAAAGATTGGCAGCTTCTGAAAAGTGCTCAATGGTGTGCTATAAGAATGATCTGTCGCATTTGCCTTACCATGAACGTCTCAATTAATTGAACTTAACAACTCTTAGTGAATTTCGAACGCGTGGAGACTTAATATACACTTGCAAAAACTAAATAATTGTTTCTCTATCTAATTTATTTGTGTTAAATACTGACAACAGACTTCGTGGACATTCTATGAAACTTACCCGGGAGAACTTTAAAACAAATGTTCCTCAGAATATTTTATTTAACCGTGTATTTCATCACTGGAGCTCTCTCTTTGCCCAGGGTAGTTAATGCACTATCGATAAATTGTTTCAAAACAGATATGATGAATTTAATAGCAGTAGTTCCGTTCCAGGTGAAAATTTTTATTTTAAGTTTATTTTTATGTAATAATAATTTTATTATTATTTACACTTACTTTATTATTGACAATATTGTGCTGCTTATTTCTAGTATACACAACTCCTAACCATATCCCCACAATGCTTGTGGTCCAACTGGAATATGTTGAACTGTATAAGATCTTCAAACTATCTGATCAGACAACGCGTATCGTCTTATTGAGCTGTGAACAAGATTGAAATTTATGTAATTGCATTAATTTATTCAGCTAAAAGTTATATATATTAACAAATCAACATTAATTGAGCCATACAAAAAGTAACAATATGATTTTTATTAAATGTTTATACAATAAAGTATACTATGAGAATTACATTACATTACATTACATTTCTTAAGTTTTCAAGTCTTGCAGTTACTATTAAGAGCTTGTTAATCTGACTGAAGTTTTTAGTCAATAATTTAATTTATACTTACTTCGAAGTTGCCCTAAAAACAACATCCATGTTATTTGAATATATGATTAATCCATACAAGAAATATGAAATAAAAAATATAAAGCTAAGTACTTTCCATTCATTCAATTTCAGTTTTAGAATTAAATAAATTGTGACTATTGCCATAATATACAACTGAAAATCAACTGAAAGGTACCATGTCGGAGGATCACACTGCAAAAGTGTATTAGTGATAATACAAACATAAAATTACCGCCTGCTTACCATATCTTTCAAATATAAGTTATTATTTAAAAGAAAAACGTTTGCCACCAGTTTTCTATGTTCAGAATGACTTATTTCCACGTCTAGCAATCCTTGACAGTAATAGCTAATTTTGTGACATTTAATGAATTTGACCGTAGACCCTTGATTTGAGGTATGTTCGTAAAAATAATACAGTGGTAACCTAGGTCCATTCTATAGGACTTCTTGTTCAAACCAACTCCTCAGAATATTAATTTAACGTAACTAGGTTTTCTAATGTCGTCGTTTTCTAAAATATCAATGATTTGTGGATCTATTGACTTCTCCAGTAGTCCCAAGTAAAAATCACTAGTTAAATTTCTGTTTAGCAAAAAAGGTTCCTATATCGTCACCTAGTATCACACCAAACATTTAACTTAGAGTTTTTAAGTTTTACATTCACGTATAACTCTGGGTTCACTTTTAACCTAGTATCCATTGGTATGGGGTGGTACACAACTAGAAAAATTTAGGAATAGATGCGTCATGAAAAATGGAGTCAATATCGTAAAATCCTTATAGTTTCCGATAAAAAAATTATTGAAGGTGTATTTTTAACATTTACATCGCTGGGCTACTGTATCCACGAGATAAGATAAGTTACGAGAATTAAATTTTCATAAATTATTTTTAAATTATATCAAGCCTTCAACCTATACAGCGCAGCATAAAACAACAATTTACTATCTGAAGTAAGTAGAAGCGTGGTTTATTAATTTTAGGTTTTTTTGGGTGTAATACCTACAGTACATAATAAAAAAATATTTTCATCACGATCAAGTTTTGAAAATTATAATAGAAATATTTTCGAAACTCAATGTATTCTATGTCTATTTACTTCCTCATAGTGATTTATTTATGATTTAGACCAAACAAAATTTATAAAATAAACTACTTCATTAAACCATTAGGTGTAAGGGCTTATTTGTTAATATTTTTTACATTTCAGTGGCAGGAATACCTAATTAAAAAATAGAAGTAATAAAAGGCTAATATGTTAGCATAATAAACATGTTTCAATTAAAGACTAACACAATTATGGGAATATTGGTATTTACACCATCAAAATTTATATATTTTTACTGTGCGTTATGATAAAATATTGATCTTGTTCGGCAAATTGTGTAATAAGTAGGCAACCATATGTACAATTGATTGCAATAAAATGAAACTCTTTAAAATTAATTTTGCGATTTCCTTTGAACTGCTGACGTATTTGTTATGAAATCTACTTTCAACTTTTAACTTTAATCCTTAGTTGTTTCACTCACCAATAGAAATTTAATGGAATTTCTACTCGGAATGTCCAGAAGTTCAAAAACTGTTTCATTATTATTGTAAAATCATGTACATATCAAAAAGGGTGTAGGTATATAACCATATATCTTTATTTCCTATGTTAAATGTACAATGGTCGTCAGCTTAAAGTCACCACTTCCATGTTTTGTCCCTTTCTAGCACCGTGTATACTAAATGGCACTAGAAAAGAATGGACCATGGAACTGGTGACTTTAAGCTGACGACCATTGTACATAATGTTTTCAAGATATCTCGGATACTACAAGAGATAGAAGGATGCAACACTGGGCCACTTTTTCGAGAAACTTAAAATGCCGCAATCAAAATTTTCATAGACCTCTTCGTTTTTAAGATACAAGATAAATTCAAAAAAAAAATACTTTTAAGGGATTCTTCGTATCTCAGAGAATAACTGAGAGATCGAAATGGTGAAAACTACTTTTGGTAATTTTTTTTACGTAGAATTCAGTGACGTACTTGTAGTTTCTCTACAGGGTGTCTCTTTTAAAATATGTCTCCTTCAAATTAAAAATCGCTGTTCCTATTTTACTTAACATTACTGACAAGTATAATAACGCCCTGTAGATGTTCGCTGTTAACTATTTTTTTACAGTGTCAGCCATTAGCGTGGTATTTGTCTGTTGACTTTCAACTGTACATCTTTGTAACAGTCTTAATTTATTTTATCATAAAATTTAAACTGGATGAGTTAAAAATTGTTTCCTTCTTAATACCCTTTTCCTGTTTGTTATACGGATCAGTCATATACTTCAACCAAATGGATATAATATTAAGATTGAATGCCAAGTAAGTAATCTGAACTTAAAATAGCTGTGTCAATAGTAGTAAAATAGAGGGAAGATTATAATATTTTTTTAAATTCATTTAATATCAAAATATGGTTTTGTCAACAGTACACTGAGGAGACCTATACTATTGCGATCAGAACCATTGAGAACATTATACACTTCAACATATTCTAATTGGACTACGAGCTTGGTAGGAATATTGTTGGGAATTCAATACACGAAGTATAAGAATTACAATTTTCGCAATAATAAAGTAAGTATATGAGGCAGAAAAGTCGATAAGTATATAGATATCAGATATCGCGCACATTATGCCTGCACGGACCTGCACATCACGGACAAGCAAAGCCAGTTCATGAACGTCCCCATGTTATTTAATGGAGCATCGCACATTAGACCAGCACCTGCATGGACCGGCACCTGCAACGACCGTTACTGCAGATCGTGCCGGTGGCCTGCAATTTATATGCCTGACCGCGCTAGTCCAGCATAATTTCTGTTCCCACAAAAATCAGGGATTGGTTTCAAAGTGTTAGAAATATTCGTTCAGTTAAGTTATGAATGTGTCGCTGAACTATCGGACATCCTCTCTTATCAAAAACTTCTATTTATTCTCTGAAGCTATTTATTTGTGGCATAATTTTCATTGTTGATTGGGTTTTTGCCACACTTCTGAAAATATAAAGATTAATTAAATAAGCCCTTGCGCCAAACGGATCAGTCAAGGGTTATTTTTGAAACTAAGTCTGCTTAACCAAAAATCTCACACTGAAAATAGCAGATAAGTAAAAAATAAGAAAAATCACATCACTATAGTGCACTTCCGTATTTTTGACGTTTTGCAAAACTCTCTGTTTTCATTCTCAATACATTTACTATTTTAAGCCCTTACCCTTACCCTTAACTGATCCGTTTGCTGCAAGGGCTTATTTAATTAATCTTTATTTTTTAAGAAGAGTGGCAAAAACCCAATCAAACTAAAGAAAAACCTCTATTTACTTATCTTAAGCAAACTGCAAGTCTTTCGTCAGATGACATTGCCCTGCGAAATTATGTGTTTTGGTGGCGAGGACGATCCAAGAACTCAATTTTTTTGTGAAATAATGAATGAATTTTCAGAAATAATGAAAAAAAATTTGTTGATCTCTCTCCAGTTCAGAAAATAAATTATAAAATTCACCATACAGCCTTCTTTTTTTCTCTCTCCCCCGCTTCGTATAACATTGTTAAAATAAAAGTCTTCTTCATTGTCTTCTTCCAAGCTAAACTCAACTACTACTTAAGAACATCAAAACGTCTGCAACACACATAATCTGCATAAAAAGTTGCTTGCCCGTGCAGGTTCACCCAGGCATAATGTGCGCGATCTTTTAAACAGACTACACATTATGCAATTTATTGTTCAACAAATTGTACTACAGATTGAACAGAATCGGTATTGCTTAGTGGTTTCCCTACAAACACAAATGATCTGAACATCAATCAGTTGAGACGATTTGTAGCACATTTTAGTTGTCAGACGTTTTGTGGTTAATTCAAATAACCATTGCTTTATAACACGTTAAAAAGAAATGGTGCACAAATTTATTATTGCAACTACGTATGTACAGGGTGATGGATTTAACTGAAGAAATTAGATTTCCTTGTAAACGGCTGAAGCAAAGTGAACGTGGCGGAACAAAGTTTGTTTGGGTTGACTATGACTTGAAATTAAGGTAGATAATGAATGCATAACTAAATGACGCTGGGCGTCGTGATGGTCCAAAATTTCTTTTCTCGGAAACACTAATTTTTTACGGATATTGAGAGAACTTTTCATTTCAAGTTTTTTTCCACATATTTTTTTTTGTATTTATAACTGTTCAAAATATACAGATCACTTGTTGCGTGATTGGATTTTTTTTTGTTCACCACATTAATTACCAATTTAAATCAGATGGGCGCGGGCGTTGCGAAAACAACTTTGTTTTATTGCAACCCGAATTATATATAAAGTAGCCTTTGAAGAAAACAAGTGCGGTAACACGCAACAGAATAAATGTGATTATTGACAACAAATATTGTAAACAAGCAATAATGAACTAAATAACAAAATAATTAACTACCTACATCAATAAAGAAATCTTAACTAAAATCGAAGAGTATATGGACGCAAATGCGGTCTGCTTAATAATAATATGCCGCCCTCTCCCGCACAAGTCTTCGACTTCTGGGCTAATCCTCGTGATTAGGATGAGGGATAGAGATATTATTATTATTATATTATCGAAGAGTATCTTATTTTGAATGAAGTTACTTTTTTAAATTATAGACTGATATTCTATTTAAAAGATCAGTAGTTCAAGTAGAAAAGGAAGCTAATTTTGAAAGATATTGAATATTAGCTTATATTTTAAAAAAGTAAAATAAGAGAGCGCTACGTTACTAATTATTCTTATATCGAACATCCATTAAATCAGATTTTTATTTTGTTCTTAAATATTCTTAGATGTAGTTAATTCTTTATTACGTTTATTATTACTCGTTTATAGGATATTTGTTGTTAAGTCAATAGTCATTTATACTGTTGCAAGTTACTGCACTTGTTTTCTTGTTTCTATTTTTGCAAGACCCATCTGATCTAAATTGACAATTGATGTGGTAAACGAAAAAATACAGTTACACAATAAGTGACTTGTTTCTTTTGAACTGTTATAAACACATTTGAACTGTTATAAACACAAGAAAAAGTAATTTGCAAAAAAGCTTCACATTTCGTAAAAAAATTGGTATGCTTCTGAAAAAAAAATTTGGTGTGTCACGACGTCCAGCGTCGTTTAGTTATGGTTTCGTTATCTACCTTAATTTCCAGTCTTAGTCAGCCCAAACAAACATTATTTGGCAATGCTCACTTTGTTTCAGCTGTTTACTACACAATGTCAAAAGTCTTGGACTCCCCCTCATTCTTGTTAAAGAAATCTTTTTGTCAGAAAAACCAAATACATTTATAAAGGTATATTGTTTTCTGAATCTTTTTTTGTGTTCGATAAACTGAGTACTTAGAAAATTAAAAACCACCAAATGTGTGACACTTTTGACAAAATTTATTAAATCAAAAAGAAGTAACAAAGCAAGTTCTTTACTTGACTAATAGTCGGTATGACCTCCACCACCTTCCAATAGCATATTGACACGTCTGTGCATTAAGATGATCAAGCGGTTAACGATCTCTTGCGGAATATTGTTCCATTCCTCTTCTGCCGCCACGACTAACTCATCTGTAGTCTGAGGTGGAGGAATATGATTATGAATGGCTCTAGCAACGAAATCCTATATATTTTCAATAGGATTCATGCCAGGAGAGTTGGCTGGCCAATCTAACCTATTGATATGTCCTGCTTCGAGTGTCTCTTGATCCCTTCTTGCGCGATTGGTCGAGCGTTGTCCTCCATAAACACAAAATTTTCACCTATTTCATTACGTACAGAGTAGATAATGGGAGTAATAACTTGTTCGATGTAAATTTGGTTGATCATATTCTGTGGTATGCGAATTGATGGGGTACGGCGGTTGAACATTATTCCACCCTAAAACATTACGGTACCCCCTTCATACGGAGCAATTTAACGGGCAAAATGAAGCTGTTGACGACCTGGTTCTCTCTAGACTGTTTGTCGATTGTCATCAATAACCAGCCCAATTCTGGCTTCGTCTGTAAATAAGACCCACCGCCAATGGCGTAAAAGCCAACCCCTATGCTCTCGCGGCAGCACGATGCCTTGGAAATAGAGTGGGGACCCGTAATGATCTTCTAGCACGTAAATTTGCGTTTTGGAGTCGTCTTCGAATAGTAGGTGTCGTTATAACACGGCGAAACGTACCTTGAAAGTAGGCCTTAAGAGCTGAAGCCGAAGATGTGCATATTGCTCCAAATACCGATCCTCCCTTTCATTAGATACTCGAGGACGTCCATTACCTGGCCTGTTGTCCACTGTATCAAATTCTGTATATCTGTTGTACTATTCGTACAACAGATGATCTAAGAATGCCCATGTTCCATATCTGATGATTAGAATGTCCTGCATCATGTAAAGCAGTCATTCTTACTCGGGTAAACGCAGAAATTTCACGTCCTATCATTATAATGTACAAAAATTAAAAGGAACAATTGGCCGAATACACTGCCAAACTGACCAGATTTGTAAAAACATTGGTAATAAAGTAAATGTATCTACATGTACTTTTTTACCACATTAAGAAAAACCACTAGATTTAATCATTTTATATACAGGGGGTCCAAGACTTTTGATGGTGTGTGTAGAAAAACTGATTTCTTCAGTTAAATCGATTACCCTGTACACTCATATGAATTTGGTGAGAGAATTTTAGTGAAATTTCTACCTTGAAATTAATAATTTTATGACAATCGAAAACGCGTTGCCTTCGACGTCGAACTGTTACCAAGCAACGTGCTTGAGAAATTTGACATAAAATTATATGGCATGTAAATATCAGGGATAGTCGCTCAGAAAATTTTTTGACAATAAAATCAAATAAGCTGCAAAACAAGACGTGAGTGACATTTTGATATTTATTTGAAATATGGACTGACAAATTTAAACAATCTTGATGTCATAGTGATTGAAAACATCCCTGAATGCTGTTACCAGTTAAATGTTTAAATGATTGGGTGATTTATGTCACGTGACATACAATAACGAAATTTAAATGGCTGTTATAACTGTCAAAACATTTTCTTATCGATTATCTCTCGAGCTTAAATTAATAACGGGGATTTTTCCTCATTCATGAGTATTTTTAGAAAATTATCTCTCACCTGCATTTCAAAATATTCATGACCTCGAAAAAATTTCCAAATATAATTTAAGCACTATGGATAATATAAGTAAACTTATATTTAGAGATCAATCAATGCTCATATCAAAATTTGCATGTTGTCACCAGCCATTCAATAATGCTTGGTGCGTACCTATTCTCCAGATTCAAAAAGTTGTTTTTGGCAATTTTAAGTGTATCATAATCAATTATAGTTTTAAAATTGCTTTAGTTAATGTGACTAAAATGTGTTAGTTTATTTCTGATTAACTGTTAAAGAATCAATAACTTTATTTTGTATATCTCAGAGTACCTAATACATTTTTAGGTGAGATCTATTTTATGGCTGTCAATATTTTTCGGTCTACCTTCTGCAGTAATACTTATATCAACATATGAATTCAAAGGGTTTCAAGCAGCAATTTTGGGAGCTTTAATCAAACCCTTATTTTCTTTGGGCATTGGGATAGGTATTTTGGGAATGTCACACAATATGGGAGGTAAGATTTTTTAAATGTTTGTATTTGATCATTATCAAATTTTTCCTCAAAAACTATAACTGCTTTTATAGAACAAGAAATTCAAACCTTTTTCTTCTTTTCATGGATCAAATTGATTATTGGTTCAGGTGTTTACATACTACTCCAACGTCTTTAAAGTCATGCAATATTTGGTTTAACCTAACATCAAGAGAGGCCTTGACTAGCTCATATTGGAAGTTTTATCTTTTGATAATATTTACGCCATTAATATTTTTGTTATTTACAAATATCGAAAATAAAATTTTAACTTTAACACACTGTTAAAGTTAAAATTTGTTTAATAATATTAAATACCAAACCTAATTTTACAATGCTAACTTAAAACTAAAAACGAAATTGCAATCAAAAACAAGTTAAACGGGCGGTACAAGCGCTAAATGCGGGACAGTTGCGGTTGTTGGTGGTCCTGGAAAGAGAGTTACTGAGTTAGCCGGTCAGTAGTAAACAAGCAGTGAAAAGCTACGGGCTAAATACCACGAGGGAGGAAGCAAACAAGCAATAAGCAAAAGCAATTACTACTATTGATTAATACACTTGGCTACAATCACTCCTGAAAGAGAACAATTAATAGCAAGTTAAAGACAGATGATGATCTCTCGGTCAGGCTGGCAGGACGGCTAACTGTTGCACTGAAAGAAATATGACAAGACAAGTCAGTCTACGACCTACGTTTCAGAGCAACGAGTGATCAAGGCAACCTCCTTCCTCCGAACGCGCAGTTAGGATCGACACTCGTGATCAAGGCAACCGTGTGCGTCACCGCGCTGTAAAACAGACAGAGAACAGGTCACGTAGGATAGACGGAGAACGGCCTAGGTTTCAGAGTAAAGAGGTATCTCTTTCCTCCAAAGTTAAGACCGACACACGTCACCACGCCGCAAGACAGACGGAGACGGCCTACGTTTCAGACTAAAGGGTTGCCCCCTTCCTCTGAACGCGTAGTTAGGATCGACACACGTGATTAATGCAACCGTGTGCGTAACCACGCCGCAGGATAGACGGAATACAGGTCAGGTAAGACGGACGGAGATGGCCTCCGTTTCTCTCGACTCTCTCGGGTTCCGCTCTCTTACCAGTTCACCCGGCGGAATTCGTTGGTACGTCTTCTTGCTGGTACGGCTGCTCTTCTGGTCTGTGGACAGGACTGCTCGGCTCGCTCGCTGGACGGCAAGTAAACTTGCTAGCCGGTAGTTGGAAGATCTAATGAGCCTGTGAGGTTGAGGGCTGCGCACTAGTCCCCAATCCGGACTTCTGAAAATTCTCTTCGCGGAGGTGGCGGCTGCACGCTGGTCGGTTTTCGGAGTTGGTGGTGGCCGCATCTGACCGGTGATGGGTGCGCGTTTGGTTCACGCGGTCTACCTCGCGCTGGCTGGAGTCCGAGCGTCGACAGGCTCTCAACGTGGACACTTTCAAATACTGGTAAACTGGTTTAACGGACTATTTTAATAATAAAATAAATAAATACGGGGCAGTTAAAAATCACTTCATTACAGTGCTTCTGATTTTCGATAGATAATGTTAAGATCCTAGTTAATTTTATTTAATGCCTCGTCATAGTTAGTTTTATCAAAAGATAGATACAGTTGGGGATCATCAGCATATATGTGTGGACTATAGTATTTCAAACTTTTGCAGACATTACTGGTATATACACAAAATAATAGGTCCCAGAGTAGAGCCTTGAGGGACACCTCTTTTAAGCGAGCTCACATTTGACAATTCATTTCCAATTTTTACTCTTTGTGCACATTTCCTATGTAACTAGACATTGTATTAAATGCACTATCGCCTAGTCCAACAAAATGAGGTATTGCTATAAGTAACGGATGTTGAATTGTGTTAAAGGCTTTACTAAAGTCTAGTAATACTAGAGCACTAATCTTACCATTATCAAATGATTCAAAAATATCATCTGTCACTTTCAATAAAGCAGTTGTACAACTGTGAGCTCGCCTAAATCCAGATTGAAAATATGGAATAATGTCATATTTGTTAAAATGATCTATTAATTGTGTATACACTCGCTCCAGAATTTTCGATAAATTAGGCAATATGCTTATAGGACGCAAGTGAGATAGTGTTGAAGGATTAGTAACTTTTGAAATAGGTATAACATCATTGAATAGGTATAGTATGGAATAACAGAGAGCTATTTATTATATGGGTAATGTACGGAACAATATAAGAGCAACAGTATTTCAACATTGTTAAGTTTATATCATCTAGACCCAAGGCATTTGTTTTAAATAGAATATAAACTTTTAGAAACGGGTTTTATGTCCACTAATGAGAATTAGAAATTTGCAGGATTGTCCTTCTACGTATTATTCTCGTAATAATTTATTAAAAGACCATTATCATAATTTGAAATTGGTATACTATTAATAAAATGATCATTTATTATATCAGGGCCTTTAAGATTAATTGGTAAATCACTATTTTTATGTTGTTATAACTGCAAAGATATTAAACCCTTCCAAATATCCTTAGGATCGTTTGTCCTGAATTTTGAATTGAAATATTCTCGCTTTTCATTCTTAATTGCAATCTCCGTATATTTCTTAATTGTTTATAATAGTGCCTCGAATTAAGATTTTATGAATTTTGATTTTGCTTTATTTGTAAGAGATATTAATAATCTCACGTAATCAGTCATCCATGGCTTAGATTGCTTTGAAATTTTTGCAGTTTTATAAGAAACATGTATATTAAATAAATTTGTCAAACAATCATTGAAATAACAAATTTTGCGTGTTAAGTGTGTCATTCATCTTAAATTAATCTTAATTAATCACAGTCAGTAGTATTTATGAAATTATTTTTGCCCTAAAGTAAACTAAACTAAAAATAAATAAAAGTATAAACTATCATTAAGAATATCAGATAGTTTCTATTTCTATTTTAAACACAAAAGTCAATTGAAAACGAATTTAAAGGTTCATACTTTTTTTTTCTTTCAGGCATTATCAAACGCGTGTGTGAATACAAATATGTTCTAGTTTTGAGCAATTTCTCCTTCGCCACCTACCTATTTCAGATATTTACTCTAATTAAAGGAGATAGAATCTACTCCTTGGTGGAAATTAAATTGACTGAAATGGTAATCAAACTTTTGCCATGTACTCCAAATTGGAAGTAGGACATCCCAAAAATTGGTTCATTCCGAATGCAGCAAAATGCTTAAACATTTCAGAACAACTTGCATCAAGCTCTAGGGATTTTTTTATTTCTATCAGTCTGTGACTCATTATGAAAGATATTTAAATTACAGAGGATGAAAATGAAAGCCGTGCAGTCTTGTATTTCAGTTAACTAAGGATACTGCATATTTGAGTTCTCGTGAATTATTTAGTTGAGAGCAAATGCAAGTTAACTTCATTTGTTTTTTTCTTTAACTTAAGTAGGTATGGAAAGCGATATGACTAAATAACAGCTTATTAAACAAACAAAAAATCATATTTGACCAAAAGTTGCAATCATATAGGCTCTAATTAAAAAAATTGTCTAATACCCAAATATATTGGACGATCAGGAAAGTCTCTGTATAATATCACTTATTTCCACTGCAATTCGTGTCTCAATAAACTTTATTTCTTCTTCCACCTTTTCTATTTTTGCATAAAGATTTGTATTCACTTTTTTAGTAATGAATCTGCTGTAATTTTTAAGGTTCCTTTACTCATGTGGGTTCATACAATACCCATCATTCCTTATACATTTATTTCAATAAAAACATCAGCTCTCAGAAAAACTTTTATCAGTACTCACTGCCATACGTTCTTTACTTTTTGTACCTGGGTTGCTTACAGTAGAATATTTAATGAGATATCAACATTGCACACATTTTTCTTCAATGCATTTACTATATTCTCCCACTTTTCTCTTTCTACTACTATAAATTTGTACTATAGAACTTTAGTATTTCTCAAAAAAAATACGTTATTTTAGGAGATAATTCAAATACGTGTGTACTCATGGTAAACTCATAACCAATAATTTTTTATTGCCAAGATATCATTCAGTGACCACACTATGAATATGTTCTGAAGATGTGTATTTAGAAATTGCTATGGATATATGGTTTATTTTATTAAAGCAGGACAATGCAAAATGGTAGATTGTCCAAAGACTAGTCCCACACTTTCAGTTAGTTTTAAAAGCCTTTTATATGAAGAACGTCTCATGCATTCAACATTAGAGAAAAGATATTATTTCCTTGCAGTCTGATACAGGTAGCTGTAAAATCAGTAAATTTTTAAGCATTTTACAATCATACCTAATGAATTTTTTTATTGTCCTACTTCAAATTAAGAGAAGTGTTCTATTTATTGTTTGCTTGCTCAGAAATATAATTATCTGCGCCATGGATGCGACCATCATACTCATGTATTTTTCAAAATTGAAACCGAATCTAAAGTTAGTTTAACCCGTTTTCTTCGCAGTCAACACCATGAAAAAGTCAATAGAGCTGTATATTGCACTACCAAACATCGAATTTATTGTTGAATGAAGTTGAAACAGTCAGACTTTGGATTTCATGGATTTTTCAGGATGACACTTTACTCCTTTTTCTTGATATATTGGAGAAATGAAAGAACAATGATACTCAAGTTCATACTATAGTGAGAGATGAAGCATAATGAACAACGAAGAAATAGCAACAGAGCTTTAAGATCATTGAAAGGTTTTTAGATAGTCACAAGAGTGGGAATTAGTTGCTGATCTCCTTAAGAATTATTGGCAATTGTGTTACTTGATAAATTACAAGATACACATACTTCCTACGTATCTAGATTACTTCCAACCAAAGGCTTGGCGATTGCAGCAAAGAGCAAGGAGAACCATTTCAACAAAATATCAAGGAAATGTTACCAATGTAAATATAACTATGATGGCAGACTTGTGATAGATGTTGAAGAAAACATTTGTTGTGAAAGGAAAAAAGAATAAACGAAGCCCATTCCATATATCAGATCAGATAAGGATTACGTTACGTTGTACGTCAATACAAGCGATCATAATCTGTGTGGGCATTTACTTGTTTGAACATTAGGTATCCATTAGGTTATTGGCAATCTGCCTGTCTCGCAAAGGTCTACCAATTTATATCGTTATTGGATTTCTACCAGCTTTATAAATTCTCTCCTCCTTTGGGCTGTATGTTTATTGAGAAGCTAGAAAACTGTTATACTGGATTTTTAACCTAATTGCATTTCAACCTATATCGACATGGATGACAGCTTTTTAAAATTAATTATTAAGTAAATCATATGTGGGTCGTTAATATTATTGAGTAAGTAGTTTCAATATGATACAAATATATCGGTCATGAAAAGAACTGGTATGCAGTCAAAGGAACGAACGAACGTCTGTTTCCTTCCTGCCTCTATTGACCAGCAGCGACATGTTACTATAAGGTTTGTCAAAACAACAGTTAGTAATGGAAGTCATTTGATGACAGAAGTCACATGCAAAGTATTCCAGGGTTGTATTGTCTAAGTGATCATCTAATAATAAGTTTGACAGTTCCAGCTCATAAATTTGATGTTTGACAGTAAATCGTACAGCTTTAGAACTGTAGAAGATAGTCTCATGTGTAGGGGTTATACGCAGTCAGACTCAGTTTCAGCAAGCAAAAATGCATAAGAATATCTTGGTCTCACCGATGACGCAGACATTTTTTTTTGTAGACCTAAGATATTATTTTACATCTTTCAGATAAAAACCTTCTTCTTTTTTGACATGCCCGCTTCATTAGTGGTTGGCATGGTTTGCACGTTAATATTCGAGCAGCCCGGAATCAATTTACAAAAATTATTCTTGCCACAAATATCACGTGGGCAAAAACGACAGAAGAGCCAATGAATTGATTAATTATAGTTCATTAATTTTATAGCTTATAATTTCTATTTATATATGATTAATCGTTAAATAAAAAATTGTATTTTACTTCAAAATAAAATGAAAAGTAATTGTTCTGTAGAAAATATAAAGAAATTTAGTTTAATTATTTTTATTTCTTTGTTTTTCTCAACCTTCCGTTTTAACCACAATTTACTATTCTGCCAGATTATTCTAGCAATAATAATTATGTTTGTGAAGTACCAAAATATCAATACATATATACCATTACCACACAACTCATTTGTACCCGTTTAGCAGTTGCAACGGATCATGATTACTAATAACTTTTGTGTAGAGCTCATTTCACATGCTATGGGTTATAGTTTGCCTTCTACTATTTTTCCACTCTTCGTGATTGGCAATATTGGTGCTCATAGTTTTCCAACGAAGACATTTTAAATATACGAGGAGAAGATAACAAACAGCAGCATCTTCTGTAGGTGGCAATCATGCAATATTTAATTCACCTTTGATATTTGAGTTTTTTTTTTTCAAGTAGAGTTATATCGCAGTCAGTAGGTCTAGAGTCTTTGTTTTTGGATTCCCACCGTACAATGATACCAATGCTTTGGTGCCAGTAACTGTGATTTTCTTTCTGTTCTAAACAGAGTAGCACAAATGCAAAATTCCTCATATTTTCAAAAATATAAAAATGCTTCAAATTTACCCAATAAGGAATTTGTGATATCGTATCCAGTTAAAGGATGTAAAAAGAAAATAATTTTATATTCCTTTTTGACAAGCACATATGTTGCATCGATTTAACCTCACGTTTTGTATCACTGAACGCAAACGACTGAAAACAAGTATTTTGTGTATTGTGGTAAATTAAAAATACCAGCGTTTGTCGTCAGAAGCAACTATAAAGCCGTGGGCACATTGTTCTGATGCCACGCCATGTGATGTAACGTCAGAAGGATCTGGCACCGTGTATTCTTATGTATTTTTATATATTGTGTGCTCTGACGCTATACCACGCCACGCTACGCGACTTTATTCGACGAGTTGCGAATCCCGACTTGTTAGATTTTCACTATGTCACATGGTGTAACGTGGTGTCGCGTGGTATCAATGTGCATCTGAATTTTATGTCACACACATAAAATGAGTGACAAAATTCATGAAATTTTTTAATGTTAGATGGAGACATTTTTATTTTTCGTATCTCAACACGGACCGAATGACTTATTTTACGATAAAATAAGGAATAGATTGTAACATTTCAATATATAAAGCCAATATGTCATAGAATAGTTAAATAATTAAATTATAACTGTACGAAAGTACAGTAAAGTGGAATATTTCAATCATCATTGTTTATTCATATTTATATTACATGAACTGTTTATTTTATTCAATTAATCTCCGTTTTTTACAACTGGAGTGCTCATCAAGGTGATGTGGCGTTGGTGGCTCGCAGTCTCTACTTTCTCTATTTTCTTCAGTTTCCTCAGTGTCTCCAGTTTCTTCTGCTTTTTAATTATCTTTATTAGATAGTTCAACTGTCAGAAAATTCTCTAAATCAATATCAATCGGTTCATCAATGTTTCTAGTTCGACCTTCGCAGGTGGTAAAAGTGATCAACAGCTCAGACCAAGGTTACGACTGCACCAGTTGCCCTTGCACAGATTTCGACAATTACAAAAGATCATCTGACTAATGCTGGTGGCGCTGCTTCTTTTCAGTGGTTACTGACAGTAAACCGTTGATAGTGCGCTTCCAACCCCCTCGGTTAATTCCGTGTTTTTTTTTCCGGTGATAAACTGTACACGCTGCCGTACGGCGATAAAATAACGGCGTACGGCGATAGCAGGGAACAAAGGAATTTTTGGCCTCTGCTTTTTTGAAACACAGAAATTGTATTATGCATTAACCAGTACCAGTGATAAAATGTAATGTAACGAGGCATCGCATGGCGTGGTAACAGTGTACACACAGAGTACATATCACATCACGTCGGGTAGCGTGGCGTGGCATCAGAGAAATGTGCCCCATGGTTTTCTTTTGCCAAAAGTGCTGTTTTTACCACAGGTTTTTACAATAACTGTATCAGCATTAGCTGTTGTATAAATCACAGTGTGACCATTCGCTCCTGTGTTTCCCAATCATGGTTATAAAGTACTGTTTATTTTCATTAGAAAGAAAGGTTCCTTTGCCAATAAGAAGTGGATAGCTCTTAGAAAATTTCACGGTTACTAATGATAAATATTTTTACACATTTAGTTTTATCTAGACTTTTAGTGTGCCAAAAAAATCCACCTATTTCATCTTTGTAAATAGGTATTTACTTATAAAAAGCATTATTAGACGTGAAATTTGTAACCACATACGACTTTCCTTCATTTTGATGCTTTTTCAAGATGGCGGTCAAAAAACACATTTTTGTACATTCAGATTTTTGTAGATTTTTAGTATGTCATAAAGATACCTACCAACAACGAACTAAAAAATTCAAACTCTGTCCTTGTGGAAATTAATTCATTCAAAAATCTATATCTGCTGTACTATCAGGATAAAAGCAAAAAACTGTCGTATCAAACTGAATAGATATAAAATGTTTGCCTCGATTGAACCCTTTAACTTCTGCTTCTCATAAAAATAGCACAAATTAAGTTTGACTTTTATTAATCACTTTCTATATTCACAAGCTGCAGGATTTTACTCGTACTTCGGCTTAATCACTATCACTATTCAGAGCACTTACAATTCTCTTAACTTTAATAACCATCGAAATTATAGTCTAAACTGACTAAACTAAAACCAAATATCGAGAACGTCTCAATTTTTCTGGGCAATTCCAGGGTAAGTACGCCATTCATTCAGCCGCAATTTGATGCTTGCATAAATTAGCATGAATTTGAAAATAAAATAGTATTTATTTTTTGTTTTTGTTTAGCTATAATAATTATTTTAGTAGGTAGTGCACTAAATTTAATTTTTAAAATAATCAAGTAATGCTTAATAATATTGTAACCTCGAAATTAGGTTATCGTTGAAACACGTCACGTAGACAAACAACTTTATTGTCACTCTTGATTATACAAGAAATCTGCTTCAACAAATTCACAACTGTCAAATGCTTTACTTTGACGTTTCAGTCATTCGCGTTCGACTGCTCAATATACTGCAGCGGCGAAATGATCTGCTTATATAGGTTTTAGAGTTCTGGAAGTTTCTGCGATCTCGAGAACGTGTCGAGAAACAAATAGAATATAGCCGGGAATATTCCGGAAAACGTCAAAATAAAGCCATCACAAAATTATAATTTCTAACATAAAGAGAAACGCAATTTACACTCTAACGAGGTAGGTGAACTTTAATTATAAATTGAATTAATTGAATAATTATAAACGTAAACAGGAACATAATTAACAAACCAAAGAGGTAGGTAAGCCTTCGTAACAATATTATATGTATAAGACTAAATCAATTGAAAATTTATTAAAATTATTTTACATACTGTAAAAATTTACTTCAATTCGTTCTTTGTAGTATTTTTAGGGGAAATATTCACATTTGGTTACATGGGATGCACAAAGCTGGTCATAATAAAAAGGAAGAAATATATATTATAATTCTTTAATGAGAATAAAAAAATATTTATTTGAAATAAAATGAATTTTATCTTTTTTACCATGTATATTTTTAATTCACTCAATTTTTCCACACTGACCTCTAAAATACAGCATGAACATCTTTTCCAAACACTAAAGAATATTTTTGTGTACATGGTGTAACTGCGACATTGTTTTCACGCCAAATTTACGCCTTAAAGTAAGAAATAAAATAGATAATTTATTTTTAATGAATCTATGATCCTTTAAAAGCTAGACAATAGACATTTTTTTGATACTTTGATTGGCGTTACATGTATAAATAAATCAAAATAAAATATTGGAGTACGTATACTACTTGCCTATAAGATTATTAACTTTTTAACAGCTTAATAATAGTTTACTTTTAACATTAGTCATAAATTGCTGTTTTTGTTTATTTAATCATGGCACTGTAATTAATAATCTTTATATTTATTTTTTCTCTGAAATTCCAAAATAATATCAAATTTTAATACTGACAATATTTTGTAATAAATAGTAGGCCATTAAATTGAAGTAGATACATACACAATGGATAGAAAGATAGACCTCATTAAGACATCCAGTTTGAAAAAATAAATATACAGGGTGAGTCATTAATAATGGTTCATAAGTTAAGGGCAGACTGTTAACGTCAAAATAAAACGATTGAGCCCAACATGCTTTATTCAATTGTTGTTCTTTTTCAGTTTATAGGGTGTTGTTGCGTCCGCATAAAACAAAATTTAATATTTAAGTATTATTATATAAAATTAATTATACAGGTATTTTTGTGTAGGTAATTAATGATATAAATATATTTTATTGAGAAATTTGTTGTGTCGGTAGGTTTTGTTGTCGCGGTTTCTTGTTTTACTTTTTCTACAAGTTTTTTTTTGTTCGCGAGGAAGGGTTGCGAGCGACACTTCGAAAACCGATTCGCGACGGTACACTTGTAAATTTTCGTTATAATCACTATCAAAGAAGACGGATGTGTTAAGAACGTTTACCACCATCGATTGCACCAATGGTAAGTCGTTTTGCAACCCGTCGTCTTTATTTGTTTTATTTCATCATTTTTTTATTTATTATTCATACAGTCTACTAAAATTCAAATCAGGTGTTAAAAAAAGGTTTTCGATTTTTTGCTATATTTTAAGATGGACCAATTGTTTTGAAAATTTGTAGTCTTATGTTTTTTGAGGTGACAATTATGAATATGCAAACAGTATTGAGGTCACGATAGGGGGCGCTAGTTATACTGTACTGTCGATGTAAAAATATGTAATAACTTTTCGTATTTCACACTTTTGAATGTTTTAACAACAAACTATTAAACTACCTTCTGAAAAACTGAACTGAAAATTTTATGCATATCTTAACAAATTATTAATCATAAAAGATTCTCGAAGTGACTACCAACGACTTCAATGCACTTTCTTACCCTCTTACTTAAATTTTGTCTGACGTTGAATAAAGTTCTATGTTGCTTGACAATATTAACCGATTCTTCAAGAAGCAGTGGCAAGACATTAATTAGAAAATTTAAATAATTTTCTCCGTTAAGTGGACGTGGTACTACGAACGGCCCCACAATATTATCGGAGAGAATTCCACACCAAATATTGATAGAGAACTCTTGCTGAAAATGTACTTCTCCTGACAGATAAGGATTTTCTAATTCCCAAGAATGACTAAGTATTTCTTCAATTAAAAATACCTCGACGGATAAATGTGGCTTCGTCTGTAAATAATATTTTATTATAATATGTTGGGTCATCCTTTTTTTGTTGGCGAAGAAACTGCGCAAACCGTAACCTAGCTAGAGGGTCTTGTAGCGTTAAATGTTGAACTGGAGTAAAATGATAAGAATACAATTTTTCTTTGTGGAGTATTCTGCTAAAAGATGACTGACTGATGCTAGTAGTTGCTGAAATTTGACGTGTGCTTGTACATGTGTTTTCAGCAATTCGCACTAAAACATCATTTTCTTGGTCCGCTGTTAATGTTTTCGGCCTTCCAATGTATCTTTTCGTGCGAAATGATCATGTTTCACCTAATATGTCGTACAATCTCTTAAATAGTCTATGATTAGGTTGTCTGTTATCTCGATATAATTTCAAGCATCTCACTGCTGCACGGCGACCACAAAAATACATAATATGTTTCTCATTTCAATGTTCGAAAAGTTATTATGACGAGGCATTTTAAATATAAAAAAATAGCAATAAAAAACACTACTGCCTAATCTATGAATTGAGTGGCATTAAAAGAAATAATGTGGTATTGTAATGACAGCTGTTTACTTATTATTTCCGCGCCTACTACTTTGGAAAATAATTTTCTAATATAACTCCAGCCGAATCTCAAAATCTTAAATCGTTTGTTTCTCGAAAACGGTTGAGATTATTGATTTGTAACAGGTATACCTTTTCTATTTTGAATTGAACGTAGTTCAATAGTTTCTTATTAAAAAATTCAAAAGTATAAAATACAAAGAGTTAGCCACATTTTTACATCAACAGGACAGCATAACTAGCGCCCCGAGTCGTGACCTCAACACCATTTGCATATTGATAACTGCCACCTCAAAAAACATAAGATTACAAATTTTCAAAGCAATCGGTCCATACGGTCTTAAAATATAGGTAGTAAAAATCGAAAACATTTTTTCAAGTTCATCACCCTGTAGAATGAAAATGAACGACAATTGAATAAGACATGTTGGGCTCAATCCCTTTATTTTGACGTTAACAATCTGCCCTTAAGCTATGTATCATTATTAATGATTCGCCCTGTTTATAAGGTAATGTAACTCGATTTGAAAAAAATACATGTGCAACATCAGCAGTTGGTTGATGAATTGATTTCCTTTTTTATTTTTGAAACAATTATATTTGTTTTATTAAAAAAATTATACAAATAAGTAAATACAATATTAACAGTAATATAAAAACTGGTTCTATGAATTCTTCTGTTGCTGCTTACAACGTAATTGTGGTAGAAACATTTTTTGTAAATTAATGCCAGGCTGCTCAAATATCAACGCACCAACAATACCAACTAATATGGATACAGGAGCATCAAAAAACAAGAAGGATTTAACCTAAAAAGTATAAAGATTTTATCAGAATATTAGGTAAAATTATATTCCAAATTTTTATTAAGTACCATTTGAATAACTCCATATTCCATCATATAATATGAACCCGTTCCTTTACTAAATACAATTAAAGTCTGGAACACATATGTACAAAATGAGAAATTGCTCATTAGTACCACAAATTTGTTTTCGAAAATGTATTTCATGACACCTAAAAAAAAATACTGTAAAATTAGAAGAAAACTTAAATTAATAAATACTCGTAATTATGTCTAATTAGAAAGCATTGTCGGCATGAATTTTAACTCGGCAATCGATTCTATAGAATTATTCTAAAATACTGTTTGCTTAGAAACATATAAATTACTTATCATTTTGGAGTTTCTAAATTTTAATAACATCCATTCTTCCACGTTAAATTACACATTTATACAGGGTGATTCTTAACCTATACGCATAAACTTGGAAAATTATAGCTGAGGACAAATAGTGAAAAAAAAATGTTTTAAATTATTTTTATTTTCAAAAGCATACAAAAAATTGTCTGGTGAAATTTTTGTTTACAAAAACTAAAAGTACTAAAGTAAACAAGTCAGGAAAATATGTTTGGTATGTATTTGTATCAGTACTTGTGCATGAGGTACGGTCTCGTCTTCTTGTTCGCAATCCCTACAAAGAGGTGTTTCACACTTCTTCATATAAAACAAGTGCTTCCTTAGCCAACAGTGTCCAGTTTGAATACCTGTCACTAGACGAAGATTCATCCTGATCATAGCTTGGTATTTTTTGGCTATATCCTAGCTGAGGTCTTCTGAATTCTTTGTGGGTGTTCTTCTTGATAATTTCAATAAAAGCTGACAGCAGAAGCATACTGCAAAGACCAGGTCCAAAAGTACTGAGACCCAATGCACTCCTGGCCAGCTGATCATCTGTTTTATTGCTATAACATCGCTCGTGTCCCTTTATCCAGCATACAGATATGGTATTCTCGGTTGAGGCCACTTCCAGTGCTTGATGGCACTTCCATTCTGATCTAATTGTTATCTCATGATTATATAAGATCAGTACTGATTGTCTACTATCTGTGCAGATTCTGATGGTTTTGCCTGTTATATGCATACGGATAATTTCCTTGGCGGTTATGATTATACCTGCTAGTACCGTTTGTCCCACGGCTTATCCATTGCCCACTGATATCGAATGTGCAGTGATCTGGAGTAGATTTCACATCCTGCACCTTCCTTTCTTTTTGATCCGTCAGAAATGATATTGATTACATCCTCGCGGGCGGTCCCCTCATTTTTATAATTACCGTGTAGGGTCTGTCAAAAGTAACTGTGGGAGAAAAACTGTTAGAGACTGCCTGCAGAAGAGTCATCCTTCTGACAATCCCATTCCACTGGCGACTTCTAACCTCCCCACATCCTACATCTGGTATAATAGCAGTATACATGAGATGAACATAGTTGTCACAGCCACTTCCTTTAGATAAATATCCAAAGGTGACAGACATAGCATTACCTCCATTGCTACGGTGGGCGTAGTTCGCATAGCTCCAGTTATGCTCAAGCAGGCAATCCTTTGTACCTGACTGAGCGTTTGATTGTCGTCTGTTGGACTTTCGGCTACCAAACGACAGCAGCATACACTAACATTGGTCTCTCCAAATAAAGATTCCATGTTAGCTTTGGATCAGGTGTGACTTCAGAGTACTTCACATCCGATGCAAAGCTTAACGTAGTGTTTAGTAGAGTTGGTGCCCTTATTGGCGTCATTTTCCTCTTTCTTGTGAAGTGAACCATTTCCGTTCTAGTGTTGACAGACCATGGTTCTCACATTATTTTTCGACAGTTCTTAGGGCCGTTTGCATTGTTTAGCAAAGGATATCCTTGAACTTTCCACTAATCAACATAGTGAGATCATCGACATAAGCGATGGTATAAATATTAATTTTCAAGTTGAGGCGGCACAGGAGACTTTCCAGAATAAAATTCCATGACAGTGGTGATAGAACACTTCCCTGCGGGCAGCCTCTTGCCACAATTCCTCTGACGGAGGCATCCCCCACACCGATTTTTATAGCTTTTTTAGTGAGTATATTTGATATCTAGTTACAAATGGTGGGAGAAACTCCCCTCTCCACTCTTAGCAGTACTTTATTATCAGTTGTGGTCCTATTCGAGTTAATTTTCATACTATTATAAAAGTATGACGCATAATTTTTCAAACGAAGAACTTATGGACATGATATTGGCATATGGGTAGTCGCATCAAAATTAAGTGGCTACAGCTCAACTTTATGCCCAAAGATTTTCCCAAAGATATCATTCGAGGCGTTTGGTTTAGCGGGGTAGAAAAATTGGCAAGACTAGGGCAACATGGAGAGACTACACGTAGGCAAATTGTGAATCTCAAGGAAGAGATTTTAAATGCCGTCTAGGATTAGCCTGGTACCTACAAGCACTAGAACTTTTACAGCGCAATTTGGTATATCACAGTCCACAGTTTGGCGAATGTTAAGGCAGGACTCATTTTACGTACAGCGAGTATCTGCCTTACTTCCAAAGGATCTTTCGCTGCTTCGAATGAGGTTTTCCGAGTGCTTGTTACATCAGCAGCACTTAAATCCAATATTTGCCATTAACATATTAGTTACGGATGAGGCAATTTTGACACGTAATGGTATGCCCAATTTTCACACCACGTAGTATTGGGTATTGAAAAATTCGCATGTCACTCGGCGAACACACTTCAAAGAACAATGATTTTCAGTAAATGTGTGTGGGCTGGAATTATGAACGGAGTACTTATTGGTCCTTTCATACTGTAAAATCGGTTAACTGGTGCTCTTTATTTATAATTCAAATTCTTTTATTTTTATTTCAAATAATTTGGCACCTCCGTAACTGGAAAACATTTTTTTCACTATTTGTCATTATTTGTCCGCAGCTATAATTTCCCAAGTTTATGCATATAGGTTAAGAATCGCCTTGTATATTTACCGTGTAACAGTAGCTAAATTAAAAAAATAACAAGTTCTTTAGTCGTAGTTTTGTTATTATATTACTAACGTCAATTAGGTAATTTAATTAGTTGATAAAACGTAACATGTAAAAGTGGAAGCTGCTTGTACCTCCAATATTGTGTGACATTCCCAGAATACCAATTCCAATGCCACAAGAAAATAAAGGCTTTACTAAGGGACCTAAGATTGCTGCAGTTATTCCTTTGGTCTGCTTCCCTGATATGAAAACAGCTGCAGAAGGTAAGGCAAAGAACATCAATAGACACGACAGCGATATAACCTAAAAAAACCTTATACAATCTTTTGTAACATTAATACAATTATTATGATATTTTCGGAAATAATATATCCTTTTTCAATTCAAATTAAAAGAAGAAATCTACATAGATACTGTTTTACACTGCGCATCCCTTCGGTGACAATTTCACATTCGCGTCCGAGTACTTCCTCTGCAGTGTTGTCTTTTACATTACCTGACCTTAATCCGCGCGTTTTCTTAGGCTCGATTAAGGCTGGGATTTTGTATACATATTTTTACCGTCTAACAGGGCTTCACGCGAGGACACAGAACTCCAAGAAAATTGAAATAATTGGTTATTATTATATATCAACGTATTCACAAAGGTTCCCGCTAGTGCGTGAGATAATTTTCATTGCTCATAAAATCACAAGAATAATTAAAATAAATGTTAAAATACCTCAATTTTAGCCACACAGCTACTACGCCAATATGTCGCAATTACGGCAAAATTATCACAGCCACAGCCACCAAATTACTTCACTCACTAGCCAGGACATTTAGGACAACTTGTGTTTCACTTTCAGATTAATATTTATTGGTAATTTTACATTTTGTGTCCTCGAATAAAATCATAACATATATCACGGCTTCCATTTTTATGTACGTCAAAATGCACGATAAACTTCAGGGAACCTTGTGGTTCGGGCCTGTACGGTTTGTATACTGTCTCATAGACCTCGTTGATTCGCCGTTTCGCTCACTCAGACTATGCAATTTCTTTTCTACAAAATCCCCGCCTTAAGCTGTTCTGTTCTGGTACCTCAGAACTAGGATCTCCGGTGAAGTCTTCCAGCAAATTGATCGATACCAAAGAACACGGCCGTACATCCGTCTCAATGTCGCCACTAAGTTTCGGGGTACAGGCATCACCACGGTCTCTTCAGGTCATGGTTATATAAAGAAACTATTCTAGGATCTGTTTTTCCCATTTTCCTATTCTAGACAAAAACCGAGATCCAATTTTTATACACAAATATGGCTTCTTTGACTGCTAAATTAAATGATTTTCATCTTGTATTCAACACATACAAACCTGCGTGCATTTTATTTACGGAAACATGGCTATCACCAAATATCCTAGATTCACTTTAACCGGTTATAATATTTTCCGCTGTGACAGAATAAGTGGAAAACGGGGTGGAGATACTTGCATTCCTCTCAACAATATGACCAGCGAGTACAAAATCAACAAATCAAATAATGTTTCAAATTTAGAGCCTATCTTCTTATATCTAGTCCAGCTTTCTCTTTTGTTATTGATTGTGTTTATCGCCATCCTAAGTCTAACATTGAAGACGATTTAGTTTTATTGAAGCATAAAAGGCAACACTTAATACACCGGTTGCATTGTGTTTGGAGATTTTAACTATTCCGAAATAGTATGGCCCCTTGCCCAATACAAGCAAATAATTATTCTTCTTCTTTCTTTGTTGTTTTTCTTGTCGTCTTGTTTTCCCTTCCAAATATATATCAACTCTTTAAAGAACGTACCAGATACCGCATTCACCAAACCCAATTTCTTTTAGATCTCTTAATAACGAATTAACCTAACTTAATAAACCATTTCTGTTACCTCTACCGAAATTTTTAATAGTCCGCGTATGAAACACGTTAGTTATTTGAGAATTGTTACAGGTTTTTATTAATTCTTCTTCTTTAGCACTATTAATCGCATCTTTTAATTTACTAAAGTTTCTTGTTTATATGATGGTTCTCAGTTCGCTATTTGTTAACCCGTTCGAAAAGGCATTTATAGCCAGAACTGTCACAGCATTATCATCTCCCGCTTTGGCCAAAGTTAAATTTATTAATAATTGTTCTACACTTTTGGCATTTTCATTTAATGTTTTATTGTCTTGCTTCACAGATTTTTTCCGGGAAGAATTCATTATATTATTATTATTATTATTATTAAACTAAAGGGAATGAGCAGAGGCCAAAACCTATTATGCTCAAATTACAAAGGCAATTATAACATATTTAATAAGGTGAAACATTAAAAGTAAGTATAACATCTTAATCGATTAAACACTACAATTGAAACATCATATCAGTTCATTCTTTTTAAATGTGTCATATTTATGCTTAAAACTGTTAACACTTCCAGTAGTTACAACATCACTAGGTAATTGATTCCATCGGTTAAACACTCTGTTTGAATAAAAACTCTGTACCCCGTAAGCGGTCATCTGTGTTTAATGTCAGAAACGCACCAATTTCTTGATTGAAAAATTATGTAACAATTTGTACGTGAAAATCATATCACCTCTAGATCTGCGTTCGGAAAGTAGTGGGAGATTTAGGATTTGTAGTCTCACATGATAAGTATGATTCCTCAGAGTAATCACTTGTCTACTGCATTTGCGTTGAACATTTTCTAGTAGGTTAATGTCTCTAATCAATCGAGGTGACCATATGATACCAGCATACTCCACCACAGGCCTTACGTAGGATTTAAATAGAAGGGAAAACAATCTGGGGCTAGGATTTTGAAATGCTTTAAAAAGTATGTAGGATCTTTGATTAGCTTTTTTGTAATTTTGGAAATATGTGTGGACCAGGAAAGATCTGTAGTTATTTTAAAACCTAAGTCATTCTGTTAAGCTACTGCTTTAACTGGGGATTCATCAATGGTGTAATAGTTATGAGGATTTTGTTGCCCATGTGAAGTACAGTGCACTTATTCGAATTTAGAGGAATTAACCAAGTTTTACACCAGCCATCAATCGCTGTGAGATTTCTTTGAATGGTGTTGTGCTGTTCTAGTGGATTTCCATATAATTTTGTGTCGTCAGCATAAAAACTATGAGGGATAGTTATGAGGTCATCAAGATCCGCCGAATATAACAGAAACAAAAGTGGTCCAAGAACAGAGCCTTGTGGAACCCCGGACCTTACTTGATGCCAAGATGAATAATCTGATCCGACACGAACAGAAAAAGTTCTATTGGACAAATAGTTGCAAATCCATGAGTTCAGCTCACCTCGAATTCCTAAATGGTCAAGTTTTAAAAGAAGTCTATATCTGGGAACTTTGTCGAAGGCTTTGGAAAAATCCATATAATTGAATAGCATCGATTAATTGTTTGATAACATCTTCAGTGTCATCCATTGTAGGAAATGAAGATGCTGCCGTTTTTAAATCTAATTTCTCACCCATATTTGAACTATTTCCAGCTGTTTCTACCAAATTTCTTTCAATTTCGATTTCACACGTTTTAGACAACTATTTCTTCTAATATATTTACTAAAATATTACTAGACTTAACAATACTATTTTCAATTGCCCTAACATACTCTTTTACTTGTTTAAGTTCCTCAGGTTTCCTAGATAGCTTATTATATTCCTCTCTTAATTCAGTAAAACTATTTTCTAATTGCCTATTATCAATTTATGTACTCTATCCAACGATTCTCGACGATGCTGGAGTTCTTTCTTAATATTACCTTGAAAGCTCCTTAACTGTTCGTATAACCGGATGAACTGCTGCAGTTCCTTATTCATCAGCCGCAATTAGTTCTCACTCACATCGACACTTACATTCTCGGTTACACTTCACTCACTATACACTCTGTAGATTCTGACTTCTGGTAATTTCTCCAACGTTTTCTTGACTTGGAACCAACAGAACATCATTATAATTGCAACAATTAGTTCTCCTAGCACTATTATTAATATCTGCTGCCCTAGTGATACTCCATTAAACGTGTCATTCGTTACACTATCACTATTTCCTGCTTGACTTATAATAACTTCCTCTTTGGCTGACTGCTACCCAATTTTTTCCACTTTTATAACTTTTATTTTTAATTAGAATTTACCAAACTTCCACACCGAACTAGCAGGATCGCCATGTAATGTCCCTGCTACTAGGGCTCAGGTTAAGCAACAAAACATTAGATTGTTGTTTAATTAATAGTATTCTAATATGTTCTTTTCAAATTATTCATATGTATGTATAACTATTTTCGTTTGTTTTGTTTTAAATTTTAAATTGTTAATATTGTTTTGTAATTCTTAGCTCTTGCTTCCTATTGTAGCCCTGAAGAAGATTTAAAATAAATCGAAACGTTGGCTTAGTTACAAAATCTAGACCTTTAACTATATTGTCCTGTTTTCCAATTATTCCTTCCTAAATACAAGTTTAAGAATATTAGCAATATATCATAGATAATAAATATCGCTACAATATTCTTAATTTAGCTATTACTAAAGTTGAGGAACAGAATGATCTTAGTGTTATAGTATTTACCGATTTAAAGTGATCTAAATATATCTCGCATTAAGAAAGCAAATTAGCAAAATTTATCTTATATCAAAATCATTTGAATTCATGAACCTCAAAACATTTACAAAATTATATAAATCATTAATTGATCCACTTTTAGAATATGCTGTTTTGGAGCCCTAACCTGGTTAAAGATTGGCAGCTTCTGAAAAGTGCTCAATGGTGTGCTATAAGAATGATCTGTCGCATTTGCCTTACCATGAACGTCTCAATTAATTGAACTTAACAACTCTTAGTGAATTTCGAACGCGTGGAGACTTAATATACACTTGCAAAAACTAAATAATTGTTTCTCTATCTAATTTATTTGTGTTAAATACTGACAACAGACTTCGTGGACATTCTATGAAACTTAGGAGAACTTTAAAACAAATGTTCCTCAGAATATTTTATTTAACCGTGTATTTCATCACTGGAGCTCTCTCTTGCCCAGGGTAGTTAATGCACTATCGATAAATTGTTTCAAAAACAGATATGATGAATTTAATAGCAGTAGTTCCGTTCCAGGTGAAAATTTTTATTTTAAGTTTATTTTTATGTAATAATAATTTCTATTATTATTTACACTTACTTTATTATTGACAATATTGTGCTGCTTATTTCTAGTATACACAACTCCTAACCATATCCCCACAATGCTTGTGGTCCAACTGGAATATGTTGAACTGTATAAGATCTTCAAACTATCTGATCGGAGCAACGCGTATCGTCTTATTGAGCTGTGAACAAGGTTGAAATTTATATAATTGCATTAATTTATTCAGCTAAAAGTTATATATATTAACAAATCAACATTAATTGAGCCATACAAAAAGTAACAATATGATTTTTATTAAATGTTTATACAATAAAGTATACTATGAGAATTACATTACATTACATTACATTTCTTAAGTTTTCAAGTCTTGCAGTTACTATTAAGAGCTTGTTAATCTGACTGAAGTTTTTAGTCAATAATTTAATTTATACTTACTTCGAAGTTGCCCTAAAAACAACATCCATGTTATTTGAATATATGATTAATCCATACAAGAAATATGAAATAAAAAATATAAAGCTAAGTACTTTCCATTCATTCAATTTCAGTTTTAGAATTAAATAAATTGTGACTATTGCCATAATATACAACTGAAAATCAACTGAAAGGTACCATGTCGGAGGATCACACTGCAAAAAGTGTATTACTGATAATACAAACATAAAATTACCGCCTGCTTACCATATCTTTAAAATATAAGTTATTATTTAAAAAGAAAAACGTTTGCCACCAGTTTTCTATGCAAGGCCTTTGTAGAAAATCAATATTATCAAATGTAACTGGCCCTTCAAATAACCTCCTGCACAATGAAGATCTCAATATAAGTATCATCAACGTAGAACATAATCCAAGCCTAAAAGAGAAAAAATACAAATACAGGGTTATTCACGACTGTCTTAGGCTAAAGGATACAGGGTGTCTGTGAAAGGTTGGAAAATCTCGAAGTTGGAGATTTTTGTGACCAAAATAAGTCGATTAAGCTAAATATGCCTTATCATAATGTTGCTGGTTTCAAGAATACAGGTCATTCAATGCTAGAATTTTATTCTGAAATATCTCAATAACTTTCAATCCTGTTGGAGTATTAAAAAAAATTGGCACAATTATGTTAATAAGAATTTTTAACTAATTTTGGCGTTGCTTATACAGGGCGTCAGCTATGCGCTGTAAATATATACTCCATAATTAAGTATTTCAAAAATATTACAATTTTCAGCTTGACAATTTAATTTCATAACAACGGAAATCATAGTAACGCTATGTGCAGATATTTGACAAAACCACTTGATTAATCCGTTATAATTGGTAAAACACAGGTTACGGGTTTCCACCATAGCCATGAAATAAAAAATAATAGGTATTCAAATGATAATTTAAAAAACTGTAAATAATTTGCTTCACATTAGCCGTCAAGACGCATTAATTTAGTTTAAGATTTACAAGTTGCTAGAAAACGAAATGCATTGAAATTTGTATATGCAAATATCTCGATAACCAAGCGAGATATCGAAATCGAACAAGAGTAATTGTTTTATGAAACAAAGCACGTTTTTTCTTATTTTCAATACATGATGTCCGTATTTCTAAATACAAAAAAAAAACCTACCCTTTTTATCAAAGAAACAGGACATAACTCACGCCCTGTATAAGCAACGCCAAAATTAGTTAAAATTTCTTATTTGCCGTACCAAAAAACATAATTGTGCCAAGTTTTTAATACTCCGACAGGTTTGAAAGTTATTGAGATATTTCAAAATAAAATTCTAGCACTGAACGCCCTGTATTTTTGAAATCAGCAACATTCGGATAAGGCATATTTCGCTCAATCGACTTATTTTGGTCACAAGTATCTCCAGCTCCGAGATTTCCCAACCTTTCACAGACACCCTGTATACAAGGTGTTCCGAAATACATGCAACCTAGAGCAATATTAAATCCCTGAAGACAAAATAATGCGATGTAGCAAAACTTACCTTAGTCAAAAGGTGATGGTAAAAAAGATACAGGGTGTGGGATATATTTTCAATATTTGTTTTTTCAAAATATTTGCATACGTGCCACTTATGGCACATCATAAATTTTAAATTTTTTAAATGGCTAAACTTTTTTGTGGCCCAGCGTATTCATATGATTATTGACAATCGATTCTCGTAAGGAATAACCATTTTCGAAATAACTTAATTCTGTTCGAAATAGTTAGTGCAGCGAGTAAAAACCGTTTTGTTTTCAGTTGAAGCGTCTTGAAAATACTGAAAAATGTTATTTGAAATAGTTATTTAGAATGGAAAATTATGACGACGTGCAAAATTTAAAGAACGCCCTGCTTTGGTGAAACCATGATTGCAAATTTATACAGGGTTATAAAATCCTTATATTTTCCGAGTAAAAATTATTGAAGGTGTAATATTTTCAACCTTTACATCGCTGAGTTACTGTAGTCTCTAGCCCGGCCATTTCGAATATTGAAATCTGATTATAGTAGATATTAACGTTTTTGTGTGCGAGTATTTACATTAGTAAAACAACTCAGGATTGATGGATATCGTTTTAATTTATGGTGAAATGAAAATGATTGCAAGTGTAGTGCAACGCGAGCGTGACAGTTGATGATTTAGGCAAACATATCAAAGCTACTGCCAATAACTTACGAGTTCAAAACGGATAAGAAGTAGAAACATTTGTGTCAGTTTGAAGAAATTGGGTAAGACGGGTCTAAAATTTTATTGTTGTAACATCAACTGTCAAACTATTTTATTAATTGAAACTACAAATTAATTATATTAATAATTAATAACAATAGCTGCAAAAGCAGTTGAATTTACTGTATAAAATAGGTGTTGTATGTATGTAATTGTGTGGAGGTGCAGCGGAAATTGCTTTCCAGTGCAGCACTTAGGCCCTTGGGCCCTTTGTACATCCTCCAAACTAAGAGAGTTCTTCTTTCAAACCATCCAATTAATATGGATGGCTCGGTGGCAAAGTCTCTTACAGATTATATGTGTGATAGTATGGGTCCGAGTTACAGAGATTTTTTTTGCTCTGTCCTCATTTCCATTTATCGGGGGTCTTATCCTGCCACACGTGCGTGCGCGTGCGGAGCATGTTGGGTGCCCAGGCCCCAGGCGGACTGCCACAGTCTCGGCCCAGGTTTGGTCTTCCCATCCAAACTCAGCCCCGCGTCCACGCTTCCTTAACCGGAGAGATCGATCTCCCAACCAAGCAACCGCACCGGCGGAACATGGTGAGCGGCCAGACCCCAGACCTCGGGCGGACTAAAGTCTCAGCCCAAGTTTGGTCACCCATCCAAATTCCGGCCTGCGTCTACGTTGCTTAACTTGAAAGATCGACATCCCAGTCGGTCAACTCGGACAGGCGACCCCTAAAAAAAAAAATAGGTGTTATAAAATGTTTATTTCTTTCCTTGGGAATTACTTTCAATTTTTTGTCCGGTCGCCGATTGCTTGCTTGGTCACCTTATCACATTTTACAGTGGACCAATTTCCAGTACCGCGCGGAAGTGTATTTTTACATTGTATTCGAACTGCCCTTTTTGATTTTTTTACAGAATTTTATTTGTAAGAGTACCCTGTACATTCACAATTTTTTTTTAGATACATTCTGAATCACTGTAGATAACGGTTTCATCAAATCTTGTCGATCTTCTTGAAATGCTTACGCGTCATCATAATTTTCCATTCTAAATAACTATTTCAAGTGAGTAGTAGTTTTCAGCATAAAACGCATTTTACCTGAAACCAAAACAGTTTTTACTTGGTGCTCTCAATATTACAAAATAAATTATCACAAACATTGTTACAAATAGGATTATATCGACAACGGTTACTCCTATAGACAACAAGGTAGACCTCTTTTCAGATAAAAAAAGGGTGGAGAATCGAATGATTCAGATGAATGATGAATGAGTCAGATGAATACACTGAGCCCCAAAAAAAGTTCTTCCATATAAAAATCATAATGAGCCATAAGTTGTTCCCTTTATTAGTGACGTTAAAATTAGAAACAAATTTGAATTTCTCGAGTCCAAAACAACCTGATCTCCAAAATGTATGCAAATATTTCGATTTTCTAAATAGTTATGTCCAATTAATTTTGGGATACCCTTTAGAGAACCAAGTTAGACACAGATTTGAGAATTGCTGCTCAAGATATTTTTGTTACAGATGTTTTTAAAGAAAATATTTTTAATTTTTCACTACTTCCAGAAACACAGAAAGATATTTTTGGTTAGGCAAACTTAGTTTCAAAATAACCCTTGACTGATCCGTTTGGCGGAAGGGCTTATTTAATTAATCTTTATTATTTTTCAGAAGTGTGTCAAAAACCCAATAAAACTAAAGAAAAACTAAAATTATGCCACAAATAAATAGCTTCAGACAATACACAGAAAGTAGTAGACAACTTTCAAATTTCAAATTTACATCCGGTATAATGGATTGATTTACCTAAAATATCTGTTGATTGAAAGATAAAAGGCTTGTTGTACGGTAAATTCTCCTTGTTCTTTGACAATATTGTATATTTGAAATGTCAAAATCCATGATGATATGAGAAGAAAGATCTGCACCAAGAAAATATCAAGGATACATAGTTTTTGCATCAAAGAATTTTTGATTATCTGTAAAAAAAAACAAAAGCCGATTAGAAACAGGCAAATTTTATTATCAAATTTCCATTTATTACTTACAAAAAATGTAGTTGCTTAAAATGTATTAATTATTGCAGAACTAGTGACAAATTATTATACCCAAACATAATTTGAAAAATTTTTAGTTAAAATTAATAAAATGGTTAAATTCTATAAGCAATGTTGCAACCAACCGATTATTTTCTTCAAGCATACAAAAAGCAAAAGTAACATTTTTTCTTAAAATCCCCAAAAATAAAATAATTCAAGGATTCCATATGAAATAGTTTTTAATCTATTAATTTAAAATCACTGACGATTTATGTTAGTTTAGTTAACCAAAGGTTGGTTCCTTGTTTAGCTTCATCATTAATTGTATATAGTATACATAATTATTGCTTGTTTGATGCAAAAAAAGCTGTCACTTCGATTGTCGTTATGAAAACAATTTATATAACAATACAATAATAATAGTTTAAATTGGTCCAAAAAACAGACTCATTTTACCTTTTCACTGTATTCAGGATTTGAAAGATAAACTAAGCCGTAACTCAGTTTGGTATGTAGAAATATTATAAAAAACATCGTGTAAAAACGAACTCCCTGGACAGATTTCAACTTCTTGTAATCTTGACTGCCATCTACCTTAAGCAGTTTTTCCCAATTTGATACCAACGAGAAGCATATCAGTACTTTACTACCTAAAAAAATAACTTAAGTTTGTAAACGCAAATCTTTATACATTTTATAATAAACATTATTGAAATTAAAATATGGATAAAGCAAAATACATAAACATGCATGCATAAAATTTTGGGCACGTACCTAATATTATTTTTTAAACTTTTTAAACCAACTTACCCGTATTTTCACGTTTACCTGTGTATTTTCTTTTCCGTATGTCGTATAATGTAGCATACAAAATTAAAAATATGTAAATCCCTAGAAAAATCCTGGAAGAAAATATTTTCTATGCAATTACAAAATATGTCGAGTCACTAATATAATGAATTAGTTTGTCTTTGTGATGATTATTTTGTCTTTGATTATGTAATTCTACAGCAAAATAATTATACTCGTAGCAAACTTACAGGAAAAATTTGTCATAAGAAGATATTTTATAATCTCTTGTGGTACAAATTATATCTTCTACTTGAGAAATTAAATTACTTCTCTTTAATTCTTCATTTACACGTAATTCGGTAAATTTTCTAATTGATCTCATATTACCAGCTTCTGTTTTTGAAACACATATAGCTCTATGAATGATACTTCGATCGTAACTAAAAAGATCATTTCTGGACTGCTAAAATTTAAATGCTTAAAAAATTGATTTTATTTATAAGTATTCTGTTTTATGTAAATGTATAGACATACTTATTACTTACATCGATTATTTTCCAAAGAGTATTATTTTCAAAGTTGTTGTTTATCAACTTTATATCTATCTTGCAATATAAATCATTTTCGTTCATACAAGTAATGTAATCGTCCATTTCATATACAGCTGGCAAAATGTTGTTTTCTGGAATAGAAAATTGTTAGCTGAGTATTGTCTCTTAAAAGAATTACTAAAAATATTGCAAACAGTTTTTATTTTTCTATAAATATTTATTGCTTAAATGTAGGTAGACTTAAAATTTATAGTCATTTTAACTAAAAGTGAAAATGGACATTATTACTAGAGACGCATTATCATTTAGAACATCACTTATTCTTTACATGAAATATTCAAACTGTTTTAAATTTATATTAATATGACAATTAAATGTTAAATCTTACCAGTAGATTCTACCGAAAAAGGCAGATAAACTAAAGCTGTAACTAATATGTCAAACATTATGGATAAAAGTTGGAAACCTGAAACAATAAAAAAAATATAAAATTATAGGGATTATATCCGTAATAGTGATAATTTTCTGTTTATTAATATCTTTTTTGCCTAATTATTTATTTTGAACAATTAAGAAAAATTGCTTTTTATTGAAACATTTCGGCTAGTTATATATCATTTTTTCTCAAGGGTATTTTACTATAAAAAAGAATTTTGTGTCTTCAACAGAACTATACAGGGTGATTCAGAACCTATTTAGGAAAATTGGAAATAGATGCGTCATGAAAAATAGAGTCAATATCGTAAAAAATGTTTGTAAAATCCCATAGTTTCTGCGTGAAAAATTCTTAAGTATTTTCAACCTTTACATCGCTGGGCTACTATAGTTTCTAGCCAGGCGATTCCGAATATTGAAATTCGATTACTTTTTATAAGTATTAAACGATTTTGTGATGCGACTTTTTACATTAGTTTTACAAATGTCAAAAATGGATTATGTGTATAGCAATTCGCAGTTAATGGATATCGTTTTAACGATTTCCCGGTAAACATGTGCGAAATGCAGCGCTGCGGTGTGCAGTGAATTCAAGTGTAGTGCAACGCGAGGGAAATTTAAAACTGAATTGCGAAAGAGATGGAGGTCCAGGACGTCTACGGCGTATTGCAACAGTGTGGTTCAATTATATACGTACCATGTATAGTAGTAGACTTTAAACGCAAAGGTATTCCTTCTACAAAAGATTTTCGTTTGCACTTTATTGCTAAAATGTAAAACCTATTTTCTATCATTCCTTATGCCTTTAGAAAGCAAAATCGCCTGGTCGTCAAAAAATCGTAGTGTGCAGGGGTAGTTAGGGGTGGTTTTCAAAAATTGTAAAAAAATTTTTACTTAATTTACATCTACACATGTTTAACCATTTCTGAAAGTTTTGTCTTAAAATTCCAGGAGGAAGTATTTTATTTTTAATTTGATCTGTGCAACACGCTCTTATATGGAGTTCCAAGGCTCGCTCTGAAACAACGATATTGCAATATCATTTACACCAAGATAAGTCAAGAATGCTAATTCTGATCAAAACAACAGTTTCTACGAACAGTGAAAGATACACTGATAGCATAGCGACCGTTATGGTAATTTAAGACACATAAGAATATAGTGGTTTTTAGTGTAGGTACCTATGTATTTGAGTAGGTATTTGTAAATATCTTCTCAAATTTAATTAAATAAATTAATAACAGTTAAATATTAATAAACAAACATAACAAATATTATTTCAAAAAATCATTTTATTAATTATAGTTACCAATTACAGCATTTCATTATGTTAAAATTTGCGTAAAAATAGTCCGAGAATGCTTGTGGAGTCGATGTTCCGTGGTAAAATCTTCTATTTCTGTAAATAAACAAAAAATAAATGGTAAATAAGAATATTATTACAAAATTATTTTACAGCATTTAGTCAGACTCGGAATTTTTCACTATCAGATAATAAATTCTGGGAAGCATTTGTGATTTTTAAATATTTCTTTACTTTATTTGCGCATGTAATTTGAGCCATACATTTGCAGGAACCAATGCAACAAATTTGTTTTTCTTGCAGGAACATTGTGGCCCATTGCAATCTATACAAATGTTTTCTTAAATTAATAATATTCTTATAATAATAGTTCCTTTTTTTTTACAACTGCAAGTATTTAAAGCAGGGTGTTCTCGGTAATATTGATGCTGTAGTTAAAATTGGCACCAGTTTTCCGTCAACAATTTTCCACCCACAATCTGATACATCTGGCAAGGATGGTTTGGGTATCGTATTGTTTAGCCATATTTTAGTCTGGTATTATACACGAAGACAATGGTGTTTTAAGCTATCTAAAGTTGGAAGTAATTTGCTGATCGGCTTTGAGGACGCTGAAACCCCTCTAAGGTAGTTTACACAATGAATATCTTCGTTGTTTGTATAGAATCGCATAACAATTACCATTTTATTAAAATCTTCTTCTTCTAAATTGTAAATGATACTGCAGGAAACAACTACTCTTCGGACTAATGCCCCGACCGGCCTTGAATTTCTCCTGCAGTATATGTGTGAACAGCCAAGAACCCTTGTCGGACACACCACTAGACGTAAACCGGTTTCAGGCTTGTTAGCCCTCATCAGTATGCCATAGGTGAGATGACCAATAATTGAAGGGTTCTTGGCTGTTCACATATACTTCAGGAGTAATTCAATGCCGGTCGGGGCATAAGTCCGCGGAGTAGTTGTTTCCTGCAGTATCATTTACAGATTTAATGGCTCGTCGCCCAGAGCGAGAGGTCCGCGTTAAGTACCTGCTGCAATGTAGGTCGCTTCCTGTAAGTCGAGCCGCTTAGGCCGAGCAGGAAGTAAGCAGACCACTTATATCTCACCTTCTTCTAAATTGTGACTTATGCCAACATTTTGTCATTGAACTGTCCCTTGTCAATTCATGGATTGCTATAAATATTTCGGTTTCTTTAGTTCCAACCTTCATCCAAATTTCTGGCGTCAGTATGTCTTTGAAATGGGCCAATAGTAACAAAACATCTGTATTCTTACAATTACTTACTATTTACTTAGTAATGTTGGCATGACAATTTAGAAGAAGAAGATTTTAATAAAATGGTAAAGATTGTAATGCGATTCTATACAAACAACGAAAATATTCATTGCATTGCATTTTAGCGTCAAAGCCGATCAGCAAATTACTTCCAACTTTAGATAGGTTAAAACAGCATTGTCTTCGTGTATGCTACCAGACTAAAATTTGACTACACAGTACGATCCCAGACCATCCTTGCCAGATGTATCAGATTGTGGGTGGAAAATTGTTGACGGAAAATTGGTGCCAGCATCAATATTACCGAGAACACCCTGCTTTAAATACTTGCAGTTGTAAAAGAGTAAAGAAATTATTATTATAAGAATATTTATTTGTATAGATTGCAACGGGCCACAATGTTCCTGCAAGAGAAAACAAATTTGTTGCATTGGGTTCTGCAAATGTATGGCTCAAATTACATGTGCAAATAAAGAAAGACTTAAAAATCACAAATGCTTCCCAGAATATGTTATCTGATAGTGAAAAAATTCCGAGTCTGACTAAATGCTATAAAATAATATTGAAAAATATTCTTATTTACCAATTATTATTTGTTTATTTACAGAAATAGAAGTTTTAAACTCCACTATAGCGTGTCCAAGCATTAATACCAAGGTATTGGACGAGGAGGACCGGTACCATGGCCGCTACGATCTCCTGACTAAATCAATTTGATTTCTTTTTGTGGAATATTTAAAAAATAAAGTGTATTGCACCGAAGTGGACATATTATTGATGATTTTTAGAAAAGTATCATAGTTGCTGCCAATAACTTACAAGTTCAAAATGGACAAGGAGCAGAAACATTTGTGTTAGTTTGTAAAAACTATTTTAATAATTAAAACCACAAATTAATTCTATTAATAATTAATAACAATAGTGGCAAAAACAGTTGAATTTGCTGTATAAAATAGGCGTTACTATAAAATGTTATTTGTTTCTTTCTTTGGGATTTTGTTTTTCTTTTTTGGTCCGGTCTCCGATTGCATGCTTTGCCGCCTTATCAGGTTTTACAATGTACCAGTTTCCAGTGCCGTGCAGAAGTATATATTTAATCATTTTCGAACTCACCTTTTTGGTTTTTTTACAAAATTGCATTTGTAACAATCCCCTGTACATTCAAAACTTTTTTAAGATAAGTTATGAATCACCTTGTTTTTTTATAAGATTACTTTGTTGTAGTGTGATAGTCTTAAGAAAGACTAAATATGTATTCAAAATGTCGATAAATTTTGCATAAGTTCCAGGCAACATACCAGGTTAAATAATTACCAAATTTATTAAGAAATTGAATCAGTATATTCCATTTTCATTTAGCTAATAAAAAAGGATGCAAATATTAAATATTTGATAATTATATAAAAATATTATTATACAGGGTGTTTATTAATTGAATGCCGATACTTAACGGTGAATCCTTCGGTCATTTTAAGAAGAAAACTTAATATCAACATATGTCCCAAACCTCTTAATTTTTGGGCTACAGGGTGTTACATTTTTAAGAAAAAATTTACTTTATTATAATTTTCTTATCACTCCAGATATTTTTATGAAAACACACCTATTAATCATTAAGGAGAATTGTTTGATGTAAAAATGTTTTAAAATCTTTGCCAATGACGTCCGTACGAGATTTGGACTAAACATGTTTGAAGAAGAAAATGGTACGCCACTGCCTTTTCTAAAAACTAAAATTATTTTTAAAATACTCATTTATTGCACAGCAAATTCAGTCTCTAGACTTACTCTCGTACGACGCACCATTTTCACGTTAGAAAATGAAAACCAAAAGTTCCACAAGTTCATTGAGACTGCTTTTGATATTTTGTTGCCATTTTGTAAACACCCACCATGCGTGGATATACTTTTGTGGGGCAAAAATAAATTTTCTACTTTCACAAATGACGTCCACGTAGGCATGATTTTAAATATTTGAATAGAAAAACGATAAGCTCATTAAATGCGCCCTTAAAGCAAATAAAATCAAAATTAGTAGGCTGGGTAAAGTGTCATAATTTTTGACGCTTCTTTTCGCAATAAAGTTGACATTGATTTTTCATTATTAAAAATTATTATTTGAGTAGGAGATAAAATTTCATAAAATAGTACATTTTACAATCGGTGAATTAGCTGGCATGCATTTCACTTACGGGGTTGCCGACGGAAATGCATACAAAGCCAGAAACCAAGAGCGGTATCCAAAACGCGTACTACCCGATCCGAGAACATTTTCTGGGATTCATAGACGTCTTCACAAAACCGGAAATTTAAAAGTAGACCACAGTGCTAATGGAGTCCCTGAAACAGAAAGAACACCGGAACCTGAAGAAGGAATTTTACATGAAATTGAGGAGAACCGAAACTAGCACGAGGAAAATCGCGGCAATATTTAATGTTTCACACGTACTTGTTTGGAAAATTCTTATCGAAAATTATTACATTACACCTAGAGATTTCCCGTTGCGCATTAATTTCTGTGAGTGGTTTCTTCAAAAGCTGCTGGAAAATCCGTTATTTGACGTACATTCTTTTACCGATGAAGTTAGTTTCTCTGGAAACTCAATACGAAATTTCCATAATAACCATTTGTGAGCGGATGAAAACCTTTTTGCAATTGTTGAATCAAATCATCAAGAACAGTTTTCATTAAATGTTTGGGCTGGTATTATTGACGATTATTTGATAGGCCCATTTTTTCTCCCAAGAAGATTAGATGGACAATCGTATTTATACTTTCTGCCGCCAATGCTTGAAGACCTTTCTCTTTTATTAAGAAACTAGATGTGGCTAATGCACGATGGTGCGCCTCCACATTTTATCTTACGGGTGCGTGAATTTTTAAATCACAAACAATCGCGATTTGTGGATAGGCCGCGCAGGAACGCAGTCATGGCCGCCAAGATCTCCCGACCTTAATAGTTTAGACTACGTTTTCTGGGGTCATCTGAAAAGCTGCGGATTCAAACTGAAGAAGAGTTACGAAATCGTATAATAGTATGCTGCCAAACCATAAGAGACACCCCAGGAATTTTTGAAAATGTACATCAGTCTATGCGAAGAAGAGTAGATACTTGCATACGTGTGGGTGGAGAATACTTTCAACAACTAAGTACTGTAAATACATAATTTGGGTTCTTTATTTTGTTTGTGTTTTCTTGTCTTGTCGTTTCGTTTTAGGTGTAAGATTTTAAATTTATCGTTTTACTAAATAAATAGCGAATTTTAAAATAAAATTTTAAAAATCAGAGGCGTACCGTTTTTTCTATACAAACATTTAATATTATGCCTACGTGGAGGTCACTGGTTAATGTAGAAAATTAATTTTTGTCCTAAAAAGTGTTTCCACGCATGGTGGGTGTCTACAAAATGGCAACAATATCAAAAGCAGTCTCAATGAACTTGGAGAGAAACTTTTTTGGTTTTCATTTTTTATACGTGAATATGGTGCGTCGTACGAGAGTAAGTCTAGGGACCGAATTTGCTGTAAAATAAATGGAGATTTTAAAAATAATTTTAGTTTTTAGAAAAAGCAGTGGCGTACCATTTTTTTCTTCAAAATGCTTAGTTCAAACCTCGTACGAACGTCATTGGCAAAGATTTTAAAACATTTTTACATCAAACAATGCTCCTTAATGATTAATTGGTGTACAAAATTTCATAAAAATATTTGGAGTGATAAGAAAATTGTAAAAGTTAATTTTTCTTAAAACTGTAACACCGCGTAGCTCAAAATTTAAGAGATTTAGGATGATATTAAGTTTTTCTTAAAATGACCCAAGGATTTACACCCTTAAGTACCGACATTCAATTAGTAAACACCCTGTATATATAGCTTTCTAAAGTTTTCAACCATGAACACAACTTTTAAAATATAAGTTAAGGTGGAGGTTCTTATTAGCGAAGTATTTAAAATATAATGCTAAAATCATATCGTATACAATGTTCTGAATGTGAAGTTGACATGTAAAATTTACGAGATTTTATGATAAAACATAACAGGTGAACATGATGATGATTTCTAATTCCAAATAACTTGTCAGCCTCAAACCTGTTATAAAACTTGGAGAAGACTTGACACAGTGAAGAAATATTCTTTCTAATTTACTCAGTTTTTTTAGACTGTCTGAACAAGTGGCTATTAAATTTGTTGAAAATTTGCATCTGAAAGCAGCACCCTTAAAATACTTCACACTAATTTTAAAAACTTACTTATTTAATGGTACATAAATAAAAATCCTTTTCTCTCTATGCCATGTTCAATTCACAGAATTTGGCATTACATATATAATTTCATGAGTTGCACTTCACGCACTTTCGAGTTTACACATACATTATACAGGACAGTATATTCAATTAAACGCCGTATTACTTTATCCGTAATTTACTGTGGATTAATAAGGTCTTACAGTGAATGTAAGAAATACTTTTAAGACGTGCCCTTGACAATATACCTTGACTTACCAGTACCTTAATTTGGAACTAGAGCACATGGGCGACTCTTGTGGTTCAGCAGTGTGTTGCTTAAAATGTAAGTCTGCTTGTTACGACATCGTGCAAAGGAGGTATTGTACACTTCTATAGCTAGAACCATCATCTGCAGCGATAGTCACAATTGACACATAACTACATAAAAGGTTTAATTGAATCTTCATATTAGACGGTGACAAATTTGCAATTCCCATATAGCAAAGAAATATTTTAAAAATGTTTAAGAAAGATGATTATATATTATATACAGTAAAAAAAATAAGTTTTATTGTACTATAAAATTATTTTATGCGTTTTATGTACAGGAAGTAAACTGAACGTTTTAGAGAAACCAAACATACTGTGGTTCTGAAATTTTATAGATGTAGTACGTCCTGTAACACCAAGAATAGTTGTTGCACATTTAAATTTTAATTAAACTTTTAAGCCGTTATTATAACACTGAAATTTGATTTGTTTAAATAACTTCTTGCTTCCACGTTTAGAGTCGTATTCAATATGCAGGACACAACATTTTTGTTACATAAAAACGATCACTATCATTATCATTTCGAATGTTGTCGTTGATTAATTTAATATTTGCATGGGTTGTGCCTGCCTCGTTTATTAATAATTGTGAAACACTCGATAAACAATTCTACGAGCTTTTTGTATGCTCATACGTACATTTTCCTAACCCAGAATTACTTTTCAGAAATATTTATAAAATTTATTTCATTTACGTGTAAGTAACTGCGCTTGCACTATAAACGTAGGATGATAAATGAACAGACGTTCGTGCGTGGATTACCTAGTGCATTTATACTAAATCATTTTATTACAAATGCAATTTTATTTATTTTATGATATTTTGGATTGATTTCATATTAAAAATCTGCATGAGCTCTGGAAAATATAGATTCTTTAAGCTATGCCGCAACGGAGAAAAATATTTCTGTATGATGAAAACGGTTGTTTGACCTATGATGTTATAGGTGCATATTTGAAGTAATTTCTAACAGTTAATGGATCCGTGGGAGAGCTATTGCTATGGAGGTGTCTTAATCTGGAGAAATTTGGATTTTCTTTGAACACGTCACATTTGTCTCTGGTGCAAACACTTTTCTCGTCACCTAAGGCATATACTATTGTTTGTATGTCATCTACTATTTGCAGTGATTTATCTAACGATAAGCATCCACAATTGGAATGTAATTATTGTGAATATTTTTCAACTGTGCTTCAACTCGACTATCTTGAAATGTTATTTGACTTTTGCGAATCTCTTAATATGGTCCACAGACAGTTGTTTGTTAGCTCTTAATTTCGACAAACCTATGTATTTATTTTCTAAAGACACAGAAAAAATCTCATCGTTAAAGAAAGAACGAAAAACATAGATATAAACTACCTACCTACTGCTGTTGCTAGAATGGTTAAATCTTTTGGCGGTTGGGTATACCTAGTTTAAATAGTCAGAAATTCCATGATAGATCCACGTCTTTAGCAGTTTTCAAATATCGAGCAGTTAAAGAAGCGAATCCAATTATTGGTTTCCAAAACATTTCTTGGACTAGGTGTTACATCACTCCTTTCATCAATTATAATTGAGAATAATTATTCTCGACGTGCAAAGAACTATTACAGCAAAAACAGGCCGTCGATCCTGGGGTTGGCAAATCTGCATCCAACTTTACATGTGACTCAGATATCTGACTTCTGACAGTAAATTAATGCGATGGCTCCAATTGGCTGATAGAATTGGCTGGCCAACTGGCACCATCCAGTGTCAAAAAGTTACTGACCACGAAGTATAAGTAATTATTATAAGTAGTTATTGGTAAAAGAATACTTGATATTTTACTTTTAATATATTGTAAAGAACACAAAAGCTAAAATGATAGAAAATGGAAATAAAAGTTTCAGTTAAAAATAAAAGAGGAATTTAAAAGCATATTTAGTATATTTATTAAAAAAATGTTTGTATACATGAGAATAATTTTGTGGACAGTGTATGATAGAAAACATAAATATTTAGTTAGTAAAAGTTTGAAGTTTAGAAAGAAATATAGATAGATATCAAATTAAAATAATAAAATGTAAAAAAAGAAAATTATGTTCAACCTAGTTTATAATTAGTAAATATAGTTAGAGAAGTATATTAAAACTCTGTTTGAGATAGTGAGGACGTTGCATAGAAACGAGAAAAAAAGGTTGTTGATTTAGAAATAAATAGGCAGATGCCAGAATTTGAGAAGAGAATAAAATTTTACCAGAAATTATTAATAAAAACAGTACCTGTGTGAAAACCATAATTTTCAAGGAGAATAATCATCGTCGTATTAAGTATACGATCCCAGAGTAGAAGAAAAACTTCCTTGGATGATATATCAAGTATTGGTCACATCACAAACAACATATAACGAAGAACACTCCATAAAAAGGTACAGAACAACAATTATAATTATTACAAATCTGTTATAAGGCTGAAAGCAGGACGCATTGGACATTTGCAAAGCGGGGCAGAAGAAATCACAGTGTAGAAGGTACTAAATTCAAACGACCACGGTAAAGAGTTCCACAAGACATTCGCAGACAACAACAAACATTTAAGGACTAGTACAGACGAGAGAAATTCAAACGAAGAAACGGGGAAGGTAAAATATTAGACTTTGTAGTGATTTTAGAAGACTGATTTAAGGAACTTTGGGTTATTATTGTTACGAAGGCTCACCTACCTTTTGGATTGTTAATTGTGTTCCTGTTTACGTTGGAATTTATAATAGAAGATCACCTACCTCGTTAGTTTGTAAATCACGTTTCTGTTTATGTTAGAATTTACAATTTTTGTGATGCCTTTATTTTGACGTTTTCCGGAATATTCCAGGCTATATTCTATTTGTTTCTTGACACGTTCTCGAAATCTCAGAAACTTCGAGAACTGTAAAAACCTATATAAGCAGATCATTCTCGGCCGCTGAGTTAGTTTGTATTGAGCAGTCGAACGCGAATGACTGAAACGTCAAAGTAAAGCATTTGACAGTTGTAAATTTGTTTAAGTAGATTTCTTGTATAATCCAGAGTGACAATAAAGTTGTCTACGTGACGTGTTTCAAGGATAACCTAATTTCGAGGTTACATTATTAAAAAAAAATATTTGTATTTATGAACGATAATTTTGCTAATTATAGAATTTAGTTAGAGCTGGATACGTAAGGTAATTTTAAGAGAATTAAAAAATGATTGAATAAATTGAAATCTATCTATAACATAAAAAAATTGTCTCACCTTTTTTATTTAAAAGTTAAATTAATATAAAAAAACATCACTGAACCGCCCTTGAGGTAAAGAATTTCTCATGCTTATAATAAATTAAATTGTTTTAAAAGAGAGAATATACAGAGTATCTAGTGTCTGAAGCAATAAACATTTAAAAAAATTAAATTAAAAATTAAAAAAATAATTCAGGAACTGCATTCAAAATTAAAGGTAAAAGTGTTACGCTTCACACTGGCGCGTTAGAAAATTAAGGTAAGTAATTTAAATCTGAGCTATCCGGAAAACACACATACACATAAAATTTCACATCACAATATTTTACAAACATTTTTATAATGTTTTACATTACATTATAAAAACGTTTTTACAATATTTCTTAATACATTTTTAATGTTTTTATAATATTTTAAAACCATTTAGGAGTTAATAAAATTAAAATATTTAGTCATAAGAGTTTAAAAATAATGTTACGAAAGCTCACCTGCCTTTTAGTTGGTTAATTATGTTCCTGTTTTCGTTAGAATTTATAATTGAAGCTCACCTACCTCGTTAGTTTGTAAATTACGTTTATGTGAGAATTTTTGTGATGCCTTTATTTTGACGTTTTCCGGAATATTCCAGGCTATATTCTATTTGTTTCTCGACACGTTCTCGAGATCGCAGAAATTTCGAGAACTCTAAAAACTTATATAAGCGGATCATTTTCGCCGCAATCAGTTTATATTGAGCAGTCTAAAGCGAATGACTGAAACGTCAAAGTAAAGCATTTGACAGTTGTGAAATTGTTGAAGGATATTTCTTGTATGATCAAGGCCCGGTTTTTCAATATGAGGTTAACTTGTATGTTAAGTAACATGCTCCTACAAGTTGACTAATGGTTAATTCCCAAATGCGTTTTTCATTACTTTTTCTTACTTCATTTAACTATCTGGAGGTTTGCAATTTATTTATTTATGTTGGCGAAATTGCTGGCACATTTTATGTATTTGCTACGATTGTTATGTAAAATGCACTATGTTGGCAACGAAAACCCACAAATTGGTAACCTAACTTTTTCAAATTTGTTTATGACAACTGTCAAGTGTGTTCTTAAAATATCGCAGTGTTACCGCGGTGACAATCTAAATCTATTAAAACAGTCTTTACCGTCATATTCTTCGAAGTAGTTTGGTCTAGCTCGTATTATTTTAGGTCTTCTAATATCTTCTTTGTCGTGGCTGTATGCATTAATATCGTATTCCATAATAAATAGTAACAAATTAACTATTTTTAGGTTAAATTTCTGAATTAACTGTCACATCCTTAGTTAACCCCTACTTCATGGACAGGTTATCTTAACCAAAAGTTAACTATAAAAATTTTGGTAACCAATAATTGAAAAACCGAATTTTCGATGTAACTATCGGTTTACTATTAATCACAAGTTAACTATCAATTGAAAACCGGGCCTAAGAGTGACAATAAAGTGGTTTGTCTACATGACGTGTTTCAACGATAACCTAATTTCGAGGTTACAATATTATAATAACTTTATTTTAAAAATATTTTTAATCATTTGAAAATATTTTTAAAACATTGAGTGTTATTAGGGTTGCTATTATTTAGCTGTATCGCTGAGTGAATAAATTGATTATAGCTATACGATGTCTGTAATTTAAAAATGAAGCAACATGTTTGTATTTTTAATAAAATTTCCAGTATGGTATTCTCCTGAAATAAGAGCTAATATTAAATTAAGGGATAAGTATCGTGAACAGTTTAAAATTATAATAATATTAATGCGCCAGAAAACTATAAACGTATTAGATCACTTATAAAAAGTCAAACATATGGTTCCTGAGAGATGCATTTTATTTGCTGACAACACAACATTACTATGCTCATATAAAAGTAAAGAGCGTACTCTGAGCTTGCTAACAATAGTGTCCCATGGTTCTCAGCTATTAAGTTGAAGCTAAACAAAGAAAAACCCAAAGTGTTATTTTCTCCAGTGGTGTCGAAGATGGGAACCATGCTAAACTTTTAGGCATTACTCTTGATGGCTCTCTCAAATGGACTTGTCATATTGATATTCTCTGTAGGCTGATATCTAAGTATATTTATCTCGTACGACAACTTAGAAAGGTGTTAAATGATGATATGCTTTTGAATGCATATTATGGAGTTGTACATTCATGTTTAACTTACGGGCTGATTTTATGGGGAACGCGTCATCAGCATTTAGAGTTTTAAACTCTAAAAAAGGATTGTTCGTATAATTGCACGGGTTAGACCCAGGGAACATTGCAAGCCTCTTCGAAACCTCAATATTAACGGAGTTTTCAAAAAATTGTTTTAGGACTTTGTGACCCCAATTTTTGTGAGAAATCACTTCCTGAAGTCTTGACGCATAATTTCCGGTCACCCTGTATATTTCGCCATAAAGAACACGGTTTTCACTTGCAAGCATGATTTTATGGAAAGACATTCAACAATTTCTAATTGTTTTACACAACTTGCTTCAGAATCGATGGATAGAGGAGTAGAAGTTGATGCTATTTACACTGGCCTCTCAAAAGCCTTCGATCTCGCAGACCATAACGTATGACTAGAAAAGTTAAATTATATTGGTCTAAACTCCTTTCATTATTTGTTTTACATCATAGTTTTATAATAGACCTCAATATATAGTCAATATAATGGTGTACCTCAAGGATCCAACTTAGACCCATTACTTTTTATTATCTCCAATTTTCACTAAAAAAATGAGTATTTTGGTCCACTGACAGTGAACATCATTGCCCATGTCCCAGCAAATTATCCGAAGAATCAAATAAACAGAAATATGAATAGTCATGACATGCATTCTCTCGTACACGAGAACTGGCTAAATTTATCAAACAAAACCTGCTATTTTACATATTATGTAAATTGTGGTATTGGTATATCTATTAATACAATTCATAAAACTGAATTCGTCGAAAATCATTAATAACAAAATCCTACAATATTACCATATAACTTTTATAATTTAGGAGTTTTTCCACGTCACCCACGATATCAAAAGTAGAGTCTAGCATTCACCTAGCCCAGTTAGTAGTAGTAGTAGTATTTTTGTGACACGTGCCTTAAATTTTTGTAAAAGTTCTTACAACTTCCAGTCTTTTTCGTATCTCAGTACCAGAGAAAAGAGAGGGAGGCAATGTTTGCATGATTACCCTGTAGAAGCTTGTCAAAGTTATATATAGGATGTTTCTCATATAAACGGGGTCTTTAAAAGAGATAACAGAGGGCATGGAAATAAATAATTTTCATTTCAGTACCCTGTGATTTAAAATTTCATATTTTTAAAATCAAAATATTATCAAACTAAAGAAACAGAAAATGTTGAAATCTGTATATCGCACCAATGTCTTAAGAAGTCAAGCAAGCTACAGAAATAATAATGTAATAGTAAATCAAATTATATTAATACTGTATGTATTTCAGTTTAACCGTACTGAATGTTTTTCTGTTTTATAAATAATTGATATCTTGATCTAGTATTACTTTACCTTTTAAATTATTTCAGGCTTCATGTTGTATTCCAAAGCAAGCTTTCTCAGAAACATGTTTATTTATGTGGTTCATTGAAAACTCTATGTCTAATAAAAAACCTTTATAAAGTTTTCACCTATTTGCACTCGTTAGAAAGTTCATAAGAAGATAATATGAAAAGTAAATTAATGCTTTATTTACTTTATACCTAGCTTTTTACAAGTAGGGGTGCGTAAGAAACAGTTAACTAATTTTGACAGTTATGTTGTCAGTTCTAAGTTTAAAGTTTTGTGAAAAATATTTAAAATGCTTAATCTTTTATTAAAAATTATACGAAATAATGAAGACGCCTTTTCTTCAGGAAAGTATAAAAATATAAAAAGGAGTATAGCAAGTGATGAGAATGTTGACAATATTAATGGTCATTTTGAAGACTCTTCGGTTCTTCGGTTGCTCTTCATATTGCTACATTGACGATTAAAAAAGTGTTAAATAGTGTTCGATTTCATGATTCCAAAGTACAAATGTGCAAACGCTAACAAATGATGACTGTCATCGAAGATTAAATTTTATTACTCAAAAGATCGTAACTGCTGAAGACGAAAACAGCTTATGTGTATAGTCATATTCTCTGAACCGACGAAAACAGAGCAAAATATATATTACTGAGCTGATGAATATCTGCATAGATTAAATTGGACGGCATTTAGTAGATCCTGTTTTTAACAAACCCTCACAGCTAAAAGGTTCTACAGTTCTTAGATAGAGAACTTGCAGATTTGTTGGAAAATATTCCATTACAAATTAATACTTATAGTTGCAATTAGGTGGTGCCTAGTCATAGCTGTAATTGTTAGAAATTATTTGAACCTGCAGTTTCCAGATCGTTGGATAAAACTCAACGGTCCAATACAGTGGTCACCCATATCGCCGGACTTAACCCCACTGGATTATTGTCTATGAGGGGGGCTTGAGAATGTTGTCTGTAAGCAAAGGTTAGATAATATTGACCAGTTGAAACAAAATATAAGATTAGCGTGTAAAACATTGACAGGAGATGTAATACAAAAAGTCAAAATGTTTTTTTTCTTTGGAAGGCATATAACATGTGTTTGTTATTTATTTTTGTTACATTTTTACTATTATATCTTCTTTTAGACATAACTTTGATGAGTGCAAATAGGTGAAAACTTTAAAAAGATTTTTTTTATTGGAATAGAATATGTTTCTGAGTAAAAATTAAATAGCTTCGTGACGCTTAGCGTCGCCCATAGTCAACCTCACAAATTAGACACAAAGACGGCTTAGGATTATGCCTAAAAGATACTTGTTTTTCCTACTGAAATTAAAATATTTATTCGAAAAAAATGTCTTGGGAGGGAACTTTGGGACACCCTATACAATTAAGGTCTGGAATTTGGAACTATGGGGAGGGTAGCAGAAAGGCTACAGCACTTATGGACTTCTTTACCCCTTCCCATCAGGAAGATCAATCCACCTCAACCGCCAACCAACTTAATAAGGGGAAAAGAGTTGTGACGTTGCTCAGGGGGATCTCTCTTATGTAGGCGATAGAAGATCATCGTTCCCCCAATACGGATTCTTTTATTGACGAGATGGTAGTGCACTCACAGAATGCATGGAGTATTGTCTCGTCTTCGTCTTCCCAACCACTACAAAGAGGTGTTTCACTCATCCTGATATAATAGAGGTGCTTCTTTAGCCAGCAGTGTCCAGTTTGAGTACCTGTCATCAGGCGAAGATTTGTCCTAGACATAGCCATGTATTTTTTGGCTGTATCCTTGCTCCTTTAGCAAATCGACAGTCAATTGTTTCATCCCAAATTCCTCTCCTAAACTCTTTGTGGATGTCCTCTTTGATAATTTCAACAAATGCTGACAACGGAAGCATGTTGGAGGAATCAGGTCCAAAAATATTGAGACCCGATGCACTCCTAGCCAGCTTATCAGTTACTTTATTGCACCGGTCGTGTCCCTTTAACCAGCATACAGATACGCTGTTGTTGGTTGAGGCCACTACCAGTGCCTGATAGCAATCCCATGCTGATTTAGCTATCTTATTGTCTATTATCTGTGTACATTCTAATGGTTTTGCCCGCTGTATGTTGACGGGCAATTTATTTGATGGCTATGGTTATACAAGTAAGGAATAAGTATTATTGAAGTAAACAATTGAACTTTCTCATAAAATCTGCTGTTAACCTAAAAGTAATATCAGTCATAGTAGTATTATGTCTCATATGTTTCGTTTTTATCCAGAACTTCATTAATACTTGTGAGTGTACATATACAATAACAAAACAATTTATAGTAACCGTAAGCATCTGCATGAGATATTAATCTATAGCAAATCGCGCTCTCTCTCCTTGATTATGAGATGTTTGTACGGTAAACACTTCTCGCGAGCAGCATAGGTCATTTTGAACACTTGTAACCATTTCGCATTTTAATCTGTGTTGTAAAAAGAGCTCTAAGAAAACCGTTCACAGTAAGTATCTATGTTTAGGTGTATCTATTTGTAATAATTATGTATTTTTATACATGTACCTGACAATCCTGATACGGTATGTGAGCGATGTTGTCACATATTCAAGACCTGTTTGCTGTCATAATTCTGTTACCGGCTTAAAGAAAAAAAATATTAGGTCAAACATGTTTTGTTTGGTACAATTTATTACAGTTTATACAGCAAAGTAGAGGAACTCATATGCCTGTATAGAACCAGAATGAATTATAAAGACATATTATAAGCTAAATACTGAATGACTTGAGCAGAATTAAGTATTTCAGTCAATGAACAAGTAAATATAAAAACACAGTAAGTAGATACAGCAAATAATTTAATTAACTGGGAATGTACCATACTTTAGTTGAAATCTAAGTACGAATTTATGCAAAATTTTAAGAATTATTAAATTAATCTTATCTAATGCTGCTAATAGTGCTTTTAATATTGTCATGATTTTTAGGTTAACCGTAGACGATACGTTCTACAAAACAAATAAATTTATATATTATTTATTGTTAGTGACCTTAAGTTTACTGTAGAGGAAATTATTTAATATTGATAGGTCAGTAGATTTATAAAGAAAAACATATATACTCCCAACGTTTTGGCTTATATTGGGCCTTATTCAGGGCTCTTCAAGTTGCAATTATATGATATGCAACTTTTATAAAACTACTATAAAATAATTAATATAAAAAATAATAATAATTTAATTAATTAATTTAAATTAGAATTATTACCTTGGTTATTAAATAAAATTGGTTAAAAGATAGAGGTGGGCAAAATTTAATTAATTACAAACCTAAGAACACAAAAATTACAATGATCAAACAATCTAATTATTACCTGTGGTGTAAAGTTCTTCTTTGTCCAAATAGAATACAAAGATTTTCATCAAAATTGTCCAAAATTAAGTAGAAAACTAACAATATATGTAACAGCACAGAGAAGCAATGTTTCGTCAATTTTAAACGAGAAACGAATGTTATCGTATAAAATTTTACCCAATTTTATTTAATAACCAAGGTAATAATTGTAATTTTAATGTGTGGAATGTGTTTTTTATATTAATTATTTTACAGTAATTTTATAGAAGTTGTAGAACATATAATTGTAACTTGTAGAGCCCTGAAGAAGGGCCAATATAGGTTTTTCTTTATAAATCTACTGACCTATCACCAGGCAATAATTTCCTCTACAATAAATTTATAATTTATAGAATTTTACCTGCAATTACTAGGATATAATTTTAAAGTCTATATTCTCATAAATTCTTCACAAATTAGCGATTGATTCAGAAACGTATGAAAATTATTTACTCGTTTTTTAGTTCATTTTAAAGATGTGGACGTCAGACAATTTGCCGTAGCGTTATTTTATTCATAATCTTCCCGAGCTTCATGCAGTGACTTTAGTATCAAAGCATTCCGGAACTAGTGCTATCAAATAAAAAAATCACTTTGCAATGCACACATTTCTCTATCTACAATATTAAACGGCCATTATAAATTTCCGAGTCAGTTTTATGACACTTGAGGGAGAAATTTGCTGTTCCATTACACGACAACACTTGTTAAGTGATATCATTAACTTTAAATATTACTTGGTTTTATTAAAATTTACTTTTATCCGGAAGTCTTTTATCTTTTATGAATACAGCGGTGACTGCCGTCTACTGGAAGCTTTTGTTACACATCCACAAACAAAATTGTAAATGCAATTACGGCTTGCTAACTACATAGTTTAGCAACTCGTTTGACTTCTTAAAAAAGGCGTCCAATCGATGTGTATTACATGCAGATAATTTGTCAATTTTTGTTTATTTATAAAATCATTTTATCGAAATTTATATACAGATGTCGCAATCAGACAAACGTCCAACACATTGAAAATAAACCTACACTGATGATGATTGTTTTAGTGTAATATATAGTTTTATTATTCTCATTTGCAGTTTCATAAATATTTTGATGAAAATATTGTCACGGAATTTGCCCCACTCACACCCAAAATCGACGAAAGTGATATCGCGAAACACGAAATTGCCCCGATCACCCCTACGCCATTCTGGTAAACAAACAACATGCCGTGAATCGAGATGGGACTGGAAAAATCGGGAATCGACGAGAAGCATTCGAGTCGTACGGGAAAATGGATCTAGAGATACTGGAATATACCTGTAATATTCGTTGGGTATATAAAAGAAGAATAAACGGCCGAGTTAGTTAGTCTTGTATTACAGTGTTGAAGTGAAGTGTTTAGTTAGAGAGATCAAAGCGATTTAGATAGCGATTAATTAAATAAGTGTTTAGTTGAGCTGTAATTAGTAGTGCACTGAGCAGTTAATAAAGAAGTGATTAATTAACGGATTGTTTTTCTGGCAATAGAAAAAGACGGATTGGGAAATCGAATTTTTGCCGCGACTATATTGATTTATATATTGTAATTTTTAGACTGTAATTGTAGAATATACTTAGATATGTAATTTTATTGAGTAAATAATTTAAATTGTCTTATATCGGATCGGTCAGAGGTCGCGCGGTTTAAGGCGTCAGTACTTGAATCGAGGTGACTGGATCGCTGTGGGTTCGACCCCTGCAGCCGGTAGACCGTATATAAGCTATATTCGTGGAGAGATTGGCACCCTCTCTGCGGGTATGGTAGGGCGGAAGAATGTTGGCTTGGGTCAATGTGAGAGATTGCCACCGGTTGACATTTTACTACCCCCTAATTAATGAGGTTTTCCAGGTTTCCCTCATTCCTGCACTGAATGGTGGTTAGGGCCTACCAACGTAAGTCGTTCCTGGGCGCAAATGCGGCCTGCTTAATAATAATATGCCGCCCTCTCCCGCACAAGTCTTCGACTTCTGGGCTAATCCTCGTGATTAGAACGAGGGTAGAGATATTATTATTATTATTATTATTATATTTTATATAATAGACTTACCTTTATAACTATAGTTGAAAAATATGCATAAAGAACTTTTTAAATTACTAACATTATTTCGCATATATGACTGAATATCACTATGTAAAAATTTAAATAATGAAAATACACACATGTTAATGTGCATATGTCAAAAATAATGTATATACCAAAGAGTTCATCAATCAGTTTAAATACAGAGTTGACTATGACTAAGTACAAAAATTTAAACCACGTGCTCAGGGATGTCTATAAGACAATAAAAAAAATTATATATCGGAATTCTAGCTTAATGTTTAAAAATGGGACAAAACCCTCTTTTCCTACGGAAAGTCGACGCTTAACTGTTTTAAAATAACATAATCTAAAATACTGCATTGCTAGTTGCATACTCTCCTAACTTTAAAGAATATGCTAAGTTAGTTATATTTTAAGGGTCTAAGAAACATTGTTATAGAACACTGTAAACATCGATATCGTGATGATGTTTTAAGTTTAGTGTTTTAGGCAACTTTATAACTTAATATTGTTGCTATTATTAGTATTAACAGAATTTAATTCCCCAACAACACAAGAAGTTTAAAAATTTTATCACCGTGAATACACCTTGCATTAGTGGCCTACAGATAGCGTCTGCATCAGATCAGAAGTCAAAAAATATTTCATACGGTACACTGATCAGTTTGAAATAATTTTTCAGTACTTGCATTTCAAAAATTTATTTTTTCGCGTATTTTTTGTGTATTTACAAACATGTCGTATTCAAATATCTAAATGACGGATACGGTGCTGATTTATGGGAGTGTGACAAGTGTATATTATCGTGTGGCAGCGTAATACCAAAAACGTTTTCCGAGTACACAAAATATTATGCTTATAACTGTTATAATGTCTTGATGGTAAACGTGTGGCAGTGTTTTATGTGTTTGTGTACATTTGCGTGTATTTTTTTGTTATCTTTTGTGTTTTTTTTTGACGATAAACAAAACGGGCGGTCGAGGGAAGGAGAGCTCCGCAGAAAATACAAAAATTCTTGCAATGGCAGGTTTTAATTTAAACAGTAAGAAAATAAAATATGATACAACATTCTTAAAATCTCTCCAAATATCAATCCTGGAAATAAATATTATTAAGGTGCTGCTTCCATGTGCTACCATGTCGTGATTCTTATTAAATCATTAAATAATGATCTACATTTTGTTAATATTTTTTTTTTCTTTCAAAGCAGCGTAAACTGGTATACGTGTCAACGTACTGACCTGTCACTACGTGTGACACCTTTGTCTTTGGCAGAATATACGTAACCTCGCTGACCAAATTATTAGAAATACAATAGATTTTATTATTGGAATTCAATAATAAATACCATATGCGAATTACATTTTTATTTCTAAATACTTAAAAGGCCTTGTCAGGAACAGAAATAACTTATGACCAATTGTCCAACATAATGGTCTAATATTGGTGTCATATTATTTTTGAAATATTAGTTCACTATATGAAACCATTAATATACATATAATGGGAACTTTTTACAAATATTAGGTCACTGTTTAAATATTTCCCAATATTCATTCAATGTGTTCTATCTAGGTGTGACTGTAATAACAGCACTACAAAAATAGTGATCTGTTCAGTAGACTAGACCAATACAGGGTGTCCGTAATTTTAAGGGCTTATATATCTGATCAAAAGTAATAAACTCTTATGAAAAAAATGTATAAAACGAATAGTTTGTCTACAAATACATTTCGAAAATAAAAATACAGCTGCAATAAAAAGCAAAACTATCTTATGGAATTATAAACTAAGGTACAATTAAGGTTAAGTCAAACCTGCAGCAACGTATTTTGTTCTTAATTTTTTTTATCAGTATTAATAAAGTACACAATAGGCAATTTGCATATTTTTTAATTTTATTACCAAAATATTATTCAGTTCATTTTATGTGTACTGTGTTAGTTTTATGTCATTCTCTGCAAAAATAAAGCGGTAATAAATTAATAGATTTATTATGTCTTTCCCAACCACAAAAACGCGAGAAATACAAATGGCGGTTATGTGACGTCACAGTATATGAACATGTCATGTTGACATGAATGTCAAAATCGAACTGTCAAAGTCAAGTTATTATCTGTTTTGTTGGTGTGCATTGTGTATAATATCCATATAATTATAGTAAATAATGGCAACAGAGAGTTGCTAAAGTTGTTACAGGACAAACAGATAACCTGCTCAAAATTGACTCATTGTCAATGTTTTTATTTCTGGGAGAAAATCCAAATTTTATGGTGAATAATTTCAAGACGTCTGCGTTTTGCATCACTTTGTTCCTCAGGTACCATTTTCCTCTGACAGTTAAAATAATGGGGTATTACACCTTTTCTTAGTTGTAGTCTTTGTACACTCCTATTTAATTTGTGCTGCCAATAATTCTCCATATCTTCTTCCAACTATTAATTTTAAAACACACATCATCTTTATAATCTCTGAATAAAGTGAAAAATGACTTACGGTGAAATAATCCTCGCAACAATATAACGCCGTTGTATTCGATACTGTTGCATTCTCTTTTTCGTCTCTATTCATTGAAATGCACCATTTCTTACGCATTTTCTCATCTTTAGGAATCGAGGAGAATATTTTTTCCGGGGTGATTACCGTAGTTTTTGCACTTTGGTACCACACAATACTTATAAAATTTGTGTTTTATCTGTTCCATCCCCTTCGGCAATCCAAAACTTATGTTATAATCAATGCTGGGCACCACACAAACACCACAAAGTTTGACCAGGGTTCGACGCTAACCAGTTACGGAACGAGTTTGCTAAACTAAACTACGTCGATTTGACAATTTGACATGTGTCACCATGGACGTTTCCATATACTGTGACGTGGACCAATCAGAATGTTGTTTCCGAACCCGTGACTATATTTGAATAAATTGCTATATAAAATAATTAATTATGAAAAATATAAGAACAATTTTACAGAATTAACAAGATATTCTTGTTAAGTACTTAGTATATAATAAAATAACAATATTTTTAAGCATTTAAAAATTTCATTCAAATTGCCTAATAGAAGTTTACGAGAAACTCGTTACGACTGTAACGTTTGACAACGTTGCAATGTGTCAGGTTGCTGCTGATAACCTAAAAGTAATAGGACTGTTCTCAGAAGATTCATGGATTGGTTTCAAACTGTTAGAAATATTCGACCAGTTAAGTTGTGAATGTGTTTTCGGTGGTAACCTCAAGAAGTAGTTGGACGATCATTTCTGACAGTTTCAAACTCTTGCGAGAACAGGCCTATTATTAGTCATAGTAGTATTACAGTGCAGTTCATTGTCCTCTAGTTTTTCTTTGATTGTTGCGAGTGTACATAATCAAAAATGGAACAATTTATAATAACCATAACCTGCTGCAAGATATTTAATTAATTAATTTATAACGAATCTAGGCAAAACTCTGGTTACGAGACGTTTTTACGCTTCCTGTAAGCAATATATGTCATTTTGAACACTTGTAACTATTCGCTGTTATGAAAAGAGTTCTAAGGAAACCATTCACAGTAATACCTGTCTAGGTGTATATATCTGCAATTATTATCTACAAACACCTAACAATTCTAACATGGTATGTGAGCGACGTTGTTACATATTCAAAACCTGTTCAGCGTCATAATTTTGTTACCGTTGGTCAACCAAAAAAATGTGTTAAGTCAAATATGTTTTATTTGGTGCAATCTATCATACAGTAATTAAGACACTTATATTCCGTACACCCTGTCAGTTACTCTGAAGATTTATAATTAGATAATCGATTTGTCTTACCATAATACTGATTTTCTGAAAATAAAATTCAACAAAATTTTGGAAGTCGCGCGTAAGCAGAAATATTTTATGGCAGTTTTCTCGAAAAAGGTAGGAATTATCAACTTGTACCAATTGCACCCTTCTTACATAGAAATGACGTCCGGATAAGATTTTGGGGTCAACAAACATTTTGTCAACAAAAAGATAAGAGTGAAATTTATCATCAGGCATTGCTAACGCGACGCCCTTTATGGCCGAACCTGATTTATTACATAAATTATTATTCCTTTCTTAAAATAAGTGTCCTTACCTTTAGTGACAATCGGTTGAGTGATGCTTGAGTTGTTACAAAAAAAAACGAAGAGATAATTACAACTTTGGCACCCAATCTTTTTCCACAGCAACATTTTACTAAAACATATTTAGCTCTCTTCTTATTTTATCTTAAACGTGCTGACCCTGCTCTATGGTCCATTATTATTCATTCTGAATATATTCGGTTTTTGTTTTAACTATTTTCCCTAATTTGATATATTTTTTTCTTGACAGCACCATATCTATCTGCCACTCTATATTGAATAAAGTCAAGATCAATATCATTGCTAATAAAGCAGTATGATTTTACGGCACCCTTGACAGTTTTAATTAGTCAAAATTTAGTAACGGTTGTATAATTTCATCGAATTTAAAAATATGGATTGGAAGTTATATAAATAGAAACAATTTAAACATCACTAAACTTTTCCTGTAAGCTTCCTAGACAAATGATCTATCTTATCCTTCTATTTATTATAAACTCCCATTTGTTAGCTTTTAGTTTCCTGATACTGAACTGAGAGCCGTAAAATCCTCTTTTACTTTCTATGAACTTGTGAAGAGCTTCTTTCTTTAAGTAAGTTTTCTTGTTCGATATTCTGTGTAAGTTCCGTGTTTTGGTAGCCCGAATCTCGGTTAGAAGAGGAAAAGTTTATCAAATGACTTAAAGAGACATATATCTTAGCATAACTTAGTAACTAGGTACTTTGTGTTGATCATCATTATGTAATTAACGAATCCTTTAACAATCTTTCCAAAGCAGTTTTTAGAATTATATTTTGATCACTTTTATACATTCCTTATATTTATTTTCTATAACGTTACCTAATAGTATTTAGTGTATATGTTACCGGCAGAGTATAAAACTCCGACATTTTATAGAAAACCTAGGCATTTTATAAAGTGACTGACGATTTTAGAGAATGTATGAAATCTATTTAAATTTAAATATTTGTGTATACTTTACCTAGTTATTATATAGAATGCCTAGGAATTCTATAGAATACCAATGTAATATTAGGAAAGGTGAAAAATCAAAGACATAAAGCGATAAATTAAACTTTTATTCGGAATAGAGAAATAATTTGCATAAGAAATTTAACAGGAACTTAACAAACATTGAACATGTATTTTATAAAAGTAAATGGGAATAGATTTTTCTATTTATTTTTACAAGGTAGACTTGAGTGACATTTACTAGAACAAAGTGTTTTCTTCTTAGCACATAAGCACCTCTTTGTTTGACAGTTCTTTTTGCAACTGCATTTGACAAATCCTTGACCCGTTCCGGTAGACTGCAAAGTTTAAACTGAACGTAGTGTAATTTTATTATCAGGAACATCTTTAATGTTCAAAACTTCTTTTTGGCAAACTGTAAACTGAGAGCGAGTTAACAACACCTTGCTTAGTGCCGAGCTGGTATTAGTCCATCGTCTGTGATATTCATAATAATAGCTAGAATATTTCGAGCATCGCCACGTTCTTTATCAACTTATGGCACTGGAATTCTTACCGTTTTACCAACAGATACCGATTGAAATGTTTTGTCACCATGTTTCAACATTTTTTCCGCTTGCTGTCTCAAGTTTTCTACTGCAGAATGCCGATTTTCGATTGCCACTATATTCCTAGAACATAAAGGACATAATACTGAAGACCCAGGACCTTCATCAGAATGTAATATGCAACAATCCGGTTGTAGTTGGTCATGGTCGATTGGTTTTGAAGTATTTTATTTATTTTATAACTAATAATTATTATTCTGTTGGAAATACGTTTCGAGGCCGCAGAAGTCATTAAACAAATTATTATTTACATATAACTCATAAGGCTAAAGTCAAGATTGTAAGTGAAACGACATTTTACTTTAAAAGGTACAGATTATATCTTGTAAGTTTTCAAAATTTTTATCAATTATAATTTTTTCTGTTATATTCAATGTTTAATATTATAAAAGTAAGAACTATAATTTCATTTTATAAGGATTTCGATATTTTTATTTAATTTGGATTAACGTAGGCTGTTTAGGCCTGGATTTAAAATATAACAGGGAAATTGTATATATAGTTGCCTATACCTCCACCTCGCCGCGTAAAGGCGTTCATGCGCGATGGAAAATAAAAAAAAACCAATCAGTACTTAGTCAGTTAAGTGAGTTAAGCCTAGTATATTTTGATAGTAGTAACCATACTCTAAAATTTATAGAAATATCATTTTATCACTTGTGTAGTGCATATAAATCTAGTGTACGGAACCTTTTTCCCATCCAATACCCTTTCCCACAAAGGTTTCGTAAGCCTGACTGCACTACGAGAAAGGTGAGTGATTTACCTTATTTCTCTTAATTTGGTTAGAGACACCTACAAATTTCCAATTATTTTTCGTTACCATAATTACAGTTCATTCAATTCGAAATACAACATAGGCTATTTATAAGTAAATATACAGGATGATAACGCATACATTACTTTTCATCCTATTCTCCATAATTTTTCGGCATACGAAAAATAGTTTAAAAATAGAGTTGTAGATTTTTTAAAATTTAACACATATATCGTAATTGAACGTCGCATTTTTGAGATATACAAGGTATCTACTTTTATTTGTGTACAAATCAGTAAAAACTTTACTCTTCAAGATGATCAAACAATTTTTTTTTAAATGACATCGAAAATCGCTTCCTTTGGCCCTACCACGGTATTTAAGATGACGATTCAAGACCTGCTATGATTTTTATACCCCGAAATTCAATAAGAACGTTTAGTGATTTTCTCTAAAAGACCTTTTAAGGCACATTTACATCGAAGTATTATTAACAAGTAAATTTGTACCATATAGCAACATAAGCAAACTAATTAGTATTTTATTATGAACACATTAATTCTAAATAAAAATTTTTAGTAATTAAAGTAAATTAATTTACTTTAATTGAAATATTTCAATAAAGAACAGTAAATTAATTTACTTTAATTACTTTAAAATTTTTATTTAGAATTAATGTGTTCATAATAAAATACTAATTAGTTTGCTTATGTTGCTTGCAAAATAAATAATACCTAAAACATTTGTACAAATGCAATGCTACTACTATTTTTGTTAATAATATAATAACAAAGAATCTTATTGATATTACTTTCACATAAGTATAAGGCAGATTGAGGAACATTACGAATTAATACAATGTACTTTACACTTCTAATAATAATTTTCCATTAGAGTTGTCACATTACATTTTGTGATATTTTATTTTGCACTATTAACACAAACAATAAATAATATAATATAACCAACCAGCGATACCGAACAATATTACAATTTTATAATTTTTATCAGAGCAGACGCACGAACCTGTTTTTCGTTCAGTGTAAGATAATAGTAATCAACAAGATCTTGTGAATTTAAAATTTTGTGTTTTATATTTAGAAAGTTAAACTCGTGGAATGGTTGATTATGTCTAAATTGTATTGTATCTTGCACTTTACTTTTTTAATGTAAAATTATAGTTTAGAAACAAACTTGATAATGTAACCAATCTAAAAGACGTATAAAGAAATGGGTCTACAATAAGCCTCGGTCAGAGATCAGTGTATTAAATGCAGCGTAACAGAAACATCTATTATTACTGTAGAGTGCGTATAGCTGCATATCACATAAGCAACCTATCATATGTACAACGTTGTCTAAAATTGTTTGTCTCCGCGATTGTGACATGTTCCAATCCTGTTCCAAACTAGTTTGACCGGTGCTACATCACAAAAATATATTTATTTTTTTATGTTCAAAGTGATACTAACAATATTGATGTATTGTGATCTATTCTTGATAAATAATTATTATTATTATTAATCTAGTCGGTCAGTGGTTGCGCGGTTTAAGGCGTCAGTATTTGAATCGATGTGACTAGATCAGTGTGGATTCGAGCCAGCAGTCAGTAGACCGTATATCAGTTATATTCGTGGAGAGGATTGGCACCCTCTCTGCGGGTATGGTAGAGTAGATGAATGTTAGCTTGGGTTAATGTAAGAGATTGATACCGGTCGACTTTTGAGTACCCTCCCAATTAATGAGATTAATAATATGCCGCCCTCTCTCCCACACAAATTTTCGACCTGGACGACCCTGTGATTGGAATGAGGTAGAGATATTATTATCATTATTATATTATCAGAAAGCATTATTATTATTATTATTATTCAGTAACACCGTAGCGAACCAAGGACGATTGCCTTCTGCATTGTGCCGGCTACGGCTAGCCGGTATGATCTTTAAGTCAGAAAGCAACGTATGTCTCATTCCACCTAGGACGCCTATAATTAGCACCACAATCTTAACAGAGTGGTCTGGATACAGCCTGCGGAGCTCGGAGAGAAGATCTCGATACTTCCTCCGTTTTTCCTCCTCTTTTAGGACGATGTTGTTCTCTGCGGGAGCCGAGAACTCAATCACAAACATTGTCCTAAGCTGGTGGTCGAGGAGGACTACATCAGGCTTATTGGCTTGGATTTGCCTGAGGGTGGGGAATGAATAGTTCCAATAAATTCGGCACTTCTCATTCCCCACTACGGATTCTATATCTCCCGGAGCATAAGGCAGCACTGGCGTCTCGTCTATCTCATACGAGTGTCGTAAATGATAATACAACACCCGTAAGGCTGAATCGTTTCTTTGGATATACGCTGTGGCCGCATATACCGGACAGGCAGACAGGAGATGCATAAGCGTCTCCGGCGCTTGGCGGCAGGCCCTGCAGCTGGTATCAGGAACCTCGATACCCAAGACACGACTACGATAGACGAGTGTGTTAATTACACCATCTTGGCAAGCCATTATGAATCCCTCGGTCTGAGAATTCAGACCCGCTGACCTCAAAAAAGCAAAGGTCAGCCTTTAGTTAGTTAGTTTACACAAAATGGTGTACCTACTTTTAACACATCACTGGTAAATATTACACAAATTCAGTATATTTCAATGTAATACTAGTAATTTTAACACATTTTGTGTAAAACGTATGAAAAAATTATAGTATATTTACACGGAAAATTTCCACGCTCTAACTTACACACGGGGAATGCTCACTTGCACAGCAGCTTTTTTACAGTGTACAATAAAAGCTCTACACACTGTGCAGTGCATGTGCACATACCTAATGCATGCATTTTTCTTTTGTAATCGGAAGCGAGGTGAGAATATATTTTCTACTCCCGTATAAGAATATATCCAATATTAAGTAATGTTCATAAGTAAAACCTAAAATTCCGTATATTTTATAGGACATGTTTATTTTTATTTGAATTTTACTTTCATGTAACAAATTTCATACATCTGGCTTAATTAATTGCGGTAATTTAGAAATTTTATTCTGACAAATTACCTGTACTTTTTACAGTGTAGCTAGAACATTTCTATTAGTGTATAAAAGAAAACGCTAATAACAATTATGTAGAAAATTTTTAAGAAATTGTATAACTATGCATGAAGAAGAGGTTGAAAGAAAAATGAGTAAATGTAAACTTTTAATAGAAAGATCTCAGAAAAATTTTTCGCCTAGTTTCAAGAATGTCAACAAGAATAGGTAGTAGATAATGCAGGTCGACACCAAGTTATAAAATAAATCAACAGAAACATTGACGTAAATAAAGTGTATAGGTAGATACCCTTTTATATTTGATAGTTTCTTATATCTAATAAACCTGTTTTAAATTCCAAGAATTTTATTTAACTTGAATGTAGATGCTTATATTTGCAATTCTTGAGTTTTTTCGTGGTTTCTTTGTGGGCAGCTATATTTAACTTGCAGGTTAGGTGTCAATCCAGGCATTGAAGTCTCCAAAAATTTGAACAATAATTATTATTAGAGGGCGATTTGACATTGAAGCCATTTGATGCCGTCATAGTAAATTAAGTAGTACTAAAAATTGTTTAATAAACTGATTTTTAGTCCTTTTTTAATCCACTGTTTTACCAGTAGTTGATACAGTCGAGCGATGAAACTCGCAACAACCGGCGCATTCGCCAAAATTTCGAAAAACTTGTCATTCTTAACACAGTAAGTTATTTGTTATAAATTTACTATTTTATAATTATATTTATTATAGTTAATTAACAAAATAAAATGCATTACTTATATAATAAAATATATATCGAGATATATTCATTTAAATGTTTTATATAAAAAAATAAACCTACAGGTATTACTAAGGATTAACCAATAGTAATTCCTTTAATTCTTGTGTTCTAAGAACATTTTCAGAATGTTCTTACAACACTTATACCATAAAAATGGGCACCGTTCTATAGAACCTATTAGTTCTTTAAGCGGTTCTGTAAGGTTTGCAGGAAATACTTATATAATTGTTGAATAAACGTTTTCACAGTTCTTAAAGAATTTTTATAACACAGTTACAAAGCAATCGCATAAAATTTCTATAGATCTTCGTTATACAGTTTTTGTGTTGCATGGTGTTCTATTTAGAGAACTTTAAAATCGTCTAATTGTATCTTCTAACAACAAAATGTTTCTGTATCGCACATGTTAGAAATAATATGGATGGGCCAATAAGAACCAATAAGATGGACCTAATCAGCCTGCATTGGAGTACTCACATTACGAATTGCTTAGTTGGTTTGTCCATTAGGGAGCTGTACATTTTAATACGGAAAAAGTTTTATCGTGAAATATATAGTACTTAATGATAATTTTTTGACGCGCCCTCAGTTAACCTTCTTTCTTATGCTGCTGGAAATTTCATAAAAAAAAATGTTTTCTATATTGATGAATTTAACAACCAACTGTACCTATATAAAATTGTCAGAAAGTAAGTATATCCATATTATTGTTATCATTTCACCTATTTATAATGTATATACTTTTAATTAAGATTTTTCTCTTTCTTCACAATATGGCGACATAAAGAAAGGCATTATCTTGTACTTCCAATGGATTTTCACTAATATGACATTTTTGTGTCTATTGCAATGATTATGGAGCAAATATGCTTGGTAAGCAACTACTATAACAGATCTATGCCACTTAATATCCACAGTGTTGTCATATTTTATTGTGGTATTTCAATCTTATTTAATAAATTCTTATTTAATAAAAATTCTTTAACTTTAACATCTAGAAGTGCAAAGGAGAAGTTCGATAGCAGCTTTCATATTTTGTAATTTGTTTTCCGCAGCAGAATTGTAACTTAACAACGCCTTATACAATAGTTCTATAATTAAACTATAAGCGACATTACAAATTAATTTTATAAGAGTGTCACAGGAGATGGTATAATTCATTAAAGCAGTATTTTGCATCAGTTTTACAGTAATTTGATTCTATAAGCACCGTTGCTGTAAAATTGTGTTATTGTACACACTTATAATAGGGCTAGCAGTTATGTTATAAATGCTCTATAAATTATGCTCTAAGAACGTTCTTGCAACAAATTTAAAAAACAATTCAAATCAATTTCTGAAGGCAAAATAGTCTCATGTGCCATATTAATTCAACAATTTAGTATTCTAAATACAACTATAAAATATTAACAGAATATAAAAAACTCCTATTACTCTAAATTTATAGAACTACTTTGCTAGCTGGGTTACACATACCCAAGTATAGCAATAAATAATGGTTTTCTCAGGAAAACAAAAACTAATGGAATAAGAGTATTTTAAGAAAATTTAGTAGCTACGATATATTAGTATTTGACAGATATTTTCAATAAAAAGAATAGAATCATAAAATTAGCTGCAGCAGTAGAAAATCACATGTGGTCAACTTAACAGCATAAAACTAACATATGGCAACTTTTTATGGCATTGCATCCACGCATTCACATAGAGTCTGTAAAAATCAATAACCAAGTAGCCCCATTAAATATACCTACCACCGTTTCTTAAAAAATTTGGTTAGAGAGATCGTATAGTGAAGTGTTTAGCTTGTGCTGGTTATTATTAACGATTTCGCCAAACAATGCCTCGCTGGAACGTAGCTTTACTTTAAAAACTTGCCAAGTGAATTTAATTTTTTTCTTTTTTTACATTTAATAATTTGGCAAAAAAATCATTCTTCAGTTGCGATTTATTAACTATTCTGAACCAATTCAACACTCAATACAAATTAAATAAAGAAATATCATTTTTGTAAGCTTTTTCCCATACAAATATCTCGTAGCACGCCACTGACCTTTAATATTACCAGACCACGGTGCAGTAAGGTGTTCACCTTAAACAATAATCTCATTTACAAGCAAACAATAATTAAAATATAAGTGTACTAATCAAGTTTGTTTAGGGTTTTCTGTTAGCAACCGCCAAGATACCAATAGGGGTAACCAATAGAACGTGTTTTTTTTTGTTGCAAATTGTGACGTCTTTACCGTGAAAGTTATAGACTATTATCCAGAGGCAATAGTTTGTCTCTGCAGTTCTGCAAATATGTAGGTTCATTCAAAAATACATTTTCAAATTTAAATTATGTTTAGTTGCTTACTTACTACTTAGCTGATTAAATGTTCAAACTGATGACCGCCCGCTTCCATACAAGAATAAAGATTTTGTTCGAAACGCTCGCATACATTCTGAAGCATGTCCGCAGTGATTCGACGGCATTCGTCGACGATTCTTTGACACAAATCTTGCAGTGACGCTGGCTGTGTTTTATTGATTTTACTTTTTAGGTATCCCCACAAAAAATTCAAGGGGTGATAAGTCAGATGATCGTGGAGGCCACTCAATGCTGCCTCTGCTTTCAATACAATTCCTAGTTTATACGCTAGTTCGATTAATCGCAGACACAAATGCCAGCTGCCTCATACTTACTGTAAGATCAAGATGAATTTGTCCCAAAACTACAACTGTTATAGTTTCATTAACTATAAGTTTTTCAATTTCTCTTTTTTGATTGGCTACGTTCCCTGTCTATTGAATTTTTTATACTAACTCTACAACACGCGGGATGCACTTGTAATGTTGACTAGTGCCACGAGCGGCGTTAACAGCAGTGTAAAGTTAGTAATAAGTTTAAAACCATCATGGCCACACTGAAAATACAGAATAGTTTGTTTGAAGTTCTAATATTCTATGGTATAGTCAACGTTGCTTAGCAACGTTATCGTTGTGTAAAAGTAGTTCAGTAATCTGTGTAGAACTTTATAGGTTAATTTTGGATGTGATATTATTGGTTTTACTGTAAATTTTGTTCAACTCCACCAGATATGTTATGTTGTAAAAAGGGGGAATTTGTTACATAAAGTAATTTAATAGTGTAGTAAATATAGTAAGGAGCATAAATAGTAATGGTTAATTTAATTTGTCAGTTCTAACAGAGTTGATTGCAATATCTTGTAAATCTGGACGGTTTACAAACATTAAAAATTTTCCGACAAGCATAAAAACAAGTAGGTATTGTTCAGTTTTCACAAAATTCTTAATTTTTCTTAAAGTTACAGCATTATGAATTTACAAAAATAAAAAGTAAGTATTACATTAAAATTTATATAACGATAACTGTAAAATCAACTTTGTGAAATATAAAAAACAGTTCATTGCATTTATCTACAACCATTGTGATAATCTTACCAAAATTCTTATGTAAGCATACAAATTATAACATTGTACTGACTCAAGCTTTATTTTCAAAATAAGACCACTCAAATTTTCATTAACTGCATTGCATATATAGATCTTCTTCAACTTGCTGTTATTTACAGTTTCATACTCTATGTTCTTTCCGTTGCAACTGTTATCATTACCATTTGTAGAGCGATAATTTAATATTCCAACTCATATACGTAATAGTTTGAAATGCCTTCCATTTAGTTTTTAGATGTCGGACATTTTAAATGTAAAACTAAGAATAAACTGTTACATTCAAAATAATAATATTTGTTAATATACCTATATTTTTATGAATAAATTTATACAAAATTGTAATTCTGTTTTTTTATTTGCAATAGAATGAAACCTATCCATTACTATAGATTTCAAAATTGTATTGTAGGGTCTAACGATAAAGCCGGTCCTGATAAACAATGAATGGACCATTGGCTACAGATTTTTAAAGACATATGGTCAACATGGGCGCTATAAGCGGCATTAGTCATAACTAATAGTATTCTCTAATTCAAGTTTCCTATCTTTTTTTTATTTATATATGTTTAATCTGTGCTCTAGAACATACTTCCTCCTAAATTTTACGATATAACATTTATTACAAAATATAGTAAAAAGTTTCATGGTTTCTACGACAAAATTGTATGCACAAATTTATCATACCTAACTGTTTAGTAGTATTTCTTTCAGTGCATAACTGATAGAATATGTTTTTGTTAAAAGTAAAATCGTATGATAAATAGGGAGCTAACCGTCTTTTCATAGAAGGCCTTGATTATACTTATTTTTCGTGCGCTTGTTATTCCGGGAGATTTATGTGTTTGCGACGCCTGTTTCTTTGCTCCACGTGATTCCTTCTCGGCTGGAAAAGTAATACCGGCAAGTTATTTCTAAATGACATATATTTTTCTGTCCAGCCAAAGTTAGAAAAGATTGAGTACGAGCATTAGATCCGGAAAGTACAATGAAAAAATATACGCACTCTCAAATGAAAAACTCCACTACCTCACAGTTTATTGCGTGGGGAGGGAAACTGACAAACATGTATTTTACTTCATATCCGCATTCGCGTGAAGTTCTTACAGGAAGGTAAAAAGCGAATATAAGGCCTGAATATATTTTATACATAATATATAAGGAAACGTTTTATAAACTTTTACTAATTATTTATTAAAAATACGGTCTGCTAAGTAAACAGTATAGGTTTTAGGCAACGAATAACTAACCATACTGACAATATTTGAAGTTTAATGTCGCCGTATTTCTCGGCGTAAAATGATCAAATTTGTAGTGTTTTAGGTACACAAATCTTGAAAAATAATACACGCAGAACAAAAGTAGCATCAAAAATAAAATGTTTTGTTTATCCACTATTACCTACTATTTAAATTCTCCTCAAATAAAATAATAACTTTTAAACAACGTTTGTAAGAAGCACATTATTTAGCTATTCTAACCCCACAATTTAACAATTATTTTCACATACTTATAAATAAAAGTGAATAATGTTATATGCAGAACTATGTAAATTGTATGTTATAGCAATATTTACATCTACTGTTAAATTTACAAAAATACATATTTTGAAAGATTTCTGTACCTAAAAATTTGTTGGTTAAACCGCTTGCTGTCGTTATATATTCGTTTTACTTCGGTACCTTTAAATATTCGCAAGTGACATAAGATAGCATTAATGTTATTTGCTAACTTCTATATTATTCAGTTCTTATAAATATCTAAAATTATTTATATTTATAGAATTTCAATGCGGCGCTCTTAAACAAGATTACCATCTATAAGATTTACCATAACGCAGTTATAAATACAGGTTCTCGAACTTTATTCATTTTCTAGAATCTTTCATCTATTAATAATTTAATTTCATATGAATGTGAAACTGTGTGGATCATGAAAAGTTGCTGTAAAAAATTGTTTGGATATGGCTTGCCAGGAGCAGCATATAACAGGGTGTACTCATATTTACAAAAAAGATATCAGTATGTTAGTTTGGCTCATTCGCATTTAGGTTTGAGTAGAAGTATAAGCTCGGAATACAGTGAAGTACTTACAGGGCTCAATATTAGGCCCAATTTTATACTTATTATGCATAAATGCCATCTTGCATACATAATGAAGCTCTTATTATGTATGCACATGACACCTCTCTGATTATATCAGATAAAACTGATCAAATTGTAGATGAAAAATGGACTTCAACTCTGCAGCAAATAGATAATTGGTTTGGAGCTCATGCATTATCTGTATTTTAATCATATCAAATCAGCTTCTATTAGATTTTACAATTATCGGAAACTACTCTACTCTACGGTACACTAAAATTAATATTAAAGTTCATGACACATCCTTGCCAGACAGCGAAAATAAAATAACTTTTTTGTGTTTTAAATTAGATGAGTGTTTAAACTGGAAAGAACATTGTACTGCATTAACATCAGAATTGATTTATTTGTGCTGCTTATTCAAAAGTCTAAAGTCAGTTCTTTTTAAAGATTAATTAATAAAACTTTATTACGCTCAGGTTGTCTCCCGATTGAGGATGGGGTGTGTTTCTGGGGCAAACCTGTTCTGTAGTCGGATGTATGTACTGTTCAAAAAAGATATTGCGATGCATACTGGGTGTCCCGAGATACCATACTTGCCGAGAATTATTTAAGGAATATGGAGTGCTAACACTTACAGGAATTTCTATATTTAAGTTATGTACGCATGCATATTTAAATCATTCTAAATTTTTAACAAAAAGAAATATTCACGGACTAAATACTCGACAAAAACATAAATTTCATACGCCTCATTACCGGTACAAAATAATTTTTAAATTCTCCTGATTGCTTGAGATTGAAGGTTTTCGAGAACTTACCAGAGGAATTAAGAAGAATTCAAGTTTCAAATTTCTTTATGTTTCCTAAACTTTTTTGTTATATGCACGCTTGCATTTTTATCACTATCAATTATCGTAGGTGCAGATCAGCAGTATGACCTGTTTTTTTTAACACTTCTTAAAATGTTTGGTTATAATATTATGCACGCTTGTACTTTTATAACTACCAATTATCGTAAGTTAGCTGTATGATCTATTCTGTTATTTAACACTTCTCAAAATTGTTAACCATATTAGTTATGCTTGCCCGTTTTTTATCAATTATCGTAGGTGCAGATCAGCAGCATGATCTGTTCTTTTAATTAACACTTGTTTTAATTTAAGGTCATAATATTATGCTCGCTTGTATTTTTATCACTATCAATTATTGTAGGTGCAGATCAGCAGTATGATCTGTTTCTTTACTTAACACTTCTTAAAATTTTTGGTTATTATATTATGCATGCATGTATTTTTATCACTATCAATTATTGTAGATGCAGATCAGCAGTATGATCTGTTCGTTTATTTAACATTCCTAAATTTGTCGACTATATTGATACAGGGTGTCCAGAAACTCTCCTGACAAACGAAGACCGGATATTCTTCAGATAATTTTAAGACAATTTAACCCAATTCACCTAGTCCGAAAATGCTTCCTAAAGCAACTAGAGCTCTTCGAAGATGGCGCCTTGTAAATAGTTTTGTTTAAATACCTCCAGAACGCTTCTACTTAGAAAAACAAAAACTGGTATGCTTGTTTAGCCTTCAGAGATGAATGATTCCATCAATTGCGAATTTTTAGTACAATTATCGGTGATAGCGTATCCGTTTTGGGTAGACTTCTTAAAATGTTTGGTTATTTTAACGCATAACTTCTTTTCTTTTAAATTTTAAGCATTTGTGACACTAGATTATTAACGAAAAATTTTCAAATCCATTTTTCTAGAAAACGGTGTATTCTAATGAGTTAAAGTAAGAGTACCTCTTAGTACTAGAATACCTGAAAATTTAATAATCTAGTGTCACAAATGCTTAAAAGTTAAAGACAAAAAGTTATGCGTTAAAATAACCGTTGACCTAAAACGGACGCCTATGACCGGTACTAGAAATTCGCAATTGATGGAATCGATTCATCTCTGAAGGCTAAACAAGCATACCAGTTTTGTTTTCTAAGTAGAAGCGTTCTGGAGGTATTTAAACAAAACTATTTACAAGGCGCCATCTTCGAAGAGCTCTAGTTCCCTTAGAAAGCATTTTCGGACTAGGTGAATTGGGTTAAATTGTGTTAAAATTTTCTGAGGAATCTCCGGTCATCGTTTGTCAGGAGAGTTTCTGGACACCCTGTATTGATATGCATGCAGGTATTTTTATCAGTTATCAATTATCGTAGGTGTAGATCAACAGTATGATCTGTTCTTTTATGTAACACTTCTCACAATTGATAACTATATTAGTTGTGCTTGTCTGTTTTTCATCAATTATCGTGGGTGCAGATCAGCAGTATGATCTGTTCTTTTTTTTAACACTTCTTAAATATTTTGGTTATAATATTATGTACGCTTGCATTTTTGTCACTATCAATTATCGTAGTTGCAAATCAGCAGTATAATTTGTTCTTTTATTTAACACTTCTAAAAATTTTTGGCTATACTGTTATGCACGATTGTATTTTTATTACTATCAATTATCGTAGGTGCAGATCAGCAGTATGACCTGTTTTTTTAACACTTCTTAAAATGTTTGGTTATAATATTATGCACGCTTGTACTTTTATAACTACCAATTATCGTAAGTTAGCTGTATAATCTGTTCTGTTATTTAACACTTCTCAAAATTGTTAACCATATTAGTTATGCTTGCCAGTTTTTTATCAAATATCGTAGGTGCAGATCAGCAGCATGATCTGTTTTTTTACTTAACACTTCTTAAAATTTTTGGTTATAATATTATGCATGCATGTATTTTTATCACTATCAATTATTGTAGATGCAGATCAGCAGTATGATCTGTTCTTTTATGTAACACTTCTCAAAATTGATAACTATATTAGTTGTGCTTGTCTGTTTTTCATCAATTATCGTGGGTGCAGATCAGCAGTATGATGTGTTCTTTTTTTAACACTTCTTAAATATTTTTGTTGTAATATTATGTACGCTTGCATTTTTATCACTATCAATTATCGTAGTTGCAGATCAGCAGTATAATTTGTTCTTTTATTTGACACTTCTAAAAATTTTTAGCTATAATATTATGGACGCTTGTATTTTTATTACTATCAATTATCGTAGGTCAAGTCTAGATTAATTTATTAGGTGTACGTTGTGATTGGATGCTGCGTTACGGTCACCCGGTTCACCGGCACACCTAACTACGGCAGCTGACCGCCATAGCCAGGACCGCCATAGCCAGGACCGCCAACCGATATCTTGCCGATGCAGGCGAAGCTACAAACACGGTGAGCGTATTAATTCGCGTGTGTATTATGGTCAATTCAAGGTCGATTAAGTAGGGATATTTTATAAGTCGGGAAGTTGCCAATATGTATGTGGATGTTTATAGTGGCTTAGATATTAACTCTCTAGCGATACCCAGGGTGCACCACGTGGAGGCGAGCTAACTTTGCACCCCATTGTTTTTTTAACTGTATGTTTTGTGAATTTGAAATGCAATTTAAATTGAATGTCTTAATATTGAGGAATTAAAATATTTAAATGCTGTGATAGATATTTAAAGCATATATAGCCACGCCACCGTGTTTTAAGTTATTTCTGCAATATTCAGAAACAAGGTTATATTTACAAATACTTACATATTCCAATTCATCAACAAGCAATAGAGAACAGAAATTTATAATTATAATAGAAAAAATGTAACTAATGTCATTGGTTGAGGCAACACTACGCTAATGCAAAAAGCAAAAATGAAACACAAAAATAAGTAATTTTTTATCACATATATAGATTTCTTTCAATGTTCAGAATTATGTAAACATGTTAACTCACACATTTAAGTTTAATTTTGATTTACCGTTAACAAGTAATACACAATAATCTTTTTAACTTTAAAGGACTATACCTTGAAAGGGATGCTAATAGGACACGTATTCACAGAAATGCACAGTTATTGTATTTTATATTTAAAAGTTAAAAGAAAACTCCAATTTTCCTATGCTGGATGACACTCAATGTTTAACCTACCTTTCAAAGTATCTACTTCTACGAAACGTATAACTAGACTTACCAGCCTATTCGTAAATAGGGCCGTAGCCAGAAGAAAACTTCGTAAATATTATAAGTTAAGTCTAATGATCATGTAAATTAACAAATCCGTTTCATGTCTGTAACTGCAGAATTTTCGTAGACTTACTATTCTTGTACACAAGTAAGTAGGGGAGACCGGGTACGAAAGTAACACGGGTTGGTTGTAACAGTAAGCCTATTGTCTTTCTAAAGAGGTTTGTCTATGATATTATATCATCATAGAGTCGGCAGTGAAATCTACATTAACTTATTTGAACAACAATATCCGTAGTGTCTTTCAGTTCGAGTTAAGACCTGCACAGTGCAAAATGATATGCAAAGTAAGTTTTCATTATTTATCTTAATCTATCATAATCCTTGAACTGAACGTTATTTTGAGTTAATTTATTGGTTTGTTCAGTTAATACCAATATTGGCTATAACCTAAGCATGGTATTTTAATTAAAAATAATTGTTAAAAAAAGTTTTACGCAAGTATCCTGTCAATCGCGTGAAAAATGCGTAATGGGATGATTATAACAATGCCATAGGGGGACGATTGTAACATGTTACAACCGTCCCTTATATTTAATACCTATGACCGTATTTGTCATATTTAAAATGATAATTCTGTAGATATCCAGATAATTACTTCAGTATTTGTTATACTGTGTGGGAATATACAAATTCATTCTCTTTATTTAGGATGTCTAACAAAGACAACGAACAACAGATTGTGGGAAAGATTGTTATGGATTGGGAAAAACTTGGTCCATCCCAAATATGGAATATGGACGAGTCTGGCGACGGACAATCGTGCAAAAGCCAAATTGGGATAGGATTCTTTGTTATTACCAAAAACAAAAAAAGAAAATATTTTATATTTTTGTTTCATTATTCTATTTATTTATTTTTTTTTTCAAATAAAAAATATATTATGTACCTGCACTACAACTTACTTTTATATAGATATAATCAATAAACAAATACCTTGTAAATACTAACTTTCTATACCTAGTTATTACCTATTATTCATATGTTACAAACGTCCCCATGTTCTGTTACTTTTGACCCATACCATTGGGTAGGTTGTAACGACGTACACTCTACTTTTTTATTAATTGGACATCAATATGAACTTTAATTACTTTAATATTATTTTTCTTCTATATATAAAATGCCAAGGAAACGACTTAGAGTAAGTACATTTATATAACTTTGTTAATTTTTTATTTATCCGGCTTTACAAAAAAATGTTACTTTCGTACCTGGTCTCCCCTATATCTAGGTATAAGTAGGTATCTACATAAGTCCTGAAAACTGACACTATTTGACTGTTTTCTTGTGATGGCTGTTCTTCCGATTGTTTTAAATCTGATTTGAAATTTTAACAAATTAAAAAAAGATTTTTTAAGTCAGTCGTATCTAGGCTTGATGGTATATATCCTGATGTTATCCATATAATATTTTACTTGAGCGTTTTAATTTTAGTGAGCTACAAAATCGTAGAATTATCTGTCAAATGGTTTGCCTATGTAAAATAATTAACAACATAATTTATTGTACATGCACGGAACTCCAACAAACAACTAATCTGCGGGTTAATGCCTCGACCAGCATTAAATTATACTAAGAAACCTGTAGCAAACAGCCAAATCACTCGTCAGCAACCTACCAGACATATTCCGGTTTTGAGCTAATTAGCTCTCATCAATATTCCATAGATGAGGTAACCTACGGGTAACCTTGACTGTTTAAGTATGTCTAACCCGACAGAAGAGACCATGAGTACGCGGTGTAGATAAGCTACATTCGGCGATAAGGATATGTTGCAAACACGGATATCCAAATCAGCATTGCCGGTTTTGAGCTTATTAGTTCTCATCAATATGCCATAGGTGAGGTAACCGACATGTAATCCTAGGTTAATGCTGGTCAGAGCATTAGCCCGCAGAGAAGTTATCTCCTGGAATTCCGTATTTTCGTTATAGCCGAATCGCGATAGAGGGATATAGCTTTCTATGGTATCTATTAATATGTAGAATGCTTCGTGTCTGTGGCTTGTCAGCCCGACATGGAGTAGCGAATAGTCGCTAGATGTAGCTTGTCTACAAAGCGTGATTGTACATGACTGCTGAATAATTTACTTTTCGACACTCCTGTCGTAGAAATAACATATTTATTATAAGTTACTGCAAGAACCAATGCCATGAAAACCTTTACTTTGTATCAAATGATTGCTAATTATAGTAGTGTTAAAGATTACACTACCAATCAAATTAAAAAGCAAAGTTGTCTATTATATAGTGTTTACTATTACCATATTTAATATTTTTTATATTTAACCATTTGTATGATGTAGGAAATGGTATAAGTTTGTAGCATTTCTTTTTTCTCTATTCTCTAACTGGGCGTCATCCTGTTTGATATGTAGAAATAAATATTTTGAAAAACTAGAACAATGAAACTTAAGGGCGCCGTATCCTTGAAATAGTGTTATCCACAAATACAAGTAATTTTAGATATTTAAGAACTGAACTAGAGTTTAGCAAATAACAAGAATGTTATCTCATGCCACCTGCGAATATTCAAAGGTACATAAGTAAATTCAATATACACGGTTGCAAAACGGTGATGGTCCATCTGCCGTTACATGAGAGCGACAAAGTAAAGTATAGAAATCCGTGCGATAGACAAGGATGACTATATTGACGACGTTTTAAAATCTAAATAGTCACCGCCCGTTTCGCCATTCAAACAAATAAATGGGGGAGTGACTGCTCAGATGTTATTCTAATTTATAAAACGTCTTCCTATAGCCATCCTTGTCTATCTCACGGATTTCTATACTTTACTTTGTCGCTCGTGTGTAACGGCAGATGGACCATCACCAATTTCCAACCGTGTATAACGTCAGAAAGCGATCTATCCATCAAACTTTTAGGTACTGAAATCTTTCAAAGTTTTTTAAATTCAACTATAGATGTAAACATTGTTACATAGTTCTGCATATAATATTGTTCACTTTTGTGTATGTGAAAATAATTGTTAAAATGTTGTGTTAGAATAGCTAAATAATTTGTGTCATACAAACGCATTTTAAAAATTACTAGAAAGGTGGCAAGTCGGCATTCGCCGACTTGACCTTTATTGAGTAGGGTTAGTTTTTTTTAAACACCATGTATTTTTCGATAATTAGTGCGTTAAGAGACCTCCGATGTAAGTTGAGTAAAATAAATTAGTCAGTTCTCTTAATTTTGAGACTTTTTTAACTTTCAACATTTTTCCAACACTTTGTATATAAAACGGTCTTTCGTACATCCGACAACCCATCCGAAGCAAAAAAATAAATTTATTCCATGAATATTGGGAGTTTCAATATTGGTTCAGTTTTCTTAAACACCCTGTATTGTTTTCATTAAAATAGTTTCCATATAGACCATTGTGAAAAGTTTCATCAAAGGAATATTATACTTCCATGAAGCTTTCTAGAGAACGGTCGGTTTTTTAAACACCCAGTAGTTTTTAATTAGTATAGTTTTCTTACAGACCGTTGTGAAAAGTTTCATTAGAAAATATTCCATGAATTGTGAGGATATTTAAAGAATGGTTTGGTTTTGTTAAGCACCCTGTATATTTTCATTAGTATAATATTTTTACAATCGTGAAAAGTTTCATAAAAAAAATAACTTCCATAAATTTCTAGATTTCTAGAGAATGGTTCTTTATTTTACACCCTGTATTTTTTCATAAGTATGTATTCATATACATAATAATACCTAAGTATATATTTTTTATAGTTTTTTTACAAACTATTGTAAAGTTTCATCAGAGAGCAAAAAAAAAATTTTAATCCACAAATGTTCAGGATTTTTAGGGAACGGTTCATTAATATAGATTTTTACAAAGTATTGTATAAAGTTTCATCAAAAAGAATTTTCAAATTCCATGAATTTTGAGGATTTTTAGAGAATGGTTCGTTATTGTTAAACACTCTGTATTTCTTAATTAGTATATTTTTCCTACAGAACATTGTATAAAGTTTCATCAAAAAGAATTTTTTAATTCCATGAATTTTGAAAATTTTTAGAGAATGGTTCGTTATTTTTAAACACTCTGTATTTTTAATTAGTATATTTTCCTACAGAACATTGTATAAAGTTTCATCAAAAGAATTTTTAATTCCATGAATTTTGAAAATTTTTAGAGAATGGTTCGTTATTATTAAACACTCTGTATTTGCTTCGATAGTGAGTGTCATAATAAATCCTTGATGGAAGTTTAATAAATAAAAAAATTTCCATGAATTTTGGGAGTTTCAATATTTGTTCAGTTTTCTTAAACACCCAGTAGTTTTTAATTAGTATATATTTCTTAGAGACCATCGTGAAAAGGTTAATAAAAAATATTCAATGAATTATTGTGGGGATTCTTAGAGTATGGTTTGGTTTCGTTAAGCACCCTGTATATTTTCATTAGTATAATATTTTTACAATCGTGAAAAGTTTCATAAAAAAAATAAATTCCATAAATTTTGTGGATCTAAAGAATGGTTCTTTATTTTACACCCTGTGTTTTTCATAAGTATGTATTCATATACATAATAATACCAAAGTATATATTTTTATAGTTTTTACAAACTATTGTAAAAGTTTCATCAGAAAGAAAAAAAAATTTTTAATCCACAAATGTTCAGGATTTTTAGGGAATGGTTCGGATTTTTAAACACCCCGTATTTTTGTCGATAATTAGTGCGGTAGAGTCCCCGACGGAAGTTTCGTACCAAAAAAATGTTCAGTTCCCTTAATTTTGACATTTTTAACGTTTCACATTTTTCCAACACTTTGTATTTAAGACGGGCCTACGAACGTCACAGAACCCCTCGAAGCGAAAAAACCGAAAATTTCCTCGAATCTGTAATTTTTATTTTTTCTCGTCAATTTTATCGTAACACCCCGTACATCGAGCTTTTTGAGTCGCACTGTATATAAGCGAAGCGACTTGAAGTCTGCCATATTGTCTAGCTCACTGATACCACCTATTCATTCTATTTATGCAAAGTTCAATGCAAATAGCAATAGCGGATGGAAATATTTGACAGCTGTTCTATGGCTTCCGTCATTTTGACCCCGTCTTGGTCTGCCATATTGTCTAGCTCACTGATACCACCTATTCATTCTATTTATGCAAAGTTCAATGCAAATAGCAATAGCGGATGGAAATATTTGACAGCTGTTCTATGGCTTCCGTCATTTTGACCCCGTCTTGCTTAGAATTTTCGCAAATTTCGATACGAAAACGAATTCAAAACCAAACGCTCGCATAACACAACGTATCTAGAGACTTCAAATTTACCGTTTTCGGGCTTTGGGGGGCTCCGGTCGGCCCATTTAGCGAAATTTTCTGCGATTTATTCGGAAATGTCACCGCGCACTCGCCATTTGACGTTTCTGTAGTCGACGAAAATTTTCGCTATTTTCACTATAAAATCGAATTTTAAACCTAAACCTGAGGCACGACACATTGTAGAAGGTTCAAAGTGTACGTTTCGATATGGCTTTATGGAAATAAAGGGGTACTTACTTTTCAGAATGTAATCGTTTTGAAGGTTTTGTGAGGACCCGCCATATTGCTAGGCTCTTCTCCCCGTCTCGGTTTGGATTTAAGCAAATTTTTATGGAAAAACGAACTCGAAATCCAGGGCTCGCATAACGGAAAGTATCTAGAGACTTTAAACATACCTTTTCTGGCATTGGCGGCCCTCCGATCGACCCTTTTAGCGAACGTTCCTAAGTTTTATCGGGAGCTGTCACAGGCCGTGCACCGTCCTGGTAGCCGTTTGACGTTTAGGACGGCCGGCGGCCGAGCGAATGCGAATACCGCCGAACGTGTAATTGAGTAAAACTTTCGTTATTTTCACTATAAAATCGAATTTTAAACTCAAACCTGAGGCACGCGACACATTGTAGAAGGTTCAAAGTTTACGTTTCGACATGGCTTTGTAGAAACGAATGCGGGAAAATACGAAAATATCGAATCCGAAATAGTTGGACGTCTACCCATATCTGACTGACGTTTCTCGAATTCCCGGCTATATCTATCTCTTTTTTTCGCGACATCCGCGCGAAAATGGAAAACTGGCGGCCGCGGACCTCCGGAAAAACGCAAAATTCGCCCCGAAAAAGGTAAAGAGAAATCACCAAAATACGCCCACCGGACAACCGAAGGACCGAACTCGGCTTCGCGCACCCGGGCTCGCCGCTGCGCGGCTCGCCTCAAAAGCCTTAGGTAATGCAAAACGCCACTTTTTCGCGAGAGAGAAAAAACAACGGATTTTAATATATAAGGACTAGAAAGGTGGCAAGTCGGCATTCGCCTACTTGTCCTTTCTTAGTAGGGTTAGTTTTTTAAACACCATGTATTTTTCGATAATTAGTGCGTTAGAGACCTCCGATGGAAGTTGAGTAAAATAAATTAGTCAGTTCTCTTAATTTTGAGATTTTTAACGTTCAACATTTTTCCAACACTTTGTATATAAAACGGTCTTTCGTACATCCGACAACCCATCCGAAGCAAAAAAATAAATTTATTCCATGAATATTGGGAGTTTCAATATTGGTTCAGTTTTCTTAAACACCCTGTATTGTTTTCATTAAAATAGTTTCCATATAGACCATTGTTAAAAGTTTCATCAAAGGAATATTATACTTCCATGAAGGTTTCTGGAGAACGGTCGGTTTTTAAACAGCCAGTAGTTTTTAATTAGTATAGTTTTCTTACAGACCGTTGTGAAAAGTTTCATTAGAAAATATTCCATGAATTGTGAGGATTTTTAGAGAATGGTTTGGTTTTGTTAAACACCCCGTATTTTTTCATCAGTATATATTTTTTACAATCGTGAAGTTTCATAAAAAAAATTAAATTCCATAAATTTTGTGGATCTAGAGAATTGGTCTTTATTTTACACACTGTATTTTTTCATAAGTATGTATTTATATAGCTACATAATAATACCTAAGTATGTATTTTTATAGTTTTTACAAACTATCTTAAAAGTTTCAACAAAAACCAAAAGAGTTTTTAATTTCAAGTTTTAGGATTTTTAAAATGATTCGATTCTCTTAAACACCCGTATTGTTCTCATGAAAATAGTTTCCATATAGACCATTGTTAAAAGTTTCATCAAGAAAATATTATACTTCCATGAAGGTTTATAGAGAATGGTTCATTTTTTTTAAACACCCAGTAGTCTTTTAATTAATATAGTTTCCTTACAGACCATTGTGTTCATAAGAAAATATTCTATGAATTGTGAGGATTCTTAGAGAATGGTTTGGTTTTGCTAAACACCCTGTATTTTTCATTAGTATAATTTTTTACAATCACAAAAGTTTCATAAAAAAATAAATTCCATAAATTTTGTGGATCTAGAGAATGGTTCTTTATATTACACCTATATTTTTCATACGTATGTATTTATATACATAATAAAACCTAAGTATATATTTTTATAGTTTTTGACAAACTATTGTAAAATGTTTCATCAGAAAGCAAAAAAATTTAAATCCACGAATTTTCAGGATTTTTAGGGAACAGTTCGGTTTTTAAACACCCGTATTTGTTCAATAGTATATTTTTCCTACAGAACATTGTAAAAGTTTCATCAAAAGAATTTTTAATTCCATGAATTTTGTTGATTTTTAGAGAATGGTTCGGTTTTTAAACCTCCTGTATTTTTCATTAGTATAGTTTTAACAAACTAATGTGAAATGTTTCATCAAAAGAATTTTTAATTCCATGAATTTTGAGGATTTTTAGAGAATGGTTCGTTATTTTTAAATCGTCTGTATTTCTTTATTGCGATATTTTTCCTACAGAACATTGTATAAAATTTCATCAAAAGAATTTTTAATTCAATGATTTTGAAAAATTTTCCATGAATTTTGGGAGTTTCAATATTGGTTCAGTCTTTTAAACTCCCAGTAGTTCTTTAATTAGTATAGTTTTCTTACAGACCATTGTGAAAAGTTTCATAAAAAAATAACTTCCATAAATTTCTAGATTTCTAGAGAATGGTTCTTTATTTTACACCCTGTATTTTTCATAAGTATGTATTCATATACATAATAATACCTAAGTATATATTTTTATAGTTTTTACAAACTATTGTAAAGTTTCATCAGAGAGCAAAAAAAATTTTAATCCACAAATGTTCAGGATTTTTAGGGAACGGTTCGGTTTTTAAACCCCTGTATTTTTCATTAATATAGATTTTTACAAAGTATTGTATAAAGTTTCATCAAAAAGAATTTTCAAATTCCATGAATTTTGAGGATTTTTAGAGAATGGTTCGTTATTTTTAAACACTCTGTATTTCTTAATTAGTATATTTTTCCTACAGAACATTGTATAAAATTTCATCAAACAGAATTTTTAATTCCAAGAATTTTGAAAATTTTTAGAGAATGGTTCGTTATTTTTAAACACTCTGTATTTTTAATTAGTATATTTTCCTACAGAACATTGTATAAAGTTTCATCAAAAGAATTTTTTAATTCCATGAATTTTGAAAATTTTTAGAGAATGGTTCGTTATTATTAAGCACTCTGTATTTGTTTCGATAGTGAGTGTCATAATAAATCCTTGATGGAAGTTTAATAAATAAAAAAAAAAATTTCCATGAATTTTGGGAGTTTCAATATTTGTTCAGTTTTCTTAAACACCCAGTAGTTTTTAATTAGTATATATTTCTTAGAGACCATCGTGAAAAGGTTAATAAAAAAATATTCAATGAATTATTGTGGGGATTCTTAGAGTATGGTTTGGTTTCGTTAAGCACCCTGTATATTTTCATTAGTATAATATTTTTACAATCGTCAAAAGTTTCATAAAAAAAATAAAATCCATAAATTTTGTGGATCTAGAGAATGGTTCTTTATTTTACACCCTGTATTTTTTCATAAGTATGTATTCATATACATAATAATACCAAAGTATATATTTTTTATAGTTTTTTTACAAACTATTGTAAAAAGTTTCATCAGAAAGAAAAAAAAAAATTTTAAATCCACAAATATTCAGGATTTTTAGGGAACGGTTCGGTATTTTTAAACCCCCTGTATTTTTTCATTAATATAGATTTTTACAAACTATTGTATAAAGTTTCATCAAAAAGAATTTTCTAATTCCATGAATTTTGAGGATTTTTAGAGAATGGTTCGTTATTTTTAAACACTCTGTATTTCTTAATTAGTATATTTTTCCTACAGAACATTGTATAAAATTTCATCAAACAATTTTTTAATTCCAAGAATTTTGAAAATTTTTAGAGAATGGTTCGTTATTTTTACACACTCTGTATTTTTAATTAGTATATTTTTCCTACAGAACATTGTATAAAGTTTCATCAAAAGAATTTTTAATTACATGAATTTTGATAATTTTTATATTATGTTTAGTTATTATTAAAATCTCGGTATTTGCTTCTTTAGTGAGTGTCATAATAAATCCTTGATGGAAGTTTAATAAATAAAAAATTTCCATGAATTTTGGGAGTTTCAATATTGGTTCAGTTTTTAAACACCCAGTAGTTTTTAATTAGTATACATAGTTTTCTTACAGACCATTGTGAAAAGTTTGATGAAAAATATTGAATGAATTATTGTGAGGATTCTTAGAGTATGATTTGGTTTCGTTAAGCACCCTGTATTTTCTCATTAGTATGATTTTTACAATCGTCAAAGTTTCATAAAAAAATAAAATCCATAAATTTTGTGGATGTCGAGAATGGTTTTTATTTTACACGCTGTATTTTTCATAAGTATGTATTCATATACATAATAATACCAAAGTATATATTTTTACAGTTTTTCTACAAACTATTGTAAAAGTTTCATCAGAAAGCAAAAAAATTTTAAATCCACGAATGTCCAGGATTTTTAGGAACGGTTCGAATTTTTAAACACCCCGTATTTTTCGATAATTAGTGCGGTAAGAGTCCCCGACGGAAGTTTCGTACCAAAAAAATTTTCAGTTCCCTTAATTTTTACATTTTTTTAACGTTCGACATTTTTCCAACACTTTGTATATAAAACGGTCCTACGCACGTCAGAGAACCCCTCCGAAGCGAAAGAACCGAAAATTTCCTCGAATCTGTAATTTTTATTTTTTCTCGTCAATTTTATCGTAACACCCCGTACATCGAGCTTTTGAGTCGCACTGTATATAAGCGAAGCGACTTGAAGTGTGCCATATTGTCTAGCTCACTGATACCACCTATTCATTCTATTTATGCAAAGTTCAATGCAAATAGCAATAGCGGATGGAAATATTTGACAGCTGTTCTATGGCTTCCGTCAATTTGACCCCGTCTTGGTCTGCCATATTGTCTAGCTCACTGGTACCACCTACCTATTCGTTCTATTTATGCAAAGTTCAATGCAAATAGCAATAGCGGATGGAAATATTTGACAGCTGTTCTATGGCTTATGTCATTTTGACCCCGTCTTGCTTAGGATTTTCGCAAATTTCGATACAAAAACGAATTCAAAACCAAACGCTCGCATAACACAACGTATCTAGAGACTTCAGATTTACCGTTTTCGGCCTTTGCGAATTTTCTGCGATTTATTCGGAAATGTCACCGCGCACTCGCCATTTGACGTCGCAAATTTTCGCAATTTTTACTATAAAATCGAATTTTAAAAACAGATCTGAGGCACACGACACATTGTAGAAGGTTCAAAGTTTACGTTTCGATATGGCTTTATGGAAATAAAGGGCACTTACTTTGCAAAATGTAACATTTTGAAGGTTTTGTGAGGACCCGCCATATTGCCAGGCTCTTCTCCACGTCTCTGTTTGGTATTACGCAAAATTCGATACAAATTGGAACTCAAAACCCAGCGCTCGCATAACAGAAAGTATCTAGAGACTTTAAATTTACCTTTTTTGGCCTTGGCGGGTCTTCGAACGGCCCGTTTAGCGAACGTTCCCAAGTTTTATCCGGAGCTGTCAACGGCACCGCACCGTCCGGCTTCCCGTTTGACGTTTCGGGCGGCCGAGCGAACGCGAATGCCCCCGAACGCGTAATTGACCCAAATTTTCGTTATTTTCCCTATAAAATCGAATTTTAAACCTAAATCTGAGGCACGCGACACATTGTAGAAGGTTCAAAGTTTACGTTTCGATATGGCTTTGTGGAAATGAATGCGGGAAAATACGAAAATATCGAATCGGAAATAGTTTGACGTCTACCCATATCCGACTGACGTTTCTCCGATTCCCGGGCGATAAGCTCCTCCGCGCTATCTCCATCCCTCTCGCCGAGAACGGCCGGCGAGGACCCTCCGAAAAACGGAAAATTTACCTAGAAAAACGCGAAAAACGGCCCGCCGAGCGCCTCGTCGCGACGGAGAAAGGACCAAATAAGGAGACTCGCCCGCGCCCGCGTCCCCGACAGGCTCGCCCGAAAACGTCGCGCGGGCAAACCGGCCTCCGGGCGGCTTCCGGGCTTCCGATAATGGGCGTGGTTTTCGACTTTTGTCTCGTTTCCTCGCGAAAATCGAAAACCGGCGGCCGCGGACCTCGGGAAAAACGCAAAATTCGCCCCGAAAAAGGTAAAAAGAACCCACCTAAATACGCCTAAGCGACAACCGCGGGACCGAAGGGCGCTTTGCGCCCTTCGGCTCGCCGCTGCGCGGCTCGCGAAAAAAGCCTTTGGTAATGCAAAACCCAACTTTTCCGCCCGCCCGGAGGGAGCGAGAAAAAACAACGGATTTTAATATATAAGAACTAGAAAGGTGGCAAGTCGGCATTCGCCGACTTGACCTTTCTTGAGTAGGGTTAGATTTTTTAAACACCATGTATTTTTCGATAATTAGTGCGTTAAGAGACCCCCGATGGAAGTTGAGTAAAATAAATTAGTCAGTTCTCTTAATTTTGAGATTTTTACCGTTCAACATTTTTCCAACACTTTGTATATAAAACGGTCTTTCGTACATCCGACAACCCATCCGAAGCAAAACAAATAATTTTATTCCATGAATTTTGGGAGTTTCAATATTGGTTCAGTTTTCTTAAACACCCTGTATTGTTTTCATTAAAATAGTTTCCATATAGACCATTGTTAAACGTTTCATCAAAGGAATATTATACTTCCATGAAGGTTTCTAGAGAAAGGTCGGTTTTTAAACACCCAGTAGTTTTTAATTAGTATAGTTTTCTTACAGACCGTTGTGAAAAGTTTCATTAGAAAATATTCCATGAATTGTGAGGATTTTTAGAGAATGGTTTGGTTTTGTTAAACACCCCGTATTTTTTCATCGGTATAATTTTTTACAATCGTGAAAAGTTTCATAAAAAAAAATAAATTCCATAAATTTTGTGGATCTAGAGAATGGATCTATATATTACACCCTGTATTTTTTCATACGTATGTATTTATATACATAATAAAACCTAAGTATATATTTTTATAGTTTTTTGACAAACTAATGTAAAAATTTTAAATCCACGAATTTTCAGGATTTTTAGGGAACAGTTCGGTTTTTAAACACCCCGTATTTGTTCAATAGTATATTCTTCCTACAGAACATTGTAAAAGTTTCATCAAAAGAATTTTTAATTCCATGAATTTTGTTGATTTTTAGAGAATGGTTCGGTTTTTAAATCCTCTGTATTTCTTAATTAGGATATTTTCCTATAGAACATTGTATAAAGTTTCATCAAAAGAATTTTTAATTCCATGAATTTTGAGGAATTTTAGAGAATGGTTCGTTATTTTTAAACACTCTGTATTTTTAATTAGTATATTTTTCCTACAGAACATTGTATAAAGTTTCATCAAAAAATTATTTAATTCCATGAATTTTGAGGATTTTTAGAGAATGGTTCGTTATTATTAAACACTCTGTATTTGCTTCGTTAATGAGTGTCATAATAAATCCTTGATGGAAGTTTAATAAATAAAAAAAGATTTCCATGAATTTTGGGAGTTTCAATATTGGTTCAGTTTTCTTAAACACCCAGAATTTTTTTAATTAGTATAGTTTTCTAACAGACCATTGTGAAAAGTTTCATAAAAAATATTCAATGAATTATTGTGGGGATTCTTAGAGTATGGTTTGGTTTCGTTAAGCACCCTGTATTTTTCATTAGTATAATTTTTATAATCGTGAAAAGTTTAATAAAAAATTAAATTCCATAAATTTTGTGGCTGTAGAGAATGGTTCTTTATTTTACACCCTGTATTTTTCATAAGTATGTATTCATATACATAATAATACCAAAGTATATATTTTTATAGTTTTTACAAACTATTGTAAAAGTTTCATCAGAAAGCAAAAAAAAAAATTTTAAATCCACGAATGTTTAGGATTTTTAGGGAACAGTTCGGTTTTGAAACCTCCTGTATTTTTCATTAGTATAGATGTTTTAAAACTATTGTACAAAGTTTCATCAAAATGAATTTTCTAATTCCATGAACTTTGAGGAATTTTAGAGAATGGTTCGTTATTTTTAAACACTCTGTATTTCCTAATTAGTATATTTTTCCTACAGAACATTGTATAAAATTTCATCAAATAGAATTTTTAATTCCATGAATTTTGTTGATTTTTAGGAAATGGTTAGGTTTTTAAACCTCCTGTATTTTTCATTAGTATAGATTTTTACAAACCATTGTATAAGGTTTTATCAAAAATAATTTTTAATTCCATGAGTTTTGTTGATTTTTAGGAAATGGTTAGGTTTTTAAACCCTCTGTATTTCTTAATTAGTATATTTTTCCTACAGAACATTGTATAAAGTTTCATCGAAAGAATTTTTAATTCCATGAATTTTGAGGATTTTTAGAGAATGGTTCGTTATTATTAAACACTCTGTATTTGCTTCGTTAGTGAGTGTCATAATAAATCCTTGATGGAAGTTTAATAAATAAAAATTTCCATGAATTTTGGGAGTTTCAATATTGGTTCAGTTTTTAAACACCCAGTAGTTTTTAATTAGTATACATAGTTTTCTTACAGACCATTGTGAAAAGTTTCATGAAAAAATATTCAATGAATTATTGTGAGGATTCTTAGAGTATGGTTTGGTTTCGTTAAGCACCCTGTATTTTTTCATAAGTATGATTTTTACAATCGTCAAAGTTTCATAAAAAAATAAAATCCATAAATTTTGTGGATGTAGAGAATGGTTTTTATTTTACACCCTGTATTTTTCATAAGTATGTATTCATATACATAATAATACCAAAGTATATATTTTTACAGTTTTTCTACAAACTATTGTAAAAGTTTCATCAGAAAGCAAAAAAAAATTTTAAATCCACGAATGTCCAGGATTTTTAGGGAACAGTTCGAATTTTTAAACACCCCGCATTTTTTCGATAATTAGTGCGGTAGAGTCCCCCGACGGAAGTTTCGTACCAAAAAATTTTCAGTTCCCTTAATTTTTACATTTTTTAACGTTCGACATTTTTCCAACACTTTGTATATAAAACGGTCCCACGCACGTCAGAGAACCCCTCGAAGCGAAAGAACCGAAAATTTCCTCGAATCTGTAATTTTTATTTTTTCTCGTCAATTTTTATCGTAACACCCCGTACATCGAGATATTTAGAGTCGCACTGTATATAAGCGAAGCGACTAGAAGTGTGCCATATTGTCTAGCTCACTGATACCACCTATTCATTCTATTTATGCAGAGTTCAATGCAAATAGCAATAGCGGATGGAAATATTTGACAGCTGTTCTATGGCTTCCGTCATTTTGACCCCGTCTTGGTCTGCCATATTGTCTAGCTCACTGATACCACCTACCTATTCATTCTATTTATGCAAAGTTCAATGCAAATAGCAATAGCGGATGGAAATATTTGACAGCTGTTCTATGGCTTACGTCATTTTGACCCCGTCTTGCTTAGGATTTTCGCAAATTTCGATACAAAAACGAATTCAAAACCAAACGCTCGCATAACACAACGTATCTAGAGACTTCAGATTTACCGTTTTCGACCTTTGGGGGGGCTCCGGTCGGCCCATTTAGCGAAATTTTCTGCGATTTATTCGGAAATGTCACCGCGCACTCGCCATTTGACGTCGCAAATTTTCGCAATTTTTACTATAAAATCGAATTTTAAAAACAGATCTGAGGCACACGACACATTGTAGAAGGTTCAAAGTTTACGTTTCGATATGGCTTTATGGAAATAAAGGGGTACTTACTTTTCAAAATGTAATCGTTTTGAAGGTTTTGTGAGGACCCGCCATATTGCCAGGCTCTTCTCCACGTCTCTGTTTGGTATTACGCAAAATTCGATACAAATTGGAACTCAAAACCCAGCGCTCGCATAACAGAAAGTATCTAGAGACTTTAAACTTACCGTTTCTGGCTATTGGTGGTCCTCCCATCGGCCGGTTTAGCGAACGTTCCCAAGTTTTATCCGGAGCTGTCAACGGCACCGCACCGTCCGGCTAGCCGTTTGACGTTTCGGACGGCCGAGCGAACGCGAATGCCCCCGAACGCGTAATTGACCCTAATTTTCGTTATTTTCCCTATAAAATCGAATTTTAAACCTAAATCTGAGGCACGCGACACATTGTAGAAGGTTCAAAGTTTACGTTTCGACATGGCTTTGTGGAAAGGAATGCGGGAAAATACGAAAATATCGAATCGGAAATAGTTTGACGTCTACCCATATCCGACTGACGTTTCTCCGATTCCCGGGCGATAAGCTCCTCCCGCGCTATCTCCATCCCTCTCGCCGAGAACGGCCGGCGAGGACTCTCGAAAAACGGAAAATTTACCTAGAAAAACGCGAAAAACGGCCCGCCGAGCGCCTCGTCGCGACGGAGAAAGGACCAAATAAGGAGACTCGCCCGCGCCCGCGTCCCCGACGGGCTCGCCCGAAAAACGTCGCGCGGAGCGAAACCGGCCTCCGGGCGGCTTCCGGGCTTCCGATAATGGGCGTGGTTTTCGACTTTTGTCTCGTTTCCTCGCGAAAATCGAAAACCGGCGGCCGCGGACCTCCGGAAAAACGCAAAATTAGCCCCGAAAGAGGTAAAGAACCCACCGAAATACGCCTAAGCGACAACCCCGGGACCGAAGGGCGCTTCGCGCCCTTCGGCTCGCCGCTGCGCGGCTCGCCTCAAAAGCCTTTGGTAATGCAAAACCCAACTTTTCCGCCCGCCCGGAAGCGAGAAAAAACAACGGATTTTAATATATAAGAACTAGAAAGGTGGCAAGTCGGCATTCGCCGACTTGACATTTCAATAGTAGCGTTAGTTTTTAAACACCATGTATTTTTCGATAATTAGTGCGTTAGAGACCCCCGATGGAAGTTGAGTAAAATAAATTAGTCAGTTCTCTTAATTTTGAGATTTTTACCGTTCAACATTTTTCCAACACTTTGTATATAAAACGGTCTTTCGTACATCCGACAACCCATCCGAAGCAAAACAAATAATTTTATTCCATGAATTTTGGGAGTTTCAATATTGGTTCAGTTTTCTTAAACACCCTGTATTGTTTTCATTAAAATAGTTTCCATATAGACCATTGTTAAACGTTTCATCAAAGAATATTATACTTCCATGAAGGTTTCTAGAAAGGTCGGTTTTTAAACACCCAGTAGTTTTTAATTAGTATAGTTTTCTTACAGACCGTTGTGAAAAGTTTCATTAGAAAATATTCCATGAATTGTGAGGATTTTTAGAGAATGGTTTGGTTTTGTTAAACACCCCGTATTTTTCATCGGTATAATTTTTTACAATCGTGAAAAGTTTCATAAAAAAATTAATTCCATAAATTTTGTGGATCTAGAGAATGGATCTATATATTACACCTGTATTTTTTCATACGTATGTATTTATATACATAATAAAACCTAAGTATATATTTTTATAGTTTTTGACAAACTAATGTAAAAAGTTTCATCAAAAAGCAAAAAAAAAATTTAAATCCACGAATTTTCAGGATTTTTAGGGAACAGTTCGGTTTTTAAACACCCGTATTTGTTCAATAGTATATTCTTCCTACAGAACATTGTAAAAGTTTCATCAAAAGAATTTTTAATTCCATGAATTTTGTTGATTTTTAGAGAATGGTTCGGTTTTTAAATCCTCTGTATTTCTTAATTAGGATATTTTTCCTATAGAACATTGTATAAAGTTTCATCAAAAGAATTTTTAATTCCATGAATTTTGAGGAATTTTAGAGAATGGTTCGTTATTTTAAACACTCTGTATTTTTTAATTAGTATATTTTCCTACAGAACATTGTATAAAGTTTCATCAAAAAGAATTATTTAATTCCATGAATTTTGAGGATTTTTAGAGAATGGTTCGTTATTATTAAACACTCTGTATTTGCTTCGTTAATGAGTGTCATAATAAATCCTTGATGGAAGTTTAATAAATAAAAAATTTCCATGAATTTTGGGAGTTTCAATATTGGTTCAGTTTTTAAACACCCAGTAGTTTTTAAGTAGTATACATAGTTTTCTTACAGACCATTGTGAAAAGTTTCATGAAAAATATTCATGAATTATTGTGAGGATTCTTAGAGTATGGTTTGGTTTCGTTAAGCACCCTGTATTTTCTCATTAGTATGATTTTTACAATCGTCAAAGTTTCATAAAAAATAAAATCCATAAATTTTGTGGATGTAGAGAATGGTTCTTTATTTTACACCCTGTATTTTTCATAAGTATGTATTCATATACATAATAATACCAAAGTATATATTTTTACAGTTTTTCTACAAACTATTGTAAAAGTTTCATCAGAAAGCAAAAAAATTTTAAATCCACGAATGTCCAGGATTTTTAGGAACAGTTCGAATTTTTAAACACCCCGTATTTTTTCGATAATTAGTGCGGTAAGAGTCCCCCGACGGAAGTTTCGTACCAAAAAATTTTCAGTTCCCTTAATTTTTACATTTTTTAACGTTCGACATTTTTCCAACACTTTGTATATAAAACGGTCCTACGCACGTCAGAGAACCCCTCGAAGCGAAAGAACCGAAAATTTCCTCGAATCTGTAATTTTTATTTTTTCTCGTCAATTTTTATCGTAACACCCCGTACATCGAGCTTTTGAGTCGCACTGTATATAAGCGAAGCGACTTGAAGTGTGCCATATTGTCTAGCTCACTGATACCACCTATTCATTCTATTTATGCAAAGTTCAATGCAAATAGCAATAGCGGATGGAAATATTTGACAGCTGTTCTATGGCTTCCGTCATTTTGACCCCGTCTTGGTCTGCCATATTGTCTAGCTCACTGATACCACCTACCTATTCATTCTATTTATGCAAAGTTCAATGCAAATAGCAATAGCGGATGGAAATATTTGACAGCTGTTCTATGGCTTACGTCATTTTGACCCCGTCTTGCTTAGGATTTTCGCAAATTTCGATACAAAAACGAATTCAAAACCAAACGCTCGCATAACACAACGTATCTAGAGACTTCAGATTTACCGTTTTCGGCCTTTGGGGAATTTAGCGAAATTTTCTGCGATTTATTCGGAAATGTCACCGCGCACTCGCCATTTGACGTCGCAAATTTTCGCAATTTTTACTATAAAATCGAATTTTAAAAACAGATCTGAGGCACACGACACATTGTAGAAGGTTCAAAGTTTACGTTTCGATATGGCTTTATGGAAATAAAGGGGTACTTACTTTGCAAAATGTAACGTTTTGAAGGTTTTGTGAGGACCCGCCATATTGCCAGGCTCTTCTCCACGTCTCGGTTCGGTATTACGCAAAATTCGATACAAATTCGAATTCAAAACCCAACGCTCGCATAACAGAAAGCATCTAGGGACTTTAAATTTACCTTTTCCGGCCTTGGCGGGTCTCAGATCTGCCCGTTTAGCGAACGTTCCTACGTTTTATCCGGAGCTGTCACCGGCCGTGCACCGTCCGGCTAGCCGTTTGACGTTTCGGACGGCCGAGCGAACGCGAATGCCCCCGAACGTGTAATTGACCAAAACTTTCGCTATTTTAACTATAAAATCGAATTTTAAACCTAAATCTGAGGCACGCGACACATTGTAGAAGGTTCAAAGTTTACGTTTCGACACGGCTTTCTGGAAATGAATGCGGGAAAATACGAAAATATCGAATCGGAAATAGTTTGACGTCTACCCATATCCGACTGACGTTTCTCCGATTCCCGGGCGATAAGCTCCTCCCGCGCTATCTCCATCCCTCTCGCCGAGAACGGCCGGCGAGGACCTTCCGAAAAACGGAAAATTTACCTAGAAAAACGCGAAAAACGGCCCGCCGAGCGCCTCGTCGCGACGGAGAAAGGTCCCAATAAAGTGACTCGCCCGCGGCCGCGTCCCCGACGGGCTCGCCCGAAAAACCACGCGCGAAGCAAAACCGGCCTCCGGGCGGCTTTCGGGCTTCCGATAATGGGCGTGGTTTTCGACTTTTGTCTCGTTTCCTCGCGAAAACGGAAAAGTAGCGGCCGCAGACCTCGGGAAAAACGCAAAATTCGCCGCGAAAAAAGTAAAACGAACCAACCAAAATACGCCTAACAGACAACCGCGGGACCGAAGGGCGCTTCGCGCCCTTCGGCTCGCCACTGCGGCTCGCGAAAAAGCCTTTGGGACGCAAAATGCCCCTTTTCTCACCCCGGTGAAGCGAGAAAAAACAACGGATTTTAAGATATAAGAACTAGACAGGTGGCAAGTCGGCATTCGCCGACTTGACCTTTCTTGAGTAGGGTTAGTTTTTTTTAAACACCATGTATTTTTTCGATAATTAGTGCGTTAAGAGACCCCCGATGGAAGTTGAGTAAAATAAATTAGTCAGTTCTCTTAATTTTGAGATTTTTCGTTCAACATTTTCCAACACTTTGTATATAAAACGGTCTTTCGTACATCCGACAACCCATCCGAAGCAAAACAAATAATTTTATTCCATGAATTTTGGGAGTTTCAATATTGGTTCAGTTTTCTTAAACACCCTGTATTGTTTTCATTAAAATAGTTTCCATATAGACCATTGTTAAACGTTTCATCAAAGGAATATTATACTTCCATGAAGGTTTCTAGAGAAAGGTCGGTTTTTTAAACACCCAGTAGTTTTTAATTATATAGTTTTCTTACAGACCGTTGTGAAAAGTTTCATTAGAAAATATTCCATGAATTGTGAGGATTTTTAGAGAATGGTTTGGTTTTGTTAAACACCCCGTATTTTTCATCGGTATAATTTTTACAATCGTGAAAAGTTTCATAAAAAAATAAATTCCATAAATTTTGTGGATCTAGAGAATGGATCTATATATTACACCCTGTATTTTTCATACGTATGTATTTATATACATAATAAAACCTAAGTATATATTTTTATAGTTTTTGACAAACTAATGTAAAAAGTTTCATCAGAAAGCGAAAAAAATTTTAAATCCACGAATTTTCAGGATTTTTAGGGAACAGTTCAGTTTTTAAACACCCCGTATTTGTTCAATAGTATATTCTTCCTACAGAACATTGTAAAAGTTTCATCAAAAGAATTTTTAATTCCATGAATTTTGTTGATTTTTAGAGAATGGTTCGGTTTTTAAATCCTCTGTATTTCTTAATTAGGATATTTTCCTATAGAACATTGTATAAAGTTTCATCAAAAGAATTTTTAATTCCATGAATTTTGAGGAATTTTAGAGAATGGTTCGTTATTTTTAAACACTCTGTATTTTTAATTAGTATATTTTCCTACAGAACATTGTATAAAGTTTCATCAAAAGAATTATTTAATTCCATGAATTTTGAGGATTTTTAGAGAATGGTTCGTTATTATTAAACACTCTGTATTTGCTTCGTTAATGAGTGTCATAATAAATCCTTGATGGAAGTTTAATAAATAAAAAAACTTCCATGAATTTTGGGAGTTTCAATATTGGTTCAGTTTTCTTAAACACCCAGAATTTTTTAATTAGTATAGTTTTCTTACAGACCATTGTGAAAAGTTTCATAAAAAATATTCAATGAATTATTGTGGGGATTCTTAGAGTATGGTTTGGTTTCGTTAAGCACCCTGTATTTTTTCATTAGTATAATTTTTTATAATCATGAAAAGTTTAATAAAAAAAATTAAATTCCATAAATTTTGTGGCTGTAGAGAATGGTTCTTTATTTTACACCCTGTATTTTTTCATAAGTATGTATTCATATACATAATAATACCAAAGTATATATTTTTTATAGTTTTTTTACAAACTATTGTAAAAAGTTTCATCAGAAAGCAAAAAAAAAAAAATTTAAATCCACGAATGTTTAGGATTTTTAGGGAACGGTTCGGTTTTTAAACCTCCTGTATTTTTAATTAGTATAGATGTTTTAAAACAATTGTAAAAAGTTTCATCAAAATGAATTTTCTAATTCCATGAACTTTGAGGAATTTTAGAGAATGGTTCGTTATTTTTAAACACTCTGTATTTCCTAATTAGTATATTTTCCTACAGAACATTGTATAAAATTTCATCAAATAGAATTTTTTAATTCCATGAATTTTGTTGATTTTTAGGAAATGGTTAGGTTTTTAAACCTCCTGTATTTTTCATTAGTATAGATTTTTACAAACCATTGTATAAGGTTTTATCAAAATAATTTTTAATTCCATGAGTTTTGTTGATTTTTAGGAAATGGTTAGGTTTTTAAACCCTCTGTATTTCTTAATTAGTATATTTTCCTACAGAACATTGTATAAAGTTTCATCAAAAGAATTTTTAATTCCATGAATTTTGAGGATTTTTAGAGAATGGTTCGTTATTATTAAACACTCTGTATTTGCTTCGTTAGTGAGTGTCATAATAAATCCTTGATGGAAGTTTAATAAATAAAAAAATTTCCATGAATTTTGGGAGTTTCAATATTGGTTCAGTTTTTAAACACCCAGTAGTTTTTAATTAGTATACATAGTTTTCTTACAGACCATTGTGAAAAGTTTCATGAAAAATATTCAATGAATTATTGTGAGGATTCTTAGAGTATGGTTTGGTTTCGTTAAGCACCCTGTATTTTCTCATTAGTATGATTTTTACAATCGTCAAAGTTTCATAAAAAAATAAAATCCATAAATTTTGTGGATGTAGAGAATGGTTTTTATTTTACACCTGTATTTTTCATAAGTATGTATTCATATACATAATAATACCAAAGTATATATTTTTACAGTTTTTCTACAAACTATTGTAAAAGTTTCATCAGAAAGCAAAAAAATTTTAAATCCACGAATGTCCAGGATTTTTAGGGAACAGTTCGAATTTTTAAACACCCGTATTTTTCGATAATTAGTGCGGTAAGAGTCCCCGACGGAAGTTTCGTACCAAAAAATTTTCAGTTCCCTTAATTTTTACATTTTTAACGTTCGACATTTTCCAACACTTTGTATATAAAACGGTCCTACGCACGTCAGAGAACCCCTCGAAGCGAAAGAACCGAAAATTTCCTCGAATCTGTAATTTTTATTTTTTCTCGTCAATTTTATCGTAACACCCCGTACATCAGGCTTTTTGAGTCGCACTGTATATAAGCGAAGCGACTTGAAGTGTGCCATATTGTCTAGCTCACTGATACCACCTATTCATTCTATTTATGCAAAGTTCAATGCAAATAGCAATAGCGGATGGAAATATTTGACAGCTGTTCTATGGCTTCCGTCATTTTGACCCCGTCTTGGTCTGCCATATTGTCTAGCTCACTGATACCACCTACCTATTCATTCTATTTATGCAAAGTTCAATGCAAATAGCAATAGCGGATGGAAATATTTGACAGCTGTTCTATGGCTTACGTCATTTTGACCCCGTCTTGCTTAGGATTTTCGCAAATTTCGATACAAAAACGAATTCAAAACCAAACGCTCGCATAACACAACGTATCTAGAGACTTCAGATTTACCGTTTTCGGCCTTTGGGGGGCTCCGGTCGCCTATTTAGCGAAATTTTCTGCGATTTATTCGGAAATGTCACCGCGCACTCGCCATTTGACGTCGCAAATTTTCGCAATTTTACTATAAAATCGAATTTTAAAAACAGATCTGAGGCACACGACACATTGTAGAAGGTTCAAAGTTTACGTTTCGATATGGCTTTATGGAAATAAAGGGTACTTACTTTGCAAAATGTAACATTTTGAAGGTTTTGTGAGGACCCGCCATATTGCCAGGCTCTTCTCCACGTCTCGGTTCGGTATTACGCAAAATTCGATACAAATTCGAATTCAAAACCCAACGCTCGCATAACAGAAAGCATCTAGGGACTTTAAATTTACCTTTTCCGGCCTTGGCGGGTCTCCGCTCGATCCGTTTAGCGAACGTTCCCAAGTTTTATCGGAGCTGTCAACGGCACCGCACCGTCCGGCTAGCCGTTTGACGTTTCGGACGGCCGAGCGAAGGCGAATGCAGCCGAACGTGTAATTGACCAAAACTTTCGCTATTGTCCATATAAAATCGAATTTTAAACCTAAATCTGAGGCACGCGACACATTGTAGAAGGTTCAAAGTTTACGTTTCAACATGCATTTCTGGAAATGAATGCGGGAAAATACGAAAATATCGAATCCGAAATAGTTTGACGTCTACCCATATCCGACTGACGTTTCTCCGATTCCCGGGCGATAAGCTCCGCCTCCGCTATATCCATCTCGCTCGCCGAGATCGGCCGAGGACCCTCCGAAAAAGGGAAAATTTACCTAGAAAAACGCGAAAAACGGCCCGCCGAGCGCCTCGTCGCGACGGAGAAAGGACCAAATAAGGAGACTCGCCCGCGCCCGCGTCTCCGACGGGCTTCCGTGAAAAACGTCGCGCGGTGCGAGACCGGCCTCCGGGCGGCTTCCGGACTTCCGATAAGGGGCGTTTTTTTCGACTTTTGTCTCGTTTCCTCGCGAAAACGGAAAAGTAACGCCGGCGGACCTCCGGAAAAACGCAAAATTCGCCCCGAAAAAGGTAAAAAGAACCCACCAAAATACGCCTAACAGACAACCGCGGGACCGAAGGGCGCTTCGCGCCCTTCGGCTCGCCGCCGCGCGGCTCGCGAAAAAAGCCTTTTGGGACGCAAAACCCCACTTTTTCGCCGTCCCGGTGGGAGCGAGAGGAAATCACGCATTTTAATATAATAGAACTAGAAAGGTGGCAAGTCGGCATTCGCCGACTTGACCTTTCTTAGTAGGGTTAGTTTTTTAAACACCATGTATTTTTCGATAATTAGTGCGTTAAGAGACCCCCGATGGAAGTTGAGTAAAATAAATTAGTCAGTTCTCTTAATTTTGAGATTTTTTTTACGTTCAACATTTTTCCAACACGTATATAAAACGGCCTTTCGTACATCCGACAACCCATCCGAAGCAAAAAAAAATTATTCCATGAATTTTTGGAGTTTCAATATTGATTCAGTTGTCTTAAACACCCTGTATTGTTTTCATTAAAATAGTTTCCATATAGACCATTGTTAAAAGTTTCATCAAACGAATATTATAACTTCCATGAAGGTTTCTAGAGAATGGTTCGGTTTTTTTAAACACATAGTATTTTTTCATTAGTATAGTTTTTCTGCAGACCATTGTGAAAAGTTTCAAAAAATATATTCCATGAATTGTGAGGATTCTTAGAGAATGGTTTGGTTTTGTTAAACACCCTGTATTTTTTCATTTGTATATTTTTTTTACAATCGTGAAAACTTTCATAAAAAAAATTAAATTCCATAAATTTTGTGGATCTATTTTATTTTCATTAAAATAGTTTCCATATAGACCATTGTTAAAAGTTTCATCAAAGGAATATTATACTTCCATGAAGGTTTCTAGAAAAGGGTCGGTTGTTTTAAACACCCAGTAGTTTTTAATTAGTATAGTTTTATTACAGACCATTGTGAAAAGTTTGATTAGAAAATATTCCATGAATTGTGAGGATTCTTAGAGAATCGTTTGGTTTTTTAAACACCCCGTATTTTTCATCAGTATAATTTTTACAATCGTGAAGTTTCATAAAAAATTAAATTCCATTAATTTTGTGGATCTAGAGAATTGGTCTTTATTTTACATCCTGTATTTTTCATAAGTATGTATTTATATAGCTACATAATAATACCTACCTAAGTATGTATTGTTTATAGTTTTTTTACAAACTATCTTAAAAAGTTTCATCAAAACCAAAAGAGTTTTTAATTCCAAGTTTTTAGGATTTTTAGAATGATTCGATTCTCTTAAACACCCTGTATTGTTCCCATTAAAATAGTTTCCATATAGACCATTGTTAAAAGTTTCATCAAAAGAATATTATACTTCCATGAATGTTTCTAGAGAATGGTTCAGTTTCTTTAAACACCCAGTAGTTTTTAATTAGTATAGTTTTCTTACAGACCATTGTGAAAAGGTTCATATGAAAATATTCCATGAATTGTGAGGATTCTTAGAAAATGGTTTGGTTTTGCTAAACACCCTGTATTTTTGATTAGGATACTCATTTTACAATCGTGAAAAGTTTCATAAAAAAATAAATTCCATAAATTTTGTGGATCTAGAGAATGGTTCTTTATTTTACACCCTGTATTTTTCATCAGTATAATTTTTACAATCGTGAAGTTTCATAAATAAATTAAATTCCATAAATTTCGTGGATCTAGAGAATTGGTCTTTATTTTACACCCTGTATTTTTCATAAGTATGTATTTATATAGCTACATAATAATACCTAAGTATGTATTTTTATAGTTTTTACAAACTATCTTAAAAGTTTCATCAAAAACCAAAAGAGTTTTTAATTCCAAGTTGTTAGGATTTTTAGAATGATTCGATTTTCTTAAACACCCTGTATTGTTTTCATTAAAATAGTTGCCATATAAACCATTGTTAAAAGTTTCATCAAAAGAATATTATACTTCCATGAAGGTTTCTAGAGAATGGTTCAGTTTATTTAAACACACAGTATTTTGTAATTAGTATAGTTTTCTTACAGACCATTGTGAAAAGGTTCATAAGAAAATATTCCATGAATTGTGAGGATTCTTAGAGAATGGTTTGGTTTTGCTAAACACCCTGTATTTTTTCATTAGTATAATTTTTTAACAATCGTGAAGTTTCATAAAAAAAAATTCCATAAGTTTTTTCTATGAATTTTGGGACTTTCAATATTGGTTCAATGGTTTTGTTAAACACCCTGTATTTTTTCATTAGTGTAATTTTTTTACAATCGTGAAAAGTTTAATAAAAAAAAATTAAATTCCATAAATTTTTCCATGAATTTTGGGAGTTTTAATATTGGTTCAGTTTTCTTAAACACCCTGTTATATTTTTCTCATTAAAATAGTTTCTTACAGACCATTGTGAAAAGTTTCATAAAAACTATTCCATGAATTGTTAGGAATCTTATAGAATGGTTTGGTTTCGTTAAGCACCCTGTATTTTCTCATTAGTATATATTTTTGCAATCGTGAAAAGTTTCATAAAAAAATAAATTCCATAAATTTTGTGGATCTAGAGAATGGTTCTTTATTTTACACCCTGTATTTTTCATACGTATGTATTTATATACATAATAATACCAAAGTGCATATTTTTATAGTTTTTACAAACTACTGTAAAGTTTCATCAGAAAGCAAAAAAAATTAAATCCACGAATTTTCAGGATTTTTAGGGAACGTTTCGGTTTTAAAACACCCCGTATTTTTCATTAGTATATTTTTCCTACAGAACATTGTAAAAGTTTCATCAAAAGAATTTTTAATTCCATGAATTTTGTTGATTTTTAGAGAATGGTTCGGTTTTTAAACCTCCTGTATTTTTCATTAGTATAGATTTTAACAAACTATTGTGAAACGTTTCATCAAAAAGAATTTTTTAATTCCATGAATTTTGAGGATTTTTAGAGAATGTTTCGTTATTTTTAAACACTCTGTATTTCTTCATTAGTCTATTTTTCCTACAGAACATTTTATAAAGTTTCATCAAAAAGAATTTTCTAATTCCATGAATTTTGAGGATTTTCAGAGAATGGTTCGTTATTTTTAAACACTCTGTATTTGCTTCGTTAGTGAGTGTCATAATAAATCCTTGACGAAAGTTTAATAAATAAAAAAAAAATTTTCTATGAATTTTGGGAGTTTCAATATTGGTTCAGTTTTCTTAAACACTCAGTAGTTTTTAATTAGTATAGTTTTCCATAAATTTTGTGGATCTACAGAATGGTTCTTTATTTTACACCCTGTATTTTTCATACGTATGTATTTATATACATAATAATACCAAAGTATATATTTTTATAGTTTTTACAAACTATTGTAAAAGTTTCATCAGAAAGAAAAAAAAATTTTAAATCCACAAATATTCAGGATTTTTAGGGAACAGTTCGGTATTTTTAAACCCCTGTATTTTTCATTAATATAGATTTTTACAAACTATTGTATAAAGTTTCATCAAAAGAATTTTCTAATTCCATGAATTTTGAGGATTTTTAGAGAATGGTTCGTTATTTTTAAACACTCTGTATTTCTTAATTAGTATATTTTTCCTACAGAACATTGTATAAAATTTCATCAAACAGAATTTTTAATTCCAAGAATTTTGAAAATTTTTAGAGAATGGTTCGTTATTTTTAAACACTCTGTATTTTTAATTTGTATATTTTACCTACAGAACAATGTATAAAGTTTCATAAAAAAGAATTTTTTAATTCCATGAATTTTGAAAATTTTTAGAGAATGGTTAGTTATTATTAAAAACACTGTATTTTCTTCGATAGTGAGTGTAATAATAAATACTAGATGGAAGTTTAATAAATAAAAAAAAAATTACATTAATTTTTTGAGTTTCAATATTGGTTCAGTTTTCTTAAACACCCAGTAGTTTTTAATTAGTATATATTTCTTAGAGACCATCGTGAAAAGGTTAATAAAAAATATTCAATGAATTATTGTGGGGATTCTTAGAGTATGGTTTGGTTTCGTTAAGCACCCTGTATATTTTCATTAGTATAATATTTTTACAATCGTAAAAGTTTCATAAAAAAATAAATTCCATAAATTTTGTGGATCTAGAGAATGGTTCTTTATTTTACACCTGTATTTTTTCATAAGTATGTATTCATATACATAATAATACCTAAGTATATATTTTTTATAGTTTTTTTACAAACTATTGTAAGGTTTCATCAGAAAGAAAAAAAAAAATTTTAATCCACAAATGTTCAGGATTTTTAGGGAATGGTTCGGATTTTTTAAACACCCCGTATTTTTTTCGATAATTAGTGCGGTAAGAGTCCCCCGACGGAAGTTTCGTACCAAAAAAATGTTCAGTTCCCTTAATTTTGACATTTTTTTAACGTTTCACATTTTTCCAACACTTTGCATTTAAGACGGGCCTACGAACGTCACAGAACCCCTCCGAAGCGAAAAAACCGAAAATTTCCTCGAATCTGTAATTTTTATTTTTTTCTCGACAATTTTTATCGTAACACCCCGTACATCGAGCTTTTTTGAGTCGCACTGTATATAAGCGAAGCGACTTGAAGTCTGCCATATTGTCTAGCTCACTGATACCACCTATTCATTCTATTTATGCAAAGTTCAATGCAAATAGCAATAGCGGATGGAAATATTTGACAGCTGTTCTATGGCTTCCGTCATTTTGACCCCGTCTTGGTCTGCCATATTGTCTAGCTCACTGATACCACCTATTCATTCTATTTATGCAAAGTTCAATGCAAATAGCAATAGCGGATGGAAATATTTGACAGCTGTTCTATGGCTTCCGTCATTTTGACCCCGTCTTGCTTAGAATTTTCGCAAATTTCGATACGAAAACGAATTCAAAACCAAACGCTCGCATAACACAACGTATCTAGAGACTTCAAATTTACCGTTTTCAACCTTAGGGGGCCTCGGGTCGGCCCATTTAGCGAAATTTTCTGCGATTTATTCGGAAATGTCACCGCGCACTCGCCATTTGACGTTAGTAGACGAAAATTTTTGCTATTTTCACTATAAAATCGAATTTTAAACCTAAACCTGAGGCACACGACACATTGTAGAAGGTTCAAAGTGTACGTTTCGATATGGCTTTATGGAAATAAAGGGGTACTTACTTTGCAAAATGTAACGTTTTGAAGGTTTTGTGAGGACCCGCCATATTGCCAGGCTCTTCTCCACGTCTCGGTTCGGTATTACGCAAAATTCGATACAAATTCGAATTCAAAACCCAGCGCTCGCATAACAGAAAGCATCTAGGGACTTTAAATTTACCTTTTCCGGCTTTTGCGGGCCTCCGATCGATCCGTTTAGCGAACGTTCCTAAGTTTTATCCGGAGCTGTCAACGGCACCGCACCGTCCGGCTTGCCGTTTGACGTTTAATTGACCAAAACTTTCGCTATTTTCACTATAAAATCGAATTTTAAACCTAAATCTGAGGCACGCGACACATTGTAGAAGGTTCAAAGTTTACGTTTCGACATGGCTTTGTGGAAAGGAATGCGGGAAAATACGAAAATATCGAATCGGAAATAGTTTGACGTCTACCCATATCCGACTGACGTTTCTCCGATTCCCGGGCGATAAGCTCCTCCCGCGCTATCTCCATCCCTCTCGCCGAGAACGGCCGGCGAGGACCCTCCGAAAAACGGAAAATTTACCTAGAAAAACGCGGAAAACGGCCCGCCGAGCGCCTCGTCGCGACGGAGAAAGGACCAAATAAGGAGACTCGCCCGCGCCCGCGTCCCCGACGGGCTCCCGTGAAAAACGTCGCGCGGAGCGAAATCAGCCTCCGGGCGGCTTCCGGACTTCCGATAATGGGCGTGGTTTTCGACTTTTGTCTCGTTTCCTCGCGAAAATCGAAAAGTAGCTCCGGCGGACCTCCGGAAAAACGTAAAATTCGCCCCGAAAAAAGTAAAACGAACCAACCAAAATACGCCTAACAGACAACCCCGGGACCGAACTCGATTTCGCGCCCCCGGGCTCGCCGCTGCGCGGCTCGCAAAAAAAGCCTTTTGGGACGCAAAACCCCACTTTTTCGCCACCCCGGTGGGAGCGAGAAAAAACAACGGATTTTAATATATAGTAACTAGAAAGGTGGCAAGTCGGCATTCGCCGACTTGTCCTTTCGTGAGTAGGGTGAGTTTTTTAAACACCATGTATTTCGATAATTAGTGCGTTAAGAGACCCCCGATGGAAGTTGAGTAAAATAAATTAGTCAGTTCTCTTAATTTTGAGATTTTTTACCGTTCAACATTTTTCCAACACTTTGTATATAAAACGGTCTTTCGTACATCCGACAACCCATCCGAAGCAAAACAAATAATTTTATTCCATGAATTTTGGGAGTGTCAATATTGGTTCAGTTTTCTTAAACACCCTGTATTGTTTTCATTAAAATAGTTTCCATATAGACCATTGTTAAACGTTTCATCAAAGGAATATTATACTTCCATGAAGGTTTCTAGAGAAATGTCGGTTTTTTAAACACCCATTAGTTTTTTTATTATTATAGTTTTCTTACAGAGCTTTGTGAAAAGTTTCATTAGAAAATATTCCATGAATTGTGAGGATTTTTAGAGAATGGTTTGGTTTTGTTAAACACCCCGTATTTTTCATCGGTATAATTTTTTACAATCGTGAAAAGTTTCATAAAAAAATAAATTCCATAAATTTTGTGGATCTAGAGAATGGATCTATATATTACACCCTGTATTTTTCATACGTATGTATTTATATACATAATAAAACCTAAGTATATATTTTTATAGTTTTTGACAAACTAATGTAAAAGTTTCATCAGAAAGCAAAAAAATTTTAAATCCACGAATTTTCAGGATTTTTAGGAACAGTTCGGTTTTTAAATACCCGTATTTGTTCAATAGTATATTCTTCCTACAGAACATTGTAAAAGTTTCATCAAAAGAATTTTTAATTCCATGAATTTTGTTGATTTTTAGAGAATGGTTCGGTTTTTAAATCCTCTGTATTTCTTAATTAGGATATTTTTCTATAGAACATTGTATAAAGTTTCATCAAAAGAATTTTTAATTCCATGAATTTTGAGGAATTTTAGAGAATGGTTCGTTATTTTTAAACACTCTGTATTTTTAATTAGTATATTTTTCCTACAGAACATTGTATAAAGTTTCATCAAAAGAATTATTTAATTCCATGAATTTTGAGGATTTTTAGAGAATGGTTCGTTATTATTAAACACTCTGTATTTAGTTAATGAGTGTCATAATAAATCCTTGATGGGAGTTTAATAAATAAAAAAATTTCCATGAATTTTGGGAGTTTCAATATTGGTTCAGTTTTCTTAAACACCCAGAATTTTTAATTAGTATAGTTTTCTTACAGACCATTGTGAAAAGTTTCATAAAAATATTCAATGAATTATTGTGGGATTCTTATAGTATGGTTTGGTTTCGTTAATCACCCTTTATTTTTCATTAGTATAATTTTTATAATCGTGAAAAGTTTAATAAAAAAATTAAATTCCATAAATTTTGTGGCTGTAGAGAATGGTTCTTTATTTTACACCCTGTATTTTTCATAAGTATGTATTCATATACATAATAATACCAAAGTATATATTTTTATAGTTTTTACAAACTATTGTAAAAGTTTCATCAGAAAGCAAAAAAAAAAATATAAATCCACGAATGGCTCGGTTTTTTGAAACCTCCTGTATTTTTTCATTAGTATAGATGTTTTAAAACTATTGTACAAAGTTTCATCAAAATGAATTTTCTAATTCCATGAACTTTGAGGAATTTTAGAGAATGGTTCGTTATTTTTAAACACTCTGTATTTCCTAATTAGTATATTTTTCCTACAGAACATTGTATAAAATTTCATCAAATAGAATTTTTAATTCCATGAATTTTGTTGATTTTAGGAAATGGTTAGGTTTTTAAACCTCCTGTATTTTTCATTAGTATAGATTTTTACAAACCATTGTATAAGGTTTTATCAAAAATAATTTTTAATTCCATGAGTTTTGTTGATTTTTAGGAAATGGTTAGGTTTTTAAACCCTCTGTATTTCTTAATTAGTATATTTTTCCTACAGAACATTGTATAAAGTTTCATCAAAAGAATTTTTAATTCCATGAATTTTGAGGATTTTTAGAGAATGGTTCGTTATTATTAAACACTCTGTATTTGCTTCGTTAGTGAGTGTCATAATAAATCCTTGATGGAAGTTTAATAAATAAAAAAATTTCCATGAATTTTGGGAGTTTCAATATTGGTTCAGTTTTTAAACACCCAGTAGTTTTTAATTAGTATACATAGTTTTCTTACAGACCATTGTGAAAAGTTTCATGAAAAATATTCAATGAATTATTGTGAGGATTCTTAGAGTATGGTTTGGTTTCGTTAAGCACCCTGTATTTTCTCATTAGTATGATTTTTACAATCGTCAAAGTTTCATAAAAAAATAAAATCCATAAATTTTGTGGATGTAGAGAATGGTTTTTATTTTACACGCTGTATTTTTCATAAGTATGTATTCATATACATAATAATACCAAAGTATATATTTTTACAGTTTTTCTACAAACTATTGTAAAAGTTTCATCAGAAAGCAAAAAAATTTTAAATCCACGAATGTCCAGGATTTTTAGGGAACAGTTCGAATTTTTAAACACCCCGTATTTTTCGATAATTAGTGCGGTAAGAGTCCCCGACGGAAGTTTCGTACCAAAAAATTTTCAGTTCCCTTAATTTTTACATTTTTTAACGTTCGACATTTTCCAACACTTTGTATATAAAACGGTCCTACGCACGTCAGAGAACCCCTCGAAGCGGAAGAACCGAAAATTTCCTCGAATCTGTAATTTTTATTTTTTCTCGTCAATTTTTATCGTAACACCCCGTACATCGAGCTTTTTGAGTCGCACTGTATATAAGCGAAGCGACTTGAAGTGTGCCATATTGTCTAGCTCACTGATACCACCTATTCATTCTATTTATGCAAAGTTCAATGCAAATAGCAATAGCGGATGGAAATATTTGACAGCTGTTCTATGGCTTCCGTCATTTGTGACCCCGTCTTGGTCTGCCATATTGTCTAGCTCACTGATACCACCTACCTATTCGTTCTATTTATGCAAAGTTCAATGCAAATAGCAATAGCGGATGGAAATATTTGACAGCTGTTCTATGGCTTACGTCATTTTGACCCCGTCTTGCTTAGGATTTTCGCAAATTTCGATACAAAAACGAATTCAAAACCAAACGCTCGCATAACACAACGTATCTAGAGACTTCAGATTTACCGTTTTCGGCCTTTGGGGGGCTCCGGTCGCCTATTTAGCGAAATTTTCTGCGATTTATTCGGAAATGTCACCGCGCACTCGCCATTTGACGTCGCAAATTTTCGCAATTTTACTATAAAATCGAATTTTAAAAACAGATCTGAGGCACGACACATTGTAGAAGGTTCAAAGTTTACGTTTCGATATGGCTTTATGGAAATAAAGGGTACTTACTTTGCAAAATGTAACATTTTGAAGGTTTTGTGAGGACCCGCCATATTGCCAGGCTCTTCTCCACGTCTCGGTTCGGTATTACGCAAAATTCGATACAAATTCGAATTCAAAACCCAACGCTCGCATAACAGAAAGCATCTAGGGACTTTAAATTTACCTTTTCCGGCCTTGGCGGGTCTCCGCTCGATCCGTTTAGCGAACGTTCCCAAGTTTTATCCGGAGCTGTCACAGGCCGTGCACCGTCCGGCTTGCCGTTTGACGTTTCGGGCGGCCGAGCGAACGCGAATGCCGCCGAACGTGTAATTGACCAAAACTTTCGTTATTTTCCCTATAAAATCGAATTTTAAACCTAAATCTGAGGCACGCGACACATTGTAGAAGGTTCAAAGTTTACGTTTCGACATGGCTTTCTGGAAATGAATGCGGGAAAATAGGAAAATATCGAATCCGAAATAGTTTGACGTCTACCCATATCCGACTGACGTTTCTCCGATTCCCGGGCGATAAGCTCCGCCTCCGCTATATCCATCTCGCTCGCCGAGATCGGCCGGCGAGGACCCTCCTAAAATGGTAAAATTTACCTAGAAAAACGCGAAAAACGGCCCGCCGAGCGCCTCGTCGCGACGGAGAAAGGACCAAATAAGGAGACTCGCCCGCGCCCGCGTCCCCGACCGTGAAAAACGTCGCGCGGTGCGAGACCGGCCTCCGGGCGGCTTCCGGACTTCCGATAAGGGGCGTTTTTTTCGACTTTTGTCTCGTTTCCTCGCGAAAACGGAAAAGTAGCGGCCGCAGACCTCGGGAAAAACGCAAAATTCGCCGCGAAAAAAGTAAAACGAACCAACCAAAATACGCCTAACAGACAACCGCGGGACCGAAGGGCGCTTCGCGCCCTTCGGCTCGCCGCGGCGCGGCTCGCGAAAAAAGCCTTTTGGGACGCAAAACCCCACTTTTTCGCCGTCCCGGTGGGAGCGAGAGGAAATCACGCATTTTAATATAATAGAATTACATTATTTGAGTTAAAATAGTAAAAGTGTATAAACAAAATATCAATATTACTTTGCTCTACGGGTTTTATTTTTTAAGATTTCAGTACCTAAAAAAACACCACAAATTTTGTCATTTTAAGGTGAGAAATACGGCGACCTTAAATAGCTAGCAACACAATCAGAACAGAAGTTGTTGACAGGAATGATTTATCTTATTCGTACTTTTGGATGAAGAATACCCTGTGTGCGGGCCTCCGACACATGTTTTTAAAACACTCCGTAAGCAGATAATTTTACAAAATAACTTCATTTACGGTATTCAGCGACATCTTCATTCGTATCACGTACAAAGACAATTTATACCCGCGCAAATTTCCGGTTATTGTTTACTTATTTCATTTTAGTTTTATGGAAGCCCTGGAATCTGGGTTATACGAGTATTTGTATATGGGAGTTTAGACGCAACTGTCGAGCAGCTATCCTCATTTACAAGCCGAAAATCTTGGATTTACGACATCGAAACTGGAACCCGGGAGTCCCGCAAATGCGTAAACCAAAATATAGTAGGCCATGCGTTAGGGTTATTGCCGAAGAGGTCGTAAATAACTTGGAGTACGCCAACAGGCAGTTTAAGAGATCCCTCTATCAAAAAGATGTAGGATAAAGACCCTGAAATATGTTCATTGCTTCTTGTAAATCCACACCTTAGAGCGAACCACATCAAATCCTAATATTTTTAGTGAAACGGAGACATTAACGGGTAGTTACTACCTCCACACATGTGCGCGATTTTTTGTACCGTTTTGTACATTAATTTTGTATTTGCTATAAAAATATAGAGAGTGACTCATGTTATAAACCTCCTCAAAATTTATAGCAGTCGACACGAACAAACATACATGCAGCCCGTATATTTTTCCTATAAAATCGTGTACCACATATCTCTGAAAGCATACCCCATTACACAGCTTCTGCTGCAGCAAATACGAGTGCACCGCAGCCTTCTATTGGCTGTGACGAATTGACGGATTCACCTGTTCAATTTCCAGCGCTATCATGGGCGGGTATATCGTTTGGGCGGGCAAAATTTCTGGAATATCTTTCCGCTTATTTAATTATGAATGTAATTAATTTATTCGTGATTTTGTGTTCTTAAAAATGGAGAATAATTCAAGCTCTTCAGCGTAGTCTCAAAATCGTCCTAATTTAACAAGTGACTAATAGCGGATGATGACATTGCATGAAGGGTTAAGGGGCGAGGTCAAAATATGAGTGTAAGTGATGAAATACTCGTATGTAGTTCATAATGTACGTGAGTAGCATATATGTTCAGTGCAAAAAAGTGGTAAAGAAGTACAACTGCGAAACAGAAAATAGTGGAAACTCGCGGAAGAAAGATGGTATTTTTTAAATGAGTTTTCGACAAAAAAAATTGGGTTGCTATATCTTAGAAGATAAAACTTTGCCTAGAATATATAGAAAGGTGCTTTTGCAAATTATGCGTTACAAATGAGTTATGGTATATGAATTTCCCTATAACTGATATCGAAAAGGTTATGCTGATAGAAAAAGACGAAATAATGATATGGAAGAAACTATTTAAAGTAATTATTAAAAGGTCGGAATCTAGAACGAAGAATATGTTTAACTTTTGACGAAACATGGCTCATACGAAAAGCGGTACGATATGATATAATATGTGACCGTTATACTGACAGTGCTAGTAACCAATAGTGAATAGTTTGTATATATAGTGTAATGTACATTGCTAGCTTTAGCTGGGATTCTTTGGCTTGACCTTGTTGTTCTCGGGCTATTTGTGGCAGATCCGCTATCGGTATCTCTGGGCCCGCCCATATATTGATTTTGGCTCCTGTTGTTGGTATTACGACTACTACGATCGGAACCGTCCTTCGGATAATGGTAGTCTTCCGAGACGTCCCCTGGCCGCCTCTGTAACTGATCAAAGCATGGGAAGCGCAAGCATTGGTTAAAAATCTCTTCTCATATACACCTAATAAAGGAATTAAATACATATGCGTATGGACGAAAATTCATATTCGTAATTACTTAAATATGTTTCTCCATTATTTCAAAAAGATGGTACTGCATCTACTTTTTTAATTTTTCTACCAACATATTGTTTAAAAATTTGAAGAGACAGAGACCCTCATGGACGTGAGGTTCGCAGATATTCATGCGAATTTCTCAGTTTTTGATTTAATTTATTAATGGAGGGACAGTCTCAACTTTTAACGAATTTTACAAGACAGGAATATTATCGCTATTCATCATTATACGGGGTTAGTAAGTTTGTCTTAAATTTCTCACAATCTGTCATGACGGATTATACACCAATTTAGCATTCAGAAGACATGTTACAAGACTACTTCTCATTTCGTCTCGGCCTGTACCCACTCTTCACACACACTCGGTTCGATTTGCATGCGAGAAGGCAAAGCAAGCGTTTGCAGTTTTTCGACAGGCCCAGAGGCTTCTGGCCAATACAACCACTACTGTTACGGTTTGCCAACCAGAAGGCCTGTCTTCCGGTAAACGGCATCCTGTATGCCCGCCAATAACGATAGACGTTGCATGGGTGTGAACGAGTATCTCAATCCAATTCAATATTTTTGTGGAACAAAATGAAGAGAGCTATTAGTTGTCGTGCTGTGCAACCACAAACTTTTATGCTGAGGAATAAGCTACGTTATCCAGTTAACTGAATATAGTAAACTCAATAATGTTATATTATCCAATGTTGACAACTTTGTAAATGGCATTATTCCTCGCCGCAATAAGTTAATGAAGATTGCTTGATGTATTGTTACCCACGTGAAAATGAACCCCAAACGTGTGTTAAATTGCGAAACCAATTAATTGCAATGTCTGTGCACCACTAAATAAGCTTGTTAATTTAAATGTAAATGCGCTAGTGAATTGTTGTTGTTTACCAGGACTAATTTTTATCTAGAATAATTGAAATTAATTACCTGTTACTATCTTGACAGAGAAAAATATAATAACAACGCATAATGTAGTGGACATTTATTGTAGTATTCTGGTGGTGGAATTATTCTATAAAAATATTGTATAAACATAAAACATTGAAATTAATAAACAGCATTGTTTTGAAATTTTCAAGTGTCTAAAATTCTTCATATTGCCTACAGCGATCAATTTTACTCAGAATTATAGTAATTTAATATACAACCTTTTTTACAACACGCATATCTGTATTATAGTAGTGAAGTATTATACCTCTTATGTTTTTATCGTACGACATTGAAGATTGTAAAAAGAGCCATAGGCGAGTTTTATGTACTTACGTAAAATACTCTATCAACAACTATGCATTTTTTAAATATTTGATTTAAAAAAATTATCCTTTAGAAAGGTTGCACTACTACAACTTTTTGATATGGTTGTACTCGTATTTGATGCAGAGATTTATTCAGTCTTTACACGTTGTTAATTTTGTAACAAAAGCCCAAACGTATTTTCGGTTTAGAGTCGTTATTCTCAGAAAAGTGTAAATAATAACTAAACGTTTAGTTTATGATTTGATTTTGAATTCTGTTTAGCCTTGCATTTTGCTCGATCAGAATGGTTTTCTTCCACAACACTCTGTGGAATTTAACCTCCTTTGTTATTCCGATTACAACATAAAAGCATTGGATAGGCAGATCCAAGCTGACGCAGTGTACACCGATTTCAGCAATGCTTTTGATAAAGTAAATCATTACTTCCTAATCATGAAACTTTCTTAGATTGGTGTGCATGGCGATTTGCTAAGATGTATTGCATCTTATGTTTTCAATAGGTCCCTTAAAGTCTTAGTTAATGGACACGCCTCTGAGCCATTCATCGCTACGTCTGGTGTTTCACAAGGTTCTCACTTGGATCCCCTCTTATTCCTTATATATATTAACTATATTTCGAAATGTTTCAAGTCATGTAAGTAGGTGCTTATTATACGCTGATGATCTTAAGATTTATTATACAGTATCAAGCATTGCATATTGTCTACTAATTCAAGAGGACCTAAATAATTTGTCTCATTGTTGTCACGACAATAAATTGTATCTAAAGTTAAATAAATGTAATTTCATTAGTTTTACGAGAAACCGCATTATATTTGAATATGACTATATGATTAGTCAGGGTGTATTAAATAAAGTTCTTATAGTAAAAAATTTGGGAGGACGATAAAATACCTTTTAATAACCACATTGATATGTTAGTTAAAAAACGTATATTCTGCTGGGGCTTTTAACACGAACTTGTAAACCTTTCGTCACGATCCCTCCAATTAAATCTGTCTACTTTTCTTACATTTATAGTATTTTAAACTTTGCATGTGTAATTTGGTCTCCATATTATCAATTTCAGGTTAACAGAATTGAAAATTCAAAACAGTTGTGTAAAATATATTAACTTTAGAGTCAGTGGAACATATAATATATCTCAAATTAATACCGTTAGAAAATAATTTAATTTAATTTAATTTCTCTCGAAGACACCTGATGTTTTATTATTATACAAAATTATTAATTCTCGCTTTGATTGTCCTTACTTATTATCATTAATTCCTTTACACGTTCCTCCTCGTTCCACAAGAAGTAACTATCTATTTTATCGGTCAGTGGTCGCGCGGTTTAAGGCGTCAGTACTTGAATCGAGTTGACTAGATCGCTGTGGGTTCGACCCCCGCAGCCGGTAGACCGTATATAAGCTATATTCGTAGAGAGATTGGCACCCTCTCTGCGAGTATGATAGGGTGGAAGAATGTTGGCTTGGGTCAATGTGAGTGATTCATACCGGTTGACATTTGACCACCCCCCTAATTAATGAGATTTTCCAGGTTTCCCTCATTCCTGCACTAAATGGTGGTTAGGGCCTACCAACGTAAGTCATTCCTGGGCGCAAATGCGGCCTGCTTAATAATAATATGCCGCCCCCTCTCCCGCACAAGTCTTCGACTTCTGGGCTAATTCTCGTGATTAGAATGAGGGGTAGAGATATTATTATTATTATTATTTGAAAGTGAGTTTTATAGAACTAACCCAGGACAAAATACATCAATTTCCAGAATGGTCAACACATACAATTTTAAATTTAATCACAAAAGTTAAAAATGGTATCTTAATTTATGGTATTTTATTTGTATTGTTTTATTTTACTATCTTTCTTAAATAGATTACTTAACATATTTATTTTTCATGTCACTGTATAATATATTTGTAATGTTAACATATTTTAATAATTATTACCAATTTTCTTATATATACGAGTATATATTCATATTTGAGTTGTAAATTTATGATTTACATGTGGATACATGTTTTGAGTTTTTATCTATTTTGAATCTCTTTTGAAGTATTAAATAAATAAATAAATTCACCAGATTGATTCCAGATTTAGAACAAAATTACACTGACGTATTTAAATATGAATGTTATCAAGCAGCTGTGTTGTCAGTTGTAAAAGAAATCACTCCGCTGTTAGAAACTGAAAATATATGTGGATATCCATTTATCTGTGGATTAATAGTTTCTCATTATCTATAAACTTTGACAATTAATCATCTGAATGGCTTTGCTAGTTGGATTCAGTATTTACTACAAACAACAGATGTCGATGAAATACTATAGTTATCAGACTAAAAGGGTGTTCAAAATATATAGACGAATGCAGTATAGCAAATTATTATTTCCCACAACAATGTGATATGTGAATAAATTGTTTATATTATAATTTGCCACAAGCTAATTTCCAATTAAAAAGGCTCCCTATCCTATATTTCGTTGTGTTCATTTAAAATCTTTAAAAAGATATTGTCACGGAATTTGCCCCACTCACTCCCAAACCGACGACTGTGGCACCGCGAATTGCCTAAGATTACCCCGATCGCCCCTACGTCATTCTGGTAAACAAACAACATGCGTGATCGAGATCGGCCTAGAAAAATCTGGAATCGACGAGAAGCATTCGAGTCGTACGAGAACATGGATCTAGAGATACTGGAATATTCGTTGGGTCTATAAAAGAAGAATAAACGGCCGAGTTAGTTAGTCTTGTATAAGTGTTTATTTTAATGTGTTTTCAAATTTAATTACTTATCTATTGTTATTTTTATACCAATTTTTGTTATATGTATGTATTCTTTTAATGTTTTTGTCTTATTTTATCTTTTCTCTTAAATGTTATGTTTGTTCCTGCCTTGTAATTGGATTTCTGTCTGGGCAGCAGTACTTCTAAATAAATAAATAAATAAATAAATAAGTGTTTAGTTGGAGATATCAAAGTGATTTAGATAGCGATTAATTAAATAAGTGTTTAGTTGACCTGTAATTAGTAGTGTTCAGTAGATAATAAAGAAGTAATTAATTAACGGATTGTTTTTCTGGAAGTAAGAAAAAGACGGATTGGGAAATCCGTGACAATTTGGTGTCGGAAGTGGATTTAACTGGAAGTTTCAAGAGCTTTCTGGAACCCTGTGCGTGAGTGGGTTTAAGTGGAAGTTGGAAGAACTTTCTGGAACCCTGTGCGTGGGTGGAATAAAGACCCAAGTGTGATATATCACCGCACTCGTCTTGTCGAAAGGAAGTGAACGGTGGTATTTGCGAAGGACATTCTCGAACATTCTAGAACTTTGTACGGGAGTGAGACAAAGACCCAAGTGTGGCATATCACCGCACTCGTCGTGACTCAAGGAAGTGAACGGTGGTATTTGCGAAGGACATTCTCGAACATTCTAGAACTTTGTACGGGAGTGAGACAAAGACCCAAGTGTGGCATATCACCGCACTCGTCGTGATTCAAGGAAGTGAACGGTGGTATTTGCGAAGGACATTCTCGAACATTCTAGAACTTTGTACGGGAGTGAGACAAAGACCCAAGTGTGGCATATCACCGCACTCGTCGTGACTCAAGGAAGTGAACGGTGATATTTTTTCGAAGGACATTCTCGAACATTCTAGAACTTTGTACGGGAGTGAGACAAAGACCCAAGTGTGGCATATCACCGCACTCGTCGTGACTCAAGGAAGTGAACGGTGATATTTGCGAAGGACATTCTCGAACATTCTAGAACTTTGTACGGGAGTGAGACAAAGACCCAAGTGTGACATATCGCCGCACTCGTCGTGACTCAAGGAAGTGAACGGTGTATTTGCGAAGGACATTCTCGAACATTCTAGAACTTTATACCGGAGTGAGACAAATACCCAAGTGTGGCATATCACTGCACTCGTTGCATTGTAAGGAAGTCAACTGTGACATTTACAAACACATTCCTGGACATTCTAGAAGATTCCAAAGAGAGTGAATGCCTGTAACTAGAAGCCAAATCAATATGGATGCACAATTAGCAAAACTTTTAGAAATGATGCAAGCAATGCAAAATAAAATGGAAGACCAGGCGAAAACGATGCAGGAACAAGGAAGGATGATGCAAGAGAAATTTGAAGAACAAGGACATAAAATTGAAGACCAGTCCCAGACAATGCAAGAAAAATTTGAAGAACAAGGGCATACAATGAAAGATCAGATACAGACAATACAACAGGAAATGAGAAACCAGACGAAAGAAATGCAGGAGAAATTAGAAAATAAACTAGAAGAGCAAGGGTATATAATGAAAGAACAGATACAGACAATACAACAGGAAATGGAAAACCAGACGAAGGATATGCAGACAAAGTTAGAAAAATTGGAGAATACACTAGAAGAAAACCTCGAGGAGCAGTCACATAAGGTAGAAACACAAGTAGAAGAGAAAATGTTAGCACAAAAACAAGAAATAGACGAAGAAATAAACTTGGTTAGAGAAACCTGCGAAGAGCTTCGACATAAATTAGACAAGATAGCAAAGGAGGGCGTAATCAAATCAGAAGGACCTGTTATCCGAACTCAGAAGACGAGACCCACTGAATTCGACGGCAAGGTTTCCTGGAATGTATATCTGCGTCAGTTCGAAGCAGCAGCTGCAGCAAACGAATGGTCTGACTATGAAAAGGCTACAGCTCTGATAGTTGCTCTACGAGGGGAAGCTCTTGACGTCTTACAAGGAGTTCCTGCTGGGCAACAGAATAGCTACGATATTCTAAAACAGCATATGGAAATGAGATATGGGGATAAACACCTGCAGCAAGTGTACCAGGCACAATTGAAAAATCGTCACCAACAGAGTGGAGAGAATTTACAACATTTTGAGACAGACGTTGCTCGACTGGTTCGATTGGCATATCCAACAGCCCCGTCCGAATTTGTAGACCAGCTCTCCATCCAAGTGTTTATCGACGGCCTAAGAGATTGCGAAACCCAGCAGGCACTACGACTCGCCAGACCTAAAACACTGAACGACGCTCTTTCGCATGCACTGGAATTTGAGGCAGCCAAGATGGCATCCGGTAGACATGTTAAAGTTCGTGCCAACAGTGATAACAGCGATAATATGGGAAATGGAGACATAATCAAAACATTGAAGGAGGTCATTGAGAAACTCAGCCCAACTACCAATCCGAAGAGAACAATCTGATAGTCGAAGGATCGCCTTGTTCAATGCTGGAACTGTGGGCAGATGGGACATCTGAAGAGACAGTGTAGGGCCCCAGTCGCAGATCAGCAAAGGCGCGACTCCCAAGCGGCAGCCTCAAGGAATATGTTAAAGTGCGGACCATCCGTGACAAGAGCAATAGGATGGCAAATAGAGATAATCAAAACACTGAAGGAGGCCATTGATAAATTCAGCCTAACTACCGGACCACAGAGAGGACAACCCGATAGACGAAGAGAACGCCCACTTCAATGTTGGAACTGTGGGCGGGCGGGTCATTTAAAGGGGCAGTGTAGGGCGCCAGTCGCGGATCGGCAATGGCGCGACTCCCAGGCAGGCAAGGAACATGGAAACTCAGACGCCCTGTCTAGACCTTGTCCTACCAACAACAACAAACACTGTAGTAGTCTCGAAAGAAAAGAGGACATATCATTTGTTCCTTGCAAGATAGTAGTAGCCCAAACTGAAGACAGATGGAGTTCAGCGGCGATTCGGGAAGACCAGCAAGCTGACTGTGACATCAAGCCCTTACTAGACTGGAAAGAAGCCAACAACCGACCCTCATGGGCTGAAGTCAGCAGTAAAAGCCCAACATTAAAGAGCTATTGGGCTCAATGGAATTCCTTGGTGTTGGAAGACGGTGTCCTAAAAAGAGCATGGGAGAACAATGACGGAACGGAGGTCAAGAAACAAGTACTACTCCCGAGGACCCAGGTCAAGGAAGTGCTGCAGGAAGTACTGGGGGTGGACATTTCGGTATCAATAGGACTCTACAGAAGATTAGGGAGCGTTTCTACTGGTTGAGCTGTAGGACGGATGTAGAAGATTGGTGCCGAAAATGTGACGTATGTGCAGCCAGCAAGGGACCGAAGACCCGTTCCAGAGGCAAAATGCGCCAGTACATCGTAGGAGCACCGTTTGAGAGGATTGCCATTGATATCGCTGGCCCCTTTCCGAAAACCCAAAGTGGGAACCGATATCTACTAGTGGCCATGGACTACTTCAGCAAATGGCCGGAAGTATACCCCCTTCCCAATCAAGAGACCACAACCGTAGCAGAAGCGCTAGTCAACAACCTGTTCTGCAGATTTGGTGTGCCCATGGAACTACATTCAGATCAGGGCAGAAATTTCGAATCAGGTGTGTTCCGAAAGGTCTGCGAGCTTATGGGAATCCGAAAACCAGGACCACCCCACTGCATCCCCAGTCAGATGGTATGGTGGAACGCTTCAACGCCACACTAGAAACCAATCTGAGGATGTTTGTGAACGAGAACCAGACAGACTGGGACAAGCTCATTCCACTCTTCCTGTTAGCTTACCGCTCAGCTGTCCATGAAACGACTGGGAAGACTCCCGCAAGGATCATCTTTGGAAGAGAGCTTCGCCTTCCAGCAGATTTGGTATTTGGTCGTCCTGCGGAACAGCCCACAGAGCCAGACACTTATACCCATGACCTAGAACGAAGACTAGCAGCCGTACACGATCAAGTCAGATCTCGAATGCGATTAGAGAGCGATCGCATGAAGACTCGATACGACGTCCGGGCCAATACAGTCGGATTCCAACAAGGCGACCTGGTGTGGCTGTACAACCCCACGCGGAAGAAAGGAAGATCGCCTAAACTACAGAACCGTTGGGAGGGCCCCTACACCGTCATTAAAAGAATCAATGATGTCGTCTACCGGATACAGAGGACTCCCAGGAGTAAGATGAAGGTCGTCCATCTGGAGCGTCTGTCCCCGTATAGAGGTGTATCCGATCGGGACGATCGGTCCTAAGGAGAGGGCAGTGTCACGGAATTTGCCCCACTCACTCCCAAACCGACGACTGTGGCACCGCGAATTGCCTAAGATTACCCCGATCGCCCCTACGTCATTCTGGTAAACAAACAACATGCCGCTGATCGAGATCGGCCTGGAAAAATCTGGAATCGACGAGAAGCATTCGAGTCGTACGAGAAAATGGATCTAGAGATACTGGAATATTCGTTGGGTCTATAAAAGAAGAATAAACGGCCGAGTTAGTTAGTCTTGTATAAGTCTTGTGTTACAGTCTGAATTAAAGTGTTTAGTTGGAGATATCAAAGTGATTTAGATAGCGATTAATTAAATAAGTGTTTAGTTGACCTGTAATTAGTAGTGTTCAGTAGTTAATAAAGAAGTAATTAATTAACGGATTGTTTTTCTGGAAGTAAGAAAAAAGACGGATTGGGAAATCCGTGACAATATATTTCATCTTGCAAAGCAAGCTAATACTCGTAGTATGTTTGCTGAATTACCGATGTGAAATCAACTACATCCACAAATATAGATACATATGACTATAATTATTGATAAAGTCGTGGATAATTTCTTCAAATTATTATATTACTTTTCACAATTTTAATACAGGATTGTTGAAAATAATAAAATAGTATTACATACTAATTGAGAACTAGAAACTGTGTAAAAATTTAAGGAAGCGGAGAAATATAAATTTAAGAGAATGTTTTAACCGTTAATCACTTCATTGTTTTTGTGATATAAACTAAAAAAAATTAAGAGTTCCTATAACTTTTATTCTTATACCTTTTTGGTCAAATTAAGCACATAAAATATCTTCAAAATCGACAACATGTCGTCATTATCAGAGTATATTACTTTTCCTTGCAATAATATAGAAGACATTTTTATAACAAAAAAATTTGAATTTGTCATACACTGAAGGGACCCCACTTAATGTAAAATTATTGAATCGCTAGAGATAAAAATGTGATAGAAAATAATGAAAAAAGAAGAAAAATTTTGACGAAAAATATATAACTTGCCATCCATCACTCACAGGGCGTCAAGAGAAACCGAGCGATTTAATTGTCTCTTGTTTCAATTTTTTCTATATGTAAAAGATAAGTGCAAATTATACTATGCCTTGCATAGAATTCATCACCTCATCTTGTTTTATGAGACATTTCTACAAAATTGTACATCCTGATACGCAACTTCGTCATCACACTGTACAGCATATTTAGGTAAAGTGCAGGACATTTTTGACTCCTAACATCACTTCTGTGTAGTGGATACGGTCTTTCAAACATCTCCTCGTTTGAGCAATATATTTTTTAGCAATCCTTGCAAGGAATGCAATAAATTATTTCTGACATATGCAACACGTCATCTATATCTTTTTACTTTGAAAATAAATTACCTGCTGTTAATTAATTGTTAAATAATAGTTTTATGTTATTATATTTGCAAAAAATGTTTTTTAATTTGTTTGAAAATGATCTATTTAAGGTGATTGTATTCTCATTCATTGTTACAAAAGTATTCATAAAATATTTGCACCACTCTGAAACCCAGAAACTTAGGCTACCATTATCTACTCTTAAATACGTTAATAGCATTATTACTAATATTATAAACAAACTGTTGATATAAGCCCTTTAGGGAAACAATACGTGTTTTTCAGAAGGATTTAAAAGGATCACCAGAACATAAAGTTCTTAAGCTGATATAAGCTTGGAAACTCTCAAAACTTTGTTATCCACCCACCCAACATTTTATATGTTTACTTAATGTATTTTAATTTAGAACGCATCATGAACTCGGAAATACTATAGAGGCAAAGAGAATCAAAACTTTACTACGTCTACGTTTCCTGTTAATCAAACTTTATTGTATGTATAGATATTAAGTTTTATGAATATTTAGGTACTTCATTCATTCACAGCTGCTTTGAAATAGGCTGGAGAAATAGTGGTGTATTATTATTATGTACAGCACGAAAAATTTATATTACTTTGAAAAAACCCTACGAATCATTTAGTTGAAAAAGTAAAATATATAGTCCAGGGCATTTAGATCAAAATCGACCGAATAGAGAAAATTTATAGGCACAGCAGATATCGAGATGCGGTTTTTTGCATCGTGTTCAGCAAGGTCCCAGGAAAAAAGTCTATATCATCTGGATTAGCCATTTTTTGAAAAATGCCTTCTTGACCGGAAAATGCATTACACCATTATAGGTACGACTGGAAACTCGGAAAAATCGCTCGGAAATCGTTACTCGTGAGTTTTCGGGGCTGCCGAACTCGATTCTGGCATTAGAATTACCCGGTGATGCACGGGGGTGGTTCTGTGGGGGTTCGCGTGGGGTGAATTGGGGGAGAAATGGCAGCGTGCATGAAAATCGCTCCAAGCTCGTTACACGGGGGTTTTCGGGGATTTCGAATTCAATTCTAGCATTAGATTTCCCCAGAGGCGCTCGGGGGTGGCTCTGTGAGAAATGGTAAAGGAGAAAGTAAAAAATCACAAATTATGAAAATAATACTTTATTCAAATAACAAATAGGAGTTTTTATTAATGTTGAATTATTAATTATAAACTTAAATTTTCCCCCCAATCACCCCTAGTCAACCTCACATAGCCACCCCCGAGCGCCCCCGATGAAATCTAATGCCAGAATTGAATTCGGCGTCCCCGAAAACACCCCAATAACGAGTTTGGAGCGATTTTCATGCATGCTGCCATTTCTCCCCCAATTCATCCCACGCGCACCTCCGTGCATCACCGGGTAATTCTAATGCCAGAATCAAGTTCGGCAGCCCCGAAAACCCCAAGTAACAAGTTATATCTCCTTTAATATTTTTTACTTCATACTCATGCCGCCAGATGTCAATTAAACAACAAAAGTATATGCCAAAACTATACAGTAATAAACCTGTTGTAATAAACTGAATAAATAATACGCACGCCTATGTGCCTAACTCTTTAAATAATTAATAAATATAGCAAAATCGTAGGTACAATTTACATTTACAACTCGATAAATATTTTTAATACCTTCAAATTAGTATATAATTATAAGGTTTTCATGCCAAAAATTTCTTTGGGTATTAAAGTAACTTAAAACTACTGTCTGTACCATAAACGTTGTTATTTTTAGCAACTTAGCAGCATTATACCTATATAGATTGCTGTGTGATCAGTTTTAAAAAATGGTATATCAATAAGAATTACCAACTATATGCCTGCCAAAAAAGCTAAGTTAGTAGTGGAAACTTAAATGTTACAGCTTTGAGTGAAGTTCTTCACACAATGGTACTAGGTAGTATAATATGTAACAAAGAAATGTATACACTCATTAAACATCATTTTATTTGTATTATGATTTGTATCCTTCATAGATCACACATTGACAACGTAGTATTCTGTTTTAAAAATTTCTGCTCACATTAGTATTGTAAGTGTTGCGAAGCTTGTTTCAAACGAAATTTTTTTACAGCTGACTATGCCTAGAAACCGTCGATTTCTGCAGATTTCCCAGCTCAAAGACTTTGCGAGGGAGCTGATTGGTGGGTTGCGCGAAGCAAGTTATCGGTGAGACAAATTTCTAAAAGGACTAACAGATCCTTACGTACCATAGAACTGTGTTAACAGACGTGCACTCAGCAAGGCCGTGGACACAGAATGAGAGGTATCGGCCGTCGCACAGTGGCGCGAGGCGCCACTTTGCCACCCAAATTACTGTACACTCCTTAGGGTTGGGTCGTTTAAGTTGATTTTTTTTTAAATGTTCGTCATAAAATTGCCTATCGATCCCTCATTCTCAGTTTTCGCTTTGGTCTTCATTTTCGCGGAATTTGACTCCAAAAATAGCTTTGCATGGAAAAAACTAGATTTTTCGCACAAAAATAACTCTACGGAACACGAGATTGAGATTTTGCCGGACTTTTTTATGGGGGAATGCTCGTCTTGAAAAGACCTACAAGACTGTCCACTTAGATTTCGAGAAAAACACATTGTCTGTGTCAAAATAATTTTAATGACTCAATTGCTTCTAATGTGAAAACCAATAAAATAATATAAGAAAATCTATATTTTGCGTAAAAAAATACATTCTGTTTATTTTTTTTTTGCAGTCGGCGTCTTTAAAACAAGTTCTATATTATCTTGAGCAACACGAAAATATTTAGGTACATTTTTTTTAACTAAAATTGAAAAAATGTAATAAATACAAAAGATAAGGGCAACATGTAGTATATTGCATGAGAGACGAAAAAACAGGCAATTTTTTGTGGCCATAGCCTGCTTCAATAAAAAAAAATTATCCGCCTAGAGGTCGCAGCGAATCACATACGATATTTCAAAAATCTGTTTATATCAGGTGGAAGGTATCAATTTTGCAATAAAAATTTAATACCAATAAGTTTTCTCTATCTCTTAAAATAAAAAAGTTAGACAGCCCTAAAATTTGGGCACTTTACAGGTTTTTTTTGTTATTACTATAAAGTTGGCCATGGATCTCAAATTTGTTTTTACGAGCATAAAGGCCTCCAAAAATGCAGCAAAAAATAATTAAGATTTTTGACGTGTCTCGCATATTGAGCGAGATACATGGGAGTGACCCTCTTATGTGATGCAGCCTGTATATATTTTTTTAGACAAACCCATATTTTTATTTTGTTTTCTAATGCTGTTCAAAAAAAAGTACTTATTCGTAACAACTTTTTGAAGAGAATATTGCTTTTGTTTGTATAAATGTTGTAATAATAGAGGTCGGGGGTACCGTATGGTAGGTCGCTTGATGTTATGACCGCTTAGGTCCAGCATGGAGTAGGTTATATTTGTATACTAGATGTAGCTACATCGTATACGTTTACACCCTATGATTACTTAAATTTTTTCTGTCATAGTGGTTTTATAAAGAATTTTAGTCACAAAGATAATGAAGGGAGTGCATTAATATAAAGTTGCACTCATTAAAAATCGTTTAACTTTTGTATTTTGCATAAATCTAGTACTGTACTGTTTGCCTAATAGTATTATATAGTGATTTACTTAAGAATGTTAACTTGAAAATCCAGAAGCCTTGGAAATTTATTTATAAAACTACTATGTTTTCTCATCAAATGTTCTTTATAGATTTGACAGTTTTCTCTATGAAAAATTAATCATCTGGAGTATAACTTTCTCGATAATGCAAAATTTAATGCGAATAACAAATAATCAATATATATTATTGATGACTTTTTTTCTTCTGTGTTCTTTGTGCAGGTTTGCGAATTAAAGTGAGTTTTATAATCTGGCTAACAATCGCTGTCGTTGTATTTGGTAAATACGACGTAATACCCCTATATGCGGGGATTTGTTAGACTCCGGGCTTACAGTGAAATATTAATAAATCCCGAGGTACAGTAACAAATGACAAGTGTCGTTTCGGATCAAGATATTTCGATAACCAGAGTCCGGTGTAGCCAGCAGCGGCAGCTCACGATATCCTGTCAGGGCGGATATTCAGGTTGCAAAATCGACTACGTGTTCCAACTGTCAATTACTGGTTCACCGAGAAGTTGTCGACGTACAAGGCGACAGTTGGCATTTCGTAGTTTTATGTGCGCGTTCGTAGTCGTAGTCTTGCAAGTCGATCGAATAATTTTAGGAAGTGATAGAATACTTGATTTTAAGTCGATTTTAAACAAACATGCCTATACACCTAGTGTTGCAATATTTGTAATAATTATTTTTTGAATTTAACCATGCTTTTCTACAATTATTGAAATGTAGAAGAAAAACAAACGTTTTTTTAACAAATATTTCTATACTTTTTAATATGAATAAATGGATTATTTAAATTATTTAACTAATAATATCCAAAGTGCCTTCGTTACTTAACTAGAACTTCATAAACATGGTTTTTCTGCTTTGTAAAGGCGAAGTCAAATTTAAACGTGGATTTTATTTAAACCTTTGTGTGTAAGTTTATTCAGATATTATTAAAAACTTACCTAAGATTGGTCTTTCAGTTATTAGGACAAGTTTCTTGATAAACATTCTAAGAATTAGGGAAATTAATAAAGACCGGATTTTATGCAATTGCATATATTTTATGCATATTTTGCATATATCTTCAAATTTGGTCATTTAATGCATATGTAGGATTTCTTTGCAGATCTTGCATATTTACGTTATTTTTTCTATTTTGGAAAGTAGAAATAAAGAAATTTTGTTGTCATTTACTTATCATGATCATTCGGACAGGTAGGTAGTTTAATACCTACATAAAGCCATACAAGTTTAAACCCAATAATAATTAATTATAGATTAAATATTTAAAATAGTTTAATACCTACATAAAGCCATAAAAGTTTAAACCCAACAATAATCCAAAAAAGTTCAGGCTTCAAATGTAATGTCCTGTACAACTTTAGAAAATTTGGATATTGAACCGGCTTCAATTCCAAACTTAAAATTAAGTATTAGTATTAAGTTACGTTTATGCATATATTTGTACAGTGCGTTTCAATAACTTTGATAACATTTTGATCAGCTGTAACTTTTCTGTTTTTAAAGATATCGGAATGAAGCAAAAATTATATTGCATAGTGGACTAGCAACTTTTTTTCTTATTTTAAAGAAACAAAAGACCAATGATTTTGAGAGATCTTAACCTAACTTATATTTTTTTAAATGGAACGCTCTGTATATTATTGGATATTTGGATTCTACTCAAAATTCCAAGCAAATTTTATAAGCATATCATATACCTATATTCAACTGTTTCTGAGAAATAATTTTACACATGTCAAATTATCATTAAAATCGCTCTACTTGTCTGCCATTTTCTTCAACAGAACAAATCACTAAGGCTCGATTGTTACCAGCACGGCTCAAGCAATGCTGAACTTCAGCTTTAGCTCAGTGCAAAGTGTGCCATGAACCAGTAGAGCAATTTTTATAATAATTTGACATGTTTTTAAAATTATTTCTCAGAAACAGTTGAAGATAGGTGTATAGGTTATGCTTTTTAAAATATGCTTGGAATTTTGAGAACAATCCAAATATTCAATAATATACTGGGCGTTCCATTTAAAAAAATATAAGTTAGGTTAAGATCTCTCAAAATCATTGGTCTTTTGTTTTTTTTTTAATAAGAAAAAATGTTGCTAGTCCACTATGTAATATAATTTTTGCTTCATTCCGATATCTTTAAAAACAGTAAAATTATAGCTGATCAAAATGTGATCAAAGTTATTGAAACGCACTGTACAATAATGTAAACTATGTAATACATGTTTAAAATTCGTTTAGTTGTTTATTTTATATCCTATTGCTTATAATTTAGTGAAAAAAATAAATTTGCCAAAGAAAAGCCATGGAATTAGTCATTGCATATTTCATGGTGCTTTCGCATAAATCATGCATATATTTCAAAAATTGTATGCATATATATGCGCATATTATAAAGGTTTTTGATTGCATATAATCCGGTCTTTAGAAATTAATCTTAACACATTTAAGTATGTAGGGAGCGCAAATGACTAATATATTATACATCAGGATACTATTATATCAAAAACATAAAACATTAAATAAGAAAAAACTAATCAAATATGCATCTAAATAGTTTTTCGCCATGTACGTACCTACTTATCTTAACATATTGAGTTTTGCGTGCCAATCGACTTGAAAACGAATCTATTATTGCACTAAAACCACAATTTTTAGGTAAATCTGATTCAATAGATAATAAATCTAAATCTGACGAACGATATTGAGCCGTTGTTGATCTCAAGAATGCCGTAATCTTGAAATGGTGTTTTCTTCAAGGATAAATAATTTTAGACATTTTAATATTTAGTCTAAGGCTTAGCAAATAACACATGTCATCTGTGAATTTTCAAAGGTACCGAACTAAAGCGATTAAATAACAAAAGAAGCACTCTAACCAACAAATTTTTAGGTACAGAAATCTTCGAAAGTACATTTTTTTAAATTTAACTGGAGATGTAATTTAACTGTATATTGTTATCTAACATAACGTTACTTAGTATTACATACAGGGTAACTTATCTAAAAAAAAAATATCTGAATGTACAGAGTACTCTTACAAATACAATTTTGTAAAGAAAAAATTAAAAAAGGCAGTTTGAAAATGATTTAGAAATACACTTCTGCACGGCACTGAAAACTGGTTCACTATAATACCTGATAAGGCGGCAATCCTGCGACCGGATAAAAAATTGAAAGAAATGCTCAAGGAAAGAAATAAAAAACACTTTATAACGCCGATTTTATACAGCAAATTGAATTGCTTTTGCCCATTATTGTTATTAATTATTAATAGATTTAATTTGTGGTTTTAATTAATAAAATAGTTTGACATACCTGATGTTACAACATTTTCGGCCCGTCTTACCCAGTTTCTACAAACTAACGCAAATGTTTCTGCTTCTTGTATGTATCCACTTCGGTGCGATTCACTTAATTTTTTAAATATCCCCACAAAAAGAAGTCCAAATGATTTAAAGTCAGAAACTCGAGGCGGCCATGGTACCGGTCTTCCTCGTCTAATCCCTTGGTGTTAATGCTTGGACATGCTATACATGGTACGGATATAATTGAGCCTCGTATATGATACGTCACACTGCTGCAATAGGCCGTGGAAGTCCTGAACCTTGGTTTCCCTCACGTTGCACTGCACTTGCACACACGCGATAAAAGTAGCTGCAAACACTGGCGCTACAAAAACTTTCGTGCGTACAAAAAGTAGCCGGATTTCAATATTGCGAATCGCCTGTCTAAAGACTACAGTGGTGCAGCGATTTAAAGGTTGAAAATACTACAATTTTAATAATGTTTTACTCGGAAACTATAAGGATTTTATAAAAAATATTTTTATGATATCGACTCCATTTTTCATGACGCATCTATTCCCAAATTCTTTTAGACAAGTTCTGAAACACCCTGTATAAGATACTTTTTATTTATAAGTATGTTCTATATTTGTGGAGAGGATTCACGTCCTCTCTGCGGGTATGGTAGGGTGGAAGAATATTCCTGGATGCAAATGTGGCCTGCTTAATAATAATATGCCGCCCCCTTTCCCGCATAAGTCCTCGACGTATGGGCTAATCCTCGTGATTAAAATGAGAGATAGAGATATTATTATTATGAGAAAATAATTGTCAAAATGTGAGGTTAGAATAGCAAAATGTGTATCCTAAGCGGTATTTACGTTCAAAAGTTTTTATTGAGACCATTGTCTTGTTCAAATTTCTTGACACAATTTTCTTGTCGAATCGTTTTACAATTCGCATTTGTTGTTGAAATTACCGTAATGTAGGCAACGTTTGAAAGCGAAAGTCCTGTAGTGTCAAATATGTCAAGAAAATTTAACGTTATATCTGATAATGCATTTTTATTTTTTAATGTATTTTTATTTGCAAAAGCTCCTATTTGATTGATTGAAAAATGAATGAAATTTAGATAGATAAATACAGTAGAATATAGAAAATATCAACTACAAGTCTGCCTTGGGATTTTTGTTTTGGTTGGCATTTCCAAATTCACTAGAATAGAAGACCAGAAAATTGTCGACATTTTGTATCGCAAAACGCTAGATTGTCCCGATCGCCCCTACGCGATCCAGGTAAACGAACAAAATAATGCCGTGTATCGAAGCGCGACTAGAATATTGAGAATCGACGAGAATCGTTCGAGAAATTGATCTAGAGATGCTAGAAAATACCTGGAATATTCGATTGGTCTATAAAAGAAGAATAAACGGCCGAGTCAGTCAGTCTTGAATTGGAGTGTTTAGTTGGAAATTTCTGGGGTTTCAAAATGAAATAGTGTTTAGTTGAGTTGTAATTAGTATTCAGTAGTGTACAGAGTGTGTAATAAATATGAGTAAAAATTAACTGTTTGTTTTTCTCGCAGAAGAAAAGTCGGGATAAGAGACCCGTGACAATACTTTCGATTGAAAATGGAGCTTACCTCATCCCACCTAACACCACGTTTCCCCAATTTTATTTAAATTTTTTGTACCCTCACAAAAAGCTCATACTATCGAGTTTGAGACATCCTGTACATTAGAATCAACTGACGCAGCTTTGGGTTGAGTTTGATTCTGCTTCTGATAAGCTTCTTTTTATTATCAAATGCAAGTAATGGTAATTCTAAATGCATTAGCTTCTAATTCAATCTAAAGTTCCCTCTATAGGTACGTAAGGCACAAAATCTAATAATGCTTTTGTATGAAATTATTCATAACATGCCTACAAAGCTTTTATCGTTCGACCATTATTGCATTTCAATACACGGTGCTGTAGCAATAATATAACACTAAAGATATATTATAATTCAGGGAAAATGAGAACATTTCAATATCACTGTGAACTAGAGCTCCATATGCATTGTTAAAATGATACTGGAAATATACTTATACAGACTATATTGTATTATACATATATATATAAAGCTGTTTACAGGCCTTTTAGGCCCAGAGCTGTGTTATTCTCCTCCACTCCATTCTGTCCTTCGCCTTTCTTTTCCAATCCGTTACATTTTTCTCCCTTAGATCTATTGCCACTGCCTCTCTCCATCGCTTCCTCGGTCTACCTCTTTTTTTCTTGTAGTTAGGTTTACTCCCTACTATTTTCTTAACTGCCCTTTCATCCTCCATACGTTCTAGATGCCCTAGCCACTGCACTCTCCTGGCTTTTACAACTTCGTCTATTGTTGGTGCCTGGTACATTCCATATATTTCCTCATTATTTCTCCTTACATAGCCTTCCTCTGTCCTCTTACCACCTAGAATTCTTCTTAAGATCTTCCTTTCCCACCTTAAAAGGTTTTCTCTTGACTTCTTATTGAGAACCCAGGTTTCACTACCATACAGCGCTGTCGGTCTCAAAATTGTTTTATACATTCTAAATTTTACTCGTCTGAACAAATTTTTTGATTTCAATAAGTGGTTGACTGCTGCCGAACTTCTGTTTGCTTTTATTATACTCCTATTTATTTCTTGTTCCTCATCACAGTTAGCTGTTATTAGCGCCCCCAAATACACATATTCTTGAACTTCTTCAAACTCCATCTCTCCATGCTCTGTTCTCAATTTAACATTTGTATCCTTTTTTTGTTCTCCTATTCTCAGCAGCTTACTTTTCTCTTGATTTATCTGCAATCCCACTTTACGTGCTTCCTCCACAAGTTTTCTCGTTACTTCTTCTAATTCCCTACTATCTCTAGCAATTATGGCCACATCATCTGCATAACTTACTATTTGGTGACTTTTAAACAATATGTGTCCTTCTCTGTTCAACTGGCTATCTCTTATGACCTTTTCTAGTACTAAATTAAAAAGAAGCGTTGAGAGTGGGTCTCCTTGTATCAGTCCTGTATCAATAGTAAAGCCTTCCGAACATTCACCTTTTATTCGTACTTTGGCTTTAGTATTTTCTAAGGTCATTTTCAATAGCCTAATCAGTTTAGTTGGTATCCCAAATTGTTCCAGAATTTTACTTAGTTTATTCCTTTTGATCGAATCATATGCTTTCCTGAAGTCCACAAATAAAACCATTATTATTATACAAGGTGGTGTAAAAGTTGTCACCCGATGTTCTTTGGCTATATATTTTTTTATAAATGAAAAAATTTGATTCTGATTTTGGAATATGTTTATTTGATGTCTTACATTTTTTCCATTACCTAAGTCGAGAAAATGATATCGGCTAAGTGGCCGCCGCCAGAAGTGATGACCATACGGGCCCAATTTATTGCATTTTCCATCACTCTTGCCAGAATTTTCGGCGATAGGTTCTCGCATTCTTGACGGATATTCTCTTTGTGGCAAAAATGTGCGGCTTGTTGACATAGACTCGTGACTTCAGAAAACCCAGAAAAAAGAAGTTTGGAACGGATAAATCGGGCGATCTTGCCGGCTAGTGCAAATCGCCGAAACGAGAAATTAGGCGACCCCGAAATGCAGCACTCAGAATTTCGGTTGTGCGTTGCGCAGTATGCGCCGTTGCTCCATCCTGTTGGAACCACATATTCTCCAGTCCCAATTCATCCAATTGAGGAAAAAGAAAGTCGTTGAGCACGAATCTGTAGCGCTTGCCATCCACAATGGTCGTTTGGCCCGCAGCGTCTTCGAAAAATTAAGACCCGATGACGCCTCTAGCGTAAACAACACACCATGCAGTAACTTTGAGCGGGTGTAATGTCTCTTCGTGGGTTATATGCGAATTTTTGATGCCCCAGAAGCGATAATTTTGCTTATTAACATATCCACAGAGATGGAAATGGGTCTCATCGCTCATGATGATTTTCGATGAAAACTTGTCTTCCTCGTGGTGGAGATTCAGGATGGCCTGAGCCATGTTACACGCGTTTGGCGGTCAACAGCTAACAGCTGATGCACTGTCTGCACTGTAAGGGAAAATCTTCAAGTCGTTAACAAAAATTCTCTGTAAAGACAGACGATTGATGCCCAATTGCCTGGCACGTCATCTGGTTGATACTCCTGCATCCTCTGCGACAACTTCTGCCACAGCCGCGATATTCTCAGCAGAACGGCTGCTCGGAGGTCGGCCAGACCTGGCAGCATAAGAGGCGAGCGGCTAAACGCCGTAGTGTTGGTGTCGGACGACCGGGAAATCTGCGCCCAAATTCACGCTGCGCCAACACCACCGACGAATTATTCCGCAAAAAAATCGAAACAAATATTCCGCGTTCTTGAGAAGTACAGCGATTCATGTCTTGTTGGTGTCTATTTTGTATCTGTTTACTTCACAAATGTCAATGCAGAATTGAAATTTGCCGCCATTTGCAAATATTATAACAACTTCCTATAGGGTGATGACTTTTGCGTCACGTTTTATTATTCGACACTTTTTAATCATATACAAAAAAGCAGGTCATCCTGTTAATTTACCGTTCTGAACAAATTTTTGAAGTAAAATTTTGCTGTATTTTCAGTAGAAAAGGCACTTTACTTGAAACGATAACAGTTTTCAATCGGTGCACTGAATATTTCAAATAGGATTATTTCGAAAACTGTTACTTCTAACGACTTCAATAAGGTATACCTTTTTTAGATATAACACGTAGGAGAATCGATTGTTTTAATTGTCACATGGATACACTAAGCGTAAAAATGTTCTGCCATTTAAAAGAAGCATGATGTGCTATAAAAGGCGCCCTCTACTAGTGACGTTAAAATTAGAAACAAATTTGAATTTCTCGCCCCTAAAAACCCCCGATTTACAAACTTTATGTAAATATTTGGATTTTTTATGAAGTTATCTACAAATATCGAAAATAAAAGTTTAACTCTGACACCCTGTATCTTTTTTATTATGCTACTTGAGATATAGGTATGTTAAATCGACTTATTTTCACCTAAGGAATCTGTGGTCTCATTTTTGCTACTTCATTTAAAAACACCCTGTACTTATATACACTAATCAAGTATTTTTCCGTAAACACGAATCGAAAAATTCCTCCCAAAGAAGCTACGTGACCCTACCAGTAAATTATTACACACCAATGTTGCCAGATGGGAAAAGATACACCTGTTAAGGTTTCTATATAAGAAAGTGTAAGGGTTTTTGCATTAAACATGTTTTTTACATAATTCGTTCATTCTTTATTTGTTTTTACTCTATTACTAGACGGCATTGACAACGACAACAAATTTATTTATTTATTCCAAACAGGCGTTAAAGCCTAATTACAAGAAACAATTAAGCACATAATAATCTTGATAAATAAGTAATCATGGTAAGATACACAGAAAAATAAAACACTATAACATATAATAATAATGATAATGGTATACTCGCGTCAAGAATTCAGACGTCTTACGTCACGGCTGACCTTACACTTTTGTTTTTATTGTCAACGTAATTTTCAATATTTGGTCGCATTAAAAACAATCATTTTTTGCAATTTAATGCAATATATAATGCAAACTTTTAGTGTAGTATATAGTTTTATTACTATCAGTTGCAGTTTCTTAAATATTTTGATGAACATATAATGAATTATTCATTTGTTCGTATGACGTAAGTCGTCTGAATTCTTGTCGCGAGTATATACAAACTTGCAGAAAGGAGCGATAAAACTAAGATACATAATTACAATTAAATACATTTCGAATAATACCTTGAAATTTAATCAATGAAGGTTGAAAAAAATCTACATTAAATTTGGAGGAAGTAAAATTTACTAAACGATTTAATACTAGTAAAGGAGAATAGTAATTAGTCTTAACCGTACGTACGAACAGCAACTGACGACATCTAGTATTTTTTTGAGGAATGTTAAACTCGAAAAGTGAGAGAATGTGAGAATCATTTGACAAGTTATTTAGTATTTTATATGCAAAAAGTAATATAACAATAATTCTACGATTTAAAAGAGAGTTAATTTCAAATTCATGCCGTAAATGTGCAGATCTAACAACATTATAATCAAGAGGCCTGTTATATTTTTTAAAATATAAGAATCGTAAAAAAAATTTCTGAACTTTTTCACAGCTTTCCGTATATTTCTTAGGCAGTGCATGCCACAAAAGAGAACAGTACTCGAGCCTAGGTCTCACCAATGCATTGTACAACATAATAATACTTTTAAGATTTCTTAATTGCCTAGCTTCCCTTATCAGAAACCCTAATGATTTATAAGCAGATTTAACCATATTGCCAATATGTTGTTGATAAGTTAGTTTTGAATCAAGCTGCAATGTGCCAATTATAGCCACTTAGAAATTGATTGATTTTGAAACTTGACACAATTCTTTACTTTTACAAAAAGAAATGTTATTCCCAAATACTTGTATTTTCATCATCTTATTGAAGGCAACGAGAATAAGGATTCTCTAATCATTTCAAATTCGCAGTTTAAAAATAGAAAACCTCTCTTTTTGATCAAAGTATGGGTGGTAATCAGTGACAGAAACTAACTAAATAAAAAGTAGTAGTAGCATTCTGATAAGGAGATCCTTCAGAATAATAGTAGTGATAGCATAGCCTAAAATATCGTACTACTGGCATATGTGATAACATAGGAATATTAGTTAGTTCATAGTTCCAATCAGTTTAAATTATGAAAATAACTAAGTAATCTAAATAGAATAAAATGTTAGTTTTCTTCTATAATGGGAAATTATCTAATTATAAATCAAAATATATTTTTAACAGAGGTATTTTTCTCCAAAAGAGGTTACTAGAAGACAGTCATCGAGACGTTTGGCAACACTATAGCACGGTGATTTTGTGACATGCTGTATATTATATGTCATGCAATATTGCTTATAGATATCCAAATTTCATAAAAAACTGAATCTCTCTTGCATTTCAAGCCTTGTTTATATTTCAAGTGATTCAATGATTGCGTTTAGTACTACTGCGAATAGGTAATATTTTAGAAAATTGTTTACTTAATAGTGTTTAAATCTAACATTGATTTAAAAATGAGTCGGTATATTTCTGTGAATTAGGGTCTTCAGTTTAATGTTCCTTACAGCCTTTTCCACTCACTCTCCCCCTTCCGCAAATCTCGCGATGGCCCTAATGATCCTCCGGTTGAAGTTTCAAGCTGTCACTATCCGACAGGAGCTCTTTCCAAAATGAAAAGTTATATATTATTTGAAACTACACTGGCATCTTAACACAAAACACTTGTGTACGGCGAATTCATTTTTGTTTCATTTTTACAATGTCGCCCTGTCAAAAATGGCAATTTATCACGTCATGTGTCTGAAACAATGTCGCCTTTTGCTTCTCACACTACAGAAAAAGTTCGGTTCCTGAGTTGTTAAATCGATATTGATAAAGGGTGAAGTGTCACCCACTTAGTAAGTTTAACGGGAATTGATTTTCAAAATCACGTAGGTAATAGCAAATACGATACGCGACAAATAAATATAAAAAGTCACTGAAGAAATATTTGAAAACGGTAAATATACCGTTAATATACCGCTAATATTCGATTAAGAGTAATCTTTATTCTCAAAAAGAAGTTAGGTGGAACCGAAATCAAAAATTCGCAGAGAACTGTTTTCTACATCAACGTTTCGACTTTTATTAAGTCATTATCAGAATGCTATAAAAATATGTAGGTATAACTATCATGATAATAAAATAATTTATGTAATATTATTATTCAAAACTAAATAGTAAAGAACAGGTACAATTTATACAGAAAATTGTGTCTCTTCTGTCAATAATATGTAATAAAACATTTGTGTGAAAGCTAAACAGATAGCACGCAACTGTTAAGATACAAATAGAAATTGTTCAATATGTAGGGTGTCCAAAATATATGTACCGTAATTTTAAAGGCTTATATATCTGATTAAAAGCAATGAAAAAAATGTCTAAAACGAATAGTTTGTCTACAAATTGATTTTACATAAAAATACAACTGCAATAATATGTAAAACTATGTTACGAAATTAAAAACTAAGGTACAATTAAGGATAAGTAAAAGCGCCTGTAACGTAATTTGTTTTTTGAATTAATTAAATTCGTTAACGTTCAACAACATTGCAATGAGTCTGGCTGCTGCTGACAACCTAAAAGTAATATTAGTAGTATTGTACCTAGTGCGTTTCATTTTTTTGTAGTTTTTCTTTGATGCTTATGAGTGTACATAAATAAAAATGGAACAATTTATAGGTAGTAACCATGACCAGCTGTATGACATGTTAATTTACGGCGAATCTAGCCATAACACTGTGGATACAAAACGTTTGTATGGTAAACGCTTCTTACAAGCAACAGAAGTAATTTTGAACAATTGTAACTATTGTTTTGTGTTGTGAAAGAGCTCTAAAAAACGCTGTCTCACACGTATCGTAGTTGTAACATCGACTTATTTCAAATTGCTAATGTATTTGTAATGAAATCTAATTTCAAAAGTTTCAACTTTAGTTGAAAGTAGATTTAGTTTATATTTTCTACTGACCTATAGAGATCTAATAAAATTTGTACTCAGAACTTCCCGTAATTCAAAAATTGTTTTGAAGGAGTGGGATTTATTCCAATAGATTGTAAGCAAAACCCTAAAATAAAATATCTTTCAAAGTTCTTAAGTGAGTCATATCTATCCTCCTGATAGGATTTTGTACATTCTACATTATCATAATATTTTTTAATAATTGATAAAATTGACTGTTATGATAGTTACAGGATTTGAGTGGTTATATAGTGTTAACTTCAGTTTTGTCACCTGTATTTGCATAGGTACATAATTCTGTTTTTATACATACTACAGGAAAGATATATTATATAATAATTTTTAATTTACGAAACTGAAAATTAAAATTATATTTATTTAACTCCAGCTTTACAAAACGTTACAATAAAAATAAAGTGTAAAAGTTCTATATCGTACACAACACAAAAAATATAATTACATGATTATCAAAATTTAACAAATATTACTATATTGAAAAACATTAAGGAATATCTGCCGACTGAATATGCTTTTATTTTTCCATTCAAGAAAATTTGGTAATAATTATCTATGTTTTTTCGGCTACTGGTGGATATTGTGGATACCTCTCGTAAAAAATCCGGTAGATGCCTACACTTTTGCATTTCTCCATGAATAAAAATAAATTTAAAACACCATCGTTTCTACAATGATTTTAGTAATTGTTTGTCAGGTATGTTCTTACTCGTCGAGTTATGTTGTGAATGTATTTTCAACTCATCAACACGATGAGAAAATTCAGATACCATCATCAGTAACTGCATGTGGAAGGTCCAAAATATCAAAATTCATTACCACATATTACTAGATTTATAGCGAGAAAGCTGTTAAAAAGGGTAATCTCTACTATTACAATGTATCAGCACTTTTCACATATTCATCATTTACATTGCCTTACAACATTTTCTATTTTGAATTAGCCAGAATTTAAACTTTCCTGTATTAGAATTATCACAATCTTAAATTTATTTTTGTCTTATACAGGGTGTCCGGGAAAATATGGGAAACTTATCGGGGTGTAGATAGAACATGAAAAAATAAAATGACAAGTTCATACAGACCCTCCCTACGGAGATATGTGTCTTTGAAAGACATCGCTGGAAATTGTTTTCTCTTGAATACCTTTTAAAGTACTTAATATAATTTAATAAAAATTTAATGTGATGAACACTAGTAAGGACCTCTACATGTTTTATTTTTAATTAAAAAAGCCATGATTTCTATTTTTTTTTCTCGGCAACAAAGTGCGATACAAGTCATTCAAACAACAGGAAAGTTTTATTTCAAGGTGTTTAATCCGAAAAAATACAAAAATTTAAAAAACCCAATAGTGTCCCAGGAGGCACCTGAACGAAATTATTGAAAAACGTTATAAGAGAGTTTAACATGCGAACATAGGTCGAACTTGTTCTAGTTACACTTCTAGGTATCCATCAAGTTAAGTGACATCCGGATTCACTGTCATCTGGTCGTAACATGATGTATAATCAAATACATACTGCGGATAACTTTCTAAAAAGTGTTTGTACTTTATGAAACGTAGCTTGGGGCAACATGTATACGGCATAGTAATTTTAGACTTATTTGAAAGATTTTCTGGTATGTGTAATGCCCCCAAGACTATTTAGACAGCCAGAGTTGTGCCAGATGTGATTCTTGCCGACAGAGACTGCAAACATTGTTATATATTTGAGTTCCCAATATCAACACAACACATAATCCGCCAACCCTCCGTTGGGCTGTCAAAAGGCATTAATATTTAACCTTAGATTGCAACATATTGCATATGAGCGTGGGGATTGGAACTCTGACATGGCCTACGTTTTTCTGACGAAATTGAAAAATTAACGGCAGTTACCTTTTTATACATTTTTTTATTAAGTATTAATAATATTGTGCGAACTAACTACTCTGCGGTCTAATACCCCCACGGACATTTAATTATATCAACAATTATAGGAAAATTGATGTGAATTACCTTAATAATAAGAATAAAGTGAAAAAACTACAATAGCTCTTAATAAAATGCATAATATGTGAAGTATATTCGTCTGATACCAAGTGTTAAATGCACTATGGGTTTATTTGTCTAGTTCGGGTCATTCACTGTATTACAACACGCACTGCTTGTATAGTTCTTTTCATAGTAGTAGACATAAAAAATATCAAACCCTGCCAACAAGTGCATGTGATACGGGACTGTAGGGTAACAAAATTATTAAATGTCCGTAGAAAACAAATGTTATTGTGACACAATGGACTGTAGAATTTACTATAATAATATTAATTGTTGTGACAAAGTCACAAGTCACAATCTAAATATACATAACCATCAAAAATTAAAAAAATGTTCGACTTACCTTGACCAGGGAGAACTTGGAGACACATGCGTGATCGAGAGCTCTCGTTCTTTCTATCTCGCTATATGTTGGTTTTTGGGAATTCTTCCGCCGGTCAGTGTCATTGCAAAATATTAATTAAAAAATATTCATTTTGAGATAATGGACGTATTAACGGCACCGTATCCTCGAAATTGTTTTTTTTACAAATACAAATAGTTTTAGACATTTAAGAACTGAATAATATAGAGCTTAGCAAATAGCAATAAACTTGTCTCATGCTATCTGCAAATATTCAAAGGTAGCGAAGTAAAACAAATATATAACGACGGAAGACAGTATAACTAACAAATTTTTAGGTACAGAAATCTTTCAAAATATGTATTTTTTAAATTTAACTGTAGATATAAATATTGCTGTAACATAAACTTACATAGTTCTGCATATAAGATTGTTCACTTTTGTTTATAATTATGTGAACAGAATCGTTAAAATGTGAGGTTACAAAGGCTTTAGTTATTACTTTATTTGAGGATAATTTAAATAGTCAAAATGGATAAGCAAAACATCAAGAATTTTATTTTTGATATTAGTTTTGTTCTACTTGTTTTCTTCGAGACACCATACATTTGATCAGCTTATGGCGAGAATTACAGCCTCATAGGAATTTGTACCGCCTTTTATTATTTATTTCCTAAATTTTAATATAAACATGGAATATAAAACGAAAGAGTTTTAATTTCTATAAATTTCGGAGTATTTTGAAATTTATTTAACAAAAATTGTAGCAAAGTATTAGTATTGTAGTATTGTATGATGTACGCAAACTATAAAAGAAAATGTGGGTATTTTGATTCATGTATAAGCATTCTCCTAATCTATAGATAACGACATATTTTAAAAAGGGCAATTACGAGCAAATTGTGGAAGCTGTTTTCTTTTTAGATAAAAGTAAATTTTCGTTGCAATAATTATATTTAAAAAGTAATAAAATTTTGTAGCATCCTGAGGGACCCATTAAACATTTTTATTTTTATTGCAATTCATTAATGGGTAAATTTGAAACAGCCTATAAATTATTGAGAGCAAACATGCAGCTGACTTACCTGCCAAAGCAACACATGTGCAGCCTGAAACCACATCACTAACAGTTAGTGCCGATTAGAATTGTATCAGCTGTATGTTGTACCTTTGATCTAAGATTAATCCGGTATTGATCTGTTTACTGCACCATAAAGCAGCAGTTATTTACTTTAGAATTTGAGTGACATTTATTCGATCCCATACCTTGCATACAGATGCAAATTTCCAATTATATATATGGTATAAGAATAATATTGTTATTTTTTGTTTAGTTGGGTATTCCTGATACTAAAATAAAAATAAAGTTAACAAATATTCCAGTCACAGGAAGACGCGATTAAACAAAAAAAAGTGCTACAAATAAATAACTACAGATACTATTGGTATATTGGCGTAAAGCTTCAGTGGTCAGGTGATTTCCGGGCTGGTTGGCTGGTTGGTTTCCGAGTGGCAACCAGCCCGGAAATCACCTGACCATTAACGACAGCCACGGAAGCCTACAAACTAAACTAAGTAAAGCTTCAGTGTGGTAAAAAAAAATTAATTTCTCTTATACTCATATTAATATGTACAACCGGGACGTAGTCAAGGGAGCTGAAGGAGGAGACCTGTCACCTCCTTCCCCTCTCCCCCACCCCCCTAAAGTTTGTCTCAAGCCCCCCCCCCCCCCCTCCATTATGTCGGAAATAGAGGTGATCAACAATTTGTTTACAATTGCCGCTAAAGATTATAAAGCATTTAATTGCCAATAGCTGGACACACACGGGAGGGATTTTTGAAAGATTTACACTGGCGCAGACCAATTCGTTCTGTTTATCCGGGCGTTAATGGCCTACGACGGTCGAAGTCGGTGCAAACATCAGATCTTCGGCAGTTCCCTACCGTCACAGATATTTCTCTTTTAAAAATCGGCAGGTTAGTGGGTAACCACGTGTTCACGTGTTTAGTGGACCATTTTTACCGGGGGTTTTGTATTTGTAAACAAGTGAAAATGGAGTGGACGAAAGATGTTGTATCTGAGATGACTGAACTATATAAAGAAAGGCCTTGCTTATGGAAAATAAAAGATAAAACTTATTTAAATAAAAATCTAAAGAGGCTAGCTATATTTTAAAAATGTTAAAAAGTAAAAATCTTGAAACTGTAACCGTCAAAGATATAAAAACAAAAATTCAAAATTTGCAAAATGCCTTCAGAAACGAAATGAAAAAAGTAGAAAACAGACATGTGCCCGTATTTAGTTCGTTCATCGACCCATTTTTTCACCCACTTGGTTTTATGTCGCCTTTTTTCTTTTCTCTAACTATTTCGAATACGCACAAACCCATTAATGCAACCTTTATTTTTTTTCTCCTGTTTGAACATTCTCTACACAAAAACTGTGGTAAGGATTTTATACCAGTATAAAAGTTCTCTCCCGCCGTCCTATCCCCACAAACTTTAAGTTATGTTTCCACTAACCAACCGATCTGATCTTTCCCAAAACGGATCTGTTAATAACACCAGGGTTTAGATATTTCTGTTAGTGGCAACTGAACGATCTATCCCCTCGCAGACCAGATCGGCAGATGCAATCTGGCAGATCTGGACGGCGGGACAAATCGTTTAAAATTCCCTTGGGTGTATGGGGGGCTAATGATGTTGTGTCTTATTATATAATTTTTAAGGTAAAAATGTATTTTTAAGACTTACTAAAGGATTATTTTAACTAATGTAAGACAAATTCCTAGGGATGAATCGTGAATTCCTATTAACCTCTCATATTGTAATATAATGGTTCGGGATCATCAGCAGGTAGCCAATGAAAACTGAGGACTTTTGTGACGTATGACACAGTTTATCCCAGTCCTTCATCGAGAATGACTATATTTTGTATTTACTTACGGGAATTTTGTGACGTCACCTGGCCCCGATGGCCTCGACCGTATAGTTAATAGACCGTAATCTTGGACTACTTGGGGGATAGTGTGCGACCTCTAAAGGAAAGTGAGGACTTTTTAAGCGAGTACATAATTTTCTATGAGGTAGAACGTGATCAGCCCCAAGATGTCAAAAGACTGTGTTTACAGAGGTCTGCTTTATTTAGTTCATCAGCCACCCATATGAAATATGTACTTTATCAAGTAGTGGAGAAAATTGGCAGTATAATGTGTAACACAGATTTAAAAACATTCTTAAATAACTCACAAAATAACCTTGTTATAATTACCTGGCATAAAATCATCAATAAAAAAATGTTTGTTATAGACTTTCATGTGTTTTCATATCGGTTTTACGATTTTCAATTTAGACTCTCAGAGTGTCAGATCTACGGGAAATGTATGCAGGGACATATCAAAAATACATTACAAGAAACACTGGACAACAGCACAGATTTTTCGCGATTTTGTGCGAATACTCTTGCGTATGTTCTGCATTTTTGTACACTTATATCAATAACGTTGGCCAAATTTCTAAGAAATACAGAAAATTTCCACTACACATACAAAACCGATTTCTTGAATTGTTGTTTACCCTCACACCCGCCTATTACAAATTGTCTTGTGCAAATTCTGCACTTTTCTTCATTCAAGAGAAACTTATAATATTTTCAAACTGTTCTAGTACTATTTATGCAGAAAAAAATTATAGTAAAATATTAAAAAACACAAAAATTCACATCTCGATTATGTAAGTAATTTGTTGTTCACCAAGCAGATCCGAAATCTATCAACAGAAGTCAATTGGTGCTATGCGTCGCTGCTACATTATTTGAATAAATTACGGAATTAAAAACATTAACATTAACAGTTAAATAAACTTGTGATTTTTGTAAGGTAAAATCGAAAATGAAGAGAACACTACTTGTTCGTGCATTTTGGAAAATATTTGTCTCGTCCTCATCAACTGGTCGCTACATTTTGTTTATGTAGTTTTCAATTACATTGGCAATAATAATCATAATAATATCTCTATTCCCCATTCTAATCACGAGGATAAATCCAGAAGTCGGAGACTTCTGTGGGAGAGGAGACGGCATATTATTATTAAACACGACTTACGTTGGTAGACCCTTACTCAGTGCAGTAATGAGAAAACTCTGGAAAACCTCATTAATAAGAGGGATGGTCAAACTCGGATCACTATCAATATCTCACATTACCCGTAGAGAGGGTGCCGATCCTCTGCACAACAGTGTACCGGCTGCGGGATTTGAACCCGAGCCGGTCACATCGAATCAAGTACTGGCGCCTAAAACAGCTCGACCACCTATCGATGAGGCAGCACTATTATAACTTTAGCAACTTTTTTAGAAAATTGAGACTCAAATAAAACGGGGTAAATAATGTATTTATACTTTCTGTGTAGAAAATGCTTTAATACTTAACCCAAATAAGTGCAAAAACCAGACAAATCCAAACTTACAATCATTTTTCGGAAGCCCATATGACATTAATATCGTATATCTTAATATTATAATAAAGTAATTTTAAATAGCCTTTTTTCCGTAAAATCTATAGATTTATATTCTTAATTTGCATGGAAATTTCGATTATCTCTCCACAGCACGTGTCCTTGAACCAAGAGGCATGGTGTGTAATGAATGAGCCCAAAAAGCAATAAAACTTGGAAGTACAATCTGCTGACTTGTCAGGGCTTTAGAGCAGTGATAACTAAACGTGTTATAAATTTTATTTTAAAAGCTGTGATTCGCTTACTCATATATCACTGAAGATTTAAGGATTATTTACGTGTTAAGTGTTGCTAATTTGAAATATGTATTAAATTATCTAATAAATTATACATATAGATATTTTACATAGCTACTGTTATTGTTAAAGTTGCCGTATTTCCCGCCGTAAAGTGATTAAATTGGTGGTATTTTTTAGGTACAGAAATCTCAAAACATAAAACACAAAGAGCGAAAGTAATATCAAAAATTAAATTATTGATATTTTGTTTATACACCTTTAGGTACTATTTAAATCTTCTCAAATAATATAATAACATTAATAACCTTTAAAATGCATGTATTTTGATATTCTAACCCCATATTTTAATAATTATTTTCACATACTAAAAGTTAACAATGAAATTATATACAGAGGTATGTAAAATTATGTAACAATATTTACATCCACAGTTGAATAAAAAAAACGTATTTTGAAAGATTTCTGTATCTATTTTTTTTATTAGACTGCTGTATTTTCAGTGGAAAAGGAACCTGAAATCAACAGTTTTTACCCAGTACATTGCTTATTTCAAATAGAACTATTTCGAAAACGGCTATTCTTCACGATTTCAACAAGGTTTAACTTTCTCATAAAAAGGTAGGAGAATCGATTATTTTAATAATAAGTTATTTATAAAAAATATTTAAATACAAAAATTTTGACACATTGTAGATTGAAAAGGAGCATCATTCGGATAAGGCATATTTGGCTTAATCACTCTATTTTAAAGTCAGCAAAAATTGACGCTAAGAAAAATTGGGATTACTACTCGTATTTTAAAAAAGAGAAGGTGACATTATAACTGCGACAATGAACGTATCATAAATTATGTTTATTTGTAAAAATTTAGGCATTTAAAAATACAAGTTGACGTGTCCGAGTAATTTTTGTTGTTAGCTCTGTACAGATTTTATTGAATTTGTTCCAATATTTACGCCCTCACTATACAGGGTGATTCACAACTTAAATAATTACTGAAGTCTTTACCAGGCGATTCCGAATATTGAAATTCGATTACTTATAGTATTAACGTTTTTGTGATGCAAGTGTTTACATTAGTTTTTCAAGTATCCAAAATGGCTTACATGTATAGCAACGCGGAGATGATGGATATCGTTTTAATTTATGGTAAAATGAAAATGCTTTAGTAGAACTATTTCCTGGAAAACATGTGCCAAATACAACTACTTTTACCGCGGTATGCAGTGAGTGCAAATGTAGTGCAATGTGGGCGTGATACGGGAAATTTGCAAACGAATTGTGGAAAAGATGGAGGTCCAGGACATCTAAGGCGTATTGCAGCAGTGTGGCGTATCATACACGAGGCTCAATTATATCCGTACCATTTACAGCGTGTCCAAACATTAATACCAAGGTATTGGACGAGGAGGACTGATACCATGGCCGCCACTATCTCCTGACTTTAAATCTTTTGGACTTTTTATGGAGATATTTAAGTGTAGCGGTAGCACTGAAGTGGACACTATTGATGATTTACGCAAATGTATCGTAGCTGCTGTCAATAACTTGAGTTCAAAATGGACAAGAAGCAGAAACATTTGTGTTAAAAATGTGTATAAATAAATAACAATAGTGGCAAAATCAGTTGAATGAATTTGCTGAATAAAATAGGTGTTCTAAAATGTTATTTATTTATTCCTTTGGGAATTTCTTTCAATTTTTTGTCCGTTCGCCGATTGCATGCTTTGCCTTGTCAGGTTTTACAATGGACCAATTTCCAGTAGCAAAGAGAGGTGTATTTTTAAATCATTTTCGAACTCTCCTTTTTGATTTTTTTTACAAAATTGAATTTGTAGTCTCAAAAATTTTGTAGATATGTATCTCAAAAATTAAAATACGAAGAGCGAATATCAAAAATTCAATTATTGATATTTTGTTTGTCCACCTTTATTATTTAAATCAACTCAAATAATATGATAACCTTTAAAATGCATGTATTTTGCTATTCTAACCCCATATTTTGATAATTATTTATTGCAGGATGTCAAAAAAATATCTTTAAGTATTTCTTCTAATAACTCCTTTGTGAGTCTACTGATTTTTTTTAAAATGTTATACACGAATCAATGGTGTTCCTTTGTATCTACGTTCTTGTTTTCAAAGCGTGCTTTGTTAATTTTGAAAATGAGTTCGAGTGAGCGACTGTTCATTTAACGCTCGTGAATGTTTAAAGCCGTTTTTTCTTGAAGACGCCTGGAGGATATGCGTCAAATTCAAAACATGCATACAAAGGAACACGTGTACAAAAAGAGAAAAAAAATCGGTGGACTTACGAATAAATTATTAGAGAAATCAACAGAAAGAATTTTTTTGATACACTGAGATCACGCTAATTTTGAATTTTCGAAAAAATATATATAAGGCTTTGTGGCATTAATTTTTCGTGTAGAATTACTACCAGGAATTTAGACACATCATTTTCGGACACCCTGTACTATCACAAATCAGCCGCGATAGATACGACCCGACCTATTATCTGTCGATTCACTTAACCCCAAAAAAAAAATCATTTATTCTTAGAAACAAAATTACTCTTAAGATAAGTTTCCCTATGTGTCCTTTCTCAGAATTTTCATATACCAGCAAAAAACATGACAGAATCACAGTGATATCAAATTAGAATGGGAAGAGTATTTATTGATATGGCTGTTTTGCTCCTTAGTTGGTTTTTAATTGCCCCTGATAAATGGCTTTCTAGACTAATTAGCTAGAAAGTGATAGTTGCTAGTAATTCAATACGACGGCGTTAGACAAAAACAAGTTTCCCAATTCTATGACGACCCATTTCAGCACCTTACTTACATGACTCCTCGATCTGCGTAGGCGGGGATTCCATTCATCGCCTTAAAGCCAATTTTGAATCACGGAACCCTTGGCTATTTCTGAATATAAATTGTATGGTACTTACGAGAGTAAAATATTCTGTGCTGAAGATGTCAACAAAAAGGTCAGACCGCTCCAAATTACGTATACAATCTGCTAAGTATACTTGAAGAGCTTAAATAGTGCTTCTCATTAGTGAATGAAAATTAAACTATTTATGAAAATGATTTATTGGTATTTTAATCATGTTGTCAATAGCGTGACATTTGCCTATTAGTCACCAATAATATTTTTAGAATATATTCATTCTAAGGATTCTAATATACATATGTCCCAGACATAGTTGGAAAACGACGTGATACCATTTAATTTAGAACTAATAATATAACTAAGTAAAACACCAAAAATGCGACAACATTGAGTATTTTGGAAAGTCAGATAAGCAACTATAAGTCATTTCAAAGAATTTAATAAACTTACATTTTTTTATTTAATAGATCGATTAAGATATTATACACCAAATAGGATTAGTCATACGCTCAATCTAACAAAAAATATATAAATATAGCTTTATTAACTTTAGTTTAAAAATATTTACAGAGGTACAATAACTAACATTAGATAGGACAGCTGTACAGTGTTGATTGTAACATTTTATTATTTGACGGTACCTAGTGAAACCGAGTGTCTTAGTTTGCAGAGACAAATAAATAATGTAGTTACTTGTTGCAACGATAACCAACTTTCTATGAACATTTCTAAAAATGTAATGTATGTTTCTAGTAGTCTAAGAGCCAGTGGCCTGCAACCTATAAGTAAATGATTATACCTGAAATTTTGCACAGTGAGTCTCTTATACCTATCATTCATGATGTGGGGACTCGCTAAGCCCGGCGAGGCCGACTCAAGAGTTACTCAGGTGCGAGAAGTATGAAAATGTAATCAACTTCGTTATTAAATTAACAAAGCTGCCGTTTGAAAATTTTAAAATATACAATTATTATTATATAAAAATAACAAAGGCAGACGATTACCGTGCTTCTAAGATCATGGCAGACACTTGTGGAATTGGCAAAAATTATAAATTTCAAAAGTATTTGATTAAATCTGATTTTTGACAAAGAACTGTCAAAAATGTCAAGCATTGTAATCGACACCACCAAATCTCAGAACCTGTGCCAGAAATAGAGGTTATTTGTTACTTATATCATTTTAATATAAAAAGCTGCTAAATATAATAAATAATAAAAATAAATGCCTAATTTGTCAGATCTGAAATTTTAAAATTTTCAAACAGCAGCTTTGTTAATTTAATAACGAAGTTGGTTAAATTTTAATACCTCTCGCACCTGAGTAACAGTTGGGTCGGCCTCGCCGGGCTTAGCGAGTCATCACCTCATGAATGATAGGTATAAGAGACTCACTGTGCAAAATTTCAGGTATAATCATTTACTTATAGGTTGCCGGCCACTGGCTCTTAGACTATATACCAGGACATAGCGCTGCATTTTAATTATTATTTTGATAATGTTCAACTTTTTCGGAACAATTATATTAAAGATTTAGGGGTACACTTTGACCATAAATTTACTTTCAATGAGCACATTACCTTAACATGTGCTTCCGCTTTGAGATTGTTGGGTTTCATTATATGTAACTGTGGTTTCTTAACTAATATTGATGTACTTAAGACAATATATATCTCACTATGATATTTATGCTTAAACAAATACAAAGCAGATTTCTTAATATAAACCGAGTTTACCCACCGCAAGGTTTTTACCATATGACTTTAATTACTAGATTTGGCATTGCATCACAGAATAATTTTGAATTCTCTTCTTTTTATACAAATTATTACACAATTTGATAGAATCGCCAGTTTAGCTTAATTTTTTAGTACCTAGACAAAATCTTAGAGCAGTTCACACTTTCTTTAATAATAACCCGAGAACTAATGTGATATTTGTCCTCTTTATAGAACAACAAAAGGAAATTACATCTATGAGGCTGTAAAGAAACAGTTGACAAAATTGGAAGTTTTGATAAATGTTCAGCCATAGCAACTGAGGGGGCCCCATCAATAATATCAAGTTTTTCAAACCGTGATTAAGATTATAAATATGATTAGAGGTGGAAATCGATCCCTTCTACACAGGCAACTTAGGCAGTTTTTAATGGAAACAGAGGCTGAGTATGGAGACTTGCTAATGTACACCCATGTAAGGTGGCTGAGTGCATGGAACGATTTTTAGCCATAAGAAAGGAAATCCCTGCATTCCTCAATGAATACGTTTCATCTGACACAACTAAACTGGAAGAGAAGTTTAAGGATCCAGAATGCATAAGACAGTTAGCTTTTATACCAGATCTGACTAATCATCTTAAAGTTGAGTCTTCAAGGAAGAAACCAGTTTCAGATTTGATCGGAAACCGGATTCCGGAATAAGCTGAACGTGTTTAAACATGCTTTGGAAAAGAACAACCTAACACACTTTCCTAGCTGTCTGCAACTAGCAGAAGAATTCAATAGTGAAGAAAATATTGAGTTTTCATGCTGTAGTTCACAAATTCAACAAGTTATTGATGAATTCAATACAAGATTTGAAGAAATTGAAAGTTTTAAAAGCAGTGTACTGCTTTATAATAATCCTCTTGGAGCAACCATTGAAGATCAACCACCCGACTTACAACTTGAGTTATGTGATCTACAAGCTGACATATTCCTAATCACCAGACAAGAAAATAGACCTGAATTTTTCAAATTGCTGTCTAAGGAGAAATTCCCAAACCTGCGAGATTTTGAACTGAAAATGACATCAATGTTCGGAAGCACAATCATATACATGTGAAAGTGCCTTTTCCTCCATGAAATACATTAAAAACCACAACAGAAGCAACCTTACCAATTCTTCCTTACGTCATCTCATGACTGTCTACAACTGAACTGGACGTGGACATTTCTTCATTAGTGGATGAAGCCGATCGACCACAGTCTTCACATTAGATACAACTTTTCATTATTATTGCAATGTTTGTCTGTAAAACGATTAAAAAAATAAATGAGTATTGTAGAAGGTGTTTATAAAATGATTATTCATTTCAGTGCATGTAGAACACGATAAGTTATAACGAAATCCTTAGCATATTTATTTCTCGAACACCTCATAAGGGAGCTACCGTGCTTGAAAGAGCTAACTCGAAAAAGCTTTTTGTTAAATAACTTAAAAATGGTATGATTATATTAAATTATGCAGTTTTGGTCAGTTGCTGAACTTTTTGTACTAAACAATATGGAATAGAAACCATTTCATTTTGTACCAGCAATGGAAGCACGAAAAAAATATAATTCTGATACATGGTGATTTTCCGGGTTGAGTTAAAATGCACATCCCTAGCATTAGCTGGGATACTTTTACCTGCCCTGGTTGTTCTCGGGCTAGGCTCTGTGGGGACAGACCCGCTATCGGTGTCTCTGGGCCTGTCCATATATTGATTTCGGTTCCTACTGTTGGTATTACGACTGCTACGGTCGGAACCGCTTCTCGGATACTGGTGGTCCTCCGAGGCGTTCCGTAGCCGCCGCTGTAACTATTTGCATCCCATGCTTCCAAACGTTTCGCCGCTCTTCACTGTCGGCATCTTCAGTGGTGACTCTGCAAAAGCTTCGCCGCGACTGAGGCCGATAGGGACCTCGTTAGCGGTCTCGTAGTGTCGGTGCAGCTGCGTGCTATATAATTCTAATATAATATAATTCTATTTTCTGACTTAATAAGCATGAGCATAATATCTTATTTCTATAATTTGTGACCATATTGCCACACTAAAATCGTTTTATGTATTGATATTTAGATCGTGTACTGCTAAATGTTCTGAAAACATGATAACAAACTATAGAAATATGAAATTTTGCTATTGCTAATAGCGTCACAAAATAGAATTCTATCTTATCGTGTTTCTTCAGCAGGAGGTGTGTGAAAAAATACCTACTCCATTTTCATCTTTTTATACGTGGATTTTTCTAATTCCTGAATGGAAAATATAGAAACCTGATGTTTTTTACATACAAAAGGTGCTCCCATTGAATATTCATAGAATGTATTGTTCTCAAATAACATATGTTTGAAAATTTTATGACCATGCTCTAAACCGTTTGTGAAAGATAACAGGAAAGTCCAGTATTGTTAAACCATCGTCTGCTATATCGCGTTAAACATTTAAGTAGTTTTAAGTGAATACTTTATTTGTAATGTGTCTCTCTACAACCTGGGAAAATAATATGTTATTGCTTCCAATGACATTCAGTTAAACTAATATTTAATATATTCAAAAAACGTGGCTTTACTTATACGTTTTTGATATTTATATATTGTAAAGCACTAAAACAACACTACTCTATTTTAATTAAAACTATTTGAAAACAATACTTGACATTACTTTTACTTGCTACTTTTATTTGCAGAAAATGTTCACTTATAAGATTAATGTAAACTTTATCTTTTATCAGTTAGATCAAGCTATTTTCTCACGCTTTTCCTATAAATTTTGAAATGCTTTCTATTTTCCTCATTGTTATACAAAAATAAATGAGTAACTCATCAAAATTTCATGATTTAATGTTTTAAGTCTAATAAAAACTATTTTTCGGGAGGTGTTTGAAATAAAACCTATACTAAGGTTTCCGAAAATCTGTTCTACACACAAAATACTTATTCTGATTCTGGAAACACCAAAATATGGTGGATATGCAACGACATCCAGTTCATCGTCTCAGGCAATACCTACATCTAGCAGAGTTACTGGAGTGAATGTAGATTGTAAATATAAGGACAATTTTATAGTTGTTCTTGTTATTTACAAAGAGTGTGTTGTGGTTGTTTCTTTCGAATAGTACATTTTGCTATGAGGGTGCAGTCTCCTTTGTATCCTTCTGGCAGAACATAGACAAGCTGTATTTTACTATAGATACCATCGAATCGTGAGTATTAAATTAGTTCATTAACTATATACATCAGAATTTGCACCAGATCCGGTTTTTATTATTTGCTTGTTCGTGATATTGGCCCAATAGATAATCCATGTTTTCGACCTTGAATGCTTAACGCAACATTGTTGAACATCCAAAAAACCACCAAATTTTATGCTTTTCTTCAGTTCTTACCGATTTTAATCTTGACGCACTAGTTTTCGATTATAACTACGCATGTACGTTATCAAAGTAGAGTAAATTATTATAATTCTGTATAATTTGTCAGTATAGGATAATTAAATAATACAGGATTTTAATTTTAAAAACTTCGGGAATGCATACAAACAGTTCCACTGAGGAGTCATCGGGTAGTGAACGCTGAAACAATTAAAGAATTTATTACGCTTTTCACTAGACAAACGATTGGTGATACTGAGATTTATAAAGGTTCTGATAAAGATGATGAACCATTTGAACGATTTTGGAGTGATTTTGACTGGTGTTTTAAATTATCACATCCACAGAAAAGAGTAAATAAAAACAAGCTATCAACTAATACTAGCAAATTTATATTTTCTGATGAACTTAAAAAGGAATCAACGAATCTACGTGAATTAAATTGGTATAGAAAAATTACAGCAGACACTACCGTTCACAAAAATTACAAAAATAAAAAAAGCAATGGAAAAAAGATACAACTAGAAAAAAAAATGCACTATACTGCCGAAATAGATAGCGCAGAAAATAAAACAAAAAAGCTATGGGATCTGGTAAACTTAAAACTAAACCGGAAGAATATACATGTAAACAAAATAAATTTGATAATTGGCGATGAGCTCATTACAGATGCCTATTGTAAATCACTTTGGTGACTATTTTGCGAAATCCGTTGCTGAGCAGGTTGAAATTACGTTTACAGGAAACAAAACAAACTGTACACTACCATCTACAAACCCTTTCACAATGTTTTTTAAACCCTATACTTTAGAAGAAATTGAGAACATCATAGACCAATTAAAAAATAAGCCTTCTGTGGGAATTGATGAAGTACCTGTGCGTCTAATAAAGGAATGTAAAAATAATAAAGGTCCCTACATTACAGAGATAATAAATAAATCTATTACCACTGGAAACTTTCCTAGTCGCTTAAAAGTAGCAAAAACCACCCCCGTATTTAAAAAGGGCAACCCTGAATTGTCGGAAAATTACAGAGCCATTGCTACTCTAAGTCCATTCTCAAAAATTATTGAAAAAGCAGTATATATGCGTTTAATGGATTTCTTATCAAAACATCACTTAATAAGTAAATGCCAGCATGGATTCAGGGGCGGATACTCAACCGAGACAGCTACTACTGAACTTACACAATACATAATTAGTAGCTTGGATAAAGGAGATACGGTAGTGGGCGTGTTTTTTGACTTGTCACGTGCTTTCGACACATTAAATTCAGCGTTCCTTTCACTAATATTGGAATGCTTAGGCCTACGGGGAAACATAAATCAGTGGATAATATCTTACATTACAAACCGACAGCTTATGGTAAAAATAGAAGATAGTGTATCAGACATATATAATGTTGAATTAGGCACTCCACAAGGTGGCGTCCTGGGACCGCTGCTATTCCTATTGTATGTGAATGATCTACCAATCCACATACACCATGGGAAGGTATTTATGTACGCAGATGACACTACCATTCTAGTAAAGGGGAAAACTTCAGAGGAAATAACATATAACGTTGAAATGATAACTCAACAATTTTCAGACTGGTGTACAGCAAATCATCTTATAAATAATTTAAAAAAAACAGTATATGTAGAATTCAGTGGTGTCTATAAAAATCATTAGATCTAAACCTAAACAGTGGGGTAGCAATAAGTAACTCAACTAGGTTTCTGCGTCTTGGGCAGCTCAATGAGCTGGAGTGAGCAGGCTGACTTAATATGTAATAAGTTAAATAAATCGTTTTATGCTTTGAAAACTTTAAAAATACTTTAAATGTAAACAGCTTGTTGCAATTCTACTATGCTAATGTGTACTCGACATTATCATATAATATAGTAGCATGGGGGCAAACAACAGAATACTGTAGAATTTTTGTAATCCAAAAACGTATAATCCGTCTAATTTTTGGAATGACGCAAATGGAATCCTGCAGAAGTGTTTTTATTGATCAGAAAATGTTGACTCTTGCATGTATCTACATATTTAAACTACTGGTTTATGTATATAAAAATATTAACAAGTATAAAACATGCGCATATGCAACAAGAAATCGGAATCACATTTATATTGATAAATTTAGCCACACATACTTTAAAAATCTCCAGAATATTCTGGTCACAAATACTATAATCTACTTCCTCAGGATATAAAACTGCAAAATCTGCAAATATATTCAAAAATAACTTGAAACATTTTCTGTCCGAGAACTGCTTTTATAACACAACAGAGTTTGAAGAATACTGTACATCACTTAGGCACTAATGACTTAACATTGACAACAATGGGGTTTACTTTTCCGCAGATATGTGATGTAGTTTAATACATCATTGTCGTTAATGATAGATGTATTGTAAATTATTGTAGTAGGTTTGTTATATATTGTGTGTTTATATGTGTGAGACGTATTGTTCTTTATTCTAGTTGTGTTAATTATTGACAATGCTAATCCATAGTTAGTCTGTGGCAACAAAGCAAATAAAGAATTATTATTATTATTATTATTATTATTATTATTATTATTAAAATAAAGTCGACGTTTCGTTTTTATTTAAAAAACATCGACTTTATTTTAAAATTTTATGTTATTTAATTATCCTATTCTGACAAATTGTACAGAATTTTGTTTTTATTTAAAAAACGTCGACTTTATTTTAAAATCCTATATTATTTAATTATCCTATACTGACAAATTGTACAGAATTATAGAACATTAAGATTAAAAGCTCGGGAGTAAATTATTATTCAAAGATAATAGATACCTAATTGATGAAACTAAAAAAAGTCATATTATTGAGAATAGAAGAAAACAAAGAACATTTCTTGTGTTGATCAGAAAATCAATTAAAAGAAAATTAAACATATAGATCATTAGGTACCTATTGCATTTATTATATTTTATTTTTTCCAAATGTTGAAAGTGATACATTTTGAAAAGCTGTATTTCAGCAACTATTGGGTTTACAGAGACGGTTCTGGACTTAAATTGTAGTAAATTTATTCTACTTTGAAAACGTGTCGCTTAGGTATAATCAAAAACCACTGCTTTAGGTTAAAATCGCCAAAAACTGATCCTTAAACAGAGAAGGTTGCCTACAAACTCGTGATTCTCTTCACTCCGCCCACCATCAAACTCATGAGTGGCGTCAGTGGTATTTGTCACGAAAATGTCAAATATTATTTGCTAACAAATTTGGCTTTTATTAGTATTTTAGAAGTATTCATGTGTCCCGTGTTATAATTTTTGTGTTAAGGGAACTATTTTCGTGTTTTGGAGTACTAATTGTTGTTCTAGTATTTGTTACTATTATGTTTTGGTTGTTATTTCAGTGCTGTTGAGAAACATACTTTTATGTCAAATATCAAATTATGAATCGTTATAATTCTGGGGGCACAATTTATATTGTGGCTGTATATGCATGTTGATATATAAATTTGTTACGAAGGTAGAGGTTATATGTTTTTTAAGTCATAAAAATTTCGATTCACATAAAAAGAAAATTGGAAGAAGCATTTTTAGAGTAAAGAATTGTTATTTTTTATGGTGTTATATTATTTAGAAGATAAAAATATATAGTAATTTACTATGTCTGCTGAAATATGTACCATATTTCAGGTATACACACTTCTATATAACAATGCTAATTGCTAATTGTGCTGCTGCATATGCACTCGATAATGATAATTTTTTAGAGGTATAAAATATGTTCCTTCTCTTACCTATATCATGCTTACCTAGTAAAAATAACTTGCCCATGCTGGAAGTAAGTCATAAAGTTATGATTTGTAAGATAAACAACTCGTAACCGAAATCTTGAGTCATATTTTGTAGTAGCATCGAAAACACTCGACGTATCTTTTTAAGGTTAAAATTTTTTATTTTTCTTATGATGTTTTATCACTTCTCGTACCTATATGGTGCTTCTCTAGTAAAAATAACTTACCCATGCTGGAAATAAACCATAAAGTTATGATTTTGTAGCAGCAGCGCAAACACTTGGCATATCTAACTACATAATTACAGTTTACAGAATAAACTGTCTGTTTGTGATTATTTGTAATATGTTCTAAACTGTTAATAATATTGTAATAGTATTGTTTAGCAACATATATCCACACAAAATTTTTAAAATTTCTAACAATTCTGCCCCACGTTGGGCGCCAAACTGCCACGGGGGCCACTGTCTAGTTCGGAAGATGACGGGTTGGTTGCTTAAGTACAGGAGGAGAGACGTTCAGTTAGTAACTTGTTTATTTAAAATAATAGTATGTACATGCACAGATGACCTAGAAATATAATTCTACAACTTACAGCTAGTGTTAAAATTGTTTGAATAATGATCTCTAATTTGATCACTTGCGACTAGCGCTAACTAATGGTGGACGTTCGGGGTCCTGCTACTTATATTAGTAAAAACATTATCTATGTTATTATTCTAATGCTACGTACTAAATGACAAAACACTTATCTATGCTCTAAGAGGTCGTCTGTGGAGTCTTATCTTCCCCTGTAGGCCTTCCGAGAGACAGCTTGTGGATCTCTTCGAAAGAGCTTCCAGCTTGGCTCGGCCCGAGGGTGGTGGTGATACCCAGATGGTGGTTATACTTGAGGGTTGATGTAAGTATGGGGTTCTAAGAATTCAGCTGAGCCTCACGACTGGGACAGTGTCTCAGACACTCAACACGATAAAAAGCCTACAATTTATAAGAACGTTATGTTCGGTCAAACACGTGGCATTTACTATAAAGACAACTCATCTTTTTATCCAGCACAGGCTGATTGCAAAAGATTCTGCTACTGAACAAACTATAACGAATCCAGACCTTCGGGCATTAACTTTCACTATTAATTAAACTAGGTATAGCATGTTCTACTACGTGCTTGATTATTGTTTTATATCAAAATGAAAGAGAGTGAATTTTTATTCGCCTTTTATAACCATATCGTGCATGCTACCAACAGATTCTTAACAACGTTGAACATTAAGATTGAGAATACCACAGAACATTATCCGGTAAGCATGGCTCAGCCACTGTATATAGAAAGGAGTGGATAAGAACTCTTAATACTATGGTTGCTCCCCCTATAGGTTAAGAACTCAAGTACAGTTACAGATCTTACGCCTACTATTTACCTATTAGTTTCTAGGCAAATTTAAACTCGTGACAAACTAACACCGAGTTGAATGGCGAAAATCAAAATGAAATTCGTTCTACGTCATCCGGTCTCAAAAATACTGCAATGTTATTGGAAGAAAGTTCTCTGTTTAGGGATCTTGGGCTAAATGTTCAGTTAGCTGCTACCTCACTGATCTGCGACTTTGGTTCAGTTGATCCGGCTACTTGTTTGATTATTTTTATAAGAACATCGCGACTTGCCTTTGTCCAAAGTTTTCTTGTTATAATTTTTGAGCCTCATCCATTCCTGCATATATGTTAAAATAATGTATTAGATGGTTTTTAACAAATATATATCATAAAATGCTTCATTTATTGTTTTTTACTAATATCTGTCAATAGTCATCAATTCTTCGCGGTCGATGTTGACTACTGTTCTCTTATGACATATTACAAATTTTCTAACTTATATATTGACATTCATTAGGACGTGTGTGGGAATCCGCGTTTGTGACCGCGAAGAATCGATGACAATAATAGCCGACGCCTATGCTTGACATTCTCGCTTAGGGAAGCTTCCCTAATCAGCTTCCGGTCCATTACCCCTTCATAATATAAGGAATTCTGCCGCCGAGCGGAATGTTCATGTTTCCCATGTTCACGTCACACTATATCAGAGAGGAACTAGGGACATTTATATAGGAGCCCGGATTTTTTTAGGTATAAATCAAAATTTTGCATGTTTATAATTTATTCCATTTTCTTCAGTTAATGTACCTAAGCACAGAAACATAACGTAACGTGACATGCTTTCAACCTATTATTTTTTTCTGAGAAGAATATTTAATGAAATATGTATATAGGGCAAACATTAAAATAATGTCTATCAAACCTGTGTATCTGATTTCTTACGTACATGCTTTTGCATTTCCGAAATGCAAAGAAATCGTAAAGTTTATTTTAAATAGTGTCATTATTATTGTAAATGATTGTACCTGCTAATTTGCTTTACATTTCTTTAGTTCTTTTTTAATAAATTTAATGTAACTGGTATGCAAAGGTTTTCTTAAGGTAATACCACTACCCTATTATACTTCTACAATTGTTCAAAGATTGAATCAGTTATGATTCTGAAACACGATCATTTAATTAGCAAAAAACGATTAAAAACGACATAGACTAAATTTGATTAAATACAAACCATTTGCATTACTATTTCTGCAAAATCGAAATTTCAGGAAACAACTACTGTATGTACGGTCTACTACCCCGACCAGCATTGAATTACACCTATAAAACTTATAGCATTAGCACGCAGAGTAGCTGTTTTCTGAAATTTCTCTTTTACAAATATTGCAATCGTCGATGGCGATAAAGATCCGGGCTTTCATAATACCCACAATATAAGAGAATCGCTCTAGGTCCCAGCATTAAGTAGTCAGTGCCCACAAAATGTAGACTATTATATCTCGCGCACTCATGTCTTTCTATTGGTTATGACAGAGAGCAAACTTCTAGAGCTCTTCGTCGGCCTCACCTAAGACTTATTGATGAGAACTAAGAAGCTGGAAACCGGTAAATGTCTTGTGACACCGCTGTCGACTAACCGTGGATGTCCGCATTTGCAAACATAGAGCAGCCAGTCACCACTAGATATAGACACGTACCACATCACACGTACAAACCATGTCTACTTGTTTGCCTTTTTTGTTTTATTTTTGCTTGAGTTTCATATGCCATCAGGAACTGCATTGTACAACATTTTAATGATATATCTTTAAAATTTGTATTGTTGGTTGCTCTTAAAACCAATTGTATATGTTTCGTGGATCTAGCACTAAGTGCGTGAACTTAGCCTCCCACTTTTTTATAAAATGGAAAATAGAGATTGTGGAGGCATATATAAAATTTCTTTAAACGACACAATGCTCGGAACAACTAGCACAATATAGCACATTAAAGAAAAATACGATTTTTACGAAGTGGGGGGCTACGTGATGGTGCTATTCAGCACAATCTTTATTTTTCAGTGTATTCAAAAATGGGGGGCTAAGTTCACGCACATTGGGAATTAGGTATTTAAGAACAGAATAGTATATAAGTTGGTAAATAACAGAAATGTTATGTCATGCCACCTGCGAATATTCAAAGGTAGCGAAATAAAACGAGTAGGTAACTACAGAAAGCGGTCTAGCCAAGAAATTTTTAGGTACAGAAACTTTTCAAAATACTTATTTTTATAAATTTAAATGTAGATGTTAATATTGATATAAATATAAACTTACATAGTTCTGCATATAATATCGTTCACTTTTGTCTGCTTTTGTTTATAAGTTTGTGAAGATGCAAAATAATTTGTGCCTTACAAACATCAATAATTTTATTTTTGTTCTACGTGTTTTAAATTTCGAGCTTTCTGTACGTAAAACACCACGATTTTGATCATTAAACAGCGGTAAATACGGCGACCTTAATGAGCTGTTATCACAAAAATATTTTTCTCCGTTCATGCAAAAAACAAAACTTTATTGAACTATATTTAGTGGAATAAGTAGTTCTTTATTGCACTAGTGCAATAAAATGTTTATTGCATTCATCTGTCATTCTACTACAGCGTTTTGTCATGACAAACATAAACGTTCAAATCGATGTCACATTTTCGTAGACTTAGTGTTATCTAAATAACATTTTTTGATTTTTGCATGAACGTAGAAAAGATATTGTATGCAACTATTATTCGCATAAGGCGTTTTTCATAATGAATTGTATACCTAATTAAATTATATTAGGTAGGTATTCGCACGAATGAAATATATATGTTATTATAAAAAGTTTCATTGTTTTAACTAGCTACTTATAGTTATTAATTATACAAGGGAATTAACAAGCCTTCAATCCACCAGAAAAAATGGACACTTGACGCGCAGCCGAGAGTTAAACTTTTTTGGCCGTCGTTTTATCCCATGGCCAAAACCGGTCAATTACTAGAGTGAAAGCCTTGCGAGAGCAGGTGAAAAATCATTGAAAACGTCATATTTGACAAATTTATTTTAATCAAAATTATTGAATGCCAGGTGGTAGCGTGGTGGATGCGAAGCGTGGTATTATGAATTCTAATTCAATAGTGTGTTAAAAGGAAAACAGATGTATTAAACCTTAATATAGTGATCGTGGAAGTTATTTATTACACTCACAATATTGTATTAGTGTAAATTTTATGTACACAGTTGTCTATATTTGAAGAACTTTTGTAGGAATTTTACAATGATTTAAGATCTTTCAATTTCATACATAAGATTTAACGGTTCTAGATATCTAATAAACGTGTTTTAAATTTATATGTGCGTGTTTCTTGTATATACATTTATGTGTACCTGAGAGTTTTTATTTTTTCTTCAAAATTAAAAGCAACACAGATAGCGTCTTATTGTTATTATAGGTCATTTTGATTTTGCTATTCATGTTCCTCTTCTCATCCATTATTCATCTATAAGATTTTACATTTTCTAGTTGCTATATTTTGCTACAATCATAACTTTATCTTTATATTCAGGTTTGTAGTTCAACCCTTTCACTTACGTATTAATTGTGGTTTTGACAGCTCATTTATTGTTTTGTGTAAAGAATTAGGTCACCCGCATATATTACACTGTTATTGTTTAGTTTTCTGTGTCACTACCATCATTTTACTCTCACGTTATGAATTTGCATAGAATCTGACTAGAGTAGGGTATGCAAATGAGCAGTTTTCAAGGAAGTTCGAATTTGGATTATATGTATAATATATAGAATACTTAATTGCATATTTTTTATATATTTATAAAAATATGCTAGTTCTATTTTGATTTTATGTATAACTATTTAAGGTAGGTATGTCAAAGGCAAGTTACAACATTATGTATGTAACAAAATAAGTAAATATTACAGAGAAATATATCTTTTTAGTTAAATACGGGCCTGTCTAAGAACACCTGATAATGGTATACCAATCTTTATTAAATTATCGACTGGAACGCCAATTCGGCTTCTCGACTAATCGCTTTAATAACGCTTTTTACGGAGGTTTGCTTTTTAGTGCCTTGGAATGCTTCTCAAAAGATTTGTGAGGAAAATTAAAAGCTTATAACACCCCAACACTTTTATTAAAAGCAATCAGTATTACCAGATATAGCCCATTTGTGTTGTTGCTAAGCATTGATTCCGTTAAGGGCCTTATACGTTTTTCGAGCAAAAGCGTTTAATATTTCTTCCGTGATATTAATCGATTCCTTTTATTACTCTACAATATTTGACAAAATTACGTTAAAATTATATCATGAAAGATCTATTTTTAGTTAATTCTTTTTGCTTTAGTGGTTTTTAGGCTTTCACGACTGCTGCTATCATTTGATAGTTTTGATATATAATGATTTTCCGGGTTGTTATACCGTGACATCGGTAAATGGTCTCTGCCAGACGCGGTTCTCAGTTGCGGCGAAGCTTTTGCAAAGTCATCACTGAAGATGCCAACAGTGAAGAGCGGCGAAACGTTTAGAAGCATGGAATGCGACCAGTTACAGAGGCGGCTACGGGATGACTTGGAAGACCACCATTATCCGAGGAATGGTTCTGACCGTAGTAGTCGTAATACCAACAATAGGAGCCCAAATCAATATATGGGCGGGCCCAGAGATACGGGTCTGTCCCCACAGAGCCTAGCCCGAGACCAACCAAGGCAGGTCAAAGAATCCTGGATAATACTAGGAACGTGTACTTTAATTCTGTTTCTGGCAGCGACCAGTTATCGAGGTTACGGCATAACATCCCGAAAAATCACTATGTATCTTTTCACTTTTCTTAATAATATATGAACGACTACAAAAAAAATTATAAAACCTATCTATACAAGTTATTTAATATACTAACAATTTTCAAGATGGTAGGCCATGGCCTAGGTAACCGATGGCCGCCAGTCACAGAATTATATACACTTCCGTAGCTTTAGCAGGGAAGGTTTGATCTACCCCTTGTTAATTTTGGGCTAGGCTCTGTGAGGAACGAATCCGTCTATATGTGTACTTTGATTCCTATTGTTGGTACTACGCCTACTGAGGTTTAAACCGCTCCTCAGACAACGGTAGTCTTCTGAGATGTCTACTAGTAATTTCTGCATACCATACTTCCAAGAACCAATTAAGTCAAAAGTTATATTAAAAGTAAAATTTTTCAGAAAACGCCTTTACAAAAGAATGGCGATATTAGGTACTATACCCAATTTTCGAAAATATATAGAGTGATTTATAGAAAATATAAAATCACTATTACTATAAAACCTGAAAAATATAAAATGATTTTTAAAAGGGCTTAAACGTAATTTAACTCATTAAAACTGTGCCGCTCTTTATGCACAGTGATACGACTGTGTATACGATAAAGGCACAAACTGAAGGCCGATATATTCTGTATCTCTGTCTATTGTATTAGTAAAATACTTTTTGGTGAGAGTAAACTATATACGTGTTAGTCTGTTTGGAAATGAAAGAGAGTAATAAAACCCCGAGATAAGAACTGGCCATGGGAGTGGTAATATTTCGTTTCAGGTAATTATCGGGTAACACTAATGCTAACAGGTAATGGGTGTACATTAGTATATTTTACTGGATACATCATAGGGCAAATCAATCCAGTCTTAGAGCTGAATATATGAAGACGTGCTAGTGCGGTAGAGTAAAATTCGACGTTGTGTTTAGTGACTGTTGTGCCAGTGTATATAATATTGTTTGTGTAATATGTAGATCTTTTAAGATTACTTTCCTGCTAAACGCGTTAAAAGTTGTGCGTTGCCTCAGAATGAGAAGATTATTCTTTTAAATGTATTTTATGCATTGAAACACCAAAATCCTACCAAAAGTGTCGGCGACATCGTGGAAAAGTGTTCCAAAATGACAGGGATAGGAAAATCGACTATCTACAGACTTTTAAAGTAAACAAAAATTAACAAGATACTGTAAATTCCCCAAAATCATCTATAGGGAGGTCAAAAGTCGTTATTTTCTTCATTTCTTCAAAAATGTCATTCGCAGAAAAGTACACTCATTTTATTTTAAAAAAGAAATGCCAACGCTAAACAAAATTTTAAGTGAACTTTCAGAGGACAACGATTTGCCAAAAATCAGTAGAAGCAAATTATGGGCCGTCTTACGAGAGTTGAATTTTTGCTGGGAAAAGCAGAACAGGAAGTTCGTTCTTATCGATAAAGATAAAATTATTTGATCCTACGTAAGATCAATTAGAAAATTCCATGACCAAGGGAGGAATATTTATTATCTAGACGAAACGAGGGATATAGGTACTGTAACAAAAGTCTGGCAAGATAAAAATGTAAAAAGTGTTCGACAAGCATTTTTTGATGAACTTTCAACAGGGTTCAAGGCACCTTCAGGTAAAGGGCGACGATTAATGGTGACACATATAGGTAGTGCCAGTGGTTTTGTAGATGGTGGTTTACTTTTATTTGAATCTAAAAATACAGGTGACTATCACGAAGACATGAACGCAGATGTTTTCGAAGAGTATTTTACACAGATGTTGGATCTTATTCCTCCGGGGTCTGTAATTGTCATGGATAATGCCAGTTATCATTCACGGCAGACCGAGCGGACGCCTACGACTGCTTGGAGGAAAGCCGATATAATTCAATGGTTATCCGGAAAAAACATTTATTTTGAAACAAATATGGTGAAAAAGGAACTTTTGAGATTTTTAATCTTAATAAAGATCAGGAAAAATATGTTATCGATGAAATGGCAACAAATCGCCAAATAACGGTACTACGGTTACCACCTTATCACTGTGAATTTAACCCAATCGAATTAGTCTGGGCGCAGGTAAAAGGAGATGTAGCGCGAAATAATACGCCGTTTAAATTAAATGACGTGAACATTTGTTAAAAAATTCCTTGGAACAAGTAACTACAGATAACTGGCAATGATGACGATAATTTAAATGGCATTACTGTGGAACCTATTGTTATAAATCTAGGAGACGAAGATAATTCATCAGAATATTCAGAGGATGAATTTTAATATACCTACTTTTTATTTTCTTTATTGTACATTTATACAACACTACATTTACTCACCATAATTTGAATTTTCAAAATACATATATTTTTGTGTGGAATAAAAGTCTATTAATTAAATTTAAATAAATATTTTGATAATATTGAATAATTTTATTTGAATTACTAAAAACCCTCTTAACCCGGTTATGATGCTTAAAGTAGCTTCATGTTTTGAAATGCTGTTTTTATATTGTTTACTTATAAGAGAAATGGATCGAGAAATTGAAGCGGCATAGACAAAGACGGATTGTCGGGGATTAAATTTTAGCTACCTGCTACAATTTAGTCCGGTCCGATCACACAAAGTTTTTTAAAAGTACCTACACCTCATCTATACCGATAATATAAAAATATTGAATATAAGCACCAGTACTACATTTATTTATGATTTGCATATATGTATGCATAAGCTTTTATTAGGTACTCTCTTTCATTTCTAAACAGACTATAGTACTTGATTTAGTTGACGTTAGAAACACCAATAGAAAAAGCGCAAGCGCAATGCGTAATTTCCATAAATATATTAATTCTTGTATTCTATCTTGAATTTGTAAAATAATGGTTGGTCTATTTTATAAACACTATTGTTTAAATAGCCCCTTAAAAATGAGTTAGGTGGTGTCACCGGTCATCGTATGGTGCCATCAGGAAATTCGAAACGGGTCACAAAATAAATGATTTTATTACACAGTCTGATAGATCGACGGGATGATATGGAGCAAGATGGAGCTCCACCACATAATATAAGTGCTCAGCAATAGCAAGTTGCATTTTGTGAAAATTAAATATCCTGAAAAAGAGTGAATCTATGCAACCAGATATACATATTTGAAACTACATGTCTGTAATAAGTAAATAGTCAGCTGAATAATGTTTTGTTTAATAGTCTCATAATGGTATTTGTTGTAGGAGGCTGTAGAAAATAAAATAAAACAAAGTTCAGTTGTTATGAAAATGTAAACACAAAATTGTTAGCATAAAAATATATCTTGTACATCAACATAATTGTAACTACAGTCCACTTAAATCAAAGCAATATACATATTAAAGTATAACCATTGAGGTTTTTATTCAAGAAATCAATCATCAAGAGAAAGCAAGCAGTAATTTCATACCGGTCAAATACATAGTAGAAAGGAGTTATCCGCAACGATAGGAAATATTTAAATAATGTAGTTTATATGGAATGGTTAGAGAAATATGGCAAAAATAAACCAATCACTATTTTAGAAATTCAAGATAGAAAACAAGAAGCTGTAGATTACATTAAACAACACCCAAAAATGATTAATAATTGTTTATATAATTTAAAAAAACGATATAGGTTTTGCATAGAAAAACAAGGAAACGAGTTTGAACAATTTTACCCTGAACAACTTTGTTCTTTAAATCGCTCCATAAAATAAATCCAAATATAGTTTTGCATTCTTTAAAATAGAAAAATGAAATTCTAATTATGGAATTACATAATCATCAATATCTCGCCAACAATAAAAGATAACCCATTCCATTACATGTAAGACGTAACTGGTCTGCTACTTCCTGCTCGGCCTAAGCGGCTCGACTTGCAGAAAGCGACCTGCAATATCGTAGGTACTTAACCGCAGACCTCTCGCCCCGGGCGATGCGTCATTAAATCTATAAATGATACTGCAGGAAACAACTACTCCGCGGGCTAATGCCCCGACCGGCATTGAATTATACCTGCAGTATCTGTGTGAAACAGCCAAGAACCCTTGTCGGCTACTCCACCAGACATAGACCGGTTTCGGGCTTGTTAGCCCTCATCAGTATGCCATAGGTGAGATGACCGACAATTGAACTGGCTGTTCCTTCATATGTAGTTTCACATATAAATCGAGTGCAGGTGAGATGTAACTGGTCTGCTACTTCCTGCTCGGCCTAAGCGACTCGACTTGCAGAAAGCGACCTACAATATCGTAGGTAGGTGATTGTTTTTTGATAAAAAATCCTTGTGAAAAATTATTCGATAAATGCAAGTTTCAATTCTCCGATATCTCCTAAAATAGCAAAGTTACAGTCGGTCTAACGTATATGCGTGATCACCATGCACATATAATCTAGTTATTTCTCAGAAAACTTCCATAAATGTGAAAACGAAGAATCGTACGCCTATGGCTGGCTCGAACCTGACTGAATCCTTCTTTCCCGAATAGGTTATAATACTCTTACCCCGCAAAAACTGGAACGAATTATTATCATAAGCTGGCACTGGCAACAATATATCAAATATCCATACCAAGGAAAATTTACACCCTATTGTAGAAGATAAAGCGCACATTCAGCATTCAGTTCATCCGGTAAGCCGACCCAAATGCAACTAATTTCCCGTTGTACGTAAGACGCCGGGCTGGCTTGACCCTGACCATTTCCTTCCTGGAGGGTCAGCGAGAAGCGACGCCCTCTCCCCAAAGCACCCCCAGAAATTGTCCTGGAAACTGAACATCTCCAATAATTGAAATTACCAACTGTTTAGAGTTCCGTTTATCAAGTGTGCTGCGGACCCCGGATCCGCTAAACAGGGTTTACGTTTTATTGCTTGGGCTAATGTATAAATAAATCTTGGATTCGAGAGAGTAAAATCAATTAGTATCTTTAATGGAGAGTTGTGTAGCAGTAAAATCTAAGAAAAGATGGATGCTTCTCTATAAGTAACATAAAGGATTTGTAGGGTAGGTAATCTTGTGTTTCAAGTAGGCTAACCTCCTTGAAACTGGGTACATCCTTATTCCAGTGTTCTCTGAAACAACAACAGCATTGAAATATTTTCAATTACTATACAGGGTGTTTTTAAATGAAATAGCAAACATGATACCAGTAAATGTAGAAACTGCCAAAAATAAGAGGATTGAAGTAAAAATACCTTATATTAAAGTTGCGCCCTTGGGCGATGTACCCTCTTAAAATGGGGATTGAAATTCATTTTTTTTTGCTTTAAAATGGGAAATGCTAAAGACACGAAACTTGGTATGAGCATCCTACTAATAAAGAGACAACTTTTCAAAATTTTTTTGACCATTGGCGTATTTTATAACCTAGTGAAACAGTAAACCCCAATGCTATATTTTATTAGAAATTTTGTATGTGAAGCAAATTATTTATTTAAAAATATTTGTTGAGAAGACTGATTTATTGCACAACTTTTTTTCCTCTTGTAATTTTTCGATAAAATCGATAGTTTTCTAGTAAAAAAATTGAATGCATCATCGTTCACTAATGGGGTAATTGTAAAACTACAGCAGGCGGATGTCATAACAAATAAATTGTTATTTGTCATATTAATAAATCGACACTTTCTGTCAATAAGCTGGTAATGTAATAATAACATTTAGAATAATTTGCTATTAACTAATGAAAAATATTTGATAACTTATGACTATGGGACATATATTGTAAAGTTATTTATCTGAAATAAAATACAAGCGAAAAACAAGAAATACAAAATTCACATAAGTAATACATTATTATAAACTTTTAGGAAGTTTGTTTATTTTGTAAACAAGAAGCAACTTTCATTTTTAACAATATTTACTTATATAAGTATACTCGCGACAAGAATTCAGACGACTTACGTCATACGAACAAAAGAATGATTCCTTATATTTTAATCAAAATATTTAAAAACTAAGAGTAATAAAACTATATACTACACTAAAAGTTTGCACTATATATTGCACTAAATTGTAAAAAGTAATTGTTTTTAATGCGATCAAATATCGAAAATTACGTTGACAATAAAAACAATTACCTGACGTCAGTCATGACGTAAGACGTCTGAATTCTTGACGCGAGTATACCTATTATGACATTTTGACATATTTGGTTGTTTGATTGTCATGCATAAGAAAATATAATAAAATATACGTAAAACCAATGTAAAACACTGTGAATGGTCGTAGAAAAATTCATATGTATTGCACAGGAGGTAAGTGCCATTTCCTCCCATAGATACTATCCGCGGGAGGAAATTATGCACTTTGCTCCTTTAAATCCTGTATTTCTTTAACCCGTGATATTCGTATAAGGCATGATGATAGATAGTTAATAGCAATATAATTATTATTATATAGTTTTATGAGACTTTAAAAATGTTAAAGAAGTAGAAATAATTAGTGCAAAACAGCTAGTCAATGCAAGTACAATATATAAAAAACATATATTAGCGATATACATTCAGAACTTATCTAAAAAAAAAATTGTGTAAAATTCTTATAGGTTCCAAGTAAAAAATTATTGAACTTGTAATATTTATTTTCAACTTTTACATCACTGGGCTACTGTAGTATCTAAGCAGGCGATTCCGAATATTGAAATCCGATTACTTTTTGTAGGTATTAACCTTTTTCTGTGATGCGAGTCTACATTAGTTTTTGTATAGGTATAGGAACTTGGAGTTGATGGATATGCTTTGGCAGAACGATTTCCTGGTAAATATATGCGAGATACAGCTACTTTTACCGAGGTGTGCAGTGAGTCCAAGTGTAGTGCAACGCGAGAGAAATTTGAAACCAAATCGTGGAAGAGACGGGCCAGAGAGTCGTCCACGGCGTATTGAACCAGTGTGGCATAGCATACACGAGATCCAGTTATATCCGTATCATGTACAATGTGACCAAGCATTAATACCAAGGGATTGGACGAGGAGGATCATTACCATGGCTGCTACGAACACCTGACTTTAAATCATTTGTCTTCTTGTTGTGGGGATATTTAAAAAATGAAGAGTGTCGCACCGAAGTGGATACTTACTATTGATAATTTACGCAATTGTTAAGAGAGTACTTATCACCTGATGACAGGCAAAGGGTCCAGCCGCCTAGACGACGAGCCAGACCCATAAATAACGAGATAAGAGTGTGAACTGTTATTCTTAGAGAAAGTGTTGGTTTTAGGGTAGAGAATCATTCCTATTTTGTTGTTTGTTCGAGCTAGATGCTTACCTGTTAAGTTGTATGTTTCATTGCAATTTAAATAATAAATTGTATATTAAAGAATTAAAGTGCTTCATTACACAAACGTTATAAACGTATCATAGTTGCTGTCAATAACTTACGAGTTCAAAATGGACAAGAAGCAAACACATTTGTGTTAGTCTGTAGAAACTGGGTACGTTGGGTTCAAAATGTTGTTATAGTAGGTATGCCAAACTATTTTATTAATTAAAACCACAAACAGTTGAATTTGCTGTATAAAATAGATGCTATAAAATCAGTAGTGTAACTAGAAATTTTAGCTTCGGCAACCGCTCCCTAAAATATTTCCCACTTATTTACAAACACCTAGTATATCTTAGTGCAGATGAGCTAAATGCAGACAAATTGAAATATTCAGAACATTTAATCTCACTATCAAAGAAGTAAATTCCATAATAAATTCTTCTTACTTTGATCGCCTTGTTGAAATAATTAATTTGTTCTGTGCTTGACTAAGACTACGAGAAGTTTTGTTTCAGTTCTGACTACTTCCTGAAATTTCTTGCGGACATGCCGGAACATTGGTTACAGCATTCACGTGCAATCGTTAACTCAGGTTTACTTAGTAAATTCACTTTAAAACCGCATTTACCGAGATTTAATTGCTGTTGATTTTAATAGGCGTTTTGATTGTGTTAACAGAGCTAACATTAACAATAAAGCAATGTACTAGCTAAATTAATTAGTCACATATTTAAATATAAAATTTACATCTCTTAAAACTAGTGTTTTGTAACTCTTTTGATGCATCTAATATTCCACGCATAATAATTTCAAATAAATAAATATTTTATAAGTATCAAAAAATAAAGTTCTCTCTCGCAGAAACTTCCGATATTTGGGTTAATTCCTACGATTATAATGAGAAGAATTCTTCAGTTATAGTATTTTAAGTCTTCGAAAATTTTATCAACTAATCAACGGATAATAGTTCTCGTAACACATTTTTTAGAATTCAAGGAATACATCAATTTTGATCTGTCATATAAACGTTTTTCCATGTCGTTCTCTATATTTATATGATGATTTGAACTTTTAAATATCTATTGGTTTTCCATGCATTTCCAAGAAAGTAATGAACTGGGTCATTTTCAATTCCTAAAGTAAATCATCATCATCCACATCACCTGCAACAATATTATCAACTTGTTCTACAACTTCTGGCGTTCCACAGGGATCTAACTTGGCCTTGTTACTTTTTGGTGGTCATCTTATATTTGCAGACGAGTTTTACTCTATAATAGTGTAACTGACATTAATGATTGATTTTATTTACAAAATCAATTAAATGGAGTCTTGTGATAAAAAAATTTTTAAATTAAATTCTTCCAAATGTAAAACAGTGACATTTACTCGCAAATACAATTATATATCAAAAATTACACTATTGAACGATGTACTAAATTGAAGGATCTCGGTGTTGCATTGGATACTAAACTTAATTTTTCTAATCATATTATCAAGCCTATACTAAGCAGAGAAATAGGAATATCAGCATCCGAAAGAAAATCACCACAAACTTTTAAATGCAACTCAGAAACCAATAGAGTTACACGATCTAAACGTGAGTACATTTTTTATGTAAAATTGAACGTTTTTTTTTAAGCGTAGCTCAACAGATTTAAAAAATATGTTTTGATTTACCCAAATAATACAAAAAAACTAATCTCAATAACAACACTAGACGTCAGTGCTACAAACTAATAATAAATATCTAATGATGATGAAAATTTTAGGACCAGTTTAACAGCTATGTGATATGTGACCTTTTTGTTCCATTTTATCCTTACTCATAAAGGAATTCATATAAAATTTAGCACTATTTTAATGAGATCGTGCAATGATAGAAAATATTAACGTCCTTAGTGATATATTCTTCCACCAAAGTTGGTAAATTGGTTTTTCCCTCGCGAACTTAAGATTTATTTTTATACTCGTACTATCTGAGGCACTAAAGTCTCCCAAGAGGTGGGGAGAATTTTATTACCTGCTATTTTTACCTTTCGTCCCACATAAGTAGGTACTTTAGGACGTTAAAAATGATTTGAATCTACTTTCAGTACAAATAATCTAAATTATTTAAAGAAAATATTCATTTAACATTTCACTTCCTTTTCAGTGGAAAAAAAATAAATTAATAAACTAGATTTATATATACAGGGTAGTCCAGCAAAAATGATAGAGTAGATATTTTTAAACTACTGAAGCAATTGTAATTCTCATTTCCAGAACAAGGCTACTTTTATTTTTTAAAAAGAACACCCTGTATATTATGGCATTGGAAAGAGCTTTTAATTAATATTATACGTGACATATATCTTTTATGATTTTTGAGATATTACGTAAATAGTTATAACATCATCATTGTAGTCATGAAACATATATTTTAAAAAAAAATTTTGCTTTACTTTTTTCAATAAATACGTAAAATATCCGTAAGATATGGGAATATATAAAATTAAGCATTTCTGCAAAACAGAAATACATCTATAAGAATAGTTCAATACGACTCCTTTTTTCTCTATTTGTAGTATTTTTTCTAAAATACATAATATCTCGAAATCCGTAAAAGATAAGTGTCATGTATAATATTTTTGAGAAACTCATTCGACTTTCAGATATGCGACATTCAATTTGTCTTTATAATATTGTTATGTGCATTAAGAAATATTAATAAATATTCACAACGTTTGTTCTTATAACCTTTTTTGTATTTCAAACAATAACAGGTAAAATGGAGGGGCACACCTTGCACATACATTGACATATTTTTATTCTGTATTTGAAATTTAATTTTTTTAATAGACAGTTGTTATTCTATAGGTAAAATTCTACATTTTCTTATTCTTACTAATTTTCACCTACTTTAACAATTACCTACTCTTTGTACTTCATCTACATAATTTCATAGTTTTAAAGAAGAAACAGTTTTAGACTTTAGGCTTGTAATGTTTTCCTACATATATAAAATATACAACACCTATAATTTTCTAAATACTTTTATCTCATTTATTATTTTATCCATCGACTCAATAAAATTGGAAGTTCGCTTTATTTTCAGCCTGAGAAGAAAGTTCTCTAGTATCTGCAGACAGAACGCTTACTGCCATCTTTAGGAGAGATATATAATCTCAGTTAGTGCAAACGAATATCTCTGTAGATCCCTTCTAGTGGAAAGTTGTGAGTCATCTCGTGAAGACAACAAGTACTTCAAATACAATTAATAACGTAGAAAACATTTTATTGTAAAAATACGTTACAGAAAACTGTTCTGCACATTGTAATATCTTAATCAACGTTCTCCCAACAGATAGCGAGTTAAAATAAAAAGAAAATCTTGTTCATTTTATTTATATTTAGTTAAACATTCATAGATGTCGCGATCTAAATATATTTTAAATCCTTTTTTTCAATATGGAAGTTTTTTATCTAAGTTGTTTATCTAATTAGATTAATATAATTTAAAAGTTCTTGACATAAATATTTGTACGAGTAGTAGATTTTTCCTTATCTTTTTATTATGAAGCATAAAATTAGATTAACACTTTAAGCATTTGTTGGCGTAAATGGAATTAAATATGATTAACACTTGCTAAAACCTACTAAGTAATAGGATTTAGTAAGAAATACGACTACAAAAAAGTAATTATTTAGAAATAACGACACATTTTTAGATTACAATTTTGAAATAAATTTTAAAAATTTTGTTGGTTTCTGGCATGGCGTAGGACTAAAACATTGTTCTGCTGTTCTGTAGGTTGGTTGACCCATAAGTAGTTTGTGGAGTGGATTATTTAAATTCACAAATTTAAATAAAAAATCACAAGTAATCCCAAAGGCAATTGTCGGTTAAATTTTTCACTTCTTTAAATATTGTATGTCTTCAGTAAATAATAAAGTAGAACCCTTATGCACAAAATGAACTATATCATCCACAAGCAGTGGAAACAGCAAAGGTCCCAAATTAGAGCCCTGCGGGACTCCTGAGGCAAGTTAAATAGAGACATACAGCTTTTTATTTTCCATATCTGTCATTTGTGATTTTTCAACAAATACATAACATTTCTATAATAATTTTGCCCCTAATTATTGTTTATTCAAACTATGCCATTAAACATGGAATACAATATTATATAAAGTGGCAGCCTCTACTTCCAGAATAATGACAAACGTTGCCTTTCACTGGAACACCTTTTATTTGCATTAAGTATGTACTCACGTATATACGTAATAGTAAAAAATATGATAATCTTTTTTTATTTTACTTTATAACTAGTTTTAGTTTTATCTAATCTTACTAATATAGTTGTAATAAATTTTATTATTTTTTTTATTTCATTAATTCTGGTATTATTAGTATGATCATTTCATTAAAAAAAATATCTTGTAGGTATATTTTCAATAATTTTATTTACTTAAAATGATAAGGTAAGGAATATGTGTTAAATTTGGTCTATTATAAGTTAGGAATAATCAATAAATCCTCGTATTATTTTTGCGTAATGGTGGTAATACACGATGCGGTTTAGCAGACGGCGGGCTTCTGGTTAGCAAGTCTTCCGGTAAACCGTAACGTAAGTGGTTGTATTGACCGGAAAGCCTACCCGGAACTCTCGGCTTCCGAACAACTGCCAGCGCTGCCTACAGTATTTTCTTTTAGAAGTAATGGAAAAACATGTTTAAGTAATTCCGTATACGAATTTTCGTCTACACATAGATAATTTATATAAACATGAGGCTTCATTTTTGGTTTTTTATACATCTGAGTAATAACTGTCACTCTTATTAAAGTTGGATTATATTCCCAGATCTTGTATAAAACACTACTTTAATATAAAACTGAACAAAACCCATAGAAATCATAAAATATATAGAAAGCCAAAAAAGGGATCGAAAATAGTCAACCTATGGAGAAAACGCGAGTCTGGTAATATTGCAGTAACTTAGCTTTCATGAGTTGGTTACACTTACGAGGCAGCTTCACACTAATAGGCGGAATTTCAAAATATGAAAATTTTACGTCAATTTGTGATTTGTATGGTCCTTCCGTTTTGAATTCAATTGTATGCTAGGCTTAAAATTCAGTGTAACCAAGGGCTTACATTAAGTTTTCACTAGATGGCTGATTTCTAAGCCGCTCCATAGTCTGACTATTTTTGAGTACCTAATGTAAAGGCTTCTGGCGTTCTATATATTTTATGATTTCTATGACAAAACCCAGCGATTAAAAAGTAACGTGAGTACAGGTTTAACCTTCCGGCAAGCCGGCTCGTGTATGGCCACCTTAAGTAAACATTGTGAGGCTTCATCTGATCTACTAATAAAATTGAAATTATTGAGATACCAGTTTGTTTACATACGACTTTGTTTTAGATAAATTTTTAAATAAATAATTGTGTTCACATAGACACGGGTTAATATTGAAAAAAATCACTTTCTTATAGGACAAGCAGCAAAATAAACTAAACTCACCAGCAAAAAGACTGGCCACTAAAAACTAGGCCCAATTTTAAAGTTGGCTTCCTCGCGAACCGTTCAGTTGATCTTGATCTTTTTTTAAATTGTACATTGATTTCTCAGGGACGGATGCAATATCGAAATTTTTGTTCGGATATTAATTTGAGTATATACGGGGCGCAACAGAAAGACGAAGTTTTTCCTCAAAATTTGTAACACCCTGTGAGGGGTGCAGCAGCTACAGTCGCTGTTGCTAACTGGAGTCACACTGTAGCCTCATCTTTTGTAAACATTTTGTTTTTTTAATAACGACTTTATCTCTGTTTTTATTGGAGATACACTGTTTTAAAACGAACGCCTCGGAAAAAGGCTTCGCAAGCAGAAATTTCTACGTGTAAATAATCAAGGCGGAATAGGCGGGCTGTTGCCAAATTAAAAAAGTGCCATTATCTGCGACAAACGTCGTTGATCTGCGAATTGCACTTCAGGAAGAATTTGATGCAATTCCACAAGGATTTGTTACAAACCTGATTGATTCGATGCCACATGCAAGGAGGCCGCACTAGATATCAGTTCTTTAAAATTTGTTTATCTTTTTTTTAAATTTCAATAATTTTGAATATTTATTTGACTTTTTCTGAGGCGTTCGTTTTAAAACAGTTTATTTCCAATAAAAACAGAGATAATGTCGTGATTAAAAAAAAAACAAAGTGTTCACAAAAGATGAGGCTACAATGTGACTCCAGTTAGCAACAGCGACTGTAGCTGCTGCACCCCACAGGGTGTTACAAATTTCGGGAAGAAAACTTCGTCTCTTTGTTGCGCCCCGTATATGCTCAAATTAAATTCTGAATAAAAATTTCCGACATAGCATCCGTTCCTGAGAAATCAATGTACAATTTAAAAAAAGATCATCAAAATTAAATGATCGGTTTGCGAGGATGTCAACTTTAAAATTGGGGCTAGTTTTTAGCGGCCGGTTTTTTTGCCGGTGAGTGTATATTCCTGTTTACTATCACTCAATTTTTCACAGTAAAACTAACTGCTGTTTTGGTGTCAAAATTACACTTACAGGGTGTCAGAAAGAATGGGTCAACACTAAGCTGAAGATACTATAGACAGCAAAACGTTATGTATATGCTCATCATGCCTTATATGAATGTCGCTGATTCAAGATATACAGGGTGTTTTGTTTATCACCTATTTGGATGATGTATTGTTATTAGCTCTTTTATTTGACGCGACTGGCTGACATTCTACAAAAAGTTTTTTGCGGGACCAGCTTCCGATCTACTAGTGCAAACGTGTATATTTAAAATCATTAGAAGATAATTCACTAAACGAGAACGAAACTAGCATGGTCCGTGATGCGCCTAGACCGCGATCTCTTAGTGCATTTTCCTAAAAACTGAGACTCGATATGTACAAAGTTCAGATATATAAGAACTTTGATAATGTATAAGCCGTGCTTCACACATTACCGGTGTCGGTGTCGGTATCGGTGTCGGTACTAGCACAGAATATATAGCTAACGCTAGTCCAAATTGAGTTGAGATGGTTCTGTAGAATCGGGACGACTAATTTACTATAGTTCGTAGGTTTTCACGTACAGTGTAAATTGAATGATGCACACTTTCTGGGTTGTTTTGCCATGGTCGATGTATAACTGCAGACGTTTCAACATACTTAACAGATGGCATCTTCAGTACTTCTCGTATCTTGAACGATGGCTGACGATTAATTTGTAATTCCGTTTTAGACGGCAATGCATTTTGTCTATAGAAAGATCCATTGCAAAATGTCCGTACAGATCAGTGCAGTGACCAAGTTGTCAATCAAAACAATGCAATTTCTATTGCCCACTGGCTCAACTTTAGTAAAAGCAGTGTTTATAAAAGTAAAGTGTCTCATTGTCGATATACGTGAACACTGTATCCGATACAGATGTAGATAATATCGTCCTGTGGAAAACCGTGCTTACTTTCTTACTTCTGATAGAAAATAATTGATGTCGTCGAAAATATATCCACATCGAACACATAGACATAAATGGTGTCTGGACGCTTGGCGCCTCCAAAGATTACTATTATAATCAATGATTGAGGTTGAACAGCCATAAAAGGTTACAAAAGCTTTTCTGTAAATTGATCCTGCACTTAATAGTCATATAAAACTGATTGGAACATTAATTAAGCACGGAAATTTAGTTTCCTATTGTAAAATGATGCACTGAAATGATATTATGTGAAACTAATGGAACTATATTACTATATTACAGTAGTAAGGAAAGAGTACCTATATGTATATGTATTTTACATATTTATGTACGATATTTCTTTTTAACTACATTTTAAGTTAATTTATAAAACCACCCCCTGATCCCTTAATCAATTTTTCCACAAATAACTATTCATATTGAGGGGTAAACATGTTGGCTAAAGGAGGAATCGCAGTAGGCGGTCGCGGTCCCGTCGCACCGCAGACCAAGCTCGTCTTGTACTCGTCTAGTGAAGAATCTTCTAATGTTTTTTAAATGCACACGGTCGTACTAGCAGATCTCACGTCGCCGTCTCACCGAAAACTTTTTAGTGTTTTTCGGCCAGTCGCGTCAAATAAAACAGCTAATAAAAATATATCTTCAACAGAACAGGAAGATTTTGATATCTCAGTATCCAGTAGAATAAGCCGAAAGCATATAGAAGTCCGTGATTAGCTCGACACCGAGTGGTCCGCGGTGCAACTGGACCGCGACCTCATAGTGCGTTTTCGCCTTCAAAAGTGCATACCGAGATAAATCCTTTCTTTTAATAAATCTTGAAATTTCTTCTCAAATTTTTGGAAATCCTTAGTAAATCTCCGTACATTCGTTTAAATATCTGTACATACTAGTAATTAGTATTCCTTAGTAAATCCTTATACATTACCAGAATATCTCAGTAAATCTTTCTACATCCATTTAAATCTTAGCTCCTTGTACATCCCCTTAATTCCTTAGTAAATTACATATTAGTAATTCTTCTAATAAGTCTTTATACATCTACGAAAACGCAGCAATCAAATAACACATGCATATTTGACATTCTTTTTAACATAAATTAATATTTTTTTTCAAAAATCATGTCAGTGCTTTTAGAAAATAATTAAACAGTACGGTTAGGCAATTTGAAAAAATTCGAATAATTAAGTAAACTTAAAGTTGCATAATATTGTAATTTTATTACGTTTTAAAAATATCAATTTGTAAAATTATTCAAATAGCTTTTTAAAAATGTAAATTGGCTGTGCATTTAAAATTCTATTCCACTTTCAATTTGCAAACTGTCAAGTGGACATACTGTTTTGCCAACCATAACAAATAATTATATAGGATTTTTACATTGTTTTTCATTACAATTTACAGTGATATACAGAGTGATTCTTAACCTATACGCATAAAATTGGACGTTTCTAGCTGAGTACAAATAATGGCGAAAAATGAAAGAAAATGGTTTTAGTTACGGAAATAATAATAATTTATTTAAAATAAATATAAAAGAACGCGAATTTCATAAAATTGAAAACTTAGTTAATTTATCATAATAACTGTTCGAAGTTATTTCCGTGATTTTCAATACACAGTTGAGTTCACCGAATCCATAAACCCTACGCATGGTAGTCGAATTGACTCAACTGCAGCATGTATGCGATTTCGCTAGTCTTTCGCAATTTTATTTCAGTGTTAACTTTTATAACATACACCATAGCTGTTATGTGACCACAAAAATAAAAATCAAGCAGATTTAGGTTGGGCGATCGAGGGGGCCATCCAATTGGACCACCTTGGCCTACCGTTAGGGAAATACATGATCCAAATGATGCTGCACTTGTCGCGCAAAATGTGGTGAAGCACCTTCACAAAGAAACCCCATATGCTGCCTAACGTTGAGATTAACTTCTACGAGGAGCTACTGGTAAATTATTACGCACATATTGTAAGTAAATAGCACCAGTTTATAGATTTTCCAGAATAAAAAGGCTAATAAGTTCCTACTCCGTTTACAATTCCAACCTACATATTTACTGAAAATCGTTGTTGATAGTGTGTTTGCCGAGTGACATGCAGATTTTCCAATGCCCAATAATGCGTCTTGTGAAAATAATTGTAAATATCATTACGTGTGAAAATTGCCTCATCGGTAACTAAAATGTTTATGGTAAAATTTGAGTTTAAGTCCTACTGATGTAACAACTAGTAGTTCATTCAAAGCCGAAGATCTCTTGGAAATAAGCCTTGTATCCGTTGCACGTGAAATGGATAGAGGAAACTGAAGTTGACACAGTGCAACAGGCACAACCAACTTATGCTACAATGATGTACATATAATAGTGTTACAAACGAGTGATGTAAAAGGAATGAATGAATTTACTTTCGTAAACTGTGAGAAAACCTCTTGTACCTAATTAGAAGGGTTTCTGCCTCGTCCCCGATCTCCCACCCTCTTTCTGGGTATTCACAACTTTCCCTTGTAGGAAAGGCAATTTAGGAATTCCAAATCGGTGCAGGACGTAGCAAAGTCCTCTTTTACAATTACAATGCTATAAAGTATAAGTAGTAAGATAATAAATAAACAACCCTTAATATAAATGTTTACAACAGATATTACTAAATAAAAATATAAAAATATAAATCTACATAAACAACTAAAATAAGATACAGTTGATGTACAGGGTGAATAAACCTTTCTAACCTACCTTTGTTGAGGGGAATTCTCAACAGTAAGTCATGCCTTAATGTTCGCCAAAGTGTACGCTGAAACTGTCCTAGTGCTTATGCCAGGCTGCTCCTCAGCGGCATTTAAAATCTCTCCCTCGAGATTCACAATTTGCCTAAAGCCGGTTCCAGACGATGTGTCCAACGTTGGTTCAAATGTTGGTTCCAATGTTGGTGCCAACGTTGGACACAATTTGCGCATTAAAAATATGGCAAGTGTGTCTCCTACACGATGGAGTGAACTTTTGTTGCAACATTGTAAACACATGTGGGACCAACGTTCGTCAGTATCGTATTTATACTACAGAACAGTAAAAAAAGGAACATGTGCGCTCCTAGATTGTGTCAAACACGATCGCTCGTGTGGGTGTGTGACGAACGATGCTTCCAACATGCTTCCAACCTTGGAAACTCCTTTGACGTGGGTCAGATTTACCGACAGAAGCCCGAACGTGGCATGTAGCCAACGTTGGACACATGCAATTCACCAGCGCCCGCCCACACGATGTGGCAAATGGTGATGTGTTCAACGTTGGAAGGCATTCGCCACATCGTCTGGGACCGGCTTTAGTCGAATGACTCCCCCATGTTGCCCAGGCCTCGGCCGCAATTTCCAGTTTCTCTACTCCGCTGAACTCAACACGTAAAAAGGCTTCACGCCTCGGATGAAGTCTTTGAGCAAAACTTTGGACATAAAGATGAGCTGCAGTCTCTGTGTTTTGATGTGACTCCCCCGTATGCTAGTATCATGTCCACAAGTTCTGTTTGCAGTTTCTTCCTGGTTGCATCGCGGGCGTCCCGGGTACGTTTAATTATGTATATCATATTCATAAGTTCTTTGCTTGGAAAATTATACGCTATATTTTTATAATTCCATGAAAATAAATTTTCACTATTTGTCCTCAGCTATAAATTCACAAGTTTATGCGTAGAGGTTAAGAACTATACCCTGTATAGTACTGGTTAATTAATTTTTGTAGGAGTAACTTAATTTAAAGAAATATATATTGCTAATTTTTCGTAGAAAAAATGTTAATATTCTTTCAGATACATATATGTGCTGTGGTTGATAATAGAATTCGACTTTTTTCGCCCTCTTCAATAATATCAAAATTAAATAGGGGATCATAAGAAAATCAAAAGTTAACTATGAAAATTTTGGGTAGTTGGCATAGTTAGATACGCGTATATCATAGTTAATTTAGTGATTTTCATTTTTCAAATGTGGCCGAATATTTAAATTGTTATTTGCTTATTTTCAAATGGCTCAAATTTTTTTCATTTTTTTTTTAATATAATTTGTTAAAATAAGTAAATGTTAATAACTAAAAGAACACTAATATTGTAGTTTAATAACAATTTTCAAGCGTTTCCAATGCCTTCTGCATTTTTTATGAGAAACAAATTTAATAAATTTAAATCTTTTGCAACTCTACCAAAAAAAAATTCTTCGATACAAATAATTAATGAAATTCATTCCACAGATAAGTAATGCCGAAGAACACCACGTTGCCACATTTTTAATTTAAAAAAAGGAATAGATTTCAGAAATAATATTCAATAAAAATTATTGAAAAAAATCGTAATACTGTGGATTAGCAGCTGGGTCATCGATTAGATTCAGTCTGGATTCTTACATCTGGAAGGTCAATATAGAAATAGGTATATAAAAAAAATAAATTATGACAATCGTTGCTATTACAAAATAATCCCACTAAACATAATTAAATTTCTGCAATGTTATAGAAACATTTCTGTACTAGCTGTAATTTTGCTCTCAGAATTATAATTAACTGTATGCAATGTCCCAGGGACCTTTATTATGCAGTATAGAAACATTGCAGTGTAAGGTTCCTAACGGAACACATTACTAGCAAATTGCATTTTAATTTCTATTAATATTGCACTATTGCACACAAGTCGCAGTGCAATGTTCTTTTATAACATTCCAGACACTGCATTTGGAATGTTGGTAAGAATGGAGTGTACCTATTGATTTTTTTTTAAATTTAAATATACAGTATGTATACACTACACTACAGGGTGTATATTTTCTTCGGGATTTTATGACCAAGCATAAATTAGGGAACTATTATTCCTTTGCCCGTGGTGCCAATCGTGCCAATTGCCAAAGCTCAAATCTTGTAGATATCCTACCAAAATTCGATTACACAGTATCAGGGAGATATACGTGGCGCCATCTGTCGGCTATTAATATACATATAATTAACTGAATCGTTTCGTGATTTTGATAAAAAAACGCATATTCCACAATTTTAAAGAATATTTATAAACTGGCCCGCTCGTTTAGCTGAAGCATAATATTTCTGAGAGTAACTATAGATTCAAAAAAACTAAATAATACCATATGAAAAAGATATGCAAATCCGTTGCAGAAATGTTGTAGAATTAATTTACCCTCAACATTTTTAAATAATATTATATTATGAAACATTGTTCAAAGCATTCCACAACTTTCATTAGTTATGTATCGTAATTCAACTCAAATTCAGCTGTATGCAACGTTGCACAGATATGCTGTAATGTTTCATGCTTAGTGGGATGGTAACGTCACAGTCACCTACTAGATACATTACAGTTCGATTAAATTTCTGCCCTATGGCAATCATGCCATGTAATTGATTTTAAATCATTTTTTGTTCAGAACTCGAAAATTTTACGAAAAAATTACAAAAGACCTTTTTTGTTTAGAATGAAATATGAAACGAATTTTGAAATGGTAAGGCAGCAGTAAGAAAAAATGTTACGTAGGAATCCAATCTGGGATGGATTATTTATCCCTTACAACCGTAGAAGAAAATCAATAAAATTGTTTCCCAGTGCTCCCTCAATAGCAGAAAAAAATGTCTGATTATTGATTTAATTTCTGTCACTTTTTTAGTATTTCATAAAGAATTAAAAGCTACTTTTTAGTATCATCTTTAAAAGGGGCTGTATCTTCACAAAAAATTCCTACCCCCTATTTTCTTGGGTGCTGATCACGAATCTGAAGTCAGATTTCGGCGCTCGCATGTAGTTTTTGAAAAAAAAATTTCAAAATTATAAACTATGTATACATTACATTAGGTTGAAATTGCAATAATATAACTTATATTTTTTGAAAACAGTGTGACGTCATGAAATGAAGAAGGCAGAGGGGGCAGAGATGTACATAGGGTTGTTTGTTAAGATTGGAGAGTTTTACGCTAATGTAAATAAATACCCCTTATTTTTCCACAGGGAATTACCCCCTGAACATTTTCGCACTTATTTATTTACACCCTGTAGATACCTAACAATTTTTCAAATCTTCTACCTCTACCATCAATTTATTTAATTTTGTATGGCAGTTCTGTTGTAAAATCATTAGGATCAGTTAAATACATCGGATTTGAAAAGATCAGAACACGAGAAATGAAGGAACGAAGAAGGAACGGAAAATTCAAATCTAGCTCTAACAGCCGACACCGTACGTGCGCATGTCAATGACGTCACTCGACTGTCGGAGATTACGTAAACTACCAGCTCGTGACTCTTTGGCCGATTATCGCCATTCGCCATTTTATATTGTCGTTTTTGAGAGAATTAAATGCCAGGCCGACAAAGATAGTGTGCGTGTTGTGTGTGTCCCGTGTCGTATCCATCTCGTTGTTAATGTTATAGTACAGAATATAAGCCAAAAAAACAATTTATAAAATGAAAAATTTAGTGTTGTGTATTACCTTAAATTTTCTATTTTTTATCAACATCGTTTATTCGGGTAAGTACTATTTTCAGATTTAAAGCATAAAATCATGTTACGTACATGGATACAAATTATGATATTCAGAAAACGAGGAGCATCCCAAATTTATTCAAACGAATCGATACACTTGTAAGCTAAAGTTATCTCTCACTTCAATACAGCGGTGTACATTTAACTTTTTGACACTGACATTTTTCATTTTCGTGGAATAAAGTATTACACATACTTGTTCATCTTTTTTATTAACACAAAAAACTTACTATACGATTTATGGTAAATAATTTAGAAATAGAAATATCTAATAAATTGAAGAAGTTATTGAGCTATTTTGTACTCGTTATATTTTAGGTTATCTCTTTTTTTGTCTCCGGTCATTCCTACAATTAATGTGTTTTATAGATTATCTAAATAATAGATGAGGTTTGTTGATTAATTATGAACTTTATCTTATAACAAAATGTTATGTGCCTTGATGCTTTGTCCCACCTAACCACAGCTAGTTATTTCTAGATTTTACAAACATCTGTTCAATGTTCAGCAAGCATACCATAGTTTCGCTGTCGACTTCTGTTGAGAAAATTCGTAGGGGTTGTTCTGTTGTTCTTTTATTGCGGTTTATTAAACTGTAAAATTTCGTTAAAATGTATATTAATTTATGGAGGTTAACTGTGTTAATTGTATGGTTCATTTTGTTTGTTAAATTTACATTATCATTCATTATTTTAATTATGGATATCCTGCTTTTAAACTGTTGTAATATTAGTCCAAGAATTATCAAAAAAATTAAATTGTAATATTTAGAATCAACTAAGACTATTGTTTTTACTAGACTAGATTTAGATTATTTTTAAAAAAAGGTATAATGGTGCCTGAGTAATTATTTACCAGAAACATCCAATTTTAATTAAAAAATTTTAGAAATAGGTATAAGAACTCGACCCAAATATATCAAACTGGTTAGACCAAAATACAAAATAGATATAGCTATATGATCGGTATGTATAGGTATATGCATCAATGATTTCGAATTTTACAAAATGTGTGTTCAATATTAACTGTTTTCTAAAAAATATTTGCTTTGTTGAACGTTCCAACTACATTTATATTCGAAACTGCAATCACATCATTGTGGAAGTACAAAATGTCTTATACAAAAATCTGAAAATGTATTTAATTACGAGTAGACGTATTCTAAAATGTTTTGGTATACCTAAGTAAGAACCTATTTTTCATCAATTTAATACGATCCTTAAGGCCGTTACAGTGTTCTTCATTAAATAATAACGACCCCATTTCCTGACTCACCTAAAAATTTTATAACTCGTCCCTTGGCTATCTTACATCTACCTATTTTATGTATCTTTTTTATAACTGAAGAAAATCGAATGTGTGCTTTTCGAAATTTAATTAGTATGGATGTACTTTTAAAATGCACCTATGATAGTAAATACCTCGAGGGAAAAACTTAGCAAGTTGTGGAAATACAGGATGTTAAAAAAAGAGTGTAAAATATTTCAGGAGATAATAGTATGAACCAAAATAAGCAGAAAAGTCTTAATAAACATGGGTCCGCAACGAGGTCCGCAAAGTAACGGTTGCGGAGATATGGACCACTATTCGTTTTTCAAACATTTTATTTTATTAGGAATAAGCCGACAAAGGAAGCTTTTAACAAACAAAAAACAAAGTTACAGAAGATGTTCAAAGTGCCCTCCGTCCATTTCCAAGCAGGCACGACATCTTCGTCGCAACGATATTCGAACGCTTTGGAAAACACCCTCCTTGGTTTGGATTTCTTGACACTTTTGATTAATCCGTAGCTGCAGCTCTTCCAGACTATTTACAGGAGTACCATACACTGTCTTCAAATATCCCCAAACAAAGAAATCTAGAGGGTTCACATCAGGCGATCTTGGAGGCCATAAAACAGGGCCGGTTCTTCCTACCCATCTATGTGAAAGAGTTTGGTGTAAATGCTCTCTAACCGCCATGGAAAAATGATCTGGAGCACCATCATGCTGGAACCACATTTGTTGCCTCTGATTCAAAGGAATGTCAAGGAGTGTTAAGAAATCCAAACCAAGGAGGGTGTTTTCGAAAGAGTTCGAATATCGTTGAGACGAAGATGTCGTGCCTGCTTGGAAATGGACGGAGGGCACTTTGAACATCTTCTGTAACTTTGTTTTTTGTTTGTTAAAAGCTTCCTTTGTCGGTTTATTCCTAATAAAATAAAATGTTTGAAGAACTAATAGTGGTCCATATCTCATCAACCGTTACTTTGTGGACCCATGTTTATTAAGACTTTTCTGCTTATTTTGGTTCATACTATTACCTCCTGAAATATTTTACACTCTTTTTTTAACATCCTGTATTTAGGTAGGTATTAGCCTTGGTATTACCGTATATTATTTCCGAGATTCCCTTTCATTATAGGTACTCGTCGATATATTATTTTTTATAAGTGCAAGATCCGATCGCCTGATTTATGAGTTCATCTTTTTTTTTAAATTAAAATGCAATTTTAAAATATGATTATTGATAGAGGCATACGTTTCTACCGGGTTGCTTATCAAAATATGGGCGCAAGTTTTTTAATTTTTTTTAATTAATGAAATTCGGCAAACGTCATTCGAAATGTCAAAATTGATGAAAAAGGATTTTGTATTCGGGGACATTTTCACACGATTAGGGGTCGCCATTTTGCCGTCCGCGACCTACACAGGTCCTTTTGCGATAATAGGGTTTATGGTTTTAAATGTTAAGTAATATAAATACTTAAAGAAATACAAAAAAAGTCGGCCCGTCTGAGAAGTCGACCACCGATCTTAGGTTTACTAAACCGTAAGCCACGGAGGTTATTTTGTCAAAATTGTGCTTATTTGGCTTTTTCCTTAGGCAGTCATGCAGTCCTCCAAAGAAGTAAACAAAACTTTTGCAATTTTTACATTAAGATTTCCATCATTCCAGCTATACCCACCTAACATAATCGCGAAAGAACACGGGTGGATACCGGATGGTAAAATAACGACCCATCGTCGTGTAAGCGGCCCGAAAATGTTCCCGAAAATCTGTTTACATCAATTTTGATGATATTTTCATAACGTTTGTCGAATTTCATTAAGTAATTAAAAATACTTTCGGTCATATATTTTGATAGGGAACCCGGCAGACACGCATTCCTCTATGAATACTACCTACCATAGATGCCATACCATACCAATTAGTGACCACACTAAAGTAAAAAAAACATAAAATTAAAATCTGTTAAGTACTGGGACTTGTTAGTAAAATCGGAATATTGACTTACATTGGCAGTGTTCTAGTAAAAAAAAATGTTAAAAACCTATAAAAAGTATTGAAGTTCATATCTAAAACATTAGTGCTACACTCGGTGCTACACAAGTTATTATCGAGATTGGTATACAGTGCAACATTTATTAGTTTATTATTTTGTGTCATACAATATTGAGATACCAAATTATTAGCATGCCTGGTGCTATAAATGTGCGTGCCAGAATGTTTTTGATATTTATGTACAGTTACTTCATAAATGATTACAAGCCACGTGATCAAGGTCGAGATTCTCAAATCAATCCCAGAGCAATTCATATGCGAATATCCTTTTCCTCACTACGGCAATTGAGAGAGACAAGAGATCTATTTGCATACGAGTTGTTCTTCGAGAATCATAGTCCTGGTTACGTGGCTTGTAATCATTTATGAAGGCACTGTATCTCACGATGTATTTGCAACAACGTTTCAAATATGATACGCACGGAAGCGGCATAATCTTCTACATCTTAAAGAGTTGTTGACAAGGGATGCCATATACCACACCATCATTAATGCGTAAAGCAGCTTTTTGTAAAATAAATAATTTATTGGCTGTAACTGAATTCCCATAAAACAACTCCATAATATAGATGACTGCATTAGCGCAAAATAAACCATGCGGTTCCACTGCTGAACTCGAAAGCGATTGCTTTAATTGACGCATACAAAATAATTGTGAAGACAATTTCGAACTGAAATAGTCCACATGAAAAGCCCAATTTTAGGTACTAGTACTACTGTCAAGCATGAATCCCAACAATTTGCAATTTGTTACTGGTGCCCATTTATCTTATGTAATGAACATATTTTGCGTTTTAAATTCATTTAGTCTTAATTTATTACAAGAAAACCAACGCTTTACTTGTACCAGTATCCCTATTCAAAGCGTCCTCACACTTAGTTAAACGGGTGGTATGATCAGCAAACATTATACTTAAACTGTCAGTAAGTGAGAACGGCAAATCATTAATGTAAATGAGAAATAAAATAGGTCCCAGGACAGATCCTTGAGGGACAGCATTTTCAATAGTTAACAGTTCTGACTCGTGACCATTGAACGCAACACATTGATGTCTAGGTGAGATGTAACTGGTCTGCTACTCCCTGCTCGGCCTAAGCGGCTCGACTTGCAGAAAGCGACCTACAATATCATAGGTACTTAACCGCAGACCTCTCGCCCCGGGCGATGCGCCATTAAATCTATAAATGATACTGCAGGAAACAACTTACATCTCACCTGCACTCGATTTATATGTGAAACTACATGTGAAGGAACAGCCAGTTCAATTGTCCTTGTTGAGGTCACACATTATAGCCAACATACCTACGCCCACATCAAGTCCTCAAACTATGTTTACAATTATTTGTAACCCTAACTGTGGATGTAATTTTTTTAAGCCAAATTGAGCCTCAGAGAATATACACTTATCCTCAAAGTATTTGACTATACCTACGTTCTTTAATAATAATTTCAACAATTTTACCAATAATTGGAACAGTTGCTATTGCTATTATTAAATCATCTATTAAAATTACCTACATTTTAATTAAAAAACAGATGGACGTAGTAAACGCGGTCGGATATCTATATTAAGTTTTAAATTAACTTACTTTTGTGAGTTGATTATAACAGATATATTATGTATATTAATTTTGTATCTATATACATACCTAGTTAGCTAATCTTTCAGCTCCAGTAATATTTTCCACCGACTTAAATGTTGAAATGATTATCTTAGAAATGTCGCAATATGCAAATTAATGTAATAAATGGTAGTAAAATCTCAAGAACCACATTTTATGAATTTGCGTAAATGAAGTAATAAAGCAATGTATCATAAGTAGGTACCTAATTCTCTTTTATAAAAATACCATGTAAATATCAAGATAAATAAGTCAAATAGGTAGGTAAATAAAACTGCAATTTATACATATTTGTATATTTATAATAAATATTTATACGTGCGTAAGTTACATATTCTAAAATAAATTGTCTCCAATAGCTAGTAATGAGTTTTAAAAAATTCTCTTGATGTATCTAATTATTTAATTTTTGTTATTGTAACCATCGCTCTGGAAATATTACTCTTAAAGATAAACGATAAATTGCATCCGGAAAACATTTCGACCAATCAATATTATTGTCAATACCTTATTTGTCATATTCTTAATGTGACTCCAAGTGTGATTCAGTTTCTTATTCTCACTATGATATCATCGCTAATAGTAATATGAAATGTCCTCGGAAATGTCTTACTTACACTGAGGCCAATTCTAAAAACTGTTTTACAGTTTGCAATTCTTTCTGCAAGTTGCAAGTCTTTTGCATGTAGGTATGCGCACTGAACAGCAGCGTATTGCAAAAGCCGTCATATCTAAAAGACTCATGCACTTTCAAAATATAGGTCTTGCTCGATTTTTATTGAAGCTCTTCTGCAATTCTGAGGAATAATTTAGTGATTTTTATGGTTACACCATACCCAAAACTTCTAGTCTGATCTGTCAATTTCAAACTAACTTATTTCGCATCTACTTGATTATTGGTTGATTGTTGAACTTTCAAAATATATTTTCTGAATTCTTTATTTTATATGTTATGCTGTTTGTTATTGTTAGGTATTTGCCGGTGTTTGGCTGCAAGACATTACGGTATTTTGTGATTTCGTTTATTTAAAAGAAAATACTATACAAGATTGTCCTAAGTACGTTCCGATAATAAAAGGTAGAGGATGTTACAGTTTTTTAATGTCACATTGCCACAAGTACCTTGAATTGTTTCTATTTTGGTGACCTGAATAAGTAGAGATAAAAAACTACTGACTCTTTAAACAATTTTGTCAACCATTGTGGACGAATTTGTGTAGATATTTGATTAATAGTTCGTTGTTTTTCAGTACCAACCATATCGAACATGAGAACATACTTTTAATTTGTAAACAGAAGAATTTGAAAAGAATTTTCAAAATAACTGCGTGAACTATGTATAATAACGAATTGTCCTCAGGAAATAATCTTTAGTTTAATGTTTCCTCGATAATTTTTTATAATAATGTCTAAATTATATGCATTTTTAATGTAAACGTTTATAATACAAATAAGTATACTACATAGAATTGGCTGTTGAATATGTTTTAATGTATGTCCAGTTTTTTTTTAATATTCGCGAATTTTCAAAAACTAGGTATTCCGAATATGTTCGAGAAAATATCTTCTATTTTTGATATTTTTTGTGATTCTTATTTATAATAGTTTTATTTTATTTTCAAAACAAATTTGAATTAGTTTTATGGTACATATTATGACTTGTTCCGAAATAGTTTTAAACGGTTATCGGTGCTGTGCTGTGCTTGATATCAGGTTGTTCCGTAATTAACATTGAGCATTGCATAAATTGAAAACAGAACAACTGCCTCAGCAATATCAGGGAAGGGAGAAATTTAAGGAGGAGGAGGAGAGGTTAATCGTTGATGAATGACTATTCACACATTCAACAACAATTTAATTTAGTTTCAGATGACATTATGAATAGTATAAAGTTGTGCATTTATCAATATATTATCAATCCGTTTTACTCTTTTTCTAGTTCTCAAGATGAGGCTAATTTGTATTGACGGTTTTCCAATACATCAATTATTCGCAAAATCTTAATTTTTCTCAAATATCAAAAATGTTAAATTAGTAACTAAAGAAAAGATTCAGTTGATCAAATTCCATTTATCACTTGTCGGTTTCTATTTAAATTCACTTATCCCCCACCACTATTGCTGCATCCACACTAGCTTTTGTAAAATATTTAGCAAACCAATATTATGCATAAAGATTAGTATATTGACATTGTACAGCAGCTGCAAACTTGGAAGAATTGTTTTCGGAACGCAAAATTAGTGCTGACAGTGCTTTCAGCAGATTCCGGAACATACTATTTGTATTTCAGCCGAGATATCAACTTATAGGTATATTTTGAAATAATATTTCAAATGTTACTTACTGCTTATTCAAAAGTAAGACCCAACATATTATATTATTATTTAGTGATTTTTAAATATAAAATCATTTACATGGTGTTCTGTAATGTATGTCCGTAAATTAGAGCATATTCCACACATCAATTTTGTGTAGTGTAATTTGTGTATATCCAAAGATACCTTTATATTTTGTTTATCTTATCATTTTACATGACTGTTCCATAATCAAACGTTATCAAAGTTTTTTGAAATGTTTGTTCACATTTGGATTACTAAATATCGACACTTTCTGTACAGGGTCATCACGCGACAATTTTACGAGGTGTGGCAATTAAGTTCAGGGAATTTGTCAATGAAAAAACAAGCAAATTAAATTTCGCCAAAATTTGATTATCCAACTTCACAATAGTCTCCCTCTAACTCTACACAACGATTCCAACGTTGCTCCCACGATTGGAAGCACCCTTGGTAATCCTCCGCAGTTAACCCGTTCAGCACCACGGTTACAGCTTATTTGACCTCCTGTACGCCGCCATGATGAATTCCCCTTGAGGTGCGACTTCAACTTGGGGAATAAAAAAAATCGCAGGGGGCAATATCGGGGCTGTAGGATGGGTGCAACATTGGAATGCCTTTTTTTGCCTTTTGAGTTCGGGTCGCAAGCGGAAAACGCGGGCCCGCAGCCGTTCCAGGACGCCAACATAGAACTGTCCAGTCACTGTCTGGCCGGCAAGAACATATTCACGATTCGCATGTCTTTCTGTTCACGGGTGAGAACTTCTGGAACCATCTTTGCGCAAATCTTTCACATATTCAAATTTTCGTGTAACATCTTGCGAACGGTTTCTTTGTTGACGTTTAACTCGTCAGACGACGCACTAATGCTTAGGCGCTAGTCAGACGTGAGTGCACGCAAACGGTCAACATTCGCGTCAGTACGAGAGGTGACGGGAGCTCTTTCACGTGGATCGTCTTCTACCAATTTACGTCCCTCCTCGAATCGTTTTGCCCATTCACACGCGTGTTTTCGACATGCACTCAGCTCCATACACCACCTGCAACTTTCGAAGGATTTCCGAGGGTTTTTCGCCAGATTTCACTAAAAATTGAATCACAACACGTTGCTTGTAATTGGTGGCTTCCAAAAAATGCACATAAAACACAAATCAAACGTGCTATCGACTTCAACCTTGTACTGAAACTAAAAGGCAGGTCTCCCCTCTCTAGACAAACCTTGACGAAGGATGGCAGTTTCCGAGTTATAACTAAATTCTCGGAACTTAATTGCCACACAAACAAACGTGGCCGGTGTAGCCGCTTTTTCTTTCTTCGCCGGCTGAGTCTGACCCCCCGGGGGGTAGTCGTCGTCGCCCTGGGGGTAGGTTTTTTTATGGGGTGTGGCTTTGTAACTAAGGATGCACCGGCCCTTCAGCCTTTGGCTCGGTATCGAGCCCTCGGCTTTTGCGGGCCGGTGCAAGGGTAAAGGTATCAGGGTAAGGGTAGGGTTTTGTTTTGTCAGTGTCTCTTCTTGATTTCTGGTCGTGGCTGTACCTGAAAAAGGAATTAGCGGGGAGTGGTTAGTGTTGGGGCGGTCACCCCGGGTCAAGAAGTACGTGTCTGGGTCTTTTGTGTTTGTCTGTCACGCCAGGTACATAGTCAACGGCTTGTCGGAGGAGGGGGTTGTCGTGCGCCGCGGCCGCGTCGAATCGTTTTTGTGCTCTGTCTCGTATTGTCTGTGTCATGTTTGTATAATTTAGGTCTCTTAAAATGTCTGTGTTTCGTACGCACCAAGGCGCAGCGGTGGCCGTGCGTAAGGCTATGTTTTCCACAGCCTGTAATGACTTGATGTGGCTGTTGGCCGCATGGCCCCACGCCGTGGAGGCATAGGTTAGCTGCGCTTGAAGTACCACCTTGATAAGCGTTCGTTTATTCCTTAGACTAATGGTGTTTCCACCCTTGAGTAAGGGATAGAGCTTCGCCCTGGTGATCCTCGCCCGCGCCACCGTCTCCACGATGTGCGGCTTCCACGTGAGACGCTGGTTCATCGTTACACCCAGGTATCGTGTCTGTCGCTCCCAAGAGATGGGCTCCTGGGATAGTGTGAGTTCGTCAAAGTTTATGTCTCGCGGTAGCCTGCGTCTAATAAAGAGCAGGGCTGCGCTTTTGTCTGGGTTAACTTTGACTTTTTCACCTGTTGCACCCGGTTTCAAGTTGGTCTAAAGAGGTTTGTAAAAGTCGTGTTGTGTATATCGAAGGCGGGCTCGCCTGCATAGAAAAACGGACTCGAACGATGTTCGACTTATTATTCCGCCAGGGTAGGTGTTTGTGTTAGGGGTGTGAGGTATGTCACTATTGTAAAGGTGAGGGGAGAGGACCGTGCCTTGCGGTACGCCCGCTTCCATGGGACGGGTGGTGGAGTAGGAGTTTTGGACTTGGATGCGGAATTTGCGGTGATGGAGATAGGATTTTATTAGTTTGGTAAAGGATATGGGATAGTGGTTTGTGAGCATTTTCATCAGTAGGCCGTCATGCCAAACCGTAACGAAGGCCGCCGTGATGTGCTCTGTTAGTCGGAGGATCTGGAGTTCGGTGGAGTGACCAGGACGGAAGGCGAACTGCTTGTCGGGAATGACTCGCAGTTCTTCGGAGTGGGTTTTGAGACGGGAAAGGATGATTTTTTCTACCACTTTGCTCATAGCCGGTAGTTGGAGGGGATGGTATTGTCTTTATTATGTTTGGGAATAAGGATAACGTTCGCTGTTTTCCAGCGAGCGGGGAAATGTCTAAGTCTAAGGATAGCGTTTGTTATGTTAAGTTCGGCCGCGACGCCTTTACGTGGTAGTCGTTTTAGAGTAGTGTTATGTATAAGGTCAGGTCCAGGCGCTTTCCTGTTACGTAGGTGTCTGATTATGTCTCTGAGTTCGTCGAAGGCGATCTTGGAGGCCATAAAACAGGTCCGGCCTGATCTGAACCCTGTAGATTTCTTTGTTTGGGGATATTTGAAGACATTAGTGTATGGTACTCCTGTAAATAGCCTGGAAGAGCTGCAGCTACGGATTAATCAAAAGTGTCAAGAAATCCAAACCAAGGAGGGTGTTTTCGAAAGAGTTTGAATATCGTTGAGACGAAGCTTACCAAACGCGCGTTTGTCCGGATCAGCTGGCACCGCATCTATCTACATCTGCAGAGCATTTAGTGGCTTCTATCATTGCAGCATACATTTTTACATTCTTATGTAGAACACTGTAAATTGTACATGTAAATAATAAAATAACATGCTAATAAATTTTAGTTTATTCAGATAATGTTAAAATGCAGTCGTTTAGAATCATTATTAAGTTCTATTTAAAATATTATATCGGCCGTGAGATAAATTATTTTTAACTAATTTTAATTTAATTTGATTTACTTAATGAGTTAAAGAAAGGATTATTGATAAAGTGATAAATATCTAAAATAAATATTACGTCATTATAGCTGACAATTATTAATTAACATGTACGCACGAAACATTGCTACAACAGAGGTAGTTTAGATAATGCGTCATACATTTTTATTTTTCAATTAACTCCTCTCGTTCCATTTTTGTACACGTATCTACGAATCTAAATGAAAAACTACCGTTATATTTCATATAACTTCAAGATGTCTAGATCTAACTTCCTTGGAAACTTAATTTTATGACACAGTCAATGGTGTGAGATTTGCCAAACTTTGATGAAAAGATAATTGATAAGAGCTTGAAGAAGAGTTTAATTTGCACAAAAGCAGAAGAATGGACCCTACATTTTTTCTACAGGGTGTACCCGTTTTTTCGTTCTTAACTTTGGGAAAAGATACAACATGAAATAATAATAGGAGATATTTTGGTATGGACTTAGTTTTAAATTTCAACTTTTCTCTGTGTTTGGTTCTTAGCTTGGAGAGTAAAATATCTGAAAAACAAAGCTTCTTAGTCAATTTCCCCAAGTGCACTTTTTTTAGAAAATACATTAAAATTTTAATGTTTGTATGTGTAATGCTTATTGTATTCACATCAAAACATTAACCTAGCATAATATAATATAATAATTGCACATCAACTTTGAATAAAACGTTTCCATAGATATTACAGAAATTATTTTTTAAAGTTGTATCAGGAAAACGAAGTGTCATAGAGAAAAATGTTATAGGAACGACCTTTATTATTGTTTATGCTTTATTTTTCAACAAGCTGAAAATCAGAGAGAAAGGTTGAAATGGATTGAAAACTGAGTCCTTCCATTTCAAAATGCCTCCATTTATATGTTTATATATCGGTTTATATTAACATCATCCGTGATGGATCAGCAGAAAGACCCTTGAAATGGTAGACCGCTTTACATTAAATATAGGTTGTTTTTTATTTTAATATAAAAAATTACTTAATAATTTAGAACCCTCGAAGTCAACCCTAATAAATCGCGTTTATATTTTTGGTGTTCTTGTAAAAAAACTTTTGACACAATAACTCGGCTAAGGAAATATAAAGCAAAACCGTTGAGTGATAGTTTATAGCAAAACATAAAATAGAATATCGTCAAACTGAAATAAAAGTACATCTTAAGCTTCATTCACATAAGATTAGTGCGGTTGCATTGGTACTGCAGAAAAGTTATTAAAAAGGGCGCCGTATTCTTGAAATAGTGTTTTCTACAAAATACAAATAATTTTAGACATTTAATAACTGAATAATCTAGGGTTTAGCAAATAATAGGAATGTTAACTCATCCCACCTGCAAATATTTAAAGATACTGAAGTAAAACTGCGAGAAATACGGATGACTTTTGTAACGTTCAGATAAACTTAACAGTAACGTCTTTGTACTGCAGTTGTAGGTATGGCAGAAGCTAAAAGCATTTTAGCTTTTACCAATCCTTTTCCAACAATCATACAAGGACCAATCAGAAAACAGCTTTTTTGACAGTAAACAGAAGATTCACATTTTTGCAGGTTAAGTTTTTAAATTAGATTCTAATTTAGATATTCAATTTAGAATTGATTTGTTTTTAAGAAATGGATGAAGACGACTGTTTGGTTAAGAAACAGTTACTTTTGCTGCTCTTATTTGCAGCGACGGCAATATGTATAAAAACTATACATGCAAAAAAATGAAAATAAGAACTTGGAGATGGTGGATGCGACCTATTAACCGCAGAAAGCACATGCAAGGTGATTTCTATAATTTATATAAAAAAAATGCGAAATGAGAATGCCGATTATTTTTTCATTACACCCGAATGACAGTGGCAATGTTTGATGACTTGCTGAAATTAGTGGGGCCTCATTTAATCAAACATTCAAATAGGCCATCTATTCCTGCAGATTGTAGGCTTTTAATTACTTTTCGGCAAATGATAAAAACCAACAATTTCCTTAGATAGGGACGCAGTTGACAAAAAACCATAAACATAACCTCTTCATCTGAAGGTCAAGAATCTTGAGTTTTTGCATGTCGCCAACTTACAGCGGAAAAATTCCCCAACCAGTAATTTTATGTAAACAGAGTAAATAATATTTAACACCATACAATTACAATACAACAGTACAACTGCAGTGCCATTGCACTAACGTTTATCTGAACGTTACTTTAGGTTAAGCAGTTAAGTTGACAAAATAAACTGGATCTCAACTTTAAGTGTAATTATTTACTACCTTTCTGTAAATGTTTCTGTTATGGAACGCTTTTCTAAATAAACAACAACGAGCCTCATCTCGAGCTGGTATAAATGGAAAGGTAGATGTAGAAATTACGCTTTCATGAATAAAATAGATTTTTCGATCTTGTTTTATGCAAGTCTAGACGCCTCGTTGATGTTCTGAATAGCAGCTATCGAGGCGTCGAAAACAATTCCCATTATGCTATAAATGTAAAGATCTGGATGATAGAAACTGGAAGTTTGCAGTACGGGCTGCTATCTACTTTCTTTACATTCATTGTATACAATTTTCTATTTCTAATCTAAATATTTAACTTGCTTTGATCGGATGAGATACGACTAATTGATGTACGTATAAATAAATATATCTACTAGTAAATAATGGAGTTCATACAGATTATATTTCTAAAATTATGAAATACATAATATAGGTAGTACCGAAGATAATAACATTACACATTTAAAAAATCAACTTATATTTTGGGCGAAATTCCCGAGGGTCGGTATTGTAAAAATTCATCAAGATGTTTTCTGTTGAAGTTTTATCCAATATTAGATAATTCCCATTTATCACTTCACATAAACTGAATAAATGGTGAATCTTGAATCATTTCCTTTGTTCCTGGAATGTATACAGGATGTTTCAATTGGATGTGGTAACATTGCTATCATCTCGAAAGCTGTAGCAAAGTAGCTAAATTTAGTATGTATGCATAGAAATCATAAAATATATACAACGCCATTAGGCACTTCAAAAGTCGTCAGACTATGGAGGATCTTAGAAAGCAGCCATCAAGGGAAAGCTTAATGTAAGCTGTTGGTTATACTGCATTTTAATCACAGCATACAATTGAAACCAAAACGGAATGTTTGTAATGAGTCGAAGAAATCATATATTTCTACGAATTGAACGTAAAATTTTCATATTTTAAAATTCCCGCCTATTGGTAGAAACCAACTCATAAAAGCTAAGTTACTGCAATATTACCAGATTCGCGTTTTCTCCATAGGTTGGCTATTTTCGGTACCTCTTTTGACTATCTATACAGGGTGTTTTTAAATAAAGTATCAAAAATGAGACCACAGATTCCTTAGGTTAAAAGAGTGCCACACTTGTGGCGCGCCATGTTTCTTTTAAATGGTAGAACTTTTTTGCAACTTAGTGTATCCATCTTACTATCCAAGCAATCTTTACTTAGATTAAAAATGACGTCAGCTAGATTTATACCTATATCCTCTTCCTGCAATTTCAGAATGAAATCGTACACAATACACTCTGAATTTATTTATCTGTAGGTATATTTATCTTTTTGATAGATTTTAATTTAAATTGATACTGAACTAAAACTAGTAAAAATTTGTGTATGATATTTTAAATAAGTTATATTATTAATGAACATCTATTTACGATATTGTGTTTTAAGTTGTTGGCACCATTTCAATTATAATTTACGAAAATAAAGCATAGTGTAGTTAGTTTTAAATATGAAAATCTAACATCACTTTGAAACAGGTATTCTTATACCTAAATGAAAAAAATATCTAATATAGAAGAATGGTAAATAAAGCAATATGCTTATTATTTATTATATAAGCCAATTACTTTTGCTGTCATTTGGATCACTTAAACCATTTTTAGAAAGTGTTAGGAAAAATGACTTTCAGATACCTTTTTCACCAAAGGGATGGGTTGAGACCCGTATATATGGTAATATAATCATTAGATATATAGACTCTGCAAAGAGTTCAATAAATACAATTTCTGCAACGTCAATTTTTTTTTTTGACAGATACTCTTGGTTAGGTCAAATTTTACATAAATTTAACATCATCAGTGAGTCTAACTACTTAAACCTCGTGTGTCTCTTTCTATGGTCCAATTACAAACATTCCGTTTTAGTTTCAATTGTACGCTGGAATTAAAATGCAGTATTACCAACAGCGTACATTAAGTTTTTCTTAAACAGCTGTTTATTAAGCTCCTCCATAGTCTGACTATTTTTGAGTGCCTAATGTAAAAGCTTATGGCATTCTATGTGTTTTACGATTTCACTACTTTGACCATGTTCGAGTCGCAGCTAAGCATCGAGTGTGTACCCGACTTTAGACTACAAACGGTTTGTTTCCGTGGATACAGGTGAAGGTTACTGTGTTGGTGATGTAAGCAGAAATTTGTTTCTTGTATTCTTGCGTTTTTTGACATTTGTAGGTCATACATAGCGTACATACTGTGTAGGTAATGCCACAATTATATATGGTGATGTGATGAACTTACGGTATTGTTAAACATAACTTATTTCTTTGTTTACAATATAGATCCGCTCGTGATAGTTACGGCGACAATGCTGTTGAATAAGTAGCAGATAGATGGTTTTATTCGAGGTATTTATAAAATTAGGCCTTCTGATTTCACATTAAATTACAGTTTTAATTTGAAAAATAAGTAAAAGTAATGAATAATGATATTTAACATTTATTAATATTTAAATAACATTCTATTATAGACCACATAAATGGTATGAGCAAACACAGAACATGTTATTTGGAATCGGAACGTGCTGAAATAACAATAAATGAGAAAAAATATAAGTTTACTTCACGATTGGTTTTCTAAAGGGATTTTTAATTAAACTTCCAATCAAACAATGTTGCAATGCTTCCTCTCGTGGCCCTTCATCGCTCTCCACCATATTTTCCTTTCATTTTTTGGCACGATGAAATATTTTTTTATTAGGCACAGTATGCGTATTGGTACATAATGGCATAATGCAATACTTTTTCTATTCTCTATTTAACATACTATCTAATATCACAAATGACAAATTAACTCTTCTAAACGTATGTACCGTGTTATCCGAAAGCATGACGTCACAGGTCTACGCTGTGGTGCGAGCGATCGTTTTGTGGAGGCGTGGCCAGACTAAATGTTTAAATACATATTTTTATATTTTTCAATAATGATATGTAACATTGCAGGAACATTTTGTAAAATTCGAGGTGAAGTTATAACTTGCAGAAACCACAGCTGCAGTAATACATTTCATCTTACATTTCCTGATGTGGAAAATAGGACAGGACATTTTCCGGCTGAATAAAATTGGCGCCAGTCAATATTATTGCGGCGTGGGATAGATGGGAGTCGAAAGAGAAAATTGTTATCACTATTCAAAGTTTAAGTGCATTAGAGAACGTACACTGAACTCTGTTTGCAAAGGATTAGCCACAAACCATAGAATTAGCATTACAACGAAAGAAATATCACTATTAAATTTTGGAAATTTTTTTTATTAAAATAAAACTTTCTTTTAACACTTAAAAATAAATCTTCAGCAATATTATAGCTTCACAAATTTTATAAAAATAAATGGGACAATATAAATATTATACGGGGTTATGCACAAAAAACTCATCATACCGATAAGTTGATAACGGAAAGAGATTTTTTTATTCTGCATCGGACACTGATAACGCCAATTGTTTAAGACCTGTTTTTGGATCGCAGGAACTTTGGAAAATAGTTTCCTTAATAATAATATAATAATAAAATGATTTAATGATTTAATACACTTAGAATGGAAAATAATTAAAATTTTCAACGGCCTAAAAAACACTAACAGAATCAGTTTTACAAATTGTAATAATAAATAAAGCAAAAATATACCTATACAGGAAGATTCAGTCTCAATTAATTTTAACCGCGTATTCGAAAGGCCTAATAAAGACAAAATCGAAAAAAGTGTACACGACTTTTTAAAAGATAAGCAAATCAACCCATAATTTCCGGTAACACGGCGCTCCTGGTGTTCGATCGTCGAAACAGGCCGACACCGCGTTGATTTGGGAACTTTAAATGAATCGAAGCCGCCAGCAATCAGTAACAGCCTGAAAAGGGGCTTTAAATAATGATTGAAAATATTTTTTCCAGCATAAATATGCATTTATTTATTTTTTTAATCGCTTCATATTATACTCATTTTCCCTATCTTCCTTTTTTAACATTAATGACATGACTGAATCACCCTGTATATAGGTGATCGCAAAACAGTTGCCTCTATTTTTCTTCGTTATTGTTCGAGATGCGGAAAAAATGTAAGAATGATAGTTACAGGGAATTTTAAATATTTTTTAACATGCATTACAAAGAAAATTGAATATCGCATTTCAGAGATAGGCCAACTTTTATACATAACATTTATCTTTTTCAAATTAAAATGTTAAAAAACTCATTTTAATGAATAAGGTAAAATAACTGTTATTTGCTATGCTCTATATTATTAATTTATTAAATGTCTTATTTATATTTCCAAACAATACTAGTTGAAGAATACGATGTTCGTTTGAGTTGATAGAGAACGAGAGATTATAAAATTCATTAAACTAGTGGAAACAACGTATTTCATATTTACCAGCATTATGTATAAGTACTTTGTTTTTAAAAATACTACTATGTAGATTAAACAAATAATAATGACATTTTTATAGACTGTGTTCTCCCTAAGACATTCATTTTATCGTAAAGATAAAATATATCAGAAACAAAGCTCCAATATCCCTATAAATCGTCATAAAATGTTCCATAAAGTACTAAAACTAGTAATGAACTTTCACAATATTAATATGTAGTAAATGTGTGAAAGGAGATTTTGCAGTTTGGATTAATTTTGTTACTAATTATACAGAATTTCGGTATGTCCAAAAATAGTACTAGTAAAGCTATTTTTAATATCGAAATATGTCCAGGTCCAATATACTATTTTTACAACATAAGAAAGCAAGTTATCACTTAACGTGTGTAAGGTATATATGTATTTACAATATTTGCACAATTTGGAATAGGGATATATCTATCGATGCACAGCGTGACACATTTCAAATGGGAACATTGTAAAAATGGTATTTATTATCCAATTTATTTCAGGTTTTTTTCTAAAAGATGGGGCACTCTATTCTGGCGCAAAATATTACAAAACGTTACAGAAACTGTTAAGCAATTTTTTTTAATCAAACTACGGCTCTCCCTAACACAGTTTTATGCCAAATTTCGTAAATAAATATTAATAATGGGGATTTATAACAATTTTAATGTAGGCTAAGTATTTTATTAAATACTTTCATTGTATGTTTCTAAAAGAAATGTTGGTTATGAAAAATTAACTAAAAAAGTCAGAATCGCATTGTAGTGATATTATAGTTATTTATGCAACAAGTGCAAAAAGTAAGTGTTTATTGCACGCGACGTGAAATTGTCCCACGAGACCGTCAGGCCGAGTAGGACAACACGTCGAGTGCAATGACCACTTTTTGTACGAGTTGCATACAATATTTTTTCTACGTTCATGCAAAAACCAAAAATGTTATTTAGATGACACTAAGTCTAGACGTCGATTTGAACGTTTATGTTTGTCATGATGACAAAACGCTGTAGTAGAATGACAGATGAATGCAATAAATATTTTATTGCACTAGTGCAATAAAGAACCACTTTTCCACTAAATATAGTTCTATAAAGTATTGTTTTTGCATGAACGTAGAAAAAATGTATTAAATTATTCTATTGGAGTTTTAGTGTAATACTGCAATTTTATTTCTGTTATTTTACTTTTTTATTTAAATACCTAATAATTATTAAGTACCCGTTAATTTTAAGTTTTTATATTTAATGTAATTAATTAAAAGCGCTTCTCATTTTTTTAATTCATATTTCGTAGCCAATACTTTTATAGGCATTTTATAAAATGAAAGTATTTAATAAGTCTACATGAAAACTTTTATAGATCATTCGTTATTAACATTCACTTAGGAAATTTGGAATAAAACCGTTTTAGGGGATGCTGAATTCGGTGACGTAGTCGTAAGATTTGAAAAAAAAGAACCGCCAAACAGTTTTTGTAAAATTTGGCAGTGCCCTTGAAAATAAAAACCGAGTTTAAATATCTTGCATCAAAATAGTTTTAGTTACTCCATCTTTTAGAAAATACCCGAAATAAATCAAATAATAAGTACAATTTTGACAGGCCTGTTTCCATTTGAAATGGGTCACACTGTGTAAATTAAGAATATTATAGCAACATTCGTATTATCTATAGTTATTTATTTATAAATTTAGACATTCAGTTCAAAATTATGATGATTATAAAAAATATGTTTTTTTGTTTCAGTGGATATTGTACCAGAGAAGAAGCTGGTAAATTTTCAAGCAAAGTCACAAATCATCTTAACGTGTAATGTTTCGTATGAGGGCGAAGAAAAACCGACAATTGAATGGTAAGTATTAAGACTTCAGTCCACTTGGAGGCATATTAGACATATGAATGCGAAAAAAACTTGTTATCCATTTAATAATTGTTTAGGCTTTTATAGAAATAATTTTGTCAATTATAATATTTTGCCTACTGAGATACGAGGCGTTAAATTTAAAAAAATAATACCTATTTGTTTTAACCATATCTATAGATATTGATTTTCAAGGTCGCTAAAATCATAATTATGACATTTGCTCTGATCCAGCATCAGGGGAGGCCTTGGTCAATTCATATTGAAATTTATATTTTGATAACTATTACATTTTTTCAATTTGGACTAGCCCTTATTATTCAGCAAAAAATGTGCTCTTATTTCATTGCCCCAAAAATAGTTAAGTAGTAGGTACCTAGTGCAGTTATTTTTAACTGAAAATGTGTAGTGAATTTATATTTAATTCTTTAAGTTAAGAGTATTTTTATCATTGTATTATTTTAATATAGTTTCCTCATATCTGAATAATGAATTTATCAATTTATTTCGGGTGGGTCGGTCAGTGGCCGATGTGGCTAGACCGGTGTGGGTTCGATCCCCGCAGCCGGTAGACCGTATATCAGCTATATTTGTGGAGAGATGTTGGCTTGGGTCAATGTAAGAGATTGATACCGGTCGACATTTGACTACCGCCCTAATTAATGAGGTTTTCCAGGTTTCCCTCATTCCTGCACTGAATGGTGATTAGGGCTTACCAACGTAAGTCGTCCCTGGGCGCAAATGCGGCCTGCTTAATAATAATATGCTGTCCTCTCTCCCGCACTAGTATTTAACTTCTAGGCTAATCCTCGTGATTAGAGTGAGGGGTAGAGATATTATTATTATTTCATCACTTGTAGAACCATTTAAATAAAACTTAAATTAAGTATACAAGGTGTTCATTAAGGTGGTGCATTATTCTACCATAGTCTACCCTTGGCCATTCTTCAGGTTTTTATTGTTAAAAATTTCACACGTCTTAAGAGAGTATTACTAATTTATTTGTTACCATTAGCTAAACAATAACTACCTAAACACTATTTGGAGACTTGTTTAGACCAATCCCTACTTTACGATGCAGTTTTAGTTTCTTGAATATAAAAATCAAAGAAATGAGATATTTACAGAAATTTATAGCTTGATATAAAACTTTTAAAGTGTTTATGTTTCTCGTAAACCAAAGTGTAGTAAAATATTTAATGATTAATGAATTATTTTTGCTGTACCTACTCATGTACTCTGTTGTTGTACATAATTATTTGGTCTTTTTGTGAATTGAACTGCTAAGTGTGTTTTATCTTTTGCACAAGATGAATCCAACACATAAAAATTACTCAAATATGGTTATCCAATGTATTTAAATTAAATCTATCATATATATGCTGGAAATAATTGTTATTCATATATCAATTATGTATTATCATTTAAAATACTTATTTTTATTTAAAAAATTTAGTTTGTTGAAAATAATTTGGTTGGATTTCAACATCATAAACAAATATTATTCAGTTAAATTACAAATAAGTCACTGTAGGTATGCTGCTAAATATTATGAAAATTGGATAAAGTTTATTTATACTTTCAAATATTTTCCAATTATTTTAATATTGGTTATACAGGGTGTAGCGTTTACAATGTATAAAAATTATGGAACAGCTTCTTGACAATATTTGAAAAAAAAGTCTTATATGAAAATCTCGATCTTTACATATTTTCATGTACATAAATAAAACTTTAATTTTTATAACGATAAATTATCCCGAGTAAGGTCCTGGATGCAGCCAGCGGTTATATTTCGTGTATTGTACTGATTCTGATTTATAGATTAGCTACATAAACTGATGGATGTTGCCAAATAGCAACGGTTTTTTGAATTTTTTATGTTTTTTTTTTCCAAGAAAAAAAAACAAATTGAAATAAAGATTTTGTTTGTTGGTGCAGAGGCTATTGAAGTAGAGAACAACGGCGTAACATTTTTATTTATTGACTACTATATAGGAAATAATTTCATCGACATTTCGATTTTGTTATTATGGAATCAGAAACATAACTTGTGGCAATTTCGCTGAAATTCCATATCTCTGCACGTGTTATTGATATAATATCTCCACCCGCATCCACAACCATAGTTGCCCCAGATCGGCGAAAAAATTAACGATATAATAACTCTGGTTCTTTTAAATCTAAATATTTTGCAATTTGCTTTGAGACAGTGCACATTCCATTTTGAGATGTAGGTTGCTGCAACCAGCATCATCGCAATCAACCAATGGCGATCGGGGAGTCCAACATAAATCGTTCAACCTCTTCTTTAGTTAAAACTTTGGTCTTTTTTTGGAATATAGCATTCATTCCTTCATTTGAGAAATGCAATTACCGCTACCTTGAAGTTGATTTTTCTGGCAATAAACTTGAAGCTATGTTGGTGGCTTCCGTAATAATTACTTCGGGCACATTGATTTTCGCCAAAACAGTCAAATAAACATCATCGCGGTAGTGCTTCCTAAGCGGCAAATTATTGAGGATTTTTTTAATTCGAAATTTGAATATGTATATCTGATATATTTACGAATGAATAATAAATAAAATATATAACAATACACGCAAGATAACAGTTTTTATCATATCCTTCTGTCCGCCAATAAAAACCCTCTTGCCATGCATATACTATAAACAAAAACATCGTTTTTATTTATTTATCTCGGTAGTGAATTGTTTTATGTCGCATCTACATTAGTCCAGGGATGTTAGGAAAAATAGCGGAAATTTTTAGGCACAGCAGATATCGAGATGCGGTTTTCTGCATTGTGTTCAGGAAGGTCGACTGGATAGGAACGACTGGAAACTCGGAAAAATCGCTCGGAAATCGTTACTCGGAAGTTTTCGGGGATGCCTAATTCAATTCTGGCATTAGACTTCCTAGGGGGCGCTCGGGGGTGGCTCTGTGGGAAATGGTCAAGGAGAAAGTGAAAATTATGACAAATAGTGACGAGGAAGAAGGGGAAGAAGAAGAAGAGTTTGATTAAGATGTTTAGTGTTTAAGTTAAAAATTTAGGGTTATAATGAATAATTCAACATTAATAAAAACTCCTATTTGTTATTTGAATGAAGTATTATTTTCATAATTTGTCATTTTTCACTTTATTCTTTACCATTTCCCACAGAGCCACCCCCAAGCGCCCCCGGGGAAGTCTAGTGCCAGAATTGAATTTGACATCCCCGAAAACCCCCGAGTAACGAGTTTGGAGCGATTTTTATGCACGCTGCCATTTCTCCCTCAATTCACCCCCCCGCGCACCCCCACATCCCCGGGTAATTCTAATGCCAGAATCGAGTTCGGGAGCCCCGAAAACCCCCGAGTAACGATTTCCGAGCGATTTTTCCGAGTTTCCAGTCGTTTTTTCAAAAAATGGCTAAACAAGACGATATAGACTTTTTTCTTGGGACCTTCCTGAACATAATTATGCAGAAAACCGTATCTCGATATCTGCTGTGCCTAAAAATTTCCGCTATTCCGGTCGATTTTGATAATAATAATAATATCTCTACCCCTCATTCTAATCACAGGGATTAGCCCAGAAGTCGGAGACTTGTGCGGGAGAGGGGGCGGCATATTATTATTAAGCAGGCCACATTTGCGCCCAGGAACGACTTACGTTGGTAGGCCCTAACCACTATTCAGTGCAGGAATGAGGAAAACCTGGAAAATCTCATTAATTAGGGGGGTAGTCAAATATCAACCGGCATCAATCTCTCACATTGACCCAAGCTAACATTATTCCACCCTACCATACCCACAGAGAGGGTGCCAATCCTCTCCACGAATATAGCTTATATACGGTCTACCGGAAGCTGGGCTCGAACCAACTCCGTCTAGTCACCTCGATTCAAGTACTAACGCCTTAAACCGCGCGACCACTGACCGATCCAATATTCTAAATGCCCTGGACTACTCTCGGCGAGACAGTCCGAGACCGGTCGAGCACGAGAGTGTGTATACTGTATAGAGCCCTCGTCGAGTATCGCGCTCACTATAGCCCTCTCGCCGAGAGTGTGGATGCGGTATTAAACTCTTAAGTAGATTGTTTGTAGAAGTTGCAGACAGTAGACAAAAAATAATAATAATGGCAACACAACACCCATAACCACTGAAATGGCGAGCCATAAAGTGAAATAAAAACTTTCCATTCTTATAGAAAATGTTGAAATTGACTTCCATGAGCGCAGACACAGGTATGGCACCGATGCACCCAATTCTGGTGAACATTTTCCAGTGATGCTCTAAGTCACAACACATTGATACACTAGGTGAAAAACCTTCTTACGCACTTTTTAACTTATTGGGTCAATGTTCATCATTCGATGCTTTAGTGAATACTGATCTAATCTAACTATAATAATATTTACTTGTATAGTTTTTTTTTTAACAATGTTAGCTCGATTGACCTAAATAAGATTGCATAAAATGTTCGGATTGTTTTTTGTTATAGTGTTTTATTGCTCTTTTAAAGAATGCCAAACGTATCCTAAAGTCGCGGCAAAAATTCAGACGTCTTATGTCAAGGCTGATGTTACGCAATTGTTTTTATTATCAACATAATTTTCGATATTTGATCGCGTTGAAATCACAAATTTTTCGCAATTTAGTGCAAACATGTAGTATATAGTTTTATTACTCTCAGTTGCAGTTTCTTAAATATTTTGATGAAAATGCAATAAATTATACAATTGTTCGTATGACGTAAGTCGTCTGAATTCTTGCCGCGACTATACATGTTTGATGAATTAACAGTACCAGCGTTCATATTTTGGCTCTTTTTGCGAATTTGACTAGATAATTTACATAAACATCGAATTTTTGATACAAGACTTTATTCCAAATATTGTCAAGAAGCTGTCCTATGATTTGTATGTATAAACGCCACATACTATATAAGAAAATAATATACAAAATATTACTTGCATCAGTTATTAAAAAAAAATAAGATTTTTTTATTATACTGAGTGATCCATTTTTTGATAAAACCAGAACATATAAAACATTAAAATATAGAATGTCAAAATTACCTAACCTAGAACAAAGCAGTCTTAATTTGTTTTTTTATCAAAAACTTTATTTAACAAAGTTGTTCGAAAACCGAGACGCTTAAATACGCAGTTTAATAAATAAACAGATGTTACTTTTAACTAAAAAAAATTAGGTTAATCAAATTTAATTAAATATGACCATAATAATTTTCGTCAAAAGATTATATTTATACATTTAGAAAAAGTGCATATATCCGTGTGTTCATAATGTCATGTGTGTACCACTCCCAATTGGCGTCCATGTATTATGTAAATCCACCAAAATATGCGTGATGGAATAAGTTATAGGTGTTTTTAAATTCATCATTTGATCAATCCGATGAGCCATCAATCCACCACAAAACAAATGTGATGTCCTAGATGGTTGGTGGATGATTCAACAGTTGACAGCAAATAGAAATTTTGAAATATTTTATTTATAAATGTAATTATTTCACATATGGTTAATATTACAATTTGTAAGGTTTTGTTTTTTTATTTATGAATAAAATAAAAAACACAATTTTACATATAGAACATTTTATCGGGTTAAAGGAAGCATTATATTATTTCACTGTAACTGAGATAGTTTACTTTAGAAACTGTACACACTACTAATGCCGATTGCAGACGGAGCCAGTGGCCAAGCCAGGACAGTAACAGTGGTATTCATAGTCCGTCTCCGGTCGCCGGAGAGCAGTCTCCTTACCGAGATTATTATTATTATTATTATTACAGTACTCAGTCCGAAATTATGCGAATTTCATAGCGAAATTCATATAATTTTGGGAAGGAGACCGCTGTCCAGCGACCGGAGACGGACTACTATGAATACCACTGTAAGCTGTAAGACAGGCCAGCACTGTCCTCGCCTGTATTGACATGCTGAGACAGCAGAATGAGCCAGCCGCATAAGGGTACTTTGCTTTATACCGTTCTGATATTTTAAATTTTTTTAACACCGTGTATTTTATCAAGTTTGTTTGATCATCGTCGACTAAATCGTAGCAGCCGTGCAGGCAACGCGATTTTGCAGACGATGGTTTGATCATGCAGCATGTTATTAAGGGTAGAAAGACTTATAAAGAAGGAGGAAATAAATTCCAATCTTTTTTCAGGCTTAAAGATTCAAAAAAAGTTGTCGACGTAGATAACCTCAAAGATAGGGCGAATCAAAAGTGGAAGGGTACTAAACAATACATCTTGACTGTAGATAAATCCACTGACAGCGATAGTGGAAACTACACTTGTATAGCATATCAAGGAAATGATGAAAAGGCAAGAGCTAATATCACGGTTACAAGTAAGTATTGTACAAAATGTCCATTTATACATGCACAGTGTGGCCCATTAAGAACCAGGACATCTTATATTAGTGTCGCAACGGAAAACTGTAAATTCCTCTTGAAAAAAGAAACATTTTTTCCTCTTCCATTTTTCTCTCCGAGCTTTCATTTTCGAGATACGCGGTGTCAAAATTAATTTTTCTTTTCAGTTTTTTTCCAATATCTTAGGAACCGTTTGAACTACAGGACTGAGCTTTTGTAAACACATTACCACTATTAATAGCTACTTTTTCGCACCCTTCTCGAATTTATTGGACGTGCCAGTGGTGGAGATTTTAAGGTATCGGAAGGGTTTTTCCCCCATAACTTTTACGCCACTGGAAAAATTGACATTTGACAGCAAATTCTGAAGCGCCAATGAATTTTACACAAAAATAGTTGTCTTGATTCATTGCTCTAAAGTCAACCGTTTTCAATAAAAATGACTCTATGAACAAAAACAAACATTTTGCTAACGTTTCGAAAATCTTTTGTAATTCAAAAAATAAGTAGTAATAATTAACAACATGATGAGACACCCTTACATTTCGCAAGTGCAAGACCTCAAGAGAACATCTGGAGAACGACAAATCGAACCGCCGGATGGGGACATCTGAAATGCATCGTTTATGAAATCCATGTCAATAATATCGTAGAAATGCCCGATAGAGGTAAAGCCGCAGCGGTAGAAAGAAACATGATTCGAAGATGTAATGCGTGCATTGAAGTCCGCGAACGTAATTTTGAACAGTTTTTTGTAAATTTTACTCGCCAAATTGATAAAAAAAGTTAAAATCCTATCTGTTCTTAAATCAAATTATATTTTGAATTACAAAAGATTTTCGAAACGTTAGCTTGTTTGTTTTTATTCATAGAAAGTCATTTTTATTGAAAACGGTTGACTTTGGAGCAATGAACCAAGAGAACTATTTTTGTGTAAAGTTCATTGATGCTTCAGAATTTGCTGTCAAATGACAATTTTTCCAGCGGCGTAAAAGTTATCTGGGAAAAGACCCTTCCGATACCTTGAAATCTCCACCACTGGCACGTCCAACGAATTCGATAAGGGTGCGAAAAAGTAGCTATTAATAGAGGTAATGTGTTTACAAAAGCTCAGTCGTGTAGTTCAAACGGTTCCTAAGATACTGGAAAAAAACTAAAAATAAATTAAAGTTATGAGGAAAAAAATGTATCTTTTTTCAAGAGGAATTTACAGTTTTCCGTTGCGACACTTATTTAGAAACACCCTGTATAATAGTAGTTTAATTTGAAGAATAGAATTAAAGCAGCTACTGAAAAATAATAAATTAATACCAATTTGTAGTGTTTTTAGTGTCAATATTATATTTTTTTAAATTTCATATAAAAATAGTTATACACTGCAAAATACCCAATAACCAGGACCATACATTAGCATATCTAATGTTCTAGTTAGTACTACAAACACATTGCAAAAATGACGATGAAAAGCATTACTTGATATCCCACACAAAATAGTCTAAAATCCCTAAAAATTGTTAGCACTAAGTTGTAAGCCATACTGAAGGTTTGATAAATTTTTTTTAAATTTCAGTCATTACTCCTCAAAACTACATAGCTAATATAATTTTGTATTTTTAGAAACCATATTCGTTAAGGTTCCATCAAATATAAATGTAGTTGAAGAAGAAAGATTAAGAATAGAATGTCAAGTCGTAGGAGATGCAGTGTTGTACTGGATATTCCGTGAGTATTATGGAAATGGAATATACAGAATCCACATTTTTTGTTCTTAACTTTGGTAAATATAAGGCTAAGGATAAGACATGAAAAAAATATGGATATTTCTTATATATTTCTGATAGTTTTCTCATACAGGTCGTTAAAAAAATATATTTGATAATCAAATAAACACAGTAATTGTACTGTTTTTCTGCTAAAACCAGTGGCATTATTATGGATTGTTTGTTTTTGAATACAAATTATAGTTGTTTACAAAACAATGATTGTTAATCTTTTTTATATATGTTGTGTTATTCTGTGGAATTTTAAAAATTATAATAAACAATATATTAAACAAATAAAAACAATAGTTCGTAAACAGTTTAATTAATGATGATCATTGATACAATTGAATAGTTGCCCTAGACATTACAGACTTCAAGTTTGAAATTAGTTATATATGATTTAATCCATTAGATTGTTTTGTCTTTACCTTAAGGAGAAAAATATATGCAACTAGTGTAAAAAAGAAAAATATATATTGAAACAGTATTTGAAGAGAGCTGATTCAAGAAAATAAACATCAAATTGAGCTTCATACAAATTTGATTATTTCACTACTACTGTTTTTATTTAATAAATTTAATTTTTTAAAATGTTGTAGGATAGCTGATTAAAAATCAAAATAGTTTAAAATAGGGGGTTCACAAACAAAATCCCATAAAACACCACTGGCTTTATCTGGAAAAAGTTTTTCACGTCAAAATATACATTATTTATTGTGATTACTGTGAACTAAGTTTAAACGAAAAATATGAATTTGCTTAGTAAATCATAAAGAAAATCAAATATTTTTTAAGTTAAACGCTCTTAATCACCAAATGTTACAGTAAAGACTGATTACTATTTCTAATACCAAAGTTAAAGGCAAAAAATGGGAACATCACAGGATATTTATACAATGTATTTCTTTTTGTAAATAGTGTTATATTTTAAGTACATTATTTTGTTGATAGATAATGAAATGTATGACGTATCTAGAAATAGAGTGGTCTTAGAGAGCTATACGGATGAAAACAGAGTTATTAAGAATGGAGTTTTTATTGTTGAAAATATTACGGGTGATGACAGAGGATATGTAACTTGTGTCGGAGAAGACTTGGCCAGTAATCAGTCCTCCCAAGATAAGTGTATGGTGAGAGTAAAAGGTGAGGAATGGAGTAATTTACAACTAGAACAAAAAATAAAGACAGTGTTAAATACTTTACTTTTAAATATCAAATTGTTGCTACTACAATAACTCGTTTTATTGAAGTAAACCACAGAAAATATATGTTTAGAATAAATACTATGACACATAATATTTAAAAATTATATATTTTAACATTAAAATATGTTTGTCGCAAAACATAATAGGTTTGTTTCACACTTCAGATAGTTTCGAACTAATCCCTGACCCTTGTGGAAACAGACCTAATAAATACATTTCTGCTGATGGTTTGACAATGGCAGTTTGCATATTTTTAAAATTTTATTACCAAATATTCTTCAGTTTATTTTATGTGTAGTTTTCATTTTACGTCATTCTTTGCAAAAATAAAGTAATAAAATTTCAATCATAAAAACACGAGAAATACAAATGGCGGTCACGAAACACAAATTTGTCGAGTGACCTTATTTGAATATTGTCAAAATTAAAACTGTCATATTATTGTTTTACTGTCCATTAAATGACTGTTTCCGGAGTCATTTGCTGCCGGGAAATGGAACATTACAGAATCTGGTACCATGTAATAATTTGCTTATAGTTATTTATGCAACAAGTACAAAAAGTAAGTGTTTATTGCACGCGACGTGAAATTGTCCAACGAGGCCGTCCGAGTAGGACAACCCGTTGAGTGCAATAAGCACTTTTTGTACGAGTTGCATACAATATTTTTTGTACGTTCATGCAAAAACCAAAAAATGTTATTTAGATGACACTAAGTCTAGGAAAATGTGACATCGATTTGAACGTTTATGTTTGTCATGATGACAGACTATTGTAGAGTGACAGATGAATGCAATAAACACTTTATTGCACTAGTGCAATAAAGAACTACTTTTTCCACTAAATATAGTTCAATAAAGTTTTGTTTTTTGCATGAACGTAGAAAATTTTTATTTAAGTTGGAATTATATTAATACTTTTAAATTTAAGCATTTACAAGAATGTATGTACCTCTATTTGTAATATGATTTCTTGTAGATTAACTGTCACGTTGCTTCTGCAGATTTATTTAAAAACAATGACAGTGACAAGCAAAATATTGCCAACTAATAAATAAATGTTAATAATTATAACATTCATTTTAAAAAGGATTAAAAAGACAATATGAAACAAAATATTATACAATACGCCAGTTAGGGCTTATAGCTATACTCGTTCATATCGTAAAATAACTCGTACTGTGTAATGTCGCCTACAAAACTTATAATGTAAATTACTATTGTTTTATTGATGTAGTATATCATCAAATAAATCAATTCTTAATGGTGGCAAAGTTTCAATTTTTACAAAATTTTCCCAATTGTGACATTTTTTATCATTTTCATTATAAAACTGCTTGTCATGATAGACTGGTAGAAGCTCAAAACAAACTTATTATTAACCCCATTAATGACTAGAATAGCAATATTTTAACTTTTACTATTTTGTGAAACTTGCAACTTGAGTGATTCCATTAATTCTTATTAATCTCTATCATTTTCTGTTGTAGTAGTTACAATTTTCACCGTTCAATTTTTCTCAAATGTCAAATCTAAAACGTCTACGTACTTTTGATCTATTGTCTCTGGAAATATGTCCGAAAAAAAATTGCAAGTTTGGCGTATATTTTATACATATCTACTAATCTAGTCTACACTAGATCTTAAAATCGTGCCCTGTAAAGTTATTTACTAATATGATTTTTTAGGTAAATATGCCGCCCTTTGGCCTTTCCTTGGAATTTGTGCTGAAGTGATAGTCCTATGTGCCATTATTGTTATTTATGAAAAGAAACGCAATAAGACAGAACTTGAAGAAAGTGATACTGATCAAAGTCCAGACCAGTGAGTATAAATAAAAATATAGAAATTTTACTAATAGAAAAAATTATGTTGAAATATTTAAAGGAAAAAAGGTATTTTCTCACAAAAAGAATATTTTAAAACATTTTTCAAACTGGTTTAAAACAGTTTCAATGTCATAATTTCACAGTGCAGGAAAGTAGATATTTCGAATTGTCAAAACAAGATACTGTTCTAACCTCACTTTTTACTTGTCACTCTATTTTGATTTGAATATTTTATTTTGCAAAATGCAGTTATAGGTATTTTCATGGACACAAATCCCAATACCTTCAGAACATAAACTGAATAGGTGCGTTACGGATTTTATCAACACGTTTTTGAGTTAGTTTCAGATATTTGAACTTTGCAAACACACGTATGGATGTTTATGTTTCACTTTGCTTTGTGAAAAAATTAAGTTAGGGTTCTATTGTATTTTTTGATATATTAGAGACTTCTAACTCTTCCAAATCCTTGTCACTTGAATATTGAAAAGTATTTAGTATTGGGTATTTTTGAATATTTGTGTTGCTATATGGAAAATTTTACATATAAAAACCTACTAATTTCTATTACTTCTTCCTTATCTCTTTCATTCCAATCTTTTGATATTTGAAATAATTACATTTTTAGTCTATAAGATGAATTCTGAATTAGATATTCCTGCTCCTATCTGAGAATCTGTTGAACGTGTTACGGCCAAGTTCAATGCAACAAATTGCTACAAACATGGAATTTTTAATCTAGAATTAGAATTTTTCCACCGTGAACACCCAAAGTTAAAGTGCACATGCGATGTCCCTCTGAATGTGTTCAGAATCAGCTCCGCAAAAATAGCTATAGACGTTATAAACAAATTTCTATAGATCGTACCACGTTCTTGTGCCATTTCAAACGTCCTATAAAAAAGCAGGTTATTGTTATTATAAGTTTTCAGTACATTGAGTTAAAGTGTGTGTAAACACAAGGAACTTTGACTTTATATCTGAATAACATTCTTCAATTTCACAAACATTTTGAAAAAAAAAGAACAAATCTCGTTTTGAACCAATTAAAAATGTAGTCACCTCATTAGGCACATTTAAAACATTGTGGAAAAAGTTTAGAAAGAAACATGTTTATTATTGATTTAGATATATGTATATGAATACAAATTAAAAATACTTACATATGGATTCATCAACAAGGTGTAACGTTAGTCAGACTAGCGGAGGTTACGCTAAAAATTTACGCATCTGTTGCACTAATTTAAATAAAAGCATACTTCTATTCACTACTATGTATAATACTTACTTTATGATATGTTAACTAATCCGTAGTACTAAAAAGTACAGTTTTTGAATATAAATACTAAATATACAATGAGAAACGCAAGAAACTAGAGGCCTTACGCGATTTTTAGACAGGTACAATACTAGGTCTAACTTTTGGCGCAAATATGGACGTAAATAAACAGCCTACCTAGCAACGCATGCTTCGCTACCTAGCAACGCATGTTTCGTGAATGAGCGCAAAGCTGGTTAGGCCAACTAACGCGCTTTACACGGGCGTAAACTCGTTAGTCGGACTAGCGCTACGCCCGCTTCATGAATCCGGCTGTTAAAGTCCAGTTAATCTTTATCGGCAGAAGACACCAAATCGAGGGGTGTATCCTCGTTATTGGTAGATATAGATTTGTAAATATCCCAATATATATCCAAAATACAAGGTAGTAATTGTCCTAGATTAATTTTCTTTGCTTGTAAAAGGAAACAAGTTGATGTATCTCCTCCAAGTACATTTTGAAGGAAGTTGTAATAGACATAACCCGTAATAAACATTAGTTAAGTAACATTTTTTTACTTGAAATGAGATATTTCTTTCAGTCCGAAAGAAAGATGTGAATATTAAGCTGAAATCTGAACATATCTTATTTTGATCACCAACGGAATTGCACCCCTCCTACACAATGCATTAATCTGAATACTCAAAAGTTTCTCCACTAAAATATTGACTTTACTGTATGTAAACTATTGACAACTACAAATATTGAGATTAAGTTAAAAGAATTATAACGTTATATCGTGGGCGTACAAGGAAAACCCTATAACTCCCAAAATAATAGTTTTGAGAAAATCGTGTATTAATGTTGTAGGCGTTATATAAAATTAGCGGATATACTAAGCATTTTATATTATCTATGAATTTTCAATATATGTTTAAGAATAATTACCAATTAATAGAAAAAGTTTTTTCAAAACGAAAGTATATATTCCGTATATTATACATATATATGTGACTTAGTGTATTTTTCCTGACTTTATTTGTGCTTCTTTTGGACTAATCTAGCTAACGGCTCATCATCGGAATCAGTGATGTCGCTGTCTTCAATAGAGGACTGGTAATAATGCATTATACAGTTTTTTTAACTGTTTTGGATATGCTGGGGGTCTACCTTTGCCAAATATACGCATGGGTGTGCAATCATTACTATGTGCGTACTTATACTCAATTATTTCCGGGTGTTGCTTAGAGTATCGTAAACTTTTAATATATTGCAACATTATGAACTTATAATGTACGCAATGGAGTTAGAGGATTTTTTAAACATTGTGTTGTAACTATAGGGACTTATAGGTAGAAGAATTGTATATTTTTTAAAATGTGGACTTATAGGGTTTTCGTTGTACGCCCACGATATACCAGCCTAAGAAATGCACTCCAGAATCTCTTCTCTATGTATATTTATCTTAATTTAATCTTTATGTATTTATTACTAATGCTCAGCCTACTTGGAGACATGACAAAAAAAATAAATTAAAAATAAGTAAATACATATTTTTGTCTGCGTTCATGCAAAAAATAAAACTGTATTAAAGTATATTTAGTGAAGAAAGTGGTTCTTTATTGCACTAGTGCAATAAAATGTTTATTGCATTTATCTGTCATGCTATTACAGAGTTTTGTCATCATGACAAACATAAACGTTCAAATATTGTCTGAAGCTATTTATTTGTGGCATAGTTTTAGTTTTTCTTTAGTTTTTTTGGGTTTTTGCCACACTTCTGAAAAAATAATAGAGATTAATTAAATAAGCCCTTGCGCCAAACGGAACAGTCAAATGTTTTTGTAATTTAACATTTTTAATACGATTTTGAGAACAAAAACAGAGAGGTTTTTGAAACGTCAATAATACGGAAGTGCGCGATAGTGATGTGATTTTTGTTATTTTTTACTTATCTGTTTTTTCAGTGTGAGATTTTTTGGTTAGGCAAACATAGTTTCAAAAATAAGCCTTGACTGTTCCGTTTGGCGCAAGGGCTTATTTAATTAATCTCTATTATTTTTTCAGAAGTGTGGCAAAAACCCAAAAAAACTAAAGATAAACGTTCAAATCGACGTCGTATTTTCCTACACTTAGTGTCATCTAAATAAAACATTTTTTGATTTTTGTATGAACGTAGAAAAAATATTGTATGCAACTCGTACAAAAAGTGTTTATTGCACTCGACGTGTTGTCCTATTTCACGTCGCGTGCAATAAACACTTGTCGCATAAATATTTATAATTTTTTTATTTGTTTTTACATGATATTTTTCTGTTTTGAATGCTATAACATTAGTTTGACAACGCCAAATGTGTGTACCTTCTTCATTAAATCCGCCTGTGTTAATTATGTCATGTCTTCAGTGGCTGACTATTAATTTCTAAAAAAAGGGTTTGTTACAATTATTTTTTTTTTCCAGAAAGAACACACCCGATCACGGAAAAGAGGCAAATTTAAGGCACAGACAGTGAATATGACTTTGTTAAAAATAAAAACAGTACATAAAAATTCATCAGATATAATTAGAGTCTTAACAGTTTAATTCGTCATGTGTAGTTGAGACTATTGACTCAGCAACTGTTGTCCGAGGATGTTTGATCTATTATACAGGTTATCGGTTAAGTTAGATTTAAATTGTTATGAAGCCTTCCCACTCGGACTTGATTTGCCTTAGATAACAGCCTATTATATTGTAGGTTCAACAAATATTGTTTTGTATTCCCAACTCTTATTTTTATTTTTACGGTATTTTGCGACTTGAATCTGTAGATATTGTAAAATTATTGTTATGCAATTAAATCGGCTGGTATTTAATGTAAACCATTGTCATACCATTGTAAATAAATAAAATTAAGAAAAATGTATACACTCCTGTTTATATAATTGTATTGTTATAAATTGTGTTTATATATGTGGACTGTTTTTATTTTATATCTATAGTTTTCATTTTTTTGTGATAAGGTATAAAGTGCTTAAAAATATCCAAAGATCATTCTTACTTTTGTTAAGTTTTTATTTTTCCACAGTTAAAAGTCGCACTCTGTGTCTTTTCTAATCGGTACTAATAGATATCGTGCAGTAGGCCGCTTCTGTTTCACCGTTCATGTGCAGAATTCATACTTCGACTCATTCATAAGTTTTTGACCAAAAAGTAGCAACCATAGAACTACCAGTCCGATCCGGGGGAGTAAAACTCAAATTTAAGTTTAGGACTAATAAATTGTTGAAATAACTTTTCGCTAAAGAAATGACGATACATTTTTATTACACTGCCAAATGATTACAATCTTTAATGAAATTAAAACTATTTCATATTCTTACTGTTATTAATATTTTGTAATTGCGTGTAATTAAAACTTGAACAATCGTGCAACTGGTGGTGACTAATAAGTATTTAGGTTTTTTTACAGTAAAGATTGGATTGGCCAGCTTCCATGAAATTGCAGTGCTATGGTTGATCTGCTTCTTAAAGTATAAAATAGCTATCCATTTTTAATATGAAATCTTACGCATAAATATATACTATTAGACTTATATTGAAGTAACAAATGACTTAAAAATAGAGAGAAATAATTTATTTTTACTTAAAGAGAAACATTTTAAAAGCACTGTTTTTAAGTCATCATATAGATTTAAATAATATATAAATGATAATATAAAAATTTCCAATTTTAAGGTGGGAGTTAGAATAGCCCGGATTGAATATTTCATTTATTTTTCGACAGTTTAATTTTTCTTCTCGTTCATTTATTGTAATTTCCACCTTAAAACATTAAATTCTTCTAACTAGTATTTGCAATTATAGAATAAAAAATATTGGTGCTTGCACAAAAATTGTTGGTCAGTTGAATAAACGAGAATATATCTTGAAATTTTTGAAAACCTGTTGTATAAACCGACAGCCGTTATTACCACCAATTTAACATAAGCTTTTTTAGAAGAGATTTAAGTGATACATTTTTGTCATGTCATAAGATCTCAGTGAAATTTACTACCATGTTTTCAATAAACCTTCAGTAAGTTAATAGCAAGTTGTATTATTCCTCAGCTGTACAGGAAAACATGAGTGAACCCATCGTAACTCAGAAGATACCCGAACTGTAAATATTCAAATGTGCTTTTCAAAGAAATCAACGAAAGCACAAGGGGTTGCAACATGCTTGCAGATGGATTATGCAATAGTTTTTTGAAGTTATACTTCTTTGCGCCCGTTAGACACATTGGGATGGGATGTTGGTCGAGAAACCGCGTCACGCTCAAAAGGAAGAACAAATTTTTAAGAACTAATATAATAATAATATATATTTTAAGAATTTTTTTTTTAAGAATTTTTTTTTTAAGAATTTTTTTTTTGTACGTACGAGTGTTTAAGAAATTTTTTTTTTTACGAATTTTTTTTTTAAGAATTTTTTTTTTTTTTGTACGTATGAGTGGGTGTATGAGAATGGCCAAAGAAGTATAACTTCCACCGTCTGGTCCGACGCAGACAATTTTTTTTACTTATTTTTGTTTTAAATCTTATACAAAATCTACTGTTATTTAATTTACAAATATTACAGCATTTATAGCCCTGACTTTTCATACTCCATTTCCTGGTTCCTAAGGGCACAATTTTTAATTGCCACATTTTCAAAAAATTTAAACAAGTTAGAAAAAATATATTTTCACTGCATTTATTCAGGGTGGTTCGGTCATAATGTCATTAATTTTAACCACGTATTTGGAAGGCCTAATAAAAACAGAATTGAAAAATAAAAAATACTCGACCTTTCAAAATATAAACAAATTACCCCGTAACAATCGGTAACACAGTACGCTACAAATTTTCTGATGATGCGTTTGAATGTTGAAGCGCAACAGCGTTGCTATTTAGGATCACATACATAACTGCAAGTTCCGTACTGAACTGATATATATTTTTTTTCCTAATGACAAACTTCTAGTATGCAATCTAAATTGTAAACATTTTGTATATTTTTTGAGGTGCCTTTAATATTGATATTTGTTAAGATATTCATTAAGCGTTTTGTCAAGTTCTGATTTTTTATTAAATTAAAAGTACAAACTCGCGTCATTTTAGACAAAGGAAAACAAGCATTCTAAGACTAATTATTTTTAAATTAAAAAAATTCCTAATTTAATCTTTCAATCTTGCTGTTATTGCATTGCATTGTTGTAATTTTGAAATTGTAAAAATATTTAAAAAAGAATTTAATAATTTGGAATAATTTGTTTTTTTTTTTAATAATTCAAAATTCTTTTAACATACAATTAACACTTTATAAAAAAATAAGAGCCCTGAGGAAGACCTAATTCAGGCCGACGGCAATTTGTGAATAATTGTTTTCCTTTTTTTTTGCTATTTTGACCTATTACTGGACCAAAATAAACCAAATAAAATTCACTAATTTGTGAAAAATACTTACCAGGATTTTCAGAATTTTTCGGATTCATCATGCCCCTCATAGTGCAAGTTCAAAGGTCAGCAAAATTTTTACTTTGGATAAAACATACTTACTCTTTGTCATTTTTTCATTATGTTCTTGAAAGCTGAATCAAGTCGAGGTTGTACGTTGATATTCCCAAATAATGCAAATTTCATTTGAGAATGAATTGGAATCAAACCTATCACTCCAGGGTATTAATGATTTTAAATACAAAGTCTGATAATATTATAATATGCAATAATGAGCAATTAACAACTACTCTGCAGGCTACTGCCCTGGCCAGCACCATGAACACATTGTATTTTTTTAAACCATTTTTACAAAAAATCTATAAACTTTAGACCAAGTTAATATGTAAATTAACAAAAATAATTATTTGCTGAATTTCTGAGGTTCTCGATAACTTCCAATCTCTTTCGGTTGAAGTTCTATTAAAATTCAGCGCAAATTTTACATTTGGTCTCTACATCAAATATCTACAGATATAGAATTTTTTTATTAGTTTGCCACCCAAATTTAATCCAGAAACGCCTCTACCTCTAAAATTATTTCACATAGCCATCAAACGATGTTGGTGTATAGATGTTTGTTGCTACCAATTTTCTACACTACTACGCCACAAAGTACTCGAGTTATCAGATAAGGATTCAGTCCCAAAATTTCAGGATCAAAGTCGTTTCATTCCAGTGTTGGGTCCCAATCCCAAATTTAATTATTCTTTATTGGGCTAATGATTGCTCTTATCGTAATCTAATATTTGTTATTTCACTTACAATGTGACAAGATTTTAGTTCTATTAAATATTAAAGGAATCTACACGTTTCCAAGTGATTTGGAATGCTACTTGATAGAAATAAGAAAGGCAAATATAATTTAATTTTGGGATTTTCTTGATTAATATTGGGATGTAAAACATCCTGGAGTTTGGGGCTTCGGAACAGTACTCAACACATAACAGGTAAGTTTAACCTTTAAATTTAAAACAAAACAAAAAAAATGGGTATATTTTTATTATACGATTAGTACATTGACAAATTTTTAACATGAATTAGAATTCTATTGCACCAAAACACATTTTGATCTATAATTTTAACTACAGAGGTAACAATTATCAACTTTTTCTCTAAAATATTTGCAAGTAGCACTCCATATTGATATGGTGTGTGAATATGCCAATTGTATACTGCAGATGGATATTTCGAATTTTGTTACACAATGTTAGAGACAAAATTTGTACCAGTTGTACACTTCGTCTAAATAAAATAGTGACATTTTGAGTTTAAATTTATGCTTTTCTTAGTAGAGGGTGTCATTTTATTTGCATTTGCTCAGAGGTAACATAGTTCTCCATTGTACTATCACCCTGCGTAAGATATTTGCAACTGAAAACGAAAAATAAGTAATACATCCCAACATTACGACCTCTGTAATTTTATAAAAGCTGCAATTTCATGTTTATTCGTTACATCTATATTATTTTACACACTTGAGAAAAAAACTATTTGGTTCTTCACATTCAGTTTTATGAAAACAAGACTTGCTCAAAAATACTAAAACAATCCTTCCATTTACAAAAAGTAGTAATTGTGCAAGCTGTGTTAATAAGCTTACCTTTATTAATAATTTTTTATACTCGCGGTAAGAATTCAGACGACTTACATCATACGAACAAATGAATAATTCATTATATTTTCAATTTCAACTGAGAGTAATAAAACTATATATTGCACTAAATTGCAAGAAATGATTGTTTTCAATGCGAGCAAATATTGAAAATTACGTTGACAATAAAAACAATTGCGTAACGTCAGCCATGACGTAAGACGTCTGAATTCTTGCCGCAAGTATATAAATTGGAAGTAAAAATGAATAAAGAGCTAGTGGGACTGAAACAGTAAAATGTAACATTATTTTAAAATGTTTCTTCAATGATGCAGATTCAGTTATGATACTAATAAAATAGTGTTTTCTTTTTTTATGTAAAACCATTTTGTTTCTATTAATTCACACTAAAGGTTCCAACCTCCAGTGCAGCTGGTGAAAATTAGAGTGGTTATTCTTTCATCATGGTGTGAAGTGAAAAATATATCATGTTTAGGAGTTGACTTCTGGGCTCACACAGAACTTTCAATGGCAAAAATATTGAAATATTTTAAATAAAAAATTAAAATAGGAGTGACAGACTCTGATCTCTAAAAGAGATATACATGTATTTGTAAAATGTATATTTTTCCAATTAGGTACTTACCTACAGATGAAAACTTGTTTTTCACAAAATTTAATTTATTTTTTTAGAAGTTAGTGTTAATATCGAATTATAACTTAAAGATGTATAACTACAAAGAAAATGTAATTTTTAAACAGCACCTATTGTATCATAGTTATGAAAAAAATATTTTGTACATACAGATTCAAAAAGTGCAAAGAAGGAAGTAAAATATTGTGTGATAAAGAGAATAAAATATTCAACATTGCCCGATTGTGGAAATGTCTGTCGTGTTTTATTTTGTTCACTCCATCTTTGTTATTCACTGAAATCAAACAAAGTAAGATAAATACAGCTTTGAAATGCAAGTAGGCCACGCCCACTGTCGAATGAATAAGTCTGTCCACTCTATACTGAACTTAATTTTCCAGTCAACGCTCTTCTTCCTGCCTACCTACTCTCACTACAAATGACTGTCTATTGATTTGCTTTGTTCCTCTAACACAAAAGCAATAGAAAAACCTAAACTGTTTGAATCTGCATGTGCTAAACTTTTCAAAATCTTAATCCTATTCCAATTTTTTTTATCACTAAAGTTCTCTATGGGACCTAGAAATCGTCCTATAAGAAACGGTACTTATGGATCTCACTCTTCACTATAAAAATATGGCCACTACAATTTTCGCTAACCGTCTCTGCTAATTTCAGAAAATTAATTTGATGAATGTCAAGATCCCATGTGAATACAACTACCAACATCAAGTAAATTGAAATAATTTACAATGTATTCACAACATAGTAGGTCTTTTCTAAATTAATATTGCATCTAATCCGAAAATCTCATTTTCATTTCTAGGTCATTCTAGGCCCATACCTAAAACAAAATATTTTATAAATGTTTTAACTGTTATTAAATTTCATGTGGGAAATGGTATTAGCAATGGGCGTATTCAGACGAGGTCAGCCGCTAAGTAAGAAATTCAGACTGAATAAAACGCTGACTAAATGCTAACTGTTAGCCGCTGAGTATTTTTGTAAGCCAAGAAAATTTGCGCTTACTTTGTTAGCGAAGCGCTGACGCATTTCTGAGGTTATGTTATTTTGTTATTTATTTACAATTTTCCAAGGGTTATGCTTTGGAATTTCAATGAATGTTTTGCTCTGGGTTTGCCTTTTATAGAATATAAATAATGGACTAATTCTAATTCATAATCTGTAAGAAAACCTGTAAATTTCTATAAGCTCGCAGTTAATTTTCTGTTACTTTTGAACTATATTTTTAGGCATATGAATATGAATAATTCATAAGAACTCTAGAAATTTTGAAACACAGGGCTAGAAGTTTTGTATGAGCCACAATAAAGTTACAGTTGTTACAGGTTGCACAGAATTGACCGATTAATTTATTTATTATCTATTACATATATTTTTTTATAATTCGCCCTCGTCCCTAGACAACCGACAATAAATATGCTACCAAGGGGCTTCTGAATCAGGCCCTAAAAAGTCATAATTCCCACTGACATTGAGCTATTATAGATCCTTAGGATCAAAATAAAAATGTTAAGATAATTACTATAACGTAGATAGAAAATTTTAATTTTTGTTGTACCATACATAAAGTTAACAATATTTTCTCATGTATTTTATTATTAAAAAAGAACAAGAATATGTGATCGTTACATGTGTATAGAATACCAGAACATCTATACATAAAGTGTGCCCTACTTGAAACCGAGCTATAAGAGCTATGATGGGATGGTCCAATTCCAATTATTTGGCTGAATGTTGTTATCAATAAAAAATAGTTATTTTTACTTATTTCGGCGTTTTATTCTATGAAACATTTGATGAATAGGTACTTAACAAATTTATTATTCTGTGTAAGCGATATGACTTTTAGTATGACAATGTAAGGTTATGTTATATATATTTTTCGCTGTTCATGGAGAACAATCAGCGCACTATTCGGTGTTGTTTAAGCCGCTGAGTACAAGCCCTGTTAGCATTCTAGCAGCTTTTAGTTAGCGGCTGACTCGCGTCTGAATACGCCCAATTCTAAACTTCCTCCTTCTTCAAATATGTAAAACTTAATTTCTTTATCAGAAATTTCAAATAATAATTTTCATGATTAATTATGGTCTGAGTTGTACGAGATTTAAAATTTCAATGTGTATTCAACCCACTAGATAAAGGTATATCAGTTATTTCATCTAGATACCCCGTTTCGTAGAAGGAACATAATTCTCATTTGTGAACAATAATCAACAAATTCATGTGTACAAAAATGTTCCTGAAAAAGTTTGAGGTAAGTATAACAATTTTTAATTTTCTTAATTTGTAAACCTGTTGTTCCCAATGGTAAACTTTTTATTACAACTTTCATGTCAGGTGCAGGTTTTAATGTGCAAATAAGTAAGTTATCATTGAAAGTTTAATATTAATTGCTCCTCACCAATACATGCACTTCAATTATTTTTTTTTTTAATAAATTATGACACACTGGAACTCAAATACTTTACATAACTTTGAGACTATTTTTTTATTTAACATTTCGTAAATCTGAAATTTAATAAACATTATAAATTTAACTTCTCATTTCAAAAACTTACCTCATTGTAAAGATATTTTCAATTAACCTTACCTTTTTTGAGTAATATATTTTATAATCTGAAATTGTATCGTAATGGCATTTTTTGCGGTTTCAGACTTCGCAGTATAACTGCCAAAAATATAATGCAAGGTCACAGAAATTGAATCCAGGAAAACAAAGGATTTGATGATGATGATGTGTCTATACTGTGTTTAAGATTTAACACTACATTTGAGAGTATAAACTAGCAGGTACTTTTGAAGAAAATTTGTTACTGTGATGAGTGAAAATAAAAATCTTCCCTAAGCAGCTAGTTTAAAGATATGTCAGTTCCACGGCATATTCAAAATATTTATTTTTGCATTAATGTAAAATCACTGTGTGTAAGGCTATGAGGCATCACCTCCCTAGCAAATTTTTATAATAAAAAAATGTTTTAATTTAGTTTACGTTATCTTCATAAAAAAGATTAGTCTTAAAAAGAAAATGTCAAATTTATAACATGCACTTAATTTAACTCGATTTGCAAATCTTATTTAATAAATTACGAATAATGTTCTCATAGTGGCTCCCCACTAAATCTGTAAAATGTTTACAGAGGTGGATGTGGTTACCGTCGAACACCAGTGAAAGACAAAATAGGAGTAAGGTATATTTACTACACTGTTTGAGCTCTGTCTAATCCGCCAGTGACACTTAAGTATAGAATAATAACACTTAACCTTCCCATTAGTTTAACTTTTCAGTGTGCATGTGAAGAAATCATCATTATGTTGTCGGTACAGTAAAACCTTGTCGTTTACGTGATAGCCATTCATGTCACCTTTTCATTGATGTTTGCGGGTATTTGTTCTGTCATTTGCGAGCACAAATTTGATGTTCCACATAATTATAAACTACAAAATTTAAATAAAGTTACATATTTATTGCTTTCTCATGATGATAGGTCAAAAGAGACACCCTACCCTAGACAAATGATATTTAATGGGATACAAGCAGCTTCTAAAATGCATGGTTGACAATAGGCAGGCCCGGATCTAGAGGGGGTGGCGATGTGGCGATCGCCACCCCCAAGGCACAACATTTTTTAAAGATCTTCAATTTCTCCAAACGACAACAGGCAGTTAGTCGATATTAATTCAAGTAGGATTCATTAGTGTCAAGCTTCTCTGAAAAAGTGCCACATTTTTCATTAGTTTAGTGCTATTTTGCAATGCAAATTTTAAAAATTTTGGTTCGCCAATATGACTATCTTGTACAACATTCAATAATGAACAAAAAATCTTTAGTTACTTTTTTTCGTCCGAGGCTTCCTTTACGAATAATAAGCGATAATATCCGAAAAAACAGGCCATTTTTGAATTATTTCGCACTTTTCATTAAAATTAAATTAAAATTAAAACCTGGCTGCGGTCAACTATGGTTGAAGAAAGGTTAACCAATTTGTCCCTCGTTCACATCCATCGCGATATTGAAAGTGATCCTCTCAGCGTGCTTGACCGGTATGCGAACAGCCGAAAGCATTGTCTAGAATTTGCGTTGTAATAAATGTTCTCATAGCATAGCGTTCTTTTGTAAAATATCGATTTTTGTATCAATAAATATATGCATAATGTTTTTAGATTGAATATCTCTTGTCATTCAAAATTCCCCCCTCCCCCTTCCTAACCTACACCTTACGTCACCAAAAAAATAACAACAACAACAATAATAATAATAATAATAAAGAAGTGCTTTGCGCCACCCCCAAAACCAGTCCCTGGATCCGGGCCTGACAATAGGTCTATCCCCAATAATGTTACTTGAAAAAGGTAGGCTTATAGGTGTTACAGACAGCTGTGAAGTTAAAAAATGTATAGCATTTTTCTGCTCTTAGTTATTCGTAGTAGAAATACCTTTAAAAGAGTAAAGCTAGAAAATGTTCTCAGTTAGGCTAGCCATGCGAGGTAGCTGCGGACGTTACCTTTAGTAGTGTTACAGGCTGATTATGTTATGATAGGCATAAAACAAAAGTGTATTAAAATACTTATAGTGGCAAAAAAATGTTGTTTTGAACCGGGATGCACAAACACAAAAACAAAGACTCCAACTATGGTATTTGTAAATGTCCCAAAGCAAATAATAAATAGGAGAATGTGGTGTGCAGCCCTACAGCAAGATATTAAAAGAGTCTCTGCTTTATCTATCTACTTTTTGCTGTTGTGAAGATCATTTTAAAGTAAGTATATCTGAACCTATGCATCTAGCACTGTTGTATATTTAAAAATAAAAAATGTTTAATGAAATTTACATTTAAAAATAAAAAATTTACATTCTTATAGCTAGAATAACATATGGAAAATTATTTGGAATATAAATTAAGTACATAATATTACTGAACTATAACTATGTTTTGTTTTTCAGCGATTCACGTAAAGCGTACGCTCTCGACTAAAAGCAGACCAACGAACATAAGACGTCAAGCTAGTGAGTGAGCGTTTATCTCATACAAAGGAAGCCTTGTAGTATTTCCTTTGTTCCCAAATAAACTTCATATTTTTTTTATAATGGGTTTAAGGGATAATTTAATTAATATAAGTATTGTATATTAATTTTTGTGGATTCTTTGTTCCAATTTGTAACACAATTCAAAATAAGGAAATTATAACCACAAAATGCAAAACTTCTGCCATGGACTTATCTGTATAAAGAGGCAAAAATGTAGTACACATACAAATGTGAAATCTTTGATTTTGTTTCTGAATCAATATACATAAATATGTGAATTATGTTTCTGATATGCACTTAACTTTGTTTTAAACACTATAGTTGACTTCCAAAATTGTAGAGAGTGACTAATCGCTAGCTTGTAGACAAGCGCGACGGGCAAAGCGTGCAAGGAGCAACATTTCATAGGCATACTAAATTTGTAGACGATTAGATATAAAAAAATATATAAAAATGACAAAAATAATTGCAGTACATACCTAACATTCATTATTTTTGGAGTAAAAACAGTGATATAACAGTTTTTATCAATTTCGAGGCGTTAGAAAATAAAAATAAGAATTATTTCAAAATTTAAAGTTTTTATCTTGTATTATCAATTACCCAAGGTCGAAAATAATAGAGAGTGACTAATTCACAACACAGAGATGAGTACGGAAGGTACGGGTGGTATGATTACCTAAGCGTGCCACTTGAGAAGAGTTAAAACACAAAATTATCAAAAATAAGTTGACGTCGGCTGAACTTAGCACATTAACAATTTACTTTAAATGTGCCCCTGTCCTTATGGACGGCGATTGCCCACTACCACCTACCTGATGCGCACTCCGCAGATATCACACTTAAGCCTTGTCCTCATGAACGCGAAATTTACGGATTTTTGCACGAATTTTGCAACTTCTGATTTAATTATTTATGACGGGAAAATCTCAACTTTTGACAATTTGTTACAAATAGATTTTTTCACCGTTAAATAAATTGCGCAAATATTTGCGAATTCCGCATTCAAAAGGACAAAAGGCTTTAGAATACATACACACTATTTACTCGACTATAATATAATGACTTACGCATCATAATAGATTTGCACTTCCTGGGAATCTTCTAGAAGCTATTCCCTGCAAACGGCAAGATTTTACTGTAATTTCCTCAACCTCAAAATTGCATATGTGAACTTCCTCAATACTTTATATCTAAATTTTTCTGCCCCCCTTATATGGACTGCCACTGCCTAGAAGGCAAACTTAGTCTTATTTTAACCATTTTGTAATAATGACAGTGGCAGTAGAAAAATAATGTTAATTTTCTATGCAAATATTCATTAGTTGCTATACCATTAAAAATTGTACTTTTTAAAACTGTATCGCCTTGTATCTTGTAGAGGAAAGATTTCTGGAAAAATCGTATTCAAATCCTTTCAAAAATAGGCACACATACTCTTAGATCCAATGTTAAATGTGACACAACCCATCTGTGCATGGTTTTTTGAAATGAAGTTAAATGTTTTTCAAACATTCTTTTTTAATTGTCGTATCCCAAAAATTCGACAGTAAAATTTTTAATAATTAATATTTAGAGATAAATTACTGAACTTACTCGTAATGTGTAATCCCAAGAGCCTGTAGAGAGAGCCGTGCCATCTGGTGAAACTTGTAAGCAAGATACCCTATTTTCATGTCCATAGAGCAAGCACACTCGAACACATTTAAGAGTATCCCAGACATTAACAGTGTAGTCGTTATATCCAGCAAATAATAACCGTCCTATAAAAATGTTTAAGGATCAAATATTTTGAAATTTACAAAGACTATATAAATTAATTGCACATTTCTATTAAAAAATGGATAAATTAAAACAGTTGAAATTACAGAATACAAAATTTACCTGATACAGAGAAATCCACTGAATTGACACCAAATATAATACTCTCTTTGCTGTATATTGCTACCTCTTTATCAGCTCTTAGATCAAATAATCGACACTAAAAAAAAAGAAGTATCTAAATGTAGAATAACTTTTTTTTTCCCCCCAATTTCTCGACAATCTTAAAACAATACCTTCAATAAATGAGTGAGATCTCCGTCTTATCAAAATTATTTATAGACATATACAAACATATTACTTATAATTTACACAGGGTTCGGATTGCTTTGTCGATCATATGAACCCGAAGGAACATTTATGCAGACAGTCAAGACAAACATGTTATTTGTTGTTTAGATTTATAAGTAATCGAATATGTGAAGTGTCTATTGATTTTTTTTATTGTCTTCATAGTATTAGAAAGTAATACCTGAAATTTTGTTGCTTCGTACTGAAAATTTATAGGTGGAATATTCAATTCAATTCACTATTTTTTTTTTTGAGACAATTAGAAAATTGTATAACAATAGTTAGTAAAAAAAATGTACAAATTACATGAAACAAATGTAACTTAACTTAAGAAGCAACAAATTCACAGGAAAGAAAAGCATTTGGTCGCTACAAACAATTTCAATTTTTATGTCTATTGTTTAGATATATATATCCCCATTTAAATAAAACTTATGCGTATTCTGAAAAATAAAAACACAAATTTCAAATATAAACAACGTCAAAATTAAAATGTAATTTTCAAAAAAGTATCTACATGTGTGTTTACTGGGTACACCAGCTACAGTATGCAGAATACGTTTTTGTGCAAAAAAAACATTATGTGAAAGGGTGGAATCACCCCAGAAACAGACACCATAACGAAGACAACATTCAACCTGTGTGTAGTAAAAATGTATTAATTCTTTCTAGTTAAAATCATATTTCTCAATAAAAAATTGATAGAACTCATAGTAGAAACTAGATAATTACATTGAACTTTCCCTAAATAATTTACACTACTAATACTCTCAATGACACGTTTATTAATGTTTACTGTTATACCATCACATATTTTTTTGTCTATTGTGAAATCTAATCATTTGTGTTTTATCGGGATTCAAGAATAAACAGTTTTGGTTAAACCAAGCACACATATTTTATATAGTTCTATCAATATCAGCATTACAAGTCAAACAAGTTACTTGGAATAATTTGAGATATATCGTACATCGTAAACGCTGTTTTTTTATCCAATATAACTTCTATAAAATTAATATAAACAATAAAAAGTACAGGACCCAAAACTGGTCCTTGTGGTACTCCCATTTCAAATAAACAAGAATCCGAATTGATTACATTCACAACATTTGATATGGTATATTGTATAGAAACATATTGTTTTCAAAATTTCATAAAATTAGTTAACCAATCTAATGCAACATCTCAAGCCATAATCATGTTTTTATTTAATTTTTTAACAGTCTTGTGATGTTATATACTTTCCCCATTTCTAATGATAATTATTTAAAATCAAGTAATTTATACATGATTTGAAACATTGTTACATCTATATATATAAAATTCTCGTGTCACAGTGTTAGACGCCATACTCCTCGGAAACGGCTTGAGCGATTTTTATGAAATTTTAGGTCTGAGAATCGGTCATAATGTATTTTTCATATGTGATAAGGGTGGTCCACCCCAAACATTTATTTTTTATTTTTTGGACAAAATTTTTTATTTTTTTATGATGTGGCATTAAAAAATACATAAAACCTTTAATTTTCACCCTTCTATCACAAACCCCTATTTTTTAATAGCCATTTTAGTAATTTAATCATTTTTAACCCTGATCGATTATCACTAGACCAGTTATCCCCGCCAGGCGTCTACCGGTGTCACTTCTCACCACAAACCTAGAAAAAATATAGACAGCGTCGGTTCATGATATAGGTCACGTGACTGACTGATTGATATTTTATTTGCTTTATGTTGGCGGTTGTGCAAATATGATGGCTGCATTGCAATATGAAATTAACTAACTTGCTGTCATTTTAAATGTCATTAAAGAATGTGACATGAATGGGACCAATCACAGTAAACAAATGAGATTCACGCTACAATACAAACAACGTAAATTGGCATAAAAACCAAGTTTTAGTGATTCTGGACCTTTTACGACAGCCATGAATTAGCGGTCGCCGGCAATATGAGTGGCACAGTCTATATTTCTTCTAGGTTTGTGCTTCTCACCCAGTAAACAGCACGGAGTAGAGATGAGAACGAAGCAGACTACCAAAATATTCACTAGAAATAATTCATATGACAAAACAACGTTTGCTGGGTCACCTAGTAAAAAAATAAATATGTACAAATAGAATATTCGAAGTTCTCGTTGTCATTTTTAGTTCATTAATCCATCTATTCAAGTAGATGATGCTGAACTGTCACAGTTGTTGCTAACCGTTAGTAGGGATATTAAGTTTCTTCGTTTTTATATTTTGTGTCTATAACTGTTAGTTCGAAGAATAGACAAGAACGCTTAGACCACATTACAATAGGCACTGTATCCAGAACTTGCACGATATAACTCTGCTTAACAGATCGGCCTCAACTATTTTTATGAATGAAATTCGACATTACGACAACAACAAGGGATAACAAAATACACGCAAATGTACATCAATACATAAAAAAAGTTGTTCAGTGTGGTTCACGTAATACCAAACGTCTTTGGCACATGATAATATGCACTTGTCATACTTCCCATAAATCAACACCTTATCCGTCATCTAGGCATTTAAATACAACAAATTTGTAAATACACAATAAATAAGTTGCGACTGTACTAATGAAAATGTTCTTTGGAAGGAAATATTTATTTAATGAAACTTAAGAAATTTAACACATGAGTTTACAAATCTATTATACCTAGCTAGCGCACCAAGTGAACAGTACAAGATGAGGCAAATAATTAACTAAATTGTTTTTGGATCAGATACCAGTGTTAAGATTAGGTACTCGGGGTTGGGGTAGGTAACAATCGGACATTCCTTTTTATTACGGTCGCTTATTGTAATTATTTATTACAGTATTTACTGTAGGTTTATAGACTTAATATTTGCCAATATTATAAATTACATCCTTAATTGTGGGAAAGTACGCAACATAAGCAAAAAATTTAATTTGAGAAAAACATGTACTGAAAAATTATTTCAAGTTAATCACCGTACCCTATGCAATATTTTTTGACACCATCTAATGTCTGTAGGCCACTAGTGCAAGGTGTACTTCCCGCCGATAAATTTTTAATCTTATTGTGTTGGGGAATTAAACTGTTAATACTGTAACCTCTAAATTAGGTTATCGTTGAAACACGTCGAGTAGACAAACAACTTTATTGTCACTCTTGATTATACAAGAAATCTGCTTCAACAAATTCACAACTGTCAAATGCTTTACTTTGATGTTTCAGTCATTCACGTTTGACTGCTCTATATAAACTCACCGTGACGGCGGAATTGATTTGCTTATATAGATTTGTAGAGTTCTCGAAGTTTCTGCAATCTCGAGAACGTGTCGGGAAACAAATAGAATATAGCCTGGAATATTCCGGAAAACGTCAAAATAAAGGTATTACAAAAATTATAAATTCTAACGCAAACAGGAACATAATTAACAAACTAAAAGGTAGGTGAGCTTCCGTAACAATACTAATAATAGCAATAATGTTAACAATAATTGACGATGTTTGCATAAAATAATTAGTACTATTTTAATCTAAAATATCTCACGATGTTTACAGTGTTCCGTAAAAATGTGTCTTGGACCCTTAGAATATTATATTCTGAGATTTGTCAGGTTCTGTGATGTTTGGAGAGTATACAACTAACTAATTTTTAATTTTAAACGTTTTACAGTAATTAAATAAAGTAATTTAAGTCGGGTATGTTAGTGGATAACTATGACGGATCTGCAATGCGTGAAAATGTAGGTTTGGCAGTGTGCAACAAAGAACGAATGCAAAATACCGTAGCGGTAGTACAACAGGCAATTAGGTATTATAAAAATGCATATTTTTGACGTTTCTATATTTGACCACCCCGTACAACACGAGCGTATGGTAGTAGCCATCTCGAAGGATGATTGATTGTCATAGGCACGGATTCTCCGAGGAAAAGAAGAGTTTTGCTCGATATTTTAAACATTGAGTTAGAATTTTGATATAAATAAAAAATTATTGTATTTTAGGCCTCCCTAAGCATGTGGTTAAAATTTTTGTACTTAGTCATAGTTAACCCTGTATATAATACTAACTAAGTAGTAAACTAAGAGTAAAAACAATAGACGGTGATACTCTTTTGAAATCTATCTCATCCATATTTATACTATAAACAAGGGTGACTTGGATTTTAAAAGAGTATCGCCATCTATTGTTTTTACTCCTAAGTGTGACTGGTTGACTAATCTATATTATATTATTATATAAACAAGCCTAATACCTATGTAATTAGTATACGTACCGTAGCATCATCACTTCCTGTTGCAACAGCATCACCGCTAGGATGAAATTTTACACTGTTCACGTCAGATTCGTGTCCCTCAAAGGATTGCACACACTGTCCTGACCTCATATCCCATATAAGGACCATCTTATCACAACTCTACCAAAAATATAAGTAAATATAAGACTAATACTTTAAAATATGACTGACTTACACCTGAGACAAAGGTGTTGCCAGTCTCTGACGGTGCTAAATCTATCGACATAACATCTGCGGAATGACCATGAAAATTTTGAAGTAACTGGCCCGACTCTACATCCCACAATGCGCAAGTAGAGTCACCACTTCCCGTTAAAATCTGAAATGGTCAATGAAATAAACTGCCAAAAATAAATTTCCACAAAGTAATTTTCATAGTAGTGTTTTAATCTTACAGTAATATAAAATGCCTTCAAAACGAATTTACCTGCTGATCTGAATTTGGAAAAATACAGCAACTCATGTAGCTTGTATGAGTTCCAACAGTTTTCTTCTTAAGGGATACATCCTCGTCCAGACTTAAAGGATAAACAGTTACCTTGTTATCAAGACCTCTAAAAAAATAACGTATGTACTCAGTTAGTAAAGGTTATAACAATGCCGATATACCCGCAAGCAACCAAATTCCCTGAAGGTGCATAAGCACAAGCCATGACCCAAGTGGTTGGCATCGTAACGGCATGTTCCTTGTTAGTTGTAAAAGCATCCCAAATTATCATTTTACCATCCTACCACACAATTAACACTTTATCATAAACCCACACAGAAATCAACATATTAGAGATGTTAACGTTTATATTAAAAATTTAAAGAAATATCAAAACTGTAATAAGACAGTGGCAGCTGGTGAGATTTCAGGTATGCCATATCTCAATAGCCAGACATAGGACACAAACCAAACTTTAGGGTATATGTACTGTGGCCATATAGAGAACTTTGGTAGAAGAAGAACGATTTTACAGTTTGCGAAAAAAAGTTGAAATAATCGTGGGCCTCACCTCAAATTTTCAAAATGGCTCCTTTAAATTTTGAGAAACATTTTTTTCCATAAACTAGATGTAATTTTAGGGATAGATTTCAAGTTTCACTAAAAAATAACTATATTTGTAGAATTTATAGCATTTTGAAATTTTTATAATGTATCACAAATGCAATATTAATTTTCAAACTGCTGTAACTTTAACAAAAATTAAAAATTTTTAATAAAATCTGAAACCTATTGGTAGAATTATGTCTAGTTTATAAAAAAAAATTGTTTCTTGAAATTTAAACAAGCCAATTTCGAAATCTTGGTGAGGGCCACTTTTTTTTAACTTCTTTTCGCAAACTGAAAAAGTTCTCTATATATCACAGTACATATATACTAAAGTTTGGTTTGGGTCCCATGTCTGGTTATTAAGATATGATATACCTGAAATTTCACCAGCCGCCACTGATAAGACAATTATATTATTTGTTAATAAATAATTATCAAATTCACGTTTTCTAAATAAGTTGATTTATTAAATATTTTGATATTGATAATCTTATAAAGCTGAACACATATACATGAACATACTAAAAGCACTACCACTCAATCTTATCATAAATCTCACAGTTCACAAAAATGAAATGGAAGAGATAATTAAAATTACAATTTAAATGACAAGTAATTTTTCATTAAAATATCCACTTCTTGAACATATACATACTGCCTTCTACATTTCTAAATATTTTCTGACGTCTCAACAAAATATTTTTTTATTAAAATATACATTTCAAGTATCACATGATTTTTCAATTTCCTCTTAATCAAATTACAAATTACGTTTGTTTTTGTTATATTTTATTGTTAAACTTTGAAAGAAAAAAGAATTTTCCTAAACAAGCGTGCAAATTAAATAGTTCACATTGTTTGCAAATTACCTGAGAGGAAGAAACGATATGTCTCTTATCTGGAGACCAATCTGAACATAAAACTTTAGCCTGATGGCCTTTTAGTGTCCGTCTGGGTTTTATATTCATATAATTTATTATATCCAATCGGTCAGCTACAGTAGCCACTGAAATATTTTAGATAAAATTTTATTATTTTTATACAAATATTATATTACATGTAACATCATTCAACTTCTGTCTCTCATCTTCTAACTTCTTTTTCAAAGCCTCAGCTTCTTTAGTTAATGATTCGATTGTCTCAACTGGACAATCTTTCCCTTCGTTTTCCATTTTAAATCTTAATTAATATGATAGAATTTCTTGATTAGCAATCCTTCGAAAAAATAAAATACAACTTTTTTGTGTTATTTTAAAGATTCACATAGTACATAAATTTTTTCATTTATGTTATGTTCCTTTAATTATATTTTCTGTACAGAATATATACTTCCGCAATCAATCAATATATTTTTTTCTGATTTTCCTTCACCAGATCACCAACTTCTTTTCATAGTTTCAACATAACCACACTAACCACAGAATACATGAACTATACACCATAGTCACCATAGTACCATAGACCTTATAAATCATGGACGCACCCGAAACCGTATTCTGCCCACAAACCTAGAAAAAATATAGACTGGGTGGGGTCATCATATAGGTCACGTGACAGATGTCGCATTTTCTAGGGACTAGGGACCTAAGGTCCAGAAAATGAAAATTTTATTTGCTTTATGTTGGCGGTTGTGCAAATATGATGGCTGCATTGCAATATGAAATTAACTAACTTGCTGTCATCTTAAATGTCATTAAATAATGTGAAATGAATGTGACCAATCACAGTAAACAAATGAGCTCCACGCTACAATACAACCAACGTAAATTGGTATAAAAACCAAGTTTTAGCGATTTTGGACCTTTTAGGGCAGCCATGAATTTGCGGTCGCTGGCAATATGACACTGGCACAGTCTATGTTTTTTTTAGGTTTGTGGTTTTCTGCCTATACAAATCGTTGATGCTCAGATCTGTGCGACAGAGATAGAGTTAGTCCGGGCAAAAACCCACAAATCATTGGCCGACAAAAACAAAAACTGTAAATGACAGACGTGTGACAGACCGAATTATATTAGATATTTACTCATTTATTCAGAATTTTAATATATAATTACATTTTGATAATAACAATTTGTAAGGAAGGTTTTAATTATTTAGGAAAGGTTTTGTCAGGTTATGTTTATATATTTTTCTGTCATAGACATAGAAAAGATAGATATAGAACGAGTTTAGACGTCTTCCCATCTACTTTTTGAGACATAGCCTGCAGGCAGCCATTTTTAATCATATGTCTGTGGTTTGTTTACAAATAAAACTGCGTTCTGTGATAATAGCTTTGTTCGTAAACCTACACATAGTGTAGTGTAGTGTAGTGGAATTCAGTGTTACACTGAAATAATAATTGTGCACCACTTTTAGAGAAAACATTTGGCTGTTCTTAAATTCAAATTGGGTAAACTTAAAACTGGTATAACCTAATTTCCTATCCGGTTTTGTTGTACCACCGATTGAACTAATTGTAAATTATGATATCATGGAGAAAATATTTGTTAGTGAATTATTTAGTGACTGGCAGCGAATCGGAATCAGATGAAGAAGATTACCTGCGTAAAAAAGAAAAATTCATGTTTTATTGGAGACCTGTTTCCAAAAAAGAATAAAAGAAAGTGCATTACTAATTTTATAGAACTTGTTCGAAACTGTTAGGAAGACGAATTTATCAGCCATTTCGGAGTAAAATCAAATATTGCTAAATAGAAATCATAAAATATCATCATATAGTCATATATTTTTAATGAATGGATATTCAAAATACATACAAAAAAAAATGTTATGCATATTTTATCTGAATTTTTATACAAAGAAATTAATAATTTTGAATTGTCCTCGTTCCATTCTGATTTTATTGGTAGTGTTTGACTGGCTGAACATTCCTCTGAAAGCTGATTCGTAATTGTGTTTCTAAAAATCAGTCTTATAACTTCCCCATCATACTCTACGTAAATATTCTGGTTTTCCTCCGAAGTTAATAAACTGTCACTTTCTGACTGAGGCACGAAAATCTCTCTTTCAGGATCATCTATACAGAATAAAATAATACATTTGGGTATAACATTAGTACATATCTTAAAAGTTAAATTAACGTAGGTATCATCAATAGTTACCACCAAAAACAAATTTATATCCCTGCAATTCCAGACAAGGTTGTCCGTTATTATACTGTAAATATGCCTCTTTGTATATTTCGGAATTATCCATTTCTGCGACAAAACATGGACAAAACAGAAAACCTATTACACTTAAGGTTATGATGTTTAAAAATATCTACTATGTGACATTTGTGATAAAAATTTAATTTTCGCGCTACAAATATACTACACTACACTTTACACCACCTTGTTAGCCGGTGTAGTAGTGTCTGCACTATTACACTACACTGGAATTTTCGAACACCTGGGTTATACTTGCACGTGGCTACACTGTAATAAACTAACAACGTATTACTACACTACTTACACTAGTGCAGCAGTAGAAGGTTTACGGACAAAACTTATGTTTATTTACGTTTTGCTTATCTTCGTTTATAATGTGAACGCAGCTTTGTTATTCCTTTGGTTCTATATAGTACCACTTCTGCACTGCGCTGAAAAGCTGATTTTTAGCGTAGTGTAATTTACACTACACTGAAAACAAACAAAGGAGAGAACTTAATGCTTCTTTATATTTTGTGAATTAATGGTTTTCTCGTTACAAAATGCCATAACATTAAACATGACACAAACCTAGGTTTGTGGCCATATATTTTGTTTTTTTTAACTGTTTTTAGATTAGAAAGAAGAGAAGAGATGAGATTTAATTTTTTAAATTGTATTTGAAAATATGCGAAGGGAAAGAATGTAAATTATTTACATATATGTAATATATATATTATAATATTTCTGCTGAAATATATATGGAAAAAAAATATAACCTCTGGATTATTTAAGTAAGTTTTTTAGAAATATATTTCTCTTAATACAAAATGTGCTTTTAACAGTGCTTTTTATTATGTCTAGAGTAAAAGCAAAAACCTATAGATTTGTGTGATATGAGAATAATTTGGAAGGAAACTTATTTGTTGTTTGTGTTTTTACAGAATGGAGTCAAATGATAGTGAAAAATGTTTAATAACTCTAAGGGAGCATATAGCAGAATTGCTGGATAATATATCAGATATTGGTACTGCACTAAATAAAAAATCTAATACTCTACTATGTGAAATTGGCAACATTAGCCACACAGACATTAATAAATTGGAAAATATTGGAATAAGAATGGTAAAGCTGTTAAATATTCTAAATATAAATGTGCTAGACATTACAAATTTACTAGAAAAGGACTTAAATAAAGTGAATGAAAATCGTCCGGAAAAACTATTTACAGACTTATGTTCAAAAATGTTGGAATACAAGAAATCGTTTGCAATGGATTCAATAAGTAATAGTGCTGTTAGTTCAAAAACCAGTGTGTTCGTAGATAAGGATACACAGACTGACTGTAGTAATGATGTTCCTGGTATTTGTGATATTCAATCAAAATGTGAAAATTCTGAAGTTAAATCGGAAGTAGAAACTGATACAGTAACTAATGTACCTCATGTGGTTAATGATTTAATTGATACTTTAAACTCGAAAAAGGCTATGAATTTGGGTTTAATAAGAACTGATACACAGGACACAGATGATTGTTGGATTGATAGTATAAACAGAACTACTACAGCTTTAGATCTATGGAATAGAAAACATCAAGGAGAAAAAGTTAATGTTACAGGTAATATACTTAATTCTCATATTTGTTGGGACACAATTAGTGACCGATTTAATTCAACTGATTACTGAAATATATATGGAAAAAAAATATAACGGCTGATTTCAAAAACTGAATGGTAATCAGTGGCAGCTAGTGATGTTTTCAATAAAGGAGGCTTGAAGTGAAAAACCTCAAACTATCGTTTTATAATCACACTGGCACTAGAAGAATCCGCTTTTTCATCATGACCGCGAAAACAAATTTCTTGAGATAAAAATACAGTAAAGCTCGGTTATAACGTACCGGCGGGGACTTAAAAAATCGGTACGTTATATCAGAAGTACGTTTTAAAAAAATATATTAAATTTTTGTATCATCATTGTACAATCTGGAGCAAGTTTATAAAAAAGACCAAGTTCATCAGCATTAAAAACATCACTATTGCCGTAGTTCATAAATTGTGGAACTAATGTTGATTTAACCCAATCCAACGCATTTTCCATGTTCACAGTCGCAGCTTTGCCATGGATTTTACTGGAACATATATTGTGCCGCTTTTTGAACCTATGTAATCAACCCGAATCACAAGAAAATCCATCAACATTAAGTAATTTTGCAAATTCTTGGGCCTTTGCCTGAAAAATGGGCCCACTTATTGTAGTATTCAAGCTTCTTTGATAGATAAACCACTGAAGTAATGCCTCATCGATGTTTTTTTGGGAGGGTTTCCGAATTCTTTTGCTTTATTTAGAAATTCCGCAGGAATCCAATATTTCAGACATCTAGATTTGCAGATGTCAACTTGTTTAACACCGCTTTCTATTTCCTGAATTATAGAAATTTTTTCATCTATTGTTAAAGCCTTCCGAGTCATTTTAGTAAAACCAGCTTGGGTTGAATCATCCTTACTTAACAAAGATTTAGATATCGCCTGTGTGCTACATGTGCCCTGAGCTTTTACCGTACTTGCCGAAATAAGTTTATGTATAAAAAGTACGTTATAATTTGAAATTTTTAGACGTTGGTAGGTACCAGGTATTTTGGTACTTTATTTCAGAAGTACGTAATAACGGAGTACGTTATAACAACATAATTAACCATTGAAGGCCATATAATAATGCCGGGACTTGTTAACTCAGTACGTTATAACCATAAATACGTAATAACCGTTGTAACCGAACTTTACTGTATTACTATCGATTAATCTATGTAAAATATCTCTATTTTCACGTACCTTCTCATTATAATTTTGTATTTCTATTTTGTGAGCAGAATCTAAAGCATTTTTACAATATTACGTTTACCCAGCATTTCAAATTTAATACATGATGAAATATGTTCCTGAGATTTTTCATGTCTTGAGACCTCGCGTAATATTTTGCAAATTATTAAAACTCACCCTACCCAAAACTGATAAATTATCATTAGTAAATAACAAACATTGCCAGCAGTATAATTTATTTTATTTTATTTTTTTTAACTATAGTTACACTGTCAGAAAATACTAAACGAGCAACAAAATATGGTGCAAATATCACTTTGCTATCGCTCTTATTTGCGGAGTAATTTGATAGCCTGCTTGCGTAATTTTATTGTAGGAGCCACCATTTTTCTCCAAAGTGGCACAAGCTACAATATTTAAACTGGTGGCACAAATTAGCAACAAAATATTCGCCACTTGTTTTTGGCGGCTACATTTTATATTTCATTTTTAGATGAGTGCAAAGCAGCAACAAATCTTTAACTGACTGTATGAATTGAATGGGCAATTTTTGTGATTTTAAAAAAAAACTATACACTGTCAGAAAGTATTTGACAAGCAAGAAAATATAGTGCAAAAATTGCTTTTTCGCTTTGCTAGCGTAATATTACGCTAGCGGCCATCATTTTTCTCGAAAACAGTATAATGTACAAAATTGAAACTAGTGATACAAATTAGCAACAAAATATCCAGTACTTGTTCTTGGCGGCCACTGATGTTGGCTTGCCGGAGTAATAGACATCTTGTCACTGTATGGCCTTCATTTATCCTTATTTTGTCTATATATTCTTTGATTCAGATTTCAATCTTCTAATCTTTGATTTAAATAGCGCCTTTGCTATACTACTATTTCATCTTTTTCTACTAACACTTTCGAATACTCGTTTTTAAAATACCATCCATGACTTATTCTACGAATCGCGTATTTTGTGTTGTTATCAACCTCTATCTTCTTCGTTTTGCTAGTTTCTACTACTTTCCTTTTCGTAGTCATATGGTTTCTTTGCCATTTCTAATTGTTCACACAATTATTATTCTCACAGACATTCTTGTTAATGAACTGAGTATATACTACTACATTATATTTTGTGGTCATGAGAAAACAAGGAGATGTGAAAATGGTAAGTAAAGAGATGAAAGTAACAATATAACATAAACAAGGGTCCATCCACCACTGAATTTTTTTAAATTTTATCCAACGGCACAATTTCACTACTGAACTTTCAGACAGTCTAAAATGACTAAAAATATGACAAGAACAGTTCCAGCATAATAGAGGGATCCATAAATGCCTTTAAAATATGTCCATTCAGTTTCTCAACCACTCTCAACCACAGCTTACCCACTACTACAATAGTAGGTCAGCTGTGTCTCAACTGTAAGAAAGGATACGGTTGCATAACTTAGATGATGTCAATTGTCAAATGTAAAAATGCTGTGTTCTTTTGCATCGCTCTCCCACCACTCAACCAATTGCAATATATTTTATAAGATAAATCACGTCACTTTAATTATATAAATTACATTTGTTTAATCAGAACCTAAGAAAATTAGTATTGACGATACGGCTTCATTATCGATATGAGTGGAGTATTGCGAGGTATGCAGAACACACAATTTTGTACGAAGAATTTACGGACAGCTTGTATTTCTCGTTGTGTTGTTTACTATAAATTATGAACGGGTTTAGGTTTATAAAATAAGTCATTCTCTATAATTTGAAACCTGACAATAAATGATAATGAAAATTTAAAAATTGAGTTTATACAATCACTTCAGAAAGAAATCGGTGAAACATAATGTTATTTTTAATTAAAATTATTAAACAGAATAAAAGTTGTTATTACCTCTGAATGTTTTTAAAAAATGTTAGTCGTGGGTTAATTTTGCCCAGGAGTTTATACAGTGCGTCTCTAGTTTGGATTGCCAGAAATGGATAAAAAATTTCAATTGTCGAAAAAGTTATTCTTTATAAAAGATTTTGCTTGCTCTAAAACCCTCGGCAAAATAATTATTTGTTCAATATACAGGGTTTTCAAAAACATGAAAAAACTTAAAACCATGAAGAGTGAAGTAGGTACCTTAAATCTTAATGCTACGTGGAAAAGTAATTGAGAGAATTGCTTAGAATTAAAGTTTTTGCTTAAGTATGACAGCATTTAATACTTACAAAGAACCCATTTTCTTTAAAAAATATTGCTTTATTGAAAAACACATACACAAGTTTGCATATTAAAAATTTATTTTTTATACAGAAAATCAAAAACATTAATTAAACATTTATTTCGAGAATGCTGCAATATAAGTATGCACACCTCATTATACGATTATTCTACATGAAATCCATGAAATTCAACACACCTCCTCAATCCTTTTCTAAATGCTGTGTATGTGGAACTGATCACTTCTTTATTAACTTGGGCATCAGCTACAATAATCCATTTTTGAAAAAAATCGACGTTGTTTTGCATTAGTTCCCCGGTTGGATCACGAATAATATTAGTGTCACATATTTTAGTCTTAAAATAGTAGATAAAAAATACATCACTCTTTTATAAAGCAAATTAGACCAGTGCTATTTAAAAAGTAAGCTATTGCAGTGTCAATAACAATATCAAATGTCAAATTCTGACATTTGTAACCCTGACAGTAACACTGAAATCGCTACACTACAGAATTCTATATTGAAATTCAGTCGATTCGGCAAACATGCATTACGCAGGCATTGTGATTTAACAGACGATGCTGTGTTAACTATATTATATTAGACATGTTTGTTTCTCAGACAAAAAAATTAGATGAATGAAAAAGTGGTCTAAATAGAGGTAATACACCCATTACCAATTTCTGAAAAATCAGTTCTTTGCTCCTGGGAAACTGATCTATTGAATTGAGGCAAAAATTCATGTCTGTGACATGTCAAATGTCGAAAATGGAAGTAGTAATTAATTTCCTATTCTAAGCCAAAATTATCAACTTCTCTTCTATAAACTTAGGCACCACTGATTTTAGTTTTTTTTTATAAGAATCTTTCAAAAATATAAAATTGACATTATTTGTATCTGTAACTTCAAAAAATGGCTGCTTTGCCCTTCGTAGTTTCTCTTGTTATTCCTTTTTGCCATATCATTTCCTTTCCACTAGCAGAAATTGACATCCTCAATTGATCAAACGGGTTCTACTTAATTGGCGGTGAACTAGTTCAGAATAAAGTTTGAATTGCATGATTATACTATTCCCTCGTGCACTTATTAGACAGAAGGCCCAACTAATAATATATTAGGCAAAATGCATGGTTTTAAATTGGTGTATTGAATGAGTACTTTTAAACATTATTTAAGTAAAAAATAAAAAAACGAAATTGTTACATCAATAAACCTGAAAAATTAAATACCTCAGTACAAAACTCATCACAATCTCAGGGGGCTGAATTTACATTACTGACCTTTAGACGGCAGCAGCAAACGTTAATTGATGTTAATATTAAATAATTATTTAAGGTAAACAATTTTTTCACATCAAATGTTTTTGAATAAGTTCTGAATAGCCATATTAATTAAATAAATTTTTACAGTAAAGCTATTAAAAGTGCATATAGGTACTCATATTTACTGAGTATCATGAGTTTGCTATACAATATATTAAAAAAGAATAATTTAATTTTTATTGCATAAAAAATGCAGAAAAAAATATTTAAAATTAAAATGATACTGTCTGTAATTATTTATTTGTGGTATTTTTTGTTACTTTAAACAAAAAAAAATTAAATTAAAATGAATCGCAAAATGTGATGTTTACTTTTTGTCATTTACATTGTGCCATTTTCTTCTTTAAGTTATTGTGTTGAAGGCTAAAACACTGTACAATTTCAGATGAATACTTGGATCGTTTAAAAAAAGAACAAGACGAAGATAACGAATGGGATAGAAAGACTGAAGATCTAAATTTTGATAGGCAATTATCCTCTGGGGATGATACCTTCGTAGGTAATAATCGAAGACTAATTCAAAATGTATGACAGTATCAACATACTGTCATAAATTTAGGCATCGTCAGCTAAATCGCAGCAGCCGTGCTTTTTCTAGTCTGTTCAATTGACCGTTTGCAGTGACTCACCGCATGGCAACACACTACAGCACAAATGACGTAGTCGGATATAGTTGTCAATTGTTTTTATAGAAATTATGTTAAATATCTGTTAAGGTGTACGTTTCTGTTTACATATTATTTTTAAATTGATTCAACCTAAAATAATAAGTATTGTGTTATTATGGTGAAAGTGTAGGAGTAACAGACCATTATTAATACGTATTGTAACCTCTACATTGCCTTAGTAGACAAACAAACTTTATTGTCACTTGATTATACAAGAAATATCCTTCAAAGAAACTTCACAACTGCTTAATATAAACTGACTCCAGCAGTGAAAATGATCCGCTTATATAGGTTTTTAGGATTCTAGAAGTGTTTGGCAGTCTCGAGAATCAAATAGAATGCGGCCGAGAATGTTCCAGAAAACGTCAAAATAAAGGCATCACAAAAATTATAAATTCTAACATAAACAGAAACGTAATTTACAAACTAACGAGGTAGGTGAGCTTCAATTATAAATTCTAACGTAAACAGGAACACAATTAACAAACCAAAAATGTAGGTGAGCCTCGGTAACAGTATGTACCCAGTTTTATGAAAAATGTGAAATATTTAGACAAAAGCTGGAATGAATTATTACTGGAATGATATCAGTGCCACATATTTTAATGTTTGAAAATAGTAGAAAAAATAACTTATTACAGTCCGAATATCGAATGTCAAATTCTGACATCTATAAACTGATGTGTATGTTTCCAAATACTAACATTGTTGTCGCCACACTACAACACATTACAGTATTCTAGATTGAAATTCAGGTGATTCGACAAACAAGTATTGCAAAGGCGACGCGATTTAGCAAACGATGAATAAGGTTACTACTAATACTATACTCGAGTCAAGAATTCAGACGTCTTACGTCACGGCTGACGTTATGCATTTGTTTTTATTGTCAACGTAATTTTCGATATTTGGTTGCGTTAAAAACAACCGTTTTTTGCAATTCAGTGCATTACATAATGCAAACTTTTAGTGTAGTATATAGTTTTATTACTATCAGTTGCAGTTTCTTAAATATTTTGATAAAAATGTAATGAATTATTCATTTGTTTGTATGACGTAAGTCGTCTGAATTCTTGACGCGAGTATAACAGTTCCTGTCAAGTTTGCAAGGAGAGTACTAAAACATCTTGTTGCAATCATCAAATTCATATTAGGTTAATATACAGAGTATCTCAAAAGTAAAAATTGCCATACGTTAATCATCAAAATAACCTGAATTTGCTATATAAACTATAGTCCAAAAAAGCTTTATTATGGATATACAAGGTAGTAGCTTCATTAAAAAAAAAAACAAAAACTTAAATTTCTTCAGAACTCTGAGATATTATAATGAAATTTTAGAGATGTTGATAGCGAAGAAAGCATATACTTTGCAACATGAAATTATTTTTAGCTCTACCAGTGGTATGCGGATCGGAATGTCACTAAATATTTTTGAAAAATAAAATGATACGGTTCTGGTTTCTCTTAAAATAATCTCTTTTAAAATTCCCTGTTAAATTATGAATAAAATAGCTCCGTCGACATTTTATTGTCCAAGACTCCATGTTCAAGTAAGAAAATAAAAATCAATGCACAGCATAATACTATCAGCAAGGTGTTTCCGTAACAATATATTGTATGGACTATTGTTAATAAAGCAAATTAGGGTTTGTTTTATAAACTAGGTGATAATATTTTGTAAAGTATGTGCCTTTCATAGCTGTCAACACCTCTAAAATGTCAAACGGTTCTGAAGATATTTAAGGTTTTGTTTTTTTTTCAATTAACACACTACCTATATCTGTAATGAAACCTTTTTGGACTATATAAGCAAGTTAGGGTTATTTTTTGATGTATGGCGGTTTATTTTTGGATCACCCTGTATACTCTTAATATGTATTTGTTTTAGATGGAAAATCTTTTAAGGCAGAGGAAGCATCAGGTACGGTGTACACAATTGCTTTGTTCAAGTTAGTAATTCTGAATACATCTTGACTTAATACTGAATTATTTATACCATTCTGAATTTGAACTAATTCGCAAACATATCACAACTTCAAATTACCACCATTATTTGTTATGTTGTTTCTACATAGATTTCTTTTCATACTGTGTTTTCTAATAAAATAAATTTTGCAATACAAGTAATTATGGCCACTGGTTGTATAAGCTTTGCTATCTATATCTAATGGTCATAAATGAAGATAAGAAATTATTTAATAAATTTTAATGTACTGGTTATCTCTGAAAAATGTAATTGTTTTAACATTAATGGAATTTATTAATTCTAGTACCAGCATAGGATAAAGTATTATTTATATGGCATGCCATATAAAAAATTAAACCATGAATACATTAATGTTTCTTGATATACAGGGTGATTCTTTATGGCTGAACATAGGGCGTATAAGAGGGTTATATCATGATTTAAATATTTATCTCTAGGCACAAATCTATGTTCAATTATTGAAAAAAATATATATTTTTTGTTTAACTGGGTATTTCTACCACTGAAATATAAAAATATTAGAAAATTACTCCTTGCGTTTAATGGATCAGTCAAATGGTTGATTTTTGCAAAATTTGTTTTGCCTAAAAACAGAATATCTCACACTGAGAATGTAGATAATTTCACTAACACTAAACACGTGTTAATGTTTCGAAAATAGACGAATTTTTGAAAAGTTAATTAAGTATATGTGTTTTATGTTAGTAAAATTATCTACATTCTCAGTGTGAGATATTGTTTGTTTTTTTTTCTTTGATAAAAATCAACCTCGTGGCTGATCCATTAGCTGCAATTCTGATACAGATTTTAGATGTCATCAGAGAGTGTTGCAAGCTGTGTGTAATATGAAACTGACAGATTATTGCCAAGAAGAATTTAAAGATTTATTATTTAACACAATTGCAATTATGCAAAAATTGCAGTTTTTTATTACAACGATTTAGAAATAGCCATGGCACTCATTTTTAACCTTTCAGAGTTAACATGAATTTTCGGAACGTGCAAGTTAACATCGGTGTTACAGACCGAAATTTTAAATAGGTAAACAATATCAAATTATTATAAATATAAATTTTTAAAACTATTGTGGTACTTCATTTAGCTGAAAGACGAAACTACAAACGCATATTTATTAATTTATTTTATACAAAACGTATTCAAAATGGACAGAAAAATTTACGGTGCTAAAAAAACTAGCAGTTCTATTACTAGGATCATTTGCAGTTATATCTATGTATATATTTGTGTTTGTTACAATATTTTGCAACATATTGCTTGTGAAGTAACACGCCCAAATTTCAGACACGGTTGTCATATTGAGAGCAGCTTCTTTTACACCTTGCGAGCACTTCATAAGATTTTCGGCTCGATTACGAACTCTACGATTTGCCAAAGTATGTTTTCTCCACCTAATTACGCCATCTTTACCTACAAAACAAGGAATCCTTACATGCCCTTGTACCATCGCTTCATCGGTTTCTTGGAATTCTTCCTGTATATCTTGTTCATAGTCAGTATTATAGTTTTGTTCCTCTTCATTGTCTTCATCCAAACTTTCGTTTCCATCATCTAATTCAATCTCCGAATCAGTTGCCACTTCATCGAACATCTTTTGAAGATATTCTTGTTCACTTTCATAGTTCATGATTAGATCTAAATGCAAAAATCGAACATTATTGCCTTAAAATTATTTTTCTGAAATCTTAACATACCTTAAAAAATATAACGATAACGTTAACACCGGTCTGCTACACCGAAATATTATTTTTTTGCGGAAACGAAGTAACCTACACAATTTTTGTTTTAGCACTGAATAAAATTCACTAAAACGTGAAGCTACTGAGCGTTTGCGCCGCGACATGCGTTTCGTTCGGCAGATATCAACAATTTTTGAAACTCTCGGTCTGTGAGACCGCGTGTTAACTCTGGAAGGTTAAAGAGCTGTAACTTCGTAGGGGAGCTTAGAATACAATTTTTTTATATAAAGCACCCTTCTAAAATCTGCTCAAGAATCCACTGTTCCCTCAACAATTTTCAAAACACCCTGTATATACAGCAAATTTGAAACAAAATAATCGGAGCTAAAAAATAATAATTCAGACCTCATATAAAAATTATTTGGAAAAAGGTTTAAAGTTCAGTTTTGTTGTCAAACAAATTGTTAAATAAAATGAATTAAAAATTTGAGACATTAGTTTCCAAGCAATATTTTGCAATCACTGTTTCTGCTTGGAGCTTTTTTCATTAACAAAACGAATGGAAGTACACTTGTAATATTAAAGGTTTTCTTATTGGTAATCCGAGTTGTGTAAGTTGGAGTAACACAATACAACTAGTGAAATAATTTGTTTTAGATGAACAAACTATAGAAATCCAGATTGAAGATAATCGGTTATGTGGTAAGTAATTCAGTAACTTATTATTAAATATACTATATTAAACTTTAATAAAACTTGTTGAATGTAGCTTTAGACAATGTAAATTTCATAGCAAAATAATTAACTGATTTCTTCTTCGATAGAATCAACCGCTGATTTTCAAAATCAATGTGAAATATTAAAATTCAAAACAATCGGGTTCTTTTATAAAGAATATATTAAACTTAATAATGTTACATAAAATAACTAATTTCTTTAAGCATTTTTATAAATTTTAAATATTAAATTTGGTATAAATTAGAATCACCAAATTGTTTGCCTCAATTATATTTTAGCGTTAAATCGACTTTGCCGTAGTGTTGACTCTCTGTGTATAATAATTTGTTAGAAATACAAGAGATATTTGTGAATTTCTACAAAGTCTTTTTCTACCAACATTCAATAGAAAAATTGCTACTTCTTTAGTAATATAACTGATTTTATATTTTCAACAATTATAATGCGATGGTGTTAACATAATTTGAAACGCACATACATATATATGTATGTTTCAGGATCTCAAAATAAAGAATCATTAGGAATAGATGAGCATGAATCAGCAAATCCAATTGGTAAATAGAATTTACTTTAATAGTTGTCTGAGTTTACCATCTTCTTCATTTAAAATGTAATTGCAATAATTATTGGTTATTTTAAGTTTAGTTTTAAGAAATATATAATCTTAATTAATAATTATTATATACCAAACTTTGAAATATAGTTTTAGACACAACACATCAACTTCCAAACAATTCAGAAAAAACTTCTTCCAAGCCAACAAGACTTAATAGTGAGGATTTAGAAAAGAGCACATCAGATATTGGCAACGAATGTAATAACAAGGGTACATCAGATATTTCAGATGCTTTACAAATGATGAAAGAAAGACTTGCTCCAAAAGAAATAGATGAGTGCAATCAAGATATTCCTTGCTGTTCAACTAAAATACCTTATGAGCAAATTATTACAAATAATTCTAAATCCAATGATGATATTGATTCTAGAAGAAGCAGTATTAAAGATGTCGAACAAACCGAAACAAATAAGTCAGTTACTGGTAGTTTAAGCTCATTCAATCAAAATATGTCCACTGCATTAATAACATTAACTGACCGTTTAGAAGTTGCTACAGCGATTGACAATGGTAGTAAGGAAACTGAACTATGTGCTGATAAATCAGTTGAATCTTCACTTTCTGATGGGAAACAACTTTCAGAAAATAAAGGAAGTTATCAAGAACAAACTGAAATAAATAAATTGAATAGTGATAGTTTGGACAGTTCAGAAAGCGATCATTTAGAAGCTGTTACTTTGGTTGCTCATGAAAATACAAATACTGATTTCCAAGATGTTAAGTTAACTGAAGATAGCAATCAAAAGAATAAATGTTTAAATAAACAAACAGGTGAATATGATTCGGATAAAATATCTTCAGAGACAACTTACTCCCAAGAAACAGTAAAATTGTGTAATTCACCTAGAAATAATGAAGCAGATTTAGATAAAGATGAAAATAAATGCACGGACAATTTGGAACATTTTTGTTCAGAAAAAATCAAAAATACTGACAATGATGAAACAGATATTGATGAAACTACATTATCAATATCCCAACTACTTACTCAAATTGAAAATCATTCTAGTGATGAAGAGGTGGAACATTTATCGTGTGAAAAAGATAATCTATCAGTCCAGACAAATATTGGCAAAGATACAAATAAACTACCCACATCTGAACCATTACTACTGCAAACTCTAAGTGAAGCTTCAAAAAAAAGTAATGTATCTGACAGTGATGAAAAAGTTATTGATGAAGATACAAATAAATTAGAACATCTTTCTTCTGAAAAAAGTAATGTATCTGACAGTGACAAAACTGTTGTTGATGAATTAGAACATCTCTCTTCTGGAAAAAGTAATGTATCTGACAGTGATAAAAAAATTATTGATGAAGATGCAAATGAATTACTCGCATCTGAATGTTTACAAACTGTAAATCAACTTGAACCTATTGATGAATCAGGACATCCCTCCTCTGAAAAAAGTAATGTATCGGACAGTGATGAAAACATTATTGATGAAGATGCAAATGAATTACTCGCATCTAAATGTCCACAAACTCAGCTTGAACCTGTTGATGATTTAGGACATCTCTCCTCTGAAAAAAGTAATGTATCTGACAGTGATCAAAACATTATTGGTGAAGATGCAAATGAATTACTCGCATCTGAATGTCCACAAATTGTAAATCAACTTAAACCTGTTGATGAATTAGGACATCCCTCCTCTGAAAAAAGTAATGTATCTGACAGTGATCAAAACATTATTGGTGAAGATGCAAATGAATTACTCGCATCTGAATGTCCACAAACTGTAAATCAACTCAAACCTGTTGATGAATTAAGACATTCCTCTTCTGAAAAAAGTAATTTATCTAACAGCAATAAAAAAATTATTGATGAAGATGCAAATGAATTACTCGCACCTGAATGCCCACAAACTATAAATCAACTTGAACCTATTGATGAATTAGGACATCCTTCCTCTGAAAAAAGTAATGTATCTGACAGTGATGAAAAAATTATTGATGAAGATGAAATAGGTATTGATGATGAATTACCTGTTACTAAGCTGCTGTCACAAGTTGCATCTTTTGATAAAAGCAACAGTCCTGATAGTGACGATACATACATTGATGAAGAGTCGTATAAATTACCCATATCTGAAATATTTCCAGATATTCATAAAGATAAGAGCTTGTCGAACTCAATCAATAGTATAGACAATGAAGAAAATATTTCAGAACAGAATACAGATACCAGCAAAAACATAAGTAATTTTGACAGTAATGAAAATCTCTCTAAAAATAACATATCTGACAGTGAAAAAGCAGATAAAAGTGATTCTTTAATATCCGAAGTATCTAAACAATCTTTTGATCACTCTGAAAACTTGTCTGGAAATGAAAATAAATCTGATAATGATGAAATAGACCCTCATAGACCCAATCCTGAATGCTCTGTAATAACACAAATTGTTACTGAAAATGACTGCACACTTATGACAAAATCAGCAAATATTGAAGAAGACAGCTCACCAGAGAGTAGTAACAAATCATTTGTATTTAGCCCCTTAAAAAATATTGAAATAGGTAATATCCTTATTTACTTATGGTGTTGCGGTGCTGCATTGTTTAGAATAGAATCACTGCATGTGTTTTTACATTCACTTGCTGTAATAAAAAGAAATGCTTTTGCTTAACTAATATATTAATGTGTATATTATAATTGTATTTCTTATTCTTAGTGGAATATATAGTCGGTGTATAAAATATATGTCATGTGTATAGTATTTATTAATGATGTAGTCATGCTTAACATTTATAGAAAAGTTTTTTACTGCCCATGTACTACCTACTAAACTTGAGAATGTGCTTTTTTCAAAAATCATTAATTACTTTCTTGAATTTACTTGAAATAGTTTTAGTATTTATTGGTAATAAGTTGTATTCAACACAGCTTATATATACCATTTACACAACACATAAATTAAATTTTTTTTTAAATTCTATAGCGTAAATTTTATTATTGCTTGTATTTTGTTTTGTTAATTTTTTATTTACATTTTAAAACTTTTATATACAGCCACACTATATACGAGTATCCAAAATGACTGTAATGCGAACCAATGTAATTTTTTTACATTACTGAAAAAAGATTTTTGCTTTTTTATATATATTTTATGTTTATTATCCTGAAATGTTAGTACCAAAATTATTTGCATTAATGGGGTTATATTGTAAATTAAATAAAAATGATTCAAAATATAGGCAAAACAAAAATTTTGAGCTGGAGGTAGTAACTACTTATAAATTTTTGAGTTATGACATTTTTTTGAAATAACTGGAAATAAATACGCTGGTGTTGAATAGATACTAAAAAATAAAAAAAAAATAAATTTAAAAATATGCCTAATCTTGAATTACATCAACATCAACAGAAGGTGACACCGAGAATGATAATGTTAACTCTCCCGTAAAGTTAACAAATACTGAAGAAGGAAATTCATCTGACAGTAGTAACAAATCCTTTGTCTTTAACATTGGTACTGGCAAAAACCTCATACCCCATATAGGTAATGTAAATTTTTATTACAAAAATTAGTTTTGATATTGCATGATTTGAATAAGTCCATAATCGTGAATGTGCATTAGAAAACTTTTTATTGCATTATTTATATGTATATGATTTTTTCGTTCTATACTTTTAATTGCTAGTTACATTTGTCATTAGTTTTGTTTGTTCATGTTCTTGATTTCATAAATTCATGTTGCAGGGGAACAATTAAATGATGTAAAAGTTGAGCAGCATTTGGCACCATCTAATCAAAATATAGATCAATGTCCACCTAATAGTAGCCAAAAGGCAGAAGCAGGTAAATTTGATTGTTCATATATTAAGTCGTTACATATTGAAAGAAATATGTTCTTATCATTCAAAATCTTTTCTTCATATATGTCATTCAAAATGAAATAAAAATGTTAGCTAATGTCCTGAATTGTTAAATGAGAAGAGTAGCCTTTTTTTAATTCGAGGTCCAGATTATCAGTCTATTCAATTTTCTGATTATGAGAAATTGGCAATATTTAGGTTACATGTTACTGTGTGAAGCAAATCATTTATGATATGAAAGAAAATAAAATAAATTATCTATAACTTATTTTAGGTGCTACTGGTGAGACCATTGAAATTTTAAGTGATAGTGACGATGAAGATGCTGTTCAGTTAGATGTGACTATGGAGGAAATTATATCCGGTGGATCACCTATTGAAAGTATTAATGAACAAAATGGTAAGAAATTATCCAGCGGATACATTAAAGAGAAAAAAATAAAGAATAGTTTCCAATATTTGCCGTAAAACTTAGGCCACGTGTCTAATAATATAGACAAGGGATATTCTGCTGAAAAATCATTATATAATAACTTTTCGTTAATGACATGAGTAATTTCAGTTTTGCGTATGTGTCTTCTTTTGCGATATGCTAGGCAAATGAACGTCCACAGGTATGGATTTACTAAAACCCCCGAACATTATCAACTAAATTAATCCTCTATAAAATATTTTAAACATTTTTAAGATATCTTAATCAAGTAGCTGAATATTCTTACTACAATTTGGCGATAAACAGACTGGCTAAATATGTTTTAACTGAATATCCCTGGAGTGGGAACATTAGCATAATCTAGATTTTCATTTTCTTTTGTCTCTTCCATTCATTTATCAAAAGGTTTTAATCATTCTTTCATTGTAACAGATGTTATCCACAATGTGTATCTATTCTTACACCCTCTGGTTTAAAAAATCTTTGTTTTACGTTGTCATTAAAGTTGGAATGAACTTATATTTCCCCATATTTCAATATACAATACTACTACTATATTAATTTTTCCTTTAAGAGTTAAAATGTGCCATCTTACTAACATTTTTATGTGCAAACCATCTAAATTAGTTAGGCTCTTACGGTCAGGAAACTACAGCATAGTAGTAACAAAATACACAGACAGCACACGCATATTTTAAAATATGTTGCTATTGTCCGCATGAGAGAGACGTTTGCTTAAAAAATTGTGTCTGTGTCTGCCCAAGACTGGGCTGTATAGGAGGATTTTCTTAATTGTTTTCAGATATCAAAGAAGAGGAGATAATAATTAAAGAGACAGTCGATGATCCAGAACCAATAATTGTTAATGATAATGATGAAGAAAGTAATTCAGAAGAGAACATTATACCTACAACCCAACAGATTATTGGAGACGAATTGTTAGAACTACTTAGAGAAGTGGAAGTACCTTCGATGGCTCCTTTAAACGAATCTACCAGGAATATACAAAAATCAAATAGCAAGAAAGATATGCAGGAAGCTGATGAAATATTTAAAATGCTGCAGGGTGAAAGTGAGTCAGATTTAAGTGAATCTGAAATTAGTGTAGAGTAAGTATTTGAAACTTATACTTTGACAGACTTATAATACATTTTTTATGTAGTATAAGCTGCAGTGATACAGAATTATTAGAAAATACATGTAAAAGTAAAGGACTGCTTGACGCAAAATACGAAACTCCAGTTCAAAGTGATAAGGAGAATTTACAAATGTTTGATATAAAGGAGTGTTATGTTCATTTAGAGAAATTACAACTGGAAGCTGATGATGTTGTTAAAGTGAATCAGAATTTAGTTGACTCCATAGACAGGTAAAATTGGATACAATAGAAATGTTTTAAATTATTACCTACACTATTTTATTTAAAAATTGCATTATATTTTTAGATTATGTGACATAAGCAATATTCTATGTAAAAGAAAATATGGAGATCCACAGAAATTATCTCAGACGAAGAAAATGAAAAAAACAGTTTTATCAAATAAAGGTACTTCAGACTCAGAAATATTATCTGATTATTCACATTCCGACACTGATAGTGTACAACATGACAAACCAACATTTTCTACAAATTTTATGCCTCATGTGGAAGACAAGTTCAATGACTTACTTGCACATAATATTTGCAATGTTTTCAAAAATAATTCAAGTAGTGAAAGCACAGATGTCGATTCTGATGATTCAAATAAAAGTTCTAAAAAGAAAAAAGGGGATAAAGGGAAAATTGTATCTGACGCACGGAACAAGGTAATTTTTTATGCATAAAAAAATAGTAATAATGATGAAGTAGCATCAGTTATTATTGTATAGCCTTTTTTAAATTACCTTTATCTATACCTGAGTTCCAAAATAGTAGAGAGTGATTTATTTACAGCATTTAGAGGAGTAGGGGAGGTGAGGGTTGCAGGGAACAAGATTCCATAGGCGTACCACTTGAGAAGGGTTCAAACACAAAATTACCAAAAATAAGTTGATGTTGGTTGAACCTAACACTTCATATGCTTTACCTGAAAAAGTTTATATTCATCCGTAGAATGCTGTTCCAACTGTACGGCGATAGCCTATCATTTACACCTACCTGATCCGCACTCTGCAGATATCCCACATTAACACATAATACATTGCACTATTACATACACACTATACACTATAACGGTCACATATAGCAACACTTATTGTTGGTTATTATAGGGAGCAGGCCTTCATTTATCCCTATTTCGTTAGTATAATATATTCTTTGATTCAGTATTCGACCTTCTAATATTTGTCTTAAATAGTTCCTTCACCATATTACTATTTTGTCATTTTCTCTCAGCATACGCTTTCAATTTCGTTTTATAAAGCGATAAATAAGCACCCTTCTAGATATTAGGCAATGTTTCATCCTGTGAGGTAGCAACCTGAATTTTTTTATTGTCAGATTGTATTTTAAAAATTCTACAAATTGCATATTTTGTATTATCAATCTCTATATTATTCCTTTCGCGAGTTTCCACCATTTTCCGTTTTGCATTTGTATATTCTTCTTTGCCAATCTTTATTGCACGATATACACTACTCATATACACTCTTGTTATTAAACTACATATTTTAACCGCATCACTTACACTCATATTTTGGTTTCGAGCCCTAATTCCTTCATACTAGTTTTTTTATCATCTGATATTCCTTGTTTAATATTTAAAAAAAAAGTATACAATGTTCATGACATCATTTTGTATAAAATAAAGAAGGACAATATATACACATATAAACGGACAGATCACCTATATACATATAAACTAACAAAGAATTACTCTCTACTATTTTTAAACTCGACTATAGCACATAGCTTTTGTGTAAAATGTAGTTATATAATTGAAAAAAAAGCAAAATTTGCATTTCTGTTTATTTTGTAATGGAATTTATAAATAGAGGACTGAATTGTTTGTTATTTGTATGGCACTAATTCAAGTCATTAACAATGAAAAATTTCCTATTTCTAACCAACTTAGACTACTATTCAATATGTTGTAACATTTAAAGTATTGAAGTGTGAGGTACATTTACAGGTCTTATTTGTATTTATTAGTCAAGTCTATTATTTTGTATTTGGATATCGCAAATTTATTTCAAAATTGAACAAATTATTCTTCTGATTCACCACTCAAAATGAGAACTTATTAGAAACATTGTTATTATCATTAAAATCATAAATTTATTAGGCTCGTGTACTAAGCAAAGAAGAACTGAAAAGAAAAGCTTGGAAAAACGATCCACTGTTAAGAGGAAAACTAACAACATCTGATGAAGATTCGTCAGATTCTGAAAAGTCATCTAAAAAAAGAATTGCGTTACGTACCAGGTATGTATGTTGCAGTAGAATTCATAAACTCTTAAAATGTTTATATTGAAAAAAAAATTCAAATTGCAACGTTATTCAATTCACATTAAAAACTCTTTGTCCCTCCCTCTACCCCTTACTTTAAGAGGTAGAGCAAAATGTTAAATAATCAATTTTTAGAGTGTCAATAGGATAATCCAAAAGCGTTCAACATAACATGCCTTTACTGTTTATTTTATGGAGAAAATCGCAGTTTTCGATGTGGATTTAAAAATTTGCCATCTAGCGGTAAAATTTGAATATGGAAAATAATTTTAGTATATTTCTCAGGGTCACTTTTGTTATCAATATTTTTTTTCCTGAAGCTGTAGGATGAATAGTTTCCGAGAAACTGCCTTTGGCCTACTTTAACAGGACACCCAGTACTTAGAAAATGTATTAAGTTGACCAAAATAAAAATCTATGAACTATTATCATTTTTATCAAAAATTTGACATTACTTATTATACATATAACTTTACTAAAAAAAATTATTCATTTCTCTGAAATAGAAAAGAAAAATAGTTTGGTTATCCAGGATTCACGCAAGGAATCAAAATGAAAGTGAAAACTGCAATCATTTTTGTTAAATAAATGTAAAAAGCTCCAAAAAGTTAAAAAAAGCAAATTTTACTTATAGAAAAGGCAAAAAATTATTTTCTAAAAACATGCAAAAGGTAAATAAAGATAACACCCAATAGTATTTAGTAGTACTAGAATAATATAATAATTATTAATAAACCTAAACTAACCGTTTCTCTACTGTTCCTCTCTAACTTCTATACATTTTCCTTATTCTGCCATTTATTGAGATATATTTTCTTAATGGATTGGTATTAAGCTGGTGATTGAACAAAAAAGTAATTTTTATTTACATTTTAGTACATCTAAGAGGGTCTTATATTCAAAATTATTTTGAAGGGTGTTACAGTTGAACTTTTAATATACTGTATAAGAATGAGAGTTGAATTAATTAAAATACTTAAATTGTAAATCTATAAACCAAGTAAATTTTCTTCAATTAACTAAAATTATGCAAATTGTAGCACTTTAAAATCAATTACATTTTATTTTAATATAATTCTTAATATATAGCACAGAAACAATGAATAATTGTTTTTCTGGTCTAAAATTAAAATCTATTTAATTTCTGCTATGATATACGATAAGCTATGATGGTAGACGAACAAGGAAATAAATAGAAAAGTAAATCAACTGTATGAAACTAACACATTGAGTATTTATGTGTAGCAGCACCTTTGAGGTGGTGTAAAAATGTAATTCCTAATTATAGAATTTGACAACAATAACGTGCCACAGTTCTCAAGATTATATGCGTTGGCAGCCTGCATTCATGAACTTATTACATATGTTTCTAAAGGTCATAGCTTCATATAAATTTGACTTCCATCAAAGTTACACCTTGTATAAGAAACTATTGTTAAATTTGTACCAGAAATAAGCTTATTAATTTTTAACATATTATATGGCACTCTGCAATATTAAACTTTTCAATTAATACAATACATATACAGGGTCGCCGGAATATGAGTGCCGTAACTATAGGGGCTTATGCATCTGACTAAAAACAACAACAAAAACTCTTTTGAAAATATGTCTAAAACGAATAGTTTTTCTGCAAATACATTTCAAAAATAAGAATACAAGTACAATAAAGTGAAAAACCATGTTACGACATTACAAACTAAGGTACAATTAAGGTTAAGTAAAAGCTCTTGTAATGTAATTTGTTTTTTGTGTTAGTATTAATGACGTAAACAATTGAAATTTCTCAGAAAATCCTTAAAACTGTAATGTACAGTAATGTTTGAGAACATTGCAATGTCTCACATGTTGCCTAAAAGTAATATTAGTCACAGTAGTGTTGTGGCTAGTGCATTTCGTATTTCTCTAGTGCTTGTTTGATAGTTGTAAGTGTACATAAACAAAAATGGAACAGTTTATAGTGACCATGACATGTTAATTTATGGCAAATCTGGACAAAACTCTCTGACTACAAGATGTTTGTACGGTAAACACTTCTCACAAGCAAGTCATATTGAACACTATTTCACATTTTATTCTGTCCTGAAAAGAGCTTTGAGAAAACCTTTTACAGTAAGTACATTTAGGTGTACCCATTTGTAATTATTATGTATAAATACTTGACAATCCTAACATGGTATATGAACGACGTCACATATTCAAGACAGTTTGCTGTAATAATTCTGTTACTGTTGGTCAGAGAAAAAAAATTGTTAAGTCAAATATGTTTTGTTTGGTACAAGCAAAATAAAGGCACTCATATTCCGAACACTCTGTGTAACATAACGTTAATTAAACTTTTTTAGATATGAACATGACACCGATTTCAATATTATAACTGAAGAAAACGATTCAGACAGTGACTGTTCACATACAAATAACCAAAATAAAATTCGACTTGAAGATAAACTTATAAGTCCTATAAAAAGGAATATACCCATATCTGACAGTAGCAGTGACTCAGACAGCGACATTGAAATGTAAGTCAGATGTGCGATGCGATATAAATATTATTTAGTGAAATTATTATATTAATATTCTATTTAGAATTCCCTCTAAACAAATGACACCCCAAAAAGATTCTGAACTAGGAAATGAATCTGGACCAAGTAGTTCGCAAAAAGGTAGGCGGAACATCAGAGCCCTTATGGCAGATGAGAGCCTTACGGAGGCTACACAGAGAGCAAATAAAGAGGAACAGGAGAGAATTGAGAGATTGGAAGACAGGCTCAGGATCAAAGAAAGTCTCAGTCAATCCTTCAGTCAAATAATAGAAGAAGACACATTAATCTTAGATGTAGATGAATTAACGGGTGAACCACTTGTTAAGGTACACCCGAAATTAAACCAAAGATTGAAGCCACATCAGAAATCTGGTATCCAATTCATGTGGGATTCTTGTTATGAGAGTCTCGAGAGACTTAATGTAGATGAGGGTTCTGGATGTATTTTAGCACATTGTATGGGTTTAGGAAAAACTTTCCAAGTAAGTCAAACGAATATTAAAATTAGATAAATGTAAAGTTGCCACTGAATTTTTTAAAGAACTTAGAAATAGCAAATATTAAAAAATATATTGATATTAATTAATTATATTTATAATTTTTTTCTCAGGGTTGGTAAGATGTCAAATTGTGCACGTCATCTATACATTATTATTCTGAATTTTTAACTGTGAATAGTGACATTCTATGAAATAAGATTTAAAAGGCAAAATATCATAGAGAGCCCTTAAGGCCAATTCCCATTTAGGGGTTATTAGCAGGCACCCTAGTGTTTTATTGTATCAGCTGCTTGCAAGTTTTTTCAAGGTCGAGGGCAAAATGCTACATGCATACACATTTATGGGTTTTCCAAAGATTTTGTAGATAGTCAAATTGAGTTATTTTTGTGTTTATGTAATAATTAAGGAAGTTTAAATTTTTATTATTTTTGGTTTTTTATCAACACAGAACATGTTTATGAAAAACAGAGTAAAATAAAAATTATGAACATAATGCAACACTTTTTCGAAAACTCAAAAATAGTAGGGTTACAGGACGTCAAAAAAAAGTTATGAATTCCTTGTAATAACTTTTTTGAATCTACCGATTTTTTTTCTAATTTTGTACACTTCACAAGTGGTCCTTTATATCCAAGTTCTTAATTTGACACACATCCCTCAACACGAAACGGCCTAAACTGTCCTTGGCCTTCAAATAATAACTTAGAACTATTTTGTTTGAATATTTTTATAAATTTGGATAGAACGTAATTAAAGATTGTCATAAAATCTTTAGAAACGGTTATCTTGTTATATCACGTTAAAATTAGCCGTTTTTGAAAAATAATACTTTATATACTCCTATTAATTTATATATTAATTATTCAACTTTTGAGCAATTAATAGTATCAATAACAAATAGCGTAAGTTTTTATAGTGAGTTATTATAACTCATGCTGGGCTTCTACAATGATAATTCGGTATGTAAATAGTGTACGCAGTAAATTCTTGGAAATTTTTAAGCCGATAAATACGTTCCATTGGTGTAAAATGGAAAGAATTTCTAACAAGTGGAAAGGAATGAATAATTAAAAGATTTTAAAATTATTAAATTGCCAACGCCTGTCAGTAGGCGGAACTGTCAATTATTATCATTGAGGGGACTAATGTCATTTAATATTTTAACAAAATAATTTTGACGTTTTCAAATCAATTTCTAATAATAGTCCTAAGAAAGATGTTATAGTCGTAGATAAAGTATAGTATTCAACTTGCGGTAATGGTCATAACTCACTTGATGAAGTACAGCACTCACCTGCGGCTCGTGCTGCAAACTTCATAAATATATGCGTCAAATTGGGAATGTGGATGCAAAGGAACACAAATTAGACCTGTAACTCCACAAATTTTGAGTTTTCTAAAAAATGTTAGAGGGCTTTGTGGCATTAAATTTTCGTGTATAATAACCCCCAGAATATTTGCTCATCATTTTCGAACACCCTGTACAAATTCATTACCTAACATCTGTTAAGAAGCTTCTGTAGATAACCTACACTTATGTCCATGTACCAAAATGTCAAACAGAGCAATGTACAAGAAGGATAAGCTTCTTATGCCTACTCATTTGTAAAATAAGGGTAAACAATGCATGTTTGAAGTTCTACAGTGGTTGTCCCTATCCTTTGAATAACAAAAATATGTTCATTATTTTTTGTGTAGACTGTTCAATAAAATTGCTAAACACGATTTTAATCAAACTGAACATGAAATTAATTTTGTATTATTGCATTACTTAGGTAAATATGATAAATAGATACATTTCACAATTATTGTAAAACTTTAGAGCTAAATGTGACAATTCTGTTTACGGATTGACTAGTTTTCATTCAACTTTTTATAACTTTTAGATGGACTCTTTGTATTATGAATTTTCATTCTAGGTTATAACGTTACTTCATACATTATTTTCATATGAAGAAACGAAAACTAAACACGTACTAGTTGTATGCCCTACGTCAACAGTTAACAATTGGAAGAAAGAAGTCAAAATAGCTTTTAAACATTTCCCAGATGAAAAACTAAATGTTATTAGTATTGTGTAAGTATTTCTCCAGTAGTAATAAGATCACTCTCAAAATGTGTTCATCAGTCACATCAATTCAAAGCTTAATTCTATTGCAGTGATAAAAAGGAAGTATCTCAAAAATACAGTATTGTAAAAAAGTGGTACTTACTTAAGAAATGTGTATTGGTGATGGGCTATGAATGTTTTGAAACTTTAACTAATGAAATGAAGTTGGACAAAATCGGTTGGCATCTGAAGCAGAGAATGTTAGAAGCCTTAATAGAGCCAGGTGAAAAGTTAACTGTCTGAAATTTTAAAATGAATCTGTCATAATATTTAATTATTTTAGGACCTGATTTAGTGATATGTGATGAAGGCCACTTATTAAGGAATAAAAAAGCACTGAAAACTCTCGCGTTGAACAGAATAAGGACTAAAAGGCGAATTGTTCTGACTGGAACTCCTTTACAGAACAACTTATTAGAATGTAGGTCAATTTTGATTTTTAATCGTGTTATATTCGTTAATATCTTTCAGACTACTACATGGTCAATTTCGTCAAACCAAATCTCTTGGGTACTATGAAAGAATTTAAGACAAATTTTGTAAATCCGATAACTAATGGACAGTATGAGGATTCGACTGCAGGAGATATTAAACTAATGATGAAGAGAACACACGTATTGCACAAACTGTTAAAGAAAACTATACAGGTAATAGAAAATTGTAGGTTTAGTTTTTATATGATTTAAATATTTTTTTGAAAATACGGGCAGCATACTCGGCTGCAGCAAATCTAGGATTTTAAGAAATGTATTTGATTTACTATAGTTAGGTTTCAAAATAGTAGAGAGTGATTCATGTTATAATCCTACTCACTTTTTATAGCAATCAACGCAAAGACAAATACATGATGTCCATATATTTTTTTTATAAAATTGTATTGAATGTTTTGCATGTCTAACAGAACATACCCGAGTATATAGCTTCTGCAGCAGCAAATGTATGTGCCCTACATCAGAATGCTCCATTTCTATTGATTATAATGAATTGAAAATCCACCTGTTTAATCTGCAATGCTAACCATCGTAGTGCACATGGGAAATACTCTTTCCACTAATTCAATTATAATTGTAATTAAATTATTAGTGATTTTGTGTTCTTAAGAAGGAAGAATAATTCAGAATCTACAGCGTGTTCTCAAAAAACCTTAATCCAACAAGTGAGGAATATCACTTGAGATCAAAATATACTCTCGATAATTATATGTCACTTTTAATAAAATCGTGATTTAGTAATTAAATTTACTCAATCAATAACTTTTAAAGATTTTTTTTAAGTTTCAATGCTTTATAATTTTATTTTTTAGAAATGCAAAATTAAAATTATTCTTAACTTTATAGTATTTTTTTGATAAAGTAAAAAAAATATATTTATTTGTATTGTTAAAAGTTATCCATGGAATTTATTAAAAGATTTTTTATTAGAATATAAAAGGTTTCAAGACTGAATATCTCAGTAATTTTATTTTCCATGAAAAAAAAGAAAACCTCGTTGGGCTTGTGAGAAGTTGAACAATATTAAAATTTGAACAAAACCTAGAAACAAATTTAAAGGCTCCGTTTTTTAACACAATATTCAGCAAATTTGTAGCTGTTTTTAGAGGCAGTCTTAAAAAAATCTAAGCAAGTTAGAAAATATATCTTCATTGTGGCAATTATGTAAGATTTATCCAGTAGTATTTATCCAGTTTAAAGGCAACCAAGTCATATTCAATAAGAAAAAAATATATTTGTCTACGTTCATGCAAAAAACAAAACTTATTGAACTATATTTAATGGCAAAGTGGTTCTTTATTGCACTAGTGCAATAAAATGTTTATTGCATTCATCTGTCACTCTACAATAGTGTTTTGTCATCATGACAAACATAAGCGTCCAAATCTATGTCACATTTTCCTAGACTTAGTGTCATCTAAATAACATTTTTTGGTTTTTGCATAAACGTAGAAAAAATATTGTATGCAACTTGTACAAAAAGTGCCTATTGCACTCAACGCAATAAACACTTACTTTTTGTACTTGTTGCATAAATAACTATTTTACCTGTCATGTGTTATCATTACATTTTCGACTACTTGATATACCTGTTGCACACTAAAAAAATCGTATACGGCATTAAAATATCGCATCTCACACAATTCTTTTAAAAAGTCATTAATACTTGAATTGGTAGTTGGGGCATTCACGCCAACTCAGCAGTCGATACCACATCACCCTCTCAGATGTTTTTCAAAATTGGTGCATCGATTAGTACTATTGAAAAAAGAATATTCCCAAATGTTCAGCCCCTAAGACCGCCTCCTGTCATCAGGGGTCCATAGTGAAGTTTTCTACCATCATTTCACCTCCAGGGGTCTGAAATCGGTTTTTCGTGTACTGACGCGACATTTTAATCTAAAACAATGATCAAAAATACATAGGAGATGCCAAATTTCCCGTAGAACACGATGCCACCATCCGTTTTCCGATATCTAGCAAGGGGAGCCCGGAAAACTCGAAAAACCGCGCTTTTGTAAACAAATCTGATCTCAAATACGGTCGCTTCAAACTGGCTGAAAATTTACCAAAAGGCTCCTCGATTATTGCTCTTTCGAATGTTCATATGCCCGTGGTGATCATTATATGTAAAAAAAAAGTTACACGCATTTTACAGGTTTTATATGGGATTTTCTGTAATTTTTTCATTATAACCGCTCCACTGGCCCTATCCAGTTGGGTAATAATTGGATTTTTCTCTCACCAGCGTCTCTTTTGTCCCCTGTCTTTACAAACACAGAAATTTCTCTTTCCAGCCAGTATTAGAGAAAACATTATTTATTCAATGATTTATTTCACAATTTTTGATTTTTGAGCAAATTTACATTTTCTGCAGCTTACTTCTTTTTGTAAAAATATGAATATAACGAATGAAAATCGCAGTAAGAAACAAGAAAACCCACATTACAATCATTGTTGACACTATACATCTCGATATTATTTTCACTATTTTACACATAATGTCCTTATGAATCAGCATTCTATCTAATTGATACATCTAATTTGTTCTTGTTTCTTACTGCGATTTTCATTCGTTATGTTATATTATATTCATATTTTTACAAATAGTAGAAGTAAGCTGCAGAAAATGTAAATTTGCTCAAAAATAAAAAAATTGACGAAAAATTGTGAAATAAATCACTGAATAAATAATGTTTTCTCTAATACTGACAGGGGACAAAAGAGACGCTTGGAGAGAGAGAAAAATCCAATTATTACCCAACTGGATAGGTTATAGTGGAGCCAGTGGAGCGGTTATAATGAAAAAATGACAGAAAATCCCATATAAAACCCGTAAAACGCGTGTAACTTTTTTTTTACATATAATGATCACAACGCGCGTATGAACATTCGAAAGAGCAATAATCGAAGAATCTTTTGCTAAATTTTCAGCCAGTTTGAAGCGACCGTATTTGAGATATCAGATTTTTTACCAAAGCGCGGTTTTTCGCGTTTTCCGGGTTCCCCTTCTTAGATATCGGAAAACGGATGGCGGCATCGTGTTCTACGGGAAATTTCGCATCTCCTATGTATTTTTGATCATTTTTTTAGACCAAAATGCCGCGTCAGTACACGAAAAACCGATTTCAGACCCCTGAAGGTGAGATGATGGTCGAAAACTTGACTATGGGCCACTGGTGACAGGAAGCGGTCTTAGGGGCTGAAAATTTGGGAATATCCTTTTTCGATAGTACCAATCGATGTACCAATTTTGAGCCAGATCTGAGAGGGTGATGTGGGATCGACTGCTGAGTTCACGTGGAATGCCCCAGTAATGATCAAGTATTTTTGACAAAATGCGATATGAAAAGTTAAAAGAAATGATTCAGTTTAAGTATTATAGTGTGTCTTTATGCTGATTTTCTTGAAAACTATTTTGTATTCTCTTCAAATAAGCAATAAGGGATATATGACAACTTTACAAAATTATTCAGGTAGCATAACACTTTTTAACTAGATCATATTAGATTCTAGTGTCAGCTCTTACATTTTTACTCAACTTGAAAAGTCCTACTCTCTCATATCTTCAGTGGGCCGAGGATTAGGTATAATGACTGTATTTTGTGAGGCCTCTAAAGGTTTTTTAGAACCAAGGTTTTTATTGCTTTGTAAAGCATAGTGATTTTTTGAACTTCAGAGAGTCGAAGATACAGAATTGAAAATCTACCTACCGAAGATAGTGGACCATGCTATTTTCATTCAGCTTCACCAGGTTCAAGTAGATTTGTACAACAAATTCTCCAAATTAGTTGCGAAAAACAGCTCCAACACTAATAAAAAAGGTTTCTTAAGCGATTTTTCCATTTTCCAATATATTTGTACACACCCTCAACTTTTGGCGGTCATGGAAAATTTGCGTAATAAAAAAATTAAGGAAAGGGACCTCATTATCAACGAACAAGAAGACAATCCGATTTGTAACATTGAGGGATGGTGGAAAGCAGTAGTACCACCAGATGCAGCAGAGAGAATCGAGTATGGAAATAAACTAATGGTTCTTAAATCAATAATAGAAGAATGTGAGGAAATTGGAGACAAAGTGTAAGTAACGTTTGAATTTAAAAGTATTAAATTTTTCATCCTTTATTTTTTAAAGTTGTTATTCTGGACAAATAATAATTTGTTTTGATTTCAGATTAGTTTTTTCTCAGAGTTTGGGGGAAATGAATTTAATCGAACATTTCTTAGAAAAGGAAGGCACATCTAGTTGCCGTTCGTGGAAGAAAAAAATTGATTATTGTAGAATGGATGGTACGGTTCCACCTGCACTTCGAAGTACAATCTGTGATCTGTTTAACGATAAGGATAATAAAAAACTAAGGTTTGCTTCGTATTCCAATAAATTCCAGTAATTTGCTTTTTTACACATTTTTAACAAATTTTAGATTGTTGTTAATGTCAACAAAAGTAGGAGGTTTAGGTTTGAACTTGACTGCGGCAAACAGAGTTATTATAATGACTGTAAACTGGAATCCATCTTATGACATTCAAAGTGTATTTAGAGTGTACAGGTTTGGACAAGAAAAAGAAGTTTATGTTTACAGACTGATTGCTTTGGTAAATATACAATACGATATGATTCATTAAAACTTTTAGTAATAAGGTCACTTCCAATTTTTGTTTTTTGTTTTATAGTTGCTTTCTTACTTTTCCCTATTTTTGATTTTTAATTATTTGTGGTAAAAAAAGTTGAAATGGAAACAACCTAGTGATGGTTAAATGATTGGTTACTTAAAAATCAGTAGGTAATATTACCGCTCACTGTCTCAAAATTTAGAAAATTATTGCTTAGATCAAACTAAAAAAAGTCGTATGAGCATATCTCCACAAATATATTGAAAACTATTTGATAATAATTAAGCAAAAGCGGATCCTGAGAGATATTGTCAAAAATAATCTTAGAATTTAGAAATTACTGAGTATTTTGGAAATTCAGTCATTTTTTTTATATTGTATTTTTTTTAAATATATCTGTCATATTCAATAAATCGAAAATAGCTCTAAAACTATTTCTGTAATTAAAATAAAAATTCATAGGAACTTGTGTTACTAATTCAAATATACAAAATACAATGTATTAATGTGAAAATTTCACAATAGTATTTTTCAGCCAATTATAGGCCTGTATTTTGTAGCGTTACTATAGCAACTAAGAAAATTTCGGAAATTTTCTCTTCCTTGGAGTAAGGAGCATGAAATTACACTGGAAATTTTTGACATTTATATTTAACTTCAAATGTATTCTATCATAATTTAAGTACAAATCATTTATAAATAATTATTTACCAAGTATGTACTTTTAGTAGTTTTAATTAAAGCGTCCAAATGTTGCTGAAATTCCTCAGCCACGTCTTCTTTTCTTAATGGGGAATAAACAAGCACACATTCACTAAAATTTATAAAATGTCTATGTTTCAAAACTAAATGTAGTACTTTGAAACAATCAGATGTTGAATTTCTTTTAAGTAAAAAACACTAAACTTTTCACTTTGACACCGTGCATATAAAATGACATTTGTTATCCTTTTGAATTAACATACTGTCTCTTCAAAACAATAAAAATTTTAATATCTTTATATTTTGTCGATATTTTTAACACTTCATTGTGAAATTTTCTTACCCAAAACCACTCTAACTTCAATTAAAAATTGGAAATTTTTTCTTGCACACGAATATTTCTTAGAATTTTCTAAATATTTGTGTGCTTGAAAAATTTCAGTAATAATTGAAGCTCCAGTGGTATTATAAGTGAAAATTTTTAAGAGAGCCTGTTAAATTTGCCCATATTTAAGAAACAAAGAAATACATCAAAATGGAAGTAAATTATTGATATCTATCAAATTGATAACAACTGAGAAAAAATTACTGAGGAACTTACCATAAGATATTCATTAATATATACGCTATAATACATTCGCTAATATCCACTTCAGAAATGCTGATCAGACACTCTGATATAAACATACATAACAGACTAATAACGCACAAAATGTCCAACTTTTTTTAGGGTTGTTGCAATTTAGAGACCCTAGATAAAAACTTAACCCCTACCTGCAAGTTCAGAAATACACTTATGGCCACAGTTTTTCTTGAATTGAACCACATGTGTGGTGTGTGCATTGTGTCCCTTGTACTTCTTTCCATGAAGGAGTTCAACTCTACTGGGTCATTAGAAAGAAAAAAAGTGACATGTTGCTTCGTTTTCTTAACAGCACCGATTCTCTTGTTTACGAGACGGCAATGCATGAAATACTGTGCCATCTGTTTCATACTTTCTTATATAATAGAGGTGTTTTCTTAGAGGAAGGTTTGTCATAGACATAGCAAGGTACTTTGTATTTCCTTACGAGGCATTCTAAGAATGCCTTTGCAAGTGGACAGGTATTTGTTTCATTTCAGCATTTCTTAAACTCTCTGTGGGTGTCTCCTCCTTGATTATTTCAACAAATACTGACAACTGAAGCAAACTGGAGGGTTCGGATCCAAAGATATTGTCATCTTCTTTATTGCCATTGCCCCGCTCATGTCTTTTAACCTAGCATACAGTAATGTCTGACTGCTAGAGTTAACAGATGTCGGTCACAGTCTTTATTACTTATACAATTTTTAAAAATATTTAAATTTGATCCAGAATCTAATATCCATAATCAAATAATCAAAACTTCATTATTTATTAGGATTCAATGGAAGAGAAAGTTTACCAAAGAACGGTGACAAAACTAGCAATTGCTCATCGTGTTGTCGATAAACATCAAATCACAAGACATTACAAATCCATGGATTTGCAAGAGTTATACTCTTGCAAACCCGATGCTGATACCGAAAGACCAATTTGTAACGTACCAGAAGATAAGGTGTTGGCAAAACTAATATTAAAATTACCATACATTTTTAAACATCATGAACATCAAGCCCTTTTGGCAAACAGACCAGAAGACAATCTTAATGAGCAAGAACTCAATGCGGCATGGGATGAATTTAAAAGAATTAAAGATGCCCCACGTAAGTTATGATCATATCGAAAGTTTTTCTGAAAATATTCATGTAATTTTTATTTAGAAGTTGCACCACCACCACTACAACATGTACAACCACAAACTTCGTTATTGCCTCCAGTTACATTGCCCAGTGGACCGACGTATTCTATGGCTTATGATTTAGCAAGACCAACAGTTGCTATTAATAATGGCCAAAAAATTGGTGGAAAAACTGACGATGCAGCTGCTTTAAGTCATTATTTCATCCCAAGGTAATATTGCTAATGTTGATTACCAAATTAATATTGACTTACTGGAACTAGTTAATTTTTATAAAAGCAATAGAAAGAGAAAAAAATATTAATTAGAGAAATATCAAGATTATTTCAAAAGATTTTAAAACAGCTCAATTTTGTCCTGTTCAGATTAACTTCTCATATTCTCAACTAGTTCATATATTTTTTTTAAACTATAATCTATAATTGATTTTCATATAAATATACATTTTCATCATTCTTATTTTTGTTGCTGTATAAAAATAAATTGAATTTCTCCATTTTAGAATCTTTAAAATATGACATTTAATTTAATACGTGTAGTATTCTATAAATGATACTGCAGGAAACAACTACTCCGCGGGCTAATGCCCCGACCGGCATTGAATTATACCTGCAGTATCTGTGTGAAACAGCCAAGAACCCTTGTCGGCCACTCCACGAGACATAGACCGGTTTCGGGCTTGTTAGCACTCATCAGTATGCCATAGGTGAGATAACCGACAATTGAACTGGCTGTTCCTTCATATGTAGTTTCACATATAAATCGAATGCAGGTGAGATGTAACTGGTCTGCTACTTCCTGCTCGGCCTAGGCGGCTCGACTTGCAGAAAGCGACCTACAATATAAATAGTACTTAACAAACCTCTACTTGAGCGTGCGCCATTAAATCTATAAATGAATCATGGGTTATTGGCTGTTTCACCCAGATACTGCAGGTCATTTATAGATTTAATGGCGCATCGCCTGGGGCTTGATTAAGTACCTCGATATTATAGGTAAACTTTCTGCAAGTCGAGCCGCTAAGGCCGAGCAGGAAGTAGCAGACCAGTTACATCTCACGTGCAATATTGTTTTCAACTTAAAAAATTTATTATTTGCAATATGACCTATATGTAATTGTGTATTTAGACACATGAAAAAAAATATTAATTAATCAATAAATATAGGAGTAAATACAGAGTTACAGGGACCCTGTAATTAATATGAGGAACAATTTTAGTGATTTTTCTAAAAAAAAAATATTGAGAAATGTAAATGGAGTTACATAACTTATTATTATTATTGTTTTAATTAATCTTTTGTCATAAGATTTTTAGTGTTGTGATAAAGTTAAAAAATTTCATAACGATAACACTAACATAAGCATAGTTTTAATTTTATATATTTTTATTTCTGAATACTAAATACTACGGAAAAATTAAAATTTTAAAATATACTTACTAGAAAACCAATTTTACTCTGACAAAATAGTTTAGTGTGTTATTATCTACGATTTACTCTTTAAAATCTTATTTTGGTTTCAAAATTGGTATTTTGAAATGTTCTGGAATAGTTTTATCGCAACCAAAACAAGTGTATACAGCGTGATTTAGAACTTATCAAAACAACATTCTGAGTGTATAGGAACCTCTTATAAATGCAATTTTGTAAAGAAAAAATGAAAAAGGGCAATTCTAAAATTATTTAACAATACACTTCTGCACGGCACATAAAACTGGTCCACTGTAAAACCTGATAAGGCGGCAACCTGCGACCGGACAAAAAATGGGAAGAAATGCTCAAGGAAAGAAATAAATAACATTTTATAACGCCGATTTTATACAGCAAATTTAACTGCTTTTGTCGTATTGTTATTTATTACTGATATATTTAATTTGTGGTCAGTGGTCACGCGGTTTAAGGCATTAGTACTTGAATCGAGATGACCAGATCGCTGTGGGTTTAACCCCCGCAGCCGGTAGACCGTATATTAGCTATATTCGTGGAGAGGATTGGCACCCTCTCTGCGGGTATGGTAGGGTGAAACAATGTTGGCTTTGGTCAATGTGAGAGATTGATACCGGTTGACATTTGACTACCCCCCTGATTAATGAGGTTTTCCAGGTTTCCGTCATTCCTGCACTGAATGGTGGTTAGGGCCTACCAACTAAGTCGTTCCTGGACGCAAATGCGGCCTGCTTAATAATAATATGCCGCTCCCTCTTACTAAAAATGTCGTAAAATATGGGGATTATAACATCTATTATGAAAGTTGTAGTTGAGAAGGTCTTTCACATCCCATTAACAAATACAGGATGTCCCATTGAAAAAATACAACTTTGATCTGCCTTCCGAAAATGAATCAATCTGTATAAGTCAAATTATTTTCAAAATGTCCATTTCTTGCCCCCTCACACAAACCTATTTTTTGCCTCAATTATATTTTAGCTTTAAATCAACTTTACCAGTGGTGACTCACCCTCTGTACAGGGAAGAAAACAATTAAACTGAATTTTTTCCCCCATTTTAACTAAAATTTGACGGAAGGTTTTTTTAAAAAATGTTACATAAAACACCCCTCTTAATTTTCACCAAAGATTCCACTAAATTTTTCACACTTATTATGTCCTATACTTTCGAAATGTTAATTTTTAAGTTCATCTCTGGCATGTCTTAAAATGTCCAAGGTCTAGAAATTATATTATTCATTTGTTGTCTTTTTTTTTAGTGGAACAAACAGTGACTTGAAGAAAAAAATACGTACTACATCCAATAATTCCAATATCGTAAACCAACACCCAAAAAATCCTCCAGGCTTTGTTGTGCCACTAGGAAGCAGAGGAGGTCCAAGTACGATTCCTGTACACAATGCAACCAAAACTGTATCAAAAGACCCTCTATATATACCTCTGTCAGAAATGAACAAAACCGGTAAATCTTATAGTGAAATGCTAACTGCATTAAGTTACAAGCAATTTACTGTGCCAAAGTTACCTTCAGATACTACTATAGTGCCACAAGAATCGTCAGATAGAGGTAGTCAGAAAGAAAATAACAATCGCGGAAGATCTGTAGACACATCAAAAACAGAATCTGTAATCATTTTGGATGATGAGACAAATAAAAATGCTAAGAGTAATTTATCAGAAATATCACGAATTAGACAGGACAATATTGCTGGAGTTAAAAGAAAGAGAAATAATGACAATAGTAAACAAATAATTTTGAAAAAAATGCGAGAAGGTTTCAATAAACCCCCCAACCATTTGACATCTATCAATATAGACGATGATGATGACGTAACGGAAATACCTGATACTTCCTCAGAGTCAGGATCATTATCAAATGAACTTATAACAAACTTAGGACGTAGTGGCATAACCATCCATAAAGTGATCAAAGATGTTAGTCGCAACAATGGTAAGACTTAGATTTAAGTTTTTATTTGTGAAAAAAATATTACTAATTTTATAAAATAACTAAAATAAATTAACATAATATGACTTAACAAATTGGGCAAAAGAATTACTTATTGTTGATTAGGAGGTAGTTAAAGATTAATTGAAATACCTGATGGCTAATATAAGCCCAAAATTTAGTATCTTTGGAGGTATAGTTACTTAATTATTGTTAATAAAGTTTTATTACATTTCAGTATGATCTAATGTCATAATTTTTTAGCAGCAGAATTTCTAAAATTTTGAGTTCTGAGTAACTTTTATAAAATTGCATTATTGTTAACACGTAGTTTGAGTCTGAGGTATCGATATATAGAAAAGTCCTAAATTGTCTCCCGATCTTTCAGAGTACATCAAAAAATAGGAGAATCTTTTTGTATAATTTTTTTTCCAAAAAATGTAAAGTAAATAGGGTTACCAGACATATTCCAGTAGAGTAGTCACGGTCATCATTGAAACGTCTCACGTCCCAACACACTTTTAAAATATTCTGGTGTTATTTTTTAAAATTATTTTGCATTTCCTGCTAGGGCTTAAGGCATATTTTTTTATAATAAAATTAACTGGTACCAAGAACAGTATACGTGGTAAATATTAAATGTGTACATATATTTAAAACAATGCTACAATTTAATGTTTAAAATATGTAAATAATAGAATGGGTTTACGGTGTGTAGTATATAGTGGCACAGCATTCAAAGGGCGTCATGATTATTCTATTTATTTTTTTGTTTAGTGTATCTTAGATGTTTGTATTGGCCGCTATTCTACATATCAGAAATTTAAAAACGTCTAATAAATTTATTAAAAGTTTTCCTGATTTACCTTGTGTGATAGAGTAATAGAATATAATATATATACAGGGTCAACCTTAAATAAGTACAAATATTTTAACTGCTGGTGTAGTTCGTCATATAGATCAGTCCAGTGAAAGCTATTTTTAAAAATTTCTAATATTTACGGAGATATTAATTTTAAAAAAAAATACCCACATTTTGAGGACCGCTGCTTAACCAAGCTAATGAACCATATGATTTGTTGCGAGGTTGCCATATCTTCCCTAATATAAATATTACGTTTCCCTTAACGTAATAGTAAAGTAATACGGTTAATTCTATTTTAAAAATACTTGTTTGAAGCATACGTACGGGAAAGTTGGGTATGTAGTATGATACACAGCAATATTAACATACATTTTAACTGCTTAACTGACCTTACTATAAACGATTAAAAATTAATTTCCGCAATACTACCGTAAAGTATTTAGGCAGATATTACTATGTCCAATCTTCAAAAATTATACATAAACGTGCACACAAGCTTACCTGTTTGTTAAAAAATTAACTATTTAATCATTAATCCACATTTCACACGTTAAATGCCATTGTACTCTGTTAGAAAGGGACACAAGACACAATTTCCTTAAGTTATTTTATGAATAGTAACAAAAAACTATGATTTTTATTTTTAACATATTAAATTTAGTTTGTTCAAGCAAAGACATTTGTGTAACACTGGCAACACTGTGAACGGCACATTCAATCTGAAGCGCTATGACTCATAAATGTATGAAAGTCAGTGGTCCTCAACAAGTTTTCTACAGAAAAATTACAAAATTTATTTAAAATTTCACTTTTTTATTTCTGATTTTTTTGTAAAACAACTATTAATTATGTGTTCTATACAGTGAACTATACTGCTGGTTAAAATATTTGTACTTATTTAAGGTTCACCCTGTATAATGTTGTAATGCGTATTCTAACATCTCATAAATTAAAATTTAATATTGAACTGATAAACAGCTTTTATGCAAAATTTGTGCATAAAAAAATTAATGTCTTATGTTAGTAATTAATGGAGGTGCTTTATCAGGTTGTAGAGAAATATTTGTGTGTTATATTTGCTGACTTATTCTGTTTATAATAGTTGAATATTGTATTTTATTCTATTCTCTTAAATTATTGTGAATTATTTGAAAATGGTCAAACAAACCTACACGTGCTGCAATTAGAAAATTGCACAGATAGTTGACAATCTTGCATTTTCTGTAAGAGAGATAAGGTTCTAAACACAAAAACCATTTTAAAAAATATATTACAGCCCACTGTTAACATTACATTACATTAAACGTCTTTATAACATAAGAGAATTTCTTTATGATTATTGAACCAAGAAATATGCCTTTTCATAACTGAATTGGCAAAAGCAGAGGTTGTCATTGATTAAAGTTCTTAATTGTATATTCCTCTCTGTAGATTTCAAAAGATAAATACCTTCTGTAAGAGTTGTTTTCAACAAAACAAACAAAAATCTGGATATCCTACTAATAATGGAAATCCTAAAGGATGGATTTTTATGTTTTATTTTAAAGTTGAATAAACTTAAAATTATTGTTATAAAAATCTCTATCAATTAAAAGAAAAAACAAACTAAAATTAACAGGAATCATTTGTCACAAATGTGTTATACTCGCGTCAAGAATTCAGACGTTACACATTTGTTTTTATGTCAATGTAATTTTCGATATTTGGTCGCGTTAAAAACAATCATTTTTTGCAATTTCGTGCAATATATAATGCAAACTTTTAGTGTAGTATATAGTTTTATTACTGGCAGTTGCAGTTTCTTAGATATTTTGATGAAAATATAATGAATTATTCATTTGTTCGTATGACGTAAGTCGTCTGAATTCTTGTCGCGAGTATAATATTACAAAGACTTGATATAGCTGATTATGGTTACCACAAAACATATACTGCCATCATAATGAAAAACACAGTAACCTGAGAGTTTGTAGTTTCGAGAAAAACGACTTCAAAGTTTAAAGTGTGTTTTGTGGCGAAATAAAGCACTGATAAGATCTTCTTTTCTTCTACCCGCTATCCCTTCATGCCAGAGCTGCAATAGGTTTTAAGTTCTTCTGATTTTTTCCCACGGGAACAAAAGATTCATTGAACACGATAATTCTAGGGCTAAAGATGGCTATTTTATATTGATCTAGTCGTGGTAACATGATCACTTTTTGTAAGTCGGCAGAAAAACAAACTTCATCATTGTTGAAATTGGCTTCTGCGTCCGATCTATACATTTTTCTTGAATTTTCCACCTTCTTTATATGCACAGAGAATGCCTTGCAGACGCTACATTCTGGTTGCATATTTTCTTTTTTGTGCCCATGAAGATCGAACTCTGCACAGTTTTCACATTCCTCATGGCCGAGTTTCGTGAAGGAGATATTTTTTGACTTAATTTCCTTTCTATACAAATCATATGAGCATTTAATTGTGGGATTTTTGCTTAAGAAGTCTTGATACATGAAAGTTGCAGTTATGTCACTAGGGAGATACTTCCTGTTAGGTGCGTGTTCCCTTCGATAATGTGAAATTGAAGGGTTAAAACTCTCAATGTGACTATGTATGATGGCTATCAAATTTCACTTTATGTCCAAACTTTCCTGTAAAATTACATATTACTAAGCTATTAATTTAAAAGACATAATATGTTTACCTCTCATGTCAGGTCGAATAGTTATATGGTCTTCGCTCTCAGAAATGGTTTGCAGAACAAATCTGTCATTTTTTTTATGACAGCCGAGGATAGTCAGGAAAAAAGTTTTACACGTCCTTATTCTTACGCCCTTTTCATCTTGAAGAAAAAAATGGATATTTCGAATTTTGCGCTTAGAATCGTTGTCTGAATCATTCTTATTTGATTTTGTTTTCGTTTCTGATGTGTGACTTAATATAAACCTTTTTTTCCCACATACTCAAGTTGCTGGTAATTCTTATTAATTAGAACTCTTGTTGGATCTGTTATCAGCGAATTACATTTCTTAGAACAATTCTCCGGGCAGGCAGGTTTCAGATCCATTTTTTCAGCTTTTTTCAAAAAGATCTCATTGCCATTTTCTGTTTTATCTGAGGTATCACATAGCAGATTTTCATTTGGAGGTGGAATGATCACAATATTATGGATTGCTACTGCAGTTTCAATATTTGTGGTTTCTCAAGTTTCAATTAAAGTGTTTTCTTTATTTTCTTCCACATCATTAAATATGCTACTTTTGAATGATATATCTTCTAGGTTACTCAAATCTGGTACAGGCGATAGAAAGACGAAATCATCAATTGCTTCAATGTCGATGTTATCAGCATTATTACGTAAGACTTGTAGACTTCCTGCGCCTTGTTCTCCTGTAAAAATTGCAAAAAAACTCAGATTATAACCGATTAATTCATATAATGTTCTTAGAGCATGAAGTTTACCTGTTATTCCGCCAGCTGGCATTGCTTCTGAGTTATTGTAATCATTATCTTGCAATGGTTCAATAGAGTTTGGGTCAAACTCACATGCCTTTTTGACTCCGGCACCAAAGAAAATATCTGGATATAAAACATTAGTTTTAAAAATAAAATTTTATTGGACGGTTCTATATTAATTATTACCATTATTTTGTGGAGAATGTTCTTTTGTGTCATTGGCGTAAGATGTTAACTTAGCCACCTTTGCTGAAATATAAATAACATACCTACATAAATAATATTTATAAATGTTATAATTGCCATTAAAAAAAATGTAAAAAATGTAAATTAAATTTAAACTAACCATCACCATTATCAGTATTATTATTGCCAATCGACTTGATAGAAGTATCTACACTTTTCCATTTGCAGCATGCAGCCAACATTAGTTTAGTCCTACACTTAATCTAAAAATTAAAGATTTAAGAGAATACACTCACAAAAATTTAAAATTAGGGAGCCACAACGTTTTCATTTTGTTCCTAGCTTTATTTCAATTCAATGTTTTTTTGCGTAGTTCCTTTAAAAAAATGCATCCGAATCCGGTTACCCACTCACTGACTCACCCACTAAAATGGGTCGGCAACAATTTTTATTATTTTCAGACGATTTCAAATGGAATGACCCAAATACCATGTTGCCTAATAACCCCGAACAAATTTTTAATAGGATCTTGATTTAAATTTCTTAAACAAAGAAAGTTAAAACCATCAATACTTTTTAACTGATTCCACAAAAATACAACTGATTTTATAGTTATCTGCCATCCTTTAATGAAAGAATACTGGTTGGTAACGTTTTGTCCGCTATTTATGTCAATTAATTGCCAGTCTTTCATTTGCTGTTAAATTTGTGACCAAAAGTTGAGATGATATGAATCTTCAGTTAAAGCACAATGATATTTTTTGCCATCATCAGAATAGAGATTAGAACTGTTTAATGAATCAAAAAGGTTATCAATTAGATGGTAAAACTCTGCAGTGAATGCTGCTTCTGAGGGCAAATCGTTGGATGCAACCCATGTCTCAATGGAAGCAGCAACTGAATAACTAAGCTGTTGGGCTGTTACTTTTACTTTCATTTTCATATAAATATCTTTAAAATTAAAATAATTTGGATATATTTTATTGAGTTGTCTGTAAGTTCTTTTCTGACGATCTAAATTAAAACCACTTTCAATGAACTGAAATTTAGCTGTTTTGTTATTTTGGAATTTCAAATTACATATAAGAGTTTCTAGTATTTTTCAATAAATGAGGAACATCATAAATAGTGACAATACGCACACTATTAACTGAAAAGTAATAGGAAGAATTATTTATTGTATCTTCTGCACATAACTGATGTAAAGCCGATTGATTAGTTTTGCCTTGGTCACATACTGTAGCTAAAACTTTTAAACCTATACTTTGCAATTTAGATATTAAATATACAATAATTAACTTCAAATGTTTGGCTGATATTGTTCCAGATGTAAAGTAATAAGCAACAACTTGTTTAAAATTTTTCCTCAGACCTCTTATCATGAAAACTAATGCATGATTTGCTTCTCTACTTGAACGTCCCAAATGACCAAGGTCTTCGTAGCTACATATTAACTGTTTATTTATTATATCACAATGATAACCTGAACTCAAAGACATTTCATGAAATAAGAGAGCGCAACAACAATCAGCTTCATTCATATTCTCAACTTTTTGTTGTAAATGTAAAAATATATTTTGGTTTACGCCTGTTTCAAACGGGATTTGAGACATTATATTTTTTAAAGTTTTACAAGATGGAAATTGAAAAATAGCTGACAAATATCTGTAAGCTTTTGGACTACGCTTATATGTATATTGAAAGAGCTAAAACTTTATTTTCTACACTCCATCTTTTACCATTAGGTTTTTTATTAAAATTTCTTAACTGTGAATTTATAAAATTTTTAGTAATTGTATTTAGTTTTTTCTCAATTATTTCAAATTTACCTTGATCGTAAAGGGATTTAATGGTTTTTAACTGATTTTTCTTCTTATCGAGCTTATTTTTAAGTTTTGATATCCTGGACTGTGCATTACGATGGGCTTTATACATAAATTCTTCTCGATGATTAAGATCTACTTTTTTAACACCCATTTGATTTAATAGTCTGGTCTTAAATGAAATTTAAATTTATCATTACCTACAATTTTGCTATATGAATGATCGATAGTTGAGGTCTCTGCTACAGATGAAATATCATGCACTAATTGAACAATCCCTGATAGTTGAAGTCTCTGATTCTAATGAAATATTATGTTCAACAGAATTTTCAATTTCCATAGAATTTAATAATAAATTTATATCTGAATGATTTTCAATTTGACTAGAATTATTACTTGCATCTGAATTAAAAAATTTTGGAACAGCTTTTGGAACTAAATGATTTTTTTTATAATTCATAAAATCTTTACTGTTAAAATGATCTTCATAAATTTTGAAATTTTTGGCATTACTGTCAATTACTGTTGCAATTTTTTATCTATATATTAAAAGTGGAAATATATTTCGGGAAATGAAAGAAATGTTTATTAACATACCCTTTCTTAAAAATTGGGTTAAAAAAATTATTTGTACACAATGGATATTTACAAGAATATTTAAGTCGTCCTATTACCTCCATGATATACAGGGTGAGTCAGTCATAATGTCATTAATTTTAAGAGGAGATAGGGAATAATGAGTATAATGCGAATACGCGATTAAAAAAAAACTAAATGCATATTTACGCCGAAAAAAAATATTTTCAAATCATTATTTAAACCCCCTTTTCAGACTGTGACTGACCGTTCACAGCCTTGGTCGGTTACAGCTGACAGTTCAACTTGATGTCGACCTAATGCAATGTTGCCAAGTTGAAATATTTTTCTAGTACCTACCTACCTAGGCATTAGACATCATATATAAACGATTGTACTGACTATTTTAGAATCTCATATTATTTCTTGCTCAGTTCAGCCAATAATAATTTAAAATGTTAATGTTAATGTTTAAGAAGTATTTAATATTGAAATTACAAAACTCCAACGTATCTAATAATAAACTGAGTAATAAACCATTTAGGTACTATCGTTTGCAATATTAATGAGACTCACTAAAATGAATTTTGCAATTTATTTTGAACTTCTGACGTATTCATATTGAAATCTGCTTTAAATTTTTAACATTAGTTATTAGTTGTTTCACTTACCAAGAGAGATTTAATGATATTTCTATTCAGAACTTCCAGAAGTTCAAACACTGTTTTAAGAGAGTGTCATTATTATTGCAAACGATTGTACATTACATAAAAAACGTTTAAAACGTGTTTAAATACAAAGTAATAAAAAAAAACCTTGTGTTGTCGACAAAACACTGTTCAAGACTAGGTCAATAACCTAGTTACCTAGTTTTTGTACTGTTATTTAACGACAAGGAGTAAAATTTACTTTTTTTTATCTAGATACATGAATGAATTTTCCTTAAATATTGATTTATTTTTTAATAATTTTGATATTACGTTTTCACTACGTTTTACAATTGAATATGAATTTGTAGTATTAGTCGTAAGTATAATATAATTATTCAGTTTGTAATTAGTAATTACATACATCTAGCCTAGAAATTTATTGCTTTTTAAGTAGTATATGGTACTAACCTATTTAAAATTCCACTTCGAGTAAAGCTGCACTCATCCGTCCATAGCACTTTATTAATAAAGTTTGGGTCAGCAACAATTCGATTTTGTAACCAATTGCAAAATTCAAGACGACTGGGGAAATCAGCAGGTTCTAAAGATTGAACTTTCTGAAAATGATACGGGTGCAGTGAGTTTTTGCGTAATATTCTGCAGACTTTGCTTTGGGATATCTCCAATCGCCTTGAAATGGTTCTTGTAGAAATTGTAGGTTCCTCCTCAACTAAATTTAAAACAGCTTCTATTACATTTAAGTCATTTTGAGGATGCCCAGCAAGTTCTCGGCGCGGTTTAACACATCCCGTATCGCGAACACGTTGAAACACTTGGACAAAGGTTCGCGCACTTGGGTGAAGCCTATTAGGGAAACGTCTCCGGTATTCGACAGCAGCGGCATTCGCATTTCGTAAACATTCCCCGTATAAAACTAGCATTTCCGCATATTCTAAATTAGTAAAATTAGGCATTGTGATGTGAATTTACGACCAATACATGACCGAAATAAACAAACTACTGCTCATAGTGCTCGTATTCTCTCCATCCCCCCTCTAAATGTGTGGTGTGATCTCTAAATTTGGGGGGAAAGAAATGCGGAAAGTGCGACTAAATGGTGGCAAATTTGAATAATACGCACGCTGAAGTGTTAGACGACGTTATGTATGTAAACATGTGGCAACGATGCCTTCCATCGGAATTAGATTATCATATGGCTGCGACATCAGAAAGTTTGTAGCGTACCAGGAGCGTCGTGTTACCGATTTTTATAGGGTGATTTGTTAATTTTTTTAAAGGTCGAGTAAAAAAAAAATTTTTTCGATTTTCTGCCTTCCGAATACGTGGTTAAAACTAATGACATTATGACTGACTCACCCTGTATGTTAGGGACACTAGGGACAGTTAGTTATTGTAATTCGTAACTATTAAAATCTGTTTTGTTCACAAAATATTTAACATTTACAGTATCACTTACACAAAAAAAAATATATGGAAATATTACTTACCTAGTTCAGTTCACCACCTCAATCATAAGACATTCTATTTAGATATGTAGATATGTGCATGTGTATGTAACTGCTGAAAGTCCTGGAGCACCTAACCTACAAATACATTTTTCAGTAAATGAGATTTTTTCAATACCGTTCAATATTATTTTATTACTTTTATAACGATTCTGTAATCTGTCTCTTACTTACCACGAAAAAAATGCAATAATGAAACAGTTAAAAATTTATTGATTGATATTGATTTTAGATTGGTGTTTTGTGATTGGTGGGATGGCGGAATTGGGAAATTGTGATTCGTGATCGCGAAGGCTGGTGGTGGGATGCTTCTGTTTTGTAGATAAAACAGACAGTGACAAGTGTGACAGAGTATTTTATACTGGTGGCGCCATCCCCTATGAAGGTGGCAAACTACTCGGCAATTTTTCTCTTTTCGGGTACGAGTTTCTCCGGGCTGTTACACTTATGACATCTGGACACTGTGGAGTATGTAAGATATGACAGTAATTTTTGGAGAAACCCATCAAAATTTAGCTGTAGCAGCTCATATGTATGCAGAGCATTTTCCTGCCAAATTTTATTCTCAAAAAAATCTTCTGTTGGCGTGGTAGAACACGAGACAATTACAACCAATATATGAAGATGTAAGTCGTTTAGAAGCCCATCGTATCATCGAAATATTATGCACACCATATAAGAAATTCCTTCTGTGTGAAATACTCTTTCAATAGCATACTGTATATCTTCTATACAGAAGGTACAAGGACTGCAACCCCAGGTTGTTCCATGAAGGAAATAATTTTGTGAACGGTTTTAAAGTGACAAGCAGTGACAGATGAAGCTACTTTTAACTTCACTATCATTCATGACTTCCACATTTGGCATTTTGCTGTTAAGCAGATATTGTAGAAAATTATTTACCCCGTTTTAGAAAAAGTATCATTAAACGTTTGGCATATTACATGATTTCAATATAACGGCTATCCACTACACTTTTACTGTGAAGTGAGACAATTTTTCTTAAACCAAATAAATGAATTGGGCTTAGTGGACCAATTGCATAACCTCCTAGATCCATCGGATTTCAATTTGTGGGGGCTATGAAGTCAGTAGTGTATACCTGTGAAGTGATCATGCGAGATGAACTTTTACAGAAAATTGACAATGCTACTGTAGAAATTAGGAAAAATAATGCCTTATTAACTTGTTGCACTACTTCATGATCAAAATAAAGCTTGAATATGCATTGAGGTAAATAGAGGCAATTTTGAATACCATTTTTAAGGCACAGGTCAGGCAAAAGAAAAGGTGTTGTCAGTCCATTTAAGATATTGTAACTAAAATTTTGACTTAAATTTTATTTAAAATAGGCCCATCAAAATTCGGCGATATTTACTGATCCCTATGATACATATTCGAAAACAAATTTATATATAAAGATATTCTTCTTGTGCTATCTGCCTTAAAAATATTGGGGACAATTTAGGACCAACCTATTTACATATATATTTTTTCCAGGTGCCATTATAACTCTCGATTAAATCAAAGAAGTTAAGAAAAAAGAACAAGAAAACAACAAAAATATTTTAATTATGTGTAAATAAATATTTATAAATATTAAGTGCAACTAGGGATTATAATTTATAATACTTTCAATGTATATTGAGTTGTTAAGTACATATTCATATTTTAATTTGGAGGTTAAATGAAGTTGATTGGTCTTTTCAATCATATTTTTTTTTTTTCGTTTTCATGTAAATCATAAAAAATATATTTTGTTTTACTACAATTGCAGACATATATAAAAAAATTTGATTAATAATGTATGTCATCGTTATTTCAAATTTGATTGAGGACTACCAAATTCTCGATAGCTTGTCTAATATTTATTTATTACAGTTATCGAAATTGCTTCTGTATCAGCAATTTCTGATATTAAACCTAAAAAGGTATTAAATGCCGACCTAAAAGTCAATTTGCATAGTTTACTTGCATCAAGGATATATTATACAGTTTTTATTATAATTTTGTCTCTATCCTATTTCAAAATTTCCAAATTATGATTATTTTTCTTTACTTATATGAAATCTACAAACTGATTGTTATAAATAATACCATGGATATATTGTATACTGTGTATACTTTTCTTTTTTATTTGCTTTGTTGGCTGTTTTATAAATAATATATAGTATCTATTACTTTTATAGACATTATGTATAATAATAAAACATTTTTCCACAATATAGACAGGATGAATAATAAATGTGCCTGCCTTAAATCCTTTACTTATTTATTATCAATTTCTTACCCAATATGTTGTTTGAGAACTAGTTAAAAAAATCTCAGTTCAGCATATTTATGATATTGGTTAAGTATATATTAGCATTAGTAGAAATTAATATATGGACACACCCATGGGTTCTATTAGTTGGTCCGCCCCCCACAGAGCTAAGAACAACACATACAGGCCAAAGATTCTCAGCTATGGCAAGGGAAGTGGCTAACGGCAACCAGTTACTTAGACCATAGCATAAGCATTTAAAAAATCAGTATGGGACCTGAAAGTCTTAAAGCAACTAAACAAAAAAATATGTTTGCTTTGAATCAAAATTTTTAGCATTACTTAAAAATTGCAACAACAAACTTAGATTATAAGTAGGTACTAAATCTTACTTTTCATTGCATTTTACTACTCAGAAAATAGATCCAAAATTTTGATTTTTTTTTTTTTCAAACTGACACCCTGTATCTCTAAAACAAAGCCGTTGCGGACCCATGTTTATATGAACTTTTTGTCTTAAAATCAATCATAGATTAACCCCTTAAAGTTTGTGCACATACTTAATTCATTTCAGATTTTTTTCAAAGATAGAGATTTTTGAAAAACCATTAATGAAACAGCTTATGATTAGTATTAAAAAAAGGTATATACTTGTTTCATGTTGCCAAAATGCACCATTTTAGAGGAAACTGCATTTAATGCATTTGTTAAGCTTAGAAATTAATATTGTCACGATTTCCCAACTCCTTTTTCTCTTACTTCCAGAAAAGACAATCCGTTAATTAATTACTTCTTTATTATCTACTGAACACTACTAATTACAGGTCAACTAAACACTTATTTAATTAATCGCTATCTAAATCACTTTGATATCTCCAACTAAACACTTTAATTCAGACTGTAACACAAGACTTATACAAGACTAACTAACTCGGCCGTTTATTCTTCTTTTATAGACCCAACGAATATTCCAGGTATATTCCAGTATCTCTAGATCCATTTTCTAGTACGACTGGAATGCTTCTCGGCGATTCCCGATTTTTCCAGGCCCATCTCGATCAGCGGCATGTTGTTTGTTTACCAGAATGGCGTAGGGGCGATCGGGGCAGTCTTAGGCAATTCGCGGTGCCACAGTAGTCGGTTTGGGAGTGAGTGGGGCAAATTCCGTGACACTGCCCCCTCCTTAGGACCGATCGTCCCGATCGGCTACACGTCTATACGGGGACAGACGCTCCAGATGGACGACCTTCATCTTACTCCTGGGAGTCCTCTGTATCCGGTAGACGACATCATTGATTCTTTTAATGACTGTGTAGGGGCCCTCCCAACGGTTCTGTAGTTTAGGCGATCTTCCTTTCTTCCGCGTGGGGTTGTACAGCCACACCAGGTCACCTTGTTGGAATCCGACTGTATTGGCCCGGACGTCGTATCGAGTCTTCATGCGATCGCCTAGTCGCATTCGAGTTCTGACTTGGTCGTGTACGGCTGCTAGTCTTCGTTCTAGCTCATGGGTATAAGTGTCTGGCTCTGTGGGCTGTTCCGCAGGACGACCAAATACCAAATCTGCGGGAAGGCGAAGCTCTCTTCCAAAGATGATCCTTGCGGAGTCTTCCCAGTCGTTTCATGGACAGCTGAGCGGTAAGCTAACAGGAAGAGTGGAATGAGCTTGTCCCAATCTGTCTGGTTCTCGTTTACAAACATCCTCAGATTGGTTTCTAGTGTGGCGTTGAAGCGTTCCACCATACCATCTGACTGGGGATGCAGTGGGGTGGTCCTGGTTTTCGGATTCCCATAAGCTCGCAGACCTTCGGAACACACCTGATTCGAAATTTCTGCCCTGATCTGAATGCAGTTCCATGGGCACACCAAATCTGCAGAACAGGTTGTTGACTAGGGCTTCTGCTACGGTCGTGGTCTCTTGATTGGGAAGAGGGTATACTTCCGGCCATTTACTAAAGTAGTCCATGGCGACTAACAGATATCGGTTTCCATTTTGAGTTTTCGGAAATGGCCCAGCGATATCAATGGCAATCCTTTCGAACGGTGCTCCTACGATGTACTGGCGCATTTTGCCTCTGGAAAGGGTCTTCGGTCCCTTGCTCGCTGCACATACGTCACATTTTCGGCACCAATCTTCTACATCCGTCCTACAGCTCAACCAGTAGAAACGCTCCCTAATCTTCTGTAGAGTCCTATTGATACCGAAATGTCCACCCCCAGTACCTCCATGTACTTCCTGCAGCACTTCCTTGACCCGGGACCTCGGGAGTAGTACTTGTTTCTTGACCTCCGTCATTGTTCTCCCATACTCTTTTTAAGACACCGTCTTCCAACACCAAGGAATTCCATTGAGCCCAATAGCTCTTTAATGTTGGGCTTTTACCGCTGACTTCAGCCCATGAGGGTCGGTTGTTGGCTTCTTTCCAGTCCAGTAAAGGTTTGATGTCACAGTCAGCTTGCTGGTCTTCCCGAATCGCCGCTGAACTCCAACTGTCTTCAGTTTGGGCTACTACTATCTTGCAAGGAACAAATGATATGTCCTCTTTTCTTTCGAGACTACTACAGTGTTTGTTGTTGTTGGTAGGACAAGGTCTAGACAGGGCGTCTGAGTTTCCATGTTCCTTGCCTGCCTGGGAGTCGCGCCATTGCCGATCCGCGACTGGCGCCCTACACTGCCCCTTTAAATGACCCGCCCGCCCACAGTTCCAACATTGAAGTGGGCGTTCTCTTCGTCTATCGGGTTGTCCTCTCTTTGGTCCGGTAGTTGGGCTGAATTTATCAATAATCTCCTTTAGCGTCTTTATTAGGTCTCCATTTGCCATACTATCGCTGTTATCACTGATGGCCCGAACTTTAACATGTCTACCGGATGCCATCTTTGCTGCCTCGAATTCCAGTGCATGAGAGAGAGCGTCGTTCAGTGTTTTAGGTCTGGCGAGTCGTAGTGCCTGCTGGGTTTCACAATCTCTTAGGCCGTCGGTAAAAATCTGGATGGAGAGATGGTCTAAGAATTCGGACGGGGCTGTTGGATATGCCAATCGAACCAGTCGGGCAACGTCGGTCTCAAAATGTTGTAAATTCTCTCCACTCTGCTGGTGACGATTTTTCAATTGTGCCTGGTACACTTGCTGCAGGTGCTTATCCCCATATCTCATTTCCATATGCTGTTTTAGAATGTCGTAGTTATTCTGCTGCCCAGCAGGAACTCCTTGTAAGACGTCAAGAGCTTCCCCTCGTAAAGCAACTATCAGAGCAGTAGCTTTCTCATAATCCGACCATTCATTTGCTGATGCTGCTGCTTCAAACTGACGGAGATATACATTCCAGGAAACCTTGCCGTCGAATTCAGGAGGTCTAGTCTTCTGAGTTCGGATAACCGGTCCTTCTGATTTAATTACACCCTCCTTTGCTATCTTGTCTAATTTATGTCGAAGCTCTTCTCTAACCAGGTTTATTTCTTCGTGTATTTCCTGTTTCTGTGCTAACAGTTTCTCTTCCACTTGTATTTCTACTTTATGTGACTGCTCCTCTAGTTTTTCTTCTAGTTGTGTCACTTTATGTGACTGCTCCTCTAGTTTTTCTTCTAGCGTATTCTCCAATTTTTCTAACTTTGTCTGCATTTCTTTCGTCTGATCTCTCATTTCCTGTTGTATTGTCTGTATCTGATCTTTCATTTTACACCCTTGTTCTTCTAATTTCTTTTCTATTGTTTGTCCCTGTTCTTCTAATTTTTCTTGTGTTGTTCGTCCTTGTTCTTCCAACTTTTCTTGCATCATACGTCCCTGTTCTTGCATCGTTTGCATCATTTCTAATAGCTTTGCTAGTTGCGCATCCATGTTGACTTGACTTCTAGTTACAGGCATTCACTCTATTTGGAAAGTTCTAGAATGTCCACGAATGTGTTTGTAAATGTCACCGTTCACTTCCTTGAGTCACGACGAGTGCAGTGATATATCACACTTGGGTCTTTGTCGCACTCCCGTACAAAGTTCTAGAATGTTCGAGAATGTCCTTCGCAAATAGCACCGTTCACTTCCTTAAGTCACGACGAGTGCAGTGATATGTCACACTTGGGTCTTTGTCGCACTCCCGTACAAAGTTCTAGAATGTTCGAGAATGTCTTTCGCAAATACCACCGTTCACTTCCTTGAGTCACGACGAGTGCAGTGATATATCACACTTGGGTCTTTGTCGCACTCCCGTACAAAGTTCTAGAATGTTCGAGAATGTCCTTCGCAAATACCACCGTTCACTTCCTTGAGTCACGACGAGTGCAGTGATATGTCACACTTGGGTCTTTGTCGCACTCCCGTACAAAGTTCTAGAATGTTCGAGATTGTCCTTCGCGAATAACACCGTTCACTTCCTTAAGTCAAGACGAGTGCGGTGATATATCACACTTGGGTATTTGTCTCACTCCCGTACAAAGTTCTAGAATGTTCGAGATTGTCCTTCGCGAATACCACCGTTCACTTCCTTGAGTCACGACGAGTGCAGTGATATATCACACTTGGGTATTTGTCTCACTCCTGTACAAAGTTCTAGAATGTTCGAGATTGTCCTTCGCGAATACCACCGTTCACTTCCTTGAGTCACGACGAGTGCGGTGATATATCACACTTGGGTCTTTATTCCACCCACGCACAGGGTTCCAGAAAGTTCTTCAAACTTCCAATTAAACCCACTCACTTTGTGGACAGGGTTCCAGAAAGCTCTTTAAAACTTCCAATTAAATCCACTTCCGACACCAAATTGTCACGGATTTCCCAATCCGTCTTTTCTCTTACTTCCAGAAAAGACAATCCGTTAATTAATTACTTCTTTATTATCTACTGAACACTACTAATTACAGGTCAACTAAACACTTATTTAATTAATCGCTATCTAAATCACTTTGATATCTCCAACTAAACACTTTAATTCAGACTGTAACACAAGACTTATACAAGACTAACTAACTCGGCCGTTTATTCTTCTTTTATAGACCCAACGAATATTCCAGGTATATTCCAGTATCTCTAGATCCATTTTCTAGTACGACTGGAATGCTTCTCGGCGATTCTCGATTTTTCCAGGCCCATCTCGATCAGCGGCATGTTGTTTGTTTACCAGAATGGCGTAGGGGCGATCGGGGCAATCTCAGGCAATTCGCGGTGCCACAGTTGTCGGTTTGGGAGTGAGTGGGGCAAATTCCGTGACAATATATAAATTCTAACAAATTATTAATTCAAAATGTTATTACAGTTAACAATAACTTTTTGAATTAATAATTTGTTAGAATTTATGTATTGATTTCCAAGCTTAACAACCACGTTAAAAGTAATTGAAGGCTTTTTTAAAATAACTGTGTGCGCTTGTTTTATTTACTCAATAAAACGCTGGCAATGATTTATACTTTTTATTAATGTGATTGATTATAATGGCGCGAGCACCCAACCGTCTACATCAGAGCCAGGCTGATACTGGACTGGGCTCGACGTTTCAAGGCTAACATAATTATTTAGTTTTAACATAGAGGGCTTACAATAACTAATTATTTTCCAAAAATCTCTATCCTTAAAAAAAAATTTGAAATGATTAATATAATGGCAAAGACGCTCAGAACACCCTGTACTTTTTCAGGTTTATAACTCCTTAACAATGCATAATTGCACTATTTTTGTCCAAGGAAGCTTTTATAGCTTTAAAGTATGATCCATTCTTTACTGAACACCCTGTATAACCAATGCAAAACTTATCAATCTGTCATTTCACTTTCTACTAATCTGTGACTAACACATTCCTTTTGAAGTTCTAAAATGTCAAAATATTTTTAGTACAAAAAATGTAACTGACAAAAATTTGCTACACCTATAAAATACTACCTATCTTTTAAGTGTAAAGGCAGTTATGAAGTATCTGAGAAATTTAAGCAAAATTAATAATAAGTTTTCCTTAAAAGGTAGAAAATACATCACCCCAAATGATTTATCAGCTGATGAAATGAAGTATTTACTCATGACTGCATTAGAACTTAAAACCTCAAAAAATAAACCATTATATATGAAGTCCTTAGTTGGAAGAAGTATTACTTTTCTTCTAGACACGCCTTGTTTACGACTTCAATCTTGTATCTTCAATACTTCAAATTTATTAAAGATGTCATTAAATACTATAATTACTTCAGAGTGGGAAAGTATGCAATACCCAGAGGATGTAGGAAGATTGCTATCTAACAGTAGCGACATTATATTTTGCAAAGCTCATAGACAAAAGAAACTAGAAGATTTTGCTAAAGGGTCAATAGTACCAGTTGTCAATGTTTCGTAAGTATCATCAAAGGGAAATTCAGTTTTATTTAACCAAAATCCAAGGAAATGTGATTTATTTTGAATAATAGTAATAATTATGTATGAATTTCTGAGTTCCAAAGTTATAGATTGTGATATAATAATAAATTAATTATTATCATGTACAAAGGAACCGTTGTTAGAGCTATTAGTCCAGGCGCTAGAGGTAAGTGAGTATGCATAATGTGAGTACCGAATTTCGCCAACGGATTTAAGTGAAGAAAAGGTCAAAGAATAATAATGTGGATCTTGCCGGTCAATTTTTTGGTCCATTTTTTTTACCCCCTCTTCTCTTATTCGTAAAGGAAATGTATTGAGTACATGATATAAAATCATTTTAATGATTATTTCCGTAATAATTTATAGTTTTTTCTAATGGTAAATGTGAGGATGGATTCTTAAATAATAAAAATAAAAACAAAAATGAAAGTATACATTTTTTTTGTTAATAAAAAAATAAAAGTTATAAATGAAAAACCAGCGAATTCAAGCATAATACTTAAAGTAGGTAAAAAATTACTCATTTTTATTTTGACATTTGTTATTGATGCATTTACATAATGAAATACAAAACAATTCTAATTTTTTGCAATTACAAGACATTGTGCGACAATTTACAGTACATTTACATGGTGGAAAAAATGACTCTGGTAAAGACGGCTTCGTCATTTGTCGTGGACGTAAGTCATCGTTGAGCTTTTCGTAACCAAATGAACAATAATCAATGGGTGGTAATTGTGTTTGATGAGAATTTTTCCATATAAATGTTTGTACTGTAGCCCTTAATAAATGCAAATGCAAAGCATCTGAAGTGCATATCACTCTCATCAAATTGAAATTGAAACCTATATTTTGAGATATCAGTATAAATCTGAGTTCATCAGCAGATAATTTTTTCTTTGAAAATAAATATGTGCAAACTACTTGTAATTGTTTGAATTGCTCATTATTTAGGTCAAGGTTTCCCAAAGGCATGAGAGCTGCTTGTACAAAATCTTCAGACGCAACTTTCAACCATTGCATTTTACTACAAAATCTACTAGTAGTGTCGCAACCACTTACAGCATGTAATGCTGGCAAAATATTGCATATGTTTTCACCCAGGGATTCAGCAGCCAAATGGCATCCTAGAAAACATTTCTTTGTGTGAGAACCGTCAAACCATAGACCGAGACCCAATATTTGCTAAGTATTTTCAGCAACAACGTTTTCGTCCGTATTAATTCTCGATTGTGTCCATTCATTATGACTATTAATGTCACCTGTAGTGTCAGATTGTATTCCAAGATATGAAGTAAGCATTGAGGGAACGCTGTTTTTGAAAGGATACAGAAGCAACCATCTTTGCATTGCTTCTTCATTTTTAGTGATACCAATTAAGCCTCCAGTCACTGCAGAAGATCGGTTCTGAAACTGTTCTAGTGCTAAGTCGCAGCCAACTGCATTGAATGTTCCTGCAGTTCATTTGACGGCATGCATTCCTCTCTTCAGATTATATACGACGTCTGCAGGTAATTTTAACATATTGTCACGGAATTTGCCCCACTCACTCCCAAACCGACGACTGTGGCACCGCGAATTGCCTAAGATTGCCCCGATCACCCCTACGCCATTCTGGTAAACAAACAACATGCAGTGATCGAGATCGGCCTGGAAAAATCGGGAATCGACGAGAAGCGTTCCAGTCGTACGAGAAAAGGGATCTAGAGATACTGGAATATACCTGGAATATTCGTTGGGTCTATAAAAGAAGAATAAACGGCCGAGTTAGTTAGTCTTGTATAAGTCTTGTATTACAGTTTGAATTAAAGTGTTTAGTTGGAGATATCAAAGTGATAGCGATTAATTAAATAAGTGTTTAGTTGACCTGTAATTAGTAGTGTTCAGTAGTTAATAAAGAAGTAATTAATTAACGGATTGTTTTTCTGGAAGTAAGAAAAAGACGGATTGGGAAATCCGTGACAATTTGGTGTCAGAAGTGGGATTTAACTGGAGGTTTTAAAGAGCTTTCTGGAACCCTGTCCACAAAGTGGGATTTAAGTGGAAGTTTGAAGAACTTTCTGGAACCCTGTGCGCGGGTGGAATAAATACCTAAGTGTGGCATATCACCGCACTCGTCGTGACTCAAGGAAGTGAACGGTGGTATTCGCGAAGGACAATCTCGAACATTCTAGAACTTTGTACAGGAGTGAGACAAATACCCAAGTGTGATATATCACCGCACTCGTCGTGACTCAAGGAAGTGAACGGTGGTATTCGCGAAGGACAATCTCGAACATTCTAGAACTTTGTACAGGAGTGAGACAAATACCCAAGTGTGATATATCACCGCACTCGTCGTGACTCAAGGAAGTGAACGGTGGTATTCGCGAAGGACAATCTCGAACATTCTAGAACTTTATACGGGAGTTAAACAAAGACATAAGTGTGACACATCACCGCACTCGTCGTCATTTAAGGAAGTGAACGGTGGTATTCGCGAAGGACAATCTCGAACATTCTAGAACTTTATCCGGCAGTGAGACAAAGACCCAAGTGTGGCATATCACCGCACTCGTCGTGACTTAAGGAAGTGAACGGTGGTATTTGCGAAGGACAATCTCGAACATTCTAGAACTTTGTACGGGAGTGCGACAAAGACCCAAGTGTGGCATATCACCGCACTCGTCGTGACTTAAGGAAGTGAACGGTGGTATTTGCGAAGGACAATCTCGAACATTCTAGAACTTTCTACCGAAGTGAGACAAAGACCCAAGTGTGACATATCACCGCACTCGTCGTGACTTAAGGAAGTGAACGGTGTTATTCGCGAAGGATATTCTCGAACATTCTAGAACTTTCTACCGAAGTGAGACAAAGACCCAAGTGTGATATATCACCGCATTCGTCTTGACTTAAGGAAGTGAACGGTGTTATTCGCGAAGGACAATCTGGAACATTCTAGAACTTTATACGGGAGTGAGACAAAGACCCAAGTGTGGCATATCACCGCACTCGTCGTGACTTAAGGAAGTGAACGGTGGTATTTGCGAAGGACAATCTCGAACATTCTAGAACTTTGTACGGGAGTGCGACAAAGACCCAAGTGTGGCATATCACCGCACTCGTCGTGACTTAAGGAAGTGAACGGTGGTATTTGCGAAGGACAATCTCGAACATTCTAGAACTTTCTACCGAAGTGAGACAAAGACCCAAGTGTGGCATATCAGTGCACTCGTATCATTGTAAGGAAGTCAACGGTGACATTTACAAACACATTCCTGGACATTCTAGAACTTTCCAAATAGAGTGAATGCCTGTAACTAGAAGTCAAGTCAATATGGATGCACAACTGGCAAAACTATTAGAAATGATGCAGACAATGCAAAATAAAATGGAAGACCAGGCGAAGACGATGCAAGAGAAATTAGAAGAACAGGGACGGACGATGCAAGATAAATTAGAAGAACAGGGACAGGCAATGCAAAATAAATTTGAAGAACAAGGGCACAAAATCGAAGATCAGTCCCAAACGATGCAGGATAAATTGGAAAAGAAATTTGAAGAACAGGGACGGACAATGCAAGAGAAATTAGAAGAGCAAGGGTATAAAATGAAAGATCAGATACAGGCAATACAACAGGAAATGAGGGATCAGACGAAAGAAATGCAGACAAAGTTAGAAAAATTGGAGAATACACTAGAAGAAAAACTAGAGGAGCAGTCATATAAAGTGACACAACTAGAAGAAAAACTAGAGGAGCAGTCACATAAGGTAGAAACACAAGTAGAAGAGAAAATGTTAGCACAAAAACAAGAAATAGACGAAGAAATAAACTTGGTTAGAGAAACCTGCGAAGAGCTTCGACATAAATTAGACAAGATAGCAAAGGAGGGCGTAATCAAATCAGAAGGACCTGTTATCCGAACGCAGAAAACGAAGCCTCCTGAATTCGACGGCAAGGTCTCTTGGAATGTCTATCTGCGTCAGTTTGAAGCAGCAGCTGCAGCAAACGAATGGTCTGATTGTGAAAAGGCTACTGCTTTAATAGTTGCTCTACGAGGGGAAGCTCTTGACGTCTTACAAGGAGTTCCTGCTGGGCAGCAGAGTAACTATGACCTTCTGAAACAGCATATGGAAATGAGATATGGGGATAAGCACCTGCAGCAAGTGTACCAGGCACAATTGAAAAATCGTCACCAGCAGAGTGGAGAGAATTTACAACATTTTGAGATAGACGTTGCCCGACTGGTTCGATTGGCATATCCAACAGCCCCGTCCGAATTTGTAGATCAGCTCTCCATCCAAGTCTTTATCGACGGCCTAAGAGATTGCGAAACACAGCAGGCACTACGGCTCGCTAGACCTAAAACGTTGAATGACGCTCTTTCGCATGCACTAGAATTTGAGGCAGCAAAGATGGCATCCGGTAGACATGTTAAAGTTCGGGCCATCAGTGATACCAGCGATAGTATGGCAAATGGAGACATAATCAAAACGTTGAAGGAGGTCATTGAGAAATTTAGCCCAACTGCCAATCCGAAGAGAGAACAACCTGGCAGCCGAAGAGATCGCCCTCTCCAATGTTGGAACTGTGGGCAGACGGGACATCTGAAGAGACAGTGTAGGGCCCCGGTCGCGGATCAGCAAAAACGCGACTCCCAGGCGGCAGCTGCACAGGAAAACTAGGCTCAGCCGGCTTAACGGGGCAAAAGCCGGCTGCGTCCTCCTACCATGCCCCACGAGAAGAAATTACGTTGTCACGTCTCCAGGACTCTGACTCCTTGCTAGTAGAAGGCATTATTTTTGGTCGTATGTTCCTATGGTAATCGACACTGGAGCGGCAAGAACTATTGTACGACCGAATATTATTGGTGATTGGCGTATTAAGAGCCCTACCAAGCGTTATGTCCTTACAACAGCCAATGGACAACAACTGCCAGTCAAGGGGAATGCGAGCTTGACATAGAATTAGGAGACGTCAAATTCAAACACAGAGCCCTGGTAGCAGATATATCGGACAATGTCATACTCGGACTAGACTTACTACGAGCAAAAGGGGTGAACTTAGATTTGAATGCTGGTACGCTGCGGATAATGGGTGAGGAAGTAGTGCTAACGACCACCACTGAGAATAACGCTGTACGGAGACTCGTTGTTAAAGAAGATGTGGTACTACCTGGTCAGACCGAAATATTGGTTGCCACTGTAATGGATGGGGAAATGTCTTGCAGTGTTGGAGTGGTGGAACCCAGTAATCCGGATCTGTTCAATAAATCTATAGTCACCGGCCGCACCCTGATTAAACCAGAGAAAACGACAATAGTACGGGTAGTAAACCTGAAAACTTTTCCACAGAAAATTACAAAGGGAACTGAAGTAGGAGTCTGTGAACCTGTTACCATGGTCAGAACACTCAAAGAAAACAACGAAATGGAGAAGAAACCAAATAAGACCAGCCTACCGGAATGTCTAAGGGACATCGTGGATAGGGCCAAGCAGAGATTAAAAGAGACGGAGGTGGAACAACTGGAAGAGCTGCTACGTGAAAATGAAGATGTGTTTGCACTTAAACCAGGCGACTTTGGGAGAACCAATGTTGTGAAGCATCGAATCGATACTGGTTCATCATCTCCTATAAAGCAGCCACCACGAGGACTTCCACTAGCCAAGCGAGAAGAAGTTAACAAGATGTTAATCGAGATGCAAAATCAAGGCACCATAGAGCCATCTCAGAGTCCTTGGGCTTCTCCTGTAGTTCTGGTCAAGAAGAAAGACGGCTCCACCCGATTTTGTGTGGACTACAGAAAATTAAATGACGTCACCAAGAAAGACAGTTACCCACTACCCAGAATTGACGATACACTGGACACCTTGGCTGGTGCGCAATGGTTTTCCACTTTAGATTTAAAGAGTGGATATTGGCAAGTCGAGGTTAGCCCAGAAGACAAAGAAAAGACAGCGTTCACTACAGGAAATGGCTTGTGGCAGTTCAATGTAATGCCATTTGGTCTATGTAATGCCCCTGCCACTTTTGAACGACTGATGGAAACTGTACTTCATGGCCTGCATTGGGAGACCTGCTTGATTTACTTGGACGACGTGGTGGTGCTGGGACGCTCTTTCCAGGAGCACCTGAAGAACGTGTCCGAAGTGTTCAAGAAGCTGAAAGCAGCGAACCTGAAGTTAAACCCGAAGAAGTGCAGTCTGTTCCAAAAGGAGGTTAGATACCTAGGCCACATTATTACTCCAAACGGTGTGAAAACACCCAGAGAAGACAGAGTGCATAAAGAACTGGCCGGTTCCTAAAGACAAACATCAAGTTCGAAGTTTTCTCGGCCTATGCACATACTATCGACGATTCGTCCAAGGATTCTCGGACATTGCCAAGCCTCTTCATAAACTGACAGAAGACAACGTCCCGTTCGAATGGACTCCGAGATGCCAACAAGCCTTTGAGACGCTGAAACAGGCTCTCTGCACTACCCCGATTTTGACATACCCAATACCTGGACAACCATTTATAGTGGACACGGACGCAAGCAACATTGGAGTTGGCGGAGTTCTTTCCCAAGTACAAGATGGCCAAGAGCGAGTAGTGGGCTACTTCAGCAAAGTCCTATCAAAAGCCGAAAAGAACTACTGTGTGACTCGGAAAGAATTGCTTGCCATCGTCAAGAGTCTAGAACACTTTCACAAATACTTGTATGGCCAAGAATTCCTCCTAAGAACGGATCACGCTTCCCTTAAATGGCTGCTGCAGTTTAAAAACCCTGAAGGACAGATGGCCAGATGGCTGGAACGACTGCAAGAATATCACTTTGTTGTTGAACATCGAGCCGGCAGGAAACATGGAAATGCAGATGCCCTTTCTAGGAGACCCTGTCCTGTCAACTGCAAACACTGTAGTAGTCTTGAAAAGAAAGAGGACATCTCATCAGTTCCTTGTAGGGTGGTAGCAGCCCAACCTGAAGACAGATGGAGTTCAGCGGCGATTCGGGAAGACCAGCAAGCTGACTGTGACATCAAGCCCTTACTAGACTGGAAAGAAGCCAACAACCGACCCTCATGGGCTGAAGTCAGCAGTAAAAGCCCAACATTAAAGAGCTATTGGGCTCAATGGAATTCCTTGGTGTTGGAAGACGGTGTCCTAAAAAAGCATGGGAGAACAATGACGGAACGGAGGTCAAGAAACAAGTACTACTCCCGAGGTCCCGGGTAAAGGAAGTGCTGCAGGAAGTACATGGAGGTACTGGGGTGGACATTTCGGTATCAATAGGACTCTACAGAAGATTAGGAGCGTTTCTACTGGTTGAGCTGTAGGACGGATGTAGAAGATTGGTGCCGAAAATGTGACGTATGTGCAGCCAGCAAGGGACCTAAGACCCGTTCCAGAGGCAAAATGCGCCAGTACATCGTAGGAGCACCGTTCGAGAGGATTGCCATTGATATCGCTGGTCCATTTCCGAAAACCCAAAGTGGGAACCGATATCTCCTAGTAGCCATGGACTACTTCAGTAAATGGCCGGAAGTATACCCTCTTCCCAATCAAGAGACCACGACCGTAGCAGAAGCCCTAGTCAACAACCTGTTCTGCAGATTTGGTGTGCCCATGGAACTGCATTCAGATCAGGGCAGAAATTTCGAATCAGGTGTGTTCCGAAAGGTCTGCGAGCTTATGGGAATACGGAAAACCAGGACCACCCCACTGCATCCCCAGTCAGATGGTATGGTGGAACGCTTCAACGCCACACTAGAAACCAATCTGAGGATGTTTGTGAACGAGAATCAAACAGACTGGGACAAGCTCATTCCACTCTTCCTGTTAGCTTACCGCTCAGCTGTCCATGAAACTACTGGGAAGACTCCCGCAAAGATCATCTTTGGAAGAGAGCTTCGCCTTCCAGCAGATTTGGTATTTGGTCGTCCTGCGGAACAGCCCACCGAGCCAGACACTTACACCCATGAGCTAGAACGAAGACTAGCAGCCGTACACGATCAAGTCAGATCTCGAATGCGACTAGAGAGCGATCGCATGAAGACTCGATACGACGTCCGGGCCAATACAGTTGGATTCCAACAAGGTGACCTGGTGTGGCTGTACAACCCCACGCGGAAGAAAGGAAGATCGCCTAAACTACAGAACCGTTGGGAGGGCCCCTATACCGTCATTAAAAGAATCAATGACGTCGTCTACCGGATACAAAGGACTCCCAGGAGTAAAATGAAGGTCGTCCATCTGGAGCGTCTGTCCCCGTATAGAGGTGTATCCGATCGGGACGATCGGTCCTAAGGAGGGGGCAGTGTCACGGAATTTGCCCCACTCACTCCTAAACCGACGACTGTGGCACCGCGAATTGCCTAAGATTGCCCCGATCACCCTACACGATTCTGGTAAACAAACAACATGCAGTGATCGAGATCGGCCTGGAAAAATCGGGAATCGACGAGAAGCGTTCCAGTCGTACGAGAAAAGGGATCTAGAGATACTGGAATATACCTGGAATATTCGTTGGGTCTATAAAAGAAGAATAAACGGCCGAGTTAGTTAGTCTTGTATAAGTCTTGTATTACAGTCTGAATTAAAGTGTTTAGTTGGAGATATCAAAGTGATAGCGATTAATTAAATAAGTGTTTAGTTGACCTGTAATTAGTAGTGGTCAGTAGTTAATAAAGAAGTAAGTTATTAACGGATTGTTTTTCTGGAAGTGAAAGAAAAGACGGATTGGGAAATCCGTGACAATATCTTTTGTAAATAAAGTGTCACCCCACGAATATAATTTATGTGATTCATAGAAAAAAAAAATAAGGTAAAAAGAGTAGACAATAAATGTAATTCATAGTTATTACTTCTGTCAGCTATAATTGAATTCAAAAGAATTTCTATCATTTCACAGACGTATTCGTCGTGGCGGTTTATTTCTGGAAATACTTAGCAAATATTGGGTGTCTCGGTCTATGGTTTGACGGTTCTCACACAAAGAAATGTTTTCTAGGATGCCATAGATTTTGTAGTAAAATGCAATGGTTGAAAGCTACGTCTGAAGATTTTGTACAAACAGCTCTCATGCCTTTGGGAAACCTTGACCAAAATAATGAGCAATTCAAACAGTTACAAGTAGTTTGCACATATTTATTTTCAAAGAGAAAGTTATCTGCTGATGAACTCAGATTTATATTGATATCTCAAAATATAGGTTTCAATTTCAATTTGATGAGAGTGATATGCACTTCAGATGCTTTGCATTTGCATTTATTAAGGGCTACAGTACAAACATTTATATGGAAAAATGCTCATCAAACACAATTACCACCCATTGATTATTGTTCATTTGGTTACGAAAAGCTCAACGATGACTTACGTCCACGACAAATGACGAAGCCGCCTTTACCAGAGTCATTAATTCCACCATGTAAATGTACTGCAAATTGTCGCACAATGTCTTGTAATTGCAAAAAATCAGAATTGTTTTGTATTTCATTATGTAAATGCATCAATAACAAAATAAAAATGAGTAATTTTTTACCTAGGTACTTTAAGTATTATGCTTGAATTCGCTGGTTTTTCATATATAACTTTTATTTTTTTATTAATAAAAAAATGTATTACTTTCATTTTTGTTTTTATTTTTGTTATTTAAGAATCCATCTTCACTTTTACCATTAGAAAAAACTATAAATTATTACGGAAATAATCATTAAAATGATTTTATATCATGTACTCAATACATTCCCTTTACGAATAAGAGAAGAGGGGGTAAAAAAAATGGACCAAAAAATTGACCGGCAAGATCCACATTATTATTCTTTGACCTTTTCTTCACTTAAATCCGTTGGCGAAATTCGGTACTCACATTATGCATACTCACTTACCTCTAGCGCCCGGTCTATATGATATCAAGTTTCTTTTTTATTTAAAATAGTTGTTTTTATAACTATATTCAAAAAAGGCTGTTATAAAAGAACATTCCAGTAAATGTTCGTATTGGACCTATTCAAAATTTGTCCTATTTAAATTTCTTAGGAATATCTTACTCATTTACATGGTAACTAAAATTTATACTTATTGAACCGGATGAAATGGGTATTTATTGAAAACCTATATATGGGTTCTTAATTTTTAAATACCTAACAACAGAGTTGCAAAAAGTAAAATACAGATTCCCAGGCTAAGCTCTTAGAGCTTTTCAAAAAACAATATTATTACGGCTCTAAAAGCTCGTTTATGCGGGTTTAGTAAAGTGAGTTACTAGCATCTGAGTATACTCGCATTAATAATTCAGACGTCTTACTGCTGACGTTACACATTTGTTTTTATTGTCAACGTAATTTTCGATATTTGGTCGCGTTAAAAACAATCATTTTTTGCAATTTAGTGCAATATATAATGCAAACTTTTAGTGTAGTATATAGTTTTATTACTATCAGTTGCAGTTTCTTAAATATTTTGATGAAAATGTAATGAATTATTCATTTGTTCGTATGACGTAAGTCGTCTGAATTCTTGTCCCGAGTATAAGCGAAATTAAAATACAATCCGCCCGGGGCTTTAGCCCCCCCCCCCATATTTGATGACCAAAATTCGCCCATGCAGCCTTAACATAGGTCATCACAAAGTCCATGTTAAAGCCTATTGGGTGTTTCAGAAATAGCTGTTCATTCAAAAGGGTAATTATTGATGACATGAAAATAATCAGTTTTCATTAAGCAACCTGTGATCCCAAATGTCTTATTTTCAAAATAAAAATTTGTCAAACTAAAAAAAAAAAAAAATTATGCAACCGACCTTACTGAACATAGAGTGCACTTGTTAATTTCAAGGATGTTGCCTTGCAGCATTTTTAGAGGCTCTCGATTAGTGTTGAAACGCCACTAAAGCTAGGTGTAAAATGAGGACGAAGGAAGGCTATGTAGGGAGAAATAATGAAGAAATATATACAATATACGAGGTACCAAAAATAGACAAAGTTGTAAAAGCCAGAAGAGTGCAGTGGCTAGGGCATTTAGAACATATGGACGATGAAAGGACAGTTGTAGGGAGTAAATCTAACTACAAGAAAAAAAGAGAGACCGAGGAAGTGATGGAGAGAGACAGTGGCAATAGATCTGAGGAAAAAAATGTAACAGATTGCAAAAAGACAGGCGAAGAACAGAACGGAGTGGAGGAAAATTACGCAGCTCTTGGCCTAAAAGACCTGTTACAGCTTTATATATAGGTGTAAAATGCCTTATTCCCTTTTTTTAGACACATCGGTTTTTCATGTTCCAACTTTCATAAACTGGAGTAATTCCCTGGTGTCCTGGAGTCTTAATGACATTTGATACGGTTTTGAGATTCGATTGTTTATAGGATTAATGATTTGCATGCAAAGATAAGTCGTATTTATATCGTATATCCATTCTCCTTACATTAATTCCAATTATTGATTTGAATGAGGTACTTTAGAATAAAATGATGCAAGATACATCTGTGATGCACTGAACTAATAATTATTAGCTAGTTTTTTTGGAACATCTGACACTAGACCACAGGTTGCTCAATGGAAACTGAAACACCCTGTGTATGAAATTAGTTGCATTATAAAAACTTTACAATTTTCTCAAAACAATCAAATTCTCTTAGTTTACAGACACACTGATGAATATACCTAATATAATTTTGTAGTTATAATTTTCTGATGTTTCAATAACACATTTTGTAGTTCGTGTAGATTTGTATTGCTCCAACATTTGTCCAGTTTATTAACAATTCAGCAGCATTTTGGTACTTTAGAAGGTTTAACTATAGCATGGATAGGTCATACATGTCCTCTGTTGAATACTTATTTAACAATTGTTCCTACCTTGAATATGCAAATAAAATTCCTCTGCCGATATGGAGGACCTGTTTCGCCATCTGATTTGGACGACGTCCTATCTAAAGGAGACAAATTTGTTCACAATGTTAAAGAATGTGATAATATGAAAGAAGCCATTGAAGGTAAGACCACATAAGACATAGTAGTTCACCATCATCTCGAGTATTACAGCATCAGTTGTTAGTGAATTAAACACACAAAACTATATCATTTTAAGAAATAAAACAGCTATAATTTCAGGTGCTCATATTATTGCAACTACAGATCATTCAGAAAATAACTTAAAATTAACATTAGCCGATTTAGAAAAGTATGCTCACAAAGACTGGATATTTTTTCATACTCTTCCAAGAACATTTCTTGAAGTAGAAGATGAAGTATTTAATAGCAATAGAAATTTACTTTGGGTGTCAGATATGAATAATAAATGGATATGTGCCGCAATTATTTCAAGATTCTTGGATTTTGAGGAGAGTAATATAAATTTGAATACTTGTAGTGGATAATGCCGGGCATTTCCTTTTTTAAATAAAAGAGACAATATTTTGTTTGCATTAAATGTAAGATATATTTCGACAAGTTATTTCCTTCTAGAAAAAAAAAAAATATATATATAAAAAGAAAAGAAAATGGATACCTATAATTGGATTTCAAAATAATAGAAGTGGATGGAATTCATTATATTTTCATTAAAATATTTAAGAAACTGCGGCTGATAGTAATAAAACTATATACTACACTAAAAGTTTGCATTATATATTGCACTAAATTACATAAAATGATTGTTTTTAACGCGACCATATATCGAAAATTACGTTGACAATAAAAACAAATGTGTAACGTCAGCCTTGACGTAAGACGTCTGAATTCTTGACGCGAGTATATACAAATATTGAACTCGAACACACAAATTGTAAGTGGACAGTAGGGTTGCAACCGGAAGAACAGTCCTTACTGCAGCGTCTGTCTTTATAGAATTCATTATGAAAATTGGTAAAATAGTGATTGTTTTATATGATTCAAATATATGGAAAATACTGATCCAAAAATAAAATTAAAAAAAAAACCTATACATTTCCATGATGTCCTTCTTTTCTTTGTGTACATCTGGATGTGCTCAACTTACAATAAATACCTATGAGCTGTAATAATATTTAAGTCTTTGAGCAGTTTTCTTAATTTGATTAGTAAAGGAATGAGGCAATGGCAACATACTTAAAATCATTCTTTATTGATACAATGTAAAAAAGAAATATTTAAAATCTCTATTGAATTAATTTTATTGTAATTATTACATTTAATCAGTGGCATCTGTCTTCGATACAGAGAATGGTTCACTCACTTCCTCAGCACCACTATCAGCAATAATAACATCTTTTACTGGCTTATCACGACCATCAGTTTTAGTGCTTTCAATTTTTCGTACAATATCCATACCTGACAATATCTTACCAAACACTACATGACGTCCATCTAACCACGAAGTTTGTTTGGTTGTAATAAAGAATTGAGACCCGTTGGTGTCTTTACCAGCATTTGCCATAGAGAGCCAACCTGCTCCATAATGTTTTAGTTTGAAGTTTTCATCCTCAAAACGTTCACCATAAATACTGCGACCTACAAATATAGATAATATAATTGTACTTATAAGATAAACATGTTGCACCTACTTCAAAACAAAATACCAATGTTAATCTGGTAATTTTACCTTATAATTTATACATGAAATAATAAGTATTTAAGAACTCATTTAAGATACGATGAAAAACTGACTAGCACAAAGATAAAATAACTCTACTAAAGTTGTTTACATATATGCCAAACCATAACTATCAAAAAATAGAAAAAATAAAGAACTATAAACAATTCTTTTGACTTACCTCCTGTACCATCGCCTTTTGTGAAATCACCTCCTTGAATCATGAAGTCTCTAATAACTCGATGGAATTTGCTGCCTTTATAACCTTCGCCTGCAGGTTTTTGGGCCAATTCCTTGAAGTTCCTTACAGTTTTTGGGACAGTTTTCCCAAACAATCCAATAACAACTCTACCAACTGCTTCATCTCCAATTGTGATATCAAACCAAACCTAAAGTAAGTAAAGTATTTTTAGTACACATTTTATAAATTCTTTTCCAATAACTCACCTTGTCTGTTACTTTTGGCCCCTTTTTGCCATCATCGCAAATAACAGAAGCTAAAATAGCCACAAATGCAAAACTTAACAGTAAATGCTTCATTATTTAATAATTTTTTTATAAATATTAATTGGCTAAGCAGATTATGAAAAAATGTAAAATAAACTTTTTATACAACGAATCACATAAAACCAAAAAGGTTTTGTCTAATATCTAACTGGAACTGCCGTAAGCCGCAGACCGACATTGACCATCCACGATTCCACGACACACAAACAATGACAAAAGAAAAGGCATAGATGACGAGAGAAGGAGATGTGAGATGAGATTTACCAATTAAATTGGTCCACGAATCGAAAAGGTGGAATTGTTCAAGGAATCTTTTTACATTTTTTTTTTAATACAAAATACAAGTTATTGCCAATAGATAAAGATGTTATTAACCTTTAACATTGTAATGTGAAAGGTGTGAAATTATTACAATTATTTTAACGGTATGTTTATATTGATAAACTCTCAAAATTTCCAAATTATGGCGCGGTACCTACAGTTACATACATTACGTACTTATTATATATATTTATTTATTCAATAACGCAGAACTGAATTTTGATGATGATTTTACTTGGTTCATCGTCTGCTAAATCGCAACAGCCGTGTAATACTGGTATCACAAACCTAGAAAAGTATTTTTGTGGATGTCATATTGTTGTTGTGAATTTAAATGAAATTGAGTTCTGGATATGAAGAATTATTTCGTGCTATATGCTGGTTAATTTTACAGTCCCTTATAAATCATGACATGTTCCAACAATAACACCCACAAAAATACACAAAGAATAACACTAACGAGATACAAGATAAAAGAAAAAACCACACAGTACGCCAATGACGTGTTTACAAACAAAATAATGGGAAATTAAGAACACAATTCATATCGTACGTGCAGATGGTTGTCTCTCTCACACCCACGTACAATGGTCGTCAGCTTAAAGTCACCACTTCCATGTTTTGTCCCTTTCTAGCACCGTGTATAATAAATGGCACTAGAAAAGAATGGACCATGGAACTGGTGACTTTAAGCTGACGAGCATTGTACATAACCAATGAAGTATTTCTTTGCTGAGTTTCATGTGCCTCCTTCTGTCTCACAAACCTAGAAAAAATATAGACCGTGCCAGTGTCATATTGCCGGCGACCGCAAATTCATGGCTACCCTAAAAGGTCCAGAATCGCTAAAACTTGGTTTTTATGCCAATTTACGTTGGTTGTATTGTAGCGTGAAGCTCATTTGTTTACTGTGATTGGTCACATTCATGTCACATTCTTTAATGACATTTAAAATGACAGCAAGTTAGTTAATTTCAGATTGCAATGCAGCCATCATATTTGCACAACCGCCAACATAAAGTAAATAAAATATCCATTTTCTGGACCTTAGATCCCTAGAAAACGCGGCACCTGTCACGTGACCTAATCATGAACCGACGCAGTCTATTTGTTTTCTAGGTTTGTGGTATGCTAGACTTAAAATGCAGTGTAACCAACTGCTTACATTAAGTTTTCCCTAGATGGCTGATTTCTAAGCCTCTTCATAGTCTGACTATTTTTGAGTGTCTAATATAAAGGCTTCTGGCGTTCTATATATTTTATGATTTCTATGATTCCATATTATACATTTCAGTGCTTAAACCTCTCACTGCTGTAACTAATGACGATTTCGATTTATTTGCACTGAGTGCGCACTGTATCCAACTTCTGTGTTCGACTTACATATTTAGTGCGCACTCGGCTGGTTGAAAGTGTTCGATTTAGAAGTTAGTTCGCCCCGAATTCGGTGAAAATGCAAATATTCTTGCACTAAGAAAATAGTCAGTTCAATCGTGGAGTGCGAATTAAAAATGGCGGACGTAGAAGATTTTTTGAATGTAATTCTTCTAGATAACTTACTTTTTTCGTTAGATAGTTCATCTATATAACGGAATATATGTTATTAATAATAATGATAAAAAATAAGTAAAAGTAAAATACATTTATGGAATTAGTATAATGCATCGGAAGATGTAGTAAATCTGTAATTAGACTTATTTAATTACTGCTTGTACCAGTTTTGTTTTTAGTTAAAACAAATAAATTTATGAAGCAGAAAAACTCGTGTACATTTTAATTAACGAAAACAACTATAACTGAAAAGCAAATTCTTGCGTTTTTATGGTAGTTTATGGTCAATTAATACATTATTGGCAAATAAAATCCATACATTTTTTAATTTTGGTTACGACTTATCAAATGATGAGGTTATGAAGTGTGCACTAAAATTTGATACTTATTCGATTTAGCTGCACGCTCGGAGTTTTCCAGGCAAAATTTGATAGCACTCGCATCGAACTTTGCTTTGTATTAGTGCGCACTACACGTTCTCAGTTCATATAAATCGAAAACGTCATAAGGTTTCCAACCGTCCCGGTTTGACCGGAATTAACCAGGAATGAGAAAGTTTGTCCCGGCAAAAGTTTTTCCTTGACCGACGCTGCGTCACTGAACTTTGACACCAACCGCCGCGCCGTTTCTTGATAGTCCGAGGTATATTTTGGTATTTTTCGTGCGTATAAGACGCTTCAAAGCTTTTAGTTTAGTATATCTCAAGTAATTTTTTCATATATTTTCAGGTATTAACAATATTGTGTGAAACTAACTACTCGGTGGACAAAAGCCCCAAGTAAAATCGGAAATACAAGTGAGACTAAATTTTGATTTAAAATGTGACGCTTTTTGGCTCTAGCTAAATCAGACCAAAAGCTGCTTCAAGCTTCTCGATCTCAACAAAAATATAGATTTAAGTAGAAATGGAAAGTAAAAAGAGTTTATTTTGTAGTTTATTTTAATATTTATTTTTATCAATAATATTTATTAGTTTTGTTAAGTAGGTACTTACTTACCATTTACCTAGTTCATACTCCTAGTTACCAAAGTTATGTTAATTTCTGATGTTTGATGTTTTGTTTCAATTTTTTCAAAACGTAAAAATTGTCCCGGTATGACCGATGCTCAAGTTGGGAACCCTACCTGTAACCCGAGTAATGCTAAAGTACTGCGGGTTGTATACTACTGTTGCGTCATATAGTTCGACCAATAATCTGGTTCTAAACCACAAACCTAGAAAAAATATAGACTGTGGCAGTGTCATATTGCCGGCGACCGCAAATTCATGGCTACCCTAAAAGGTCCAAATCGCTAAAACTTGGTTTTTATGCCAATTTACGTTGGTTGTATTGTAGCGTGAAGCTCATTTGTTTACTGTAATCTGACTGTGATTGGTCACATTCATGACACATTCAACCGCCAACATAAAGCAAATAAAATATTCATTTTCTGGACCGTAGGTCCCAAGAAAACGCGGCACCTGTCACGTGACCTATATCATGAACCAATGCAGTCTATATGAAAATATAGTACTATATTTTCTATATTTTTTCTAGGTTTGTGTTCTAAACTTTTATTTCAATTCAAAAGGATCATTTTGTATTGTATTGTTTGTATTCATATAATAAAAAATTCTCCGTATAAAATAAAACTCAAAAGCCTCCAACGTTTTCATTTTCAAATATAAGTTGGTAAAATAAAAAATAAAACTATTTAAGGCGACTAACTTTGACCTTAGATCGAAGGGAAAATGTCATAATCTTGGATAATTTTAGGTTAAACACGTAAATTTCACTTGTTTTTATCATAAATCAATATTCTCTTCATAGAAGTTAAAATTTATTTTAGGTAAGATGTTTTATATTAAAATTTGATCTTTTGCAAGTGTTTGATATACTTTTAGAAAGGCCAAAATGTCCAATACTTCTACAATAGACAATGAAAATGAGCTGGCTACCGAAACTAAAAAATTAGCAGAACTAATAAGCATGAAAAATGAAGCAGAAAATAATGAAGATGTAACGTTAGCAAATGGAACAAAAGAAATTAATACAACTGAACCTGAAGACAAAAATGAGATTGAAGATGTAGAGAAAAAAATTGATTGGGTAGATTTACTTGGTAGTGGGGCTATTATGAAGAAAATTATAATAGAAGGAAAACCTGACACAAGACCCCAGCGATCAGAGAAGTGTATAATTAATTACTGTTGTTTTCTTGAGGATGACACCATAGTTGATAGCTCTGATAATTTTAAATTATATTTAGGGGAATCTGATGTAAGATATAACTAGTATTTAAGAAACTATTTGATTACTTATTTCATAATTTGTAGGTGATATCAGGATTAGATGTTGCTTTAGGTTTGATGAATGTGGGTGAAAAGTGTAAATTGAAAATTGAACCTAGATTAGCCTTTGGGAGAAAAGGACTTTTGCCCAAAATACCGCCTGATACAGCAGTCATATATGAAGTTGAATTAGTCTCTGCAGAATCTGAGGATGAAATTGAAAATTTATCTGTTCAACACAGAAAATGTATTGGGTAAGGATTAAGTAAACTATAGCTGCGGCATGAAATCAGATGACTTACGTCATGGCTGACGTTTTGCAATTATTTTTTATAATTTAGTGCAAACATTGTGTAGTTTATATATTTTTTTGTCAATTGCCGTTGTTTAAATGTTTTGATGAAAATATAATGAATTATTAATATGTTCATATGAATCGTCTGAATTCTTGTCACAACTGTACGTACACACATTATTAGTTAATTTATTCAATTAGGTAAAAACCAATGGTTTGCTACTTATACGAACATTTTACATAGTGTTTTTGCATTTTGAACACAATTTACACTTAATATTAAATAATCAATTTCTGCTTTAAGTGCAGCTAAACCTTTTGAAGTTCTAATGATGATCCATTTTTTTAATAGAGATCAGTGAAAGTATGTTACTTACTGAAATTTACCAGGTTACCAGGAAATATTATATATGAAATATTGCATTAGGTTTTCAAAATTGTTTTATAACCAGGTTTACTGCAGGTATAGAAAACTGTAAAATCAAGAAATTCTCTAATGGTCATGGAAAACAGGGATACTTATATCGCGGAAATAATGAAATCAGGAAATTACTTGTGATGCGCTGCAAACATTTTTACGTAGTTTAAATTTATCGTCTTTCCGATCGGTACTTCACTTGTTAATGTATTTAGTGCAATTCACATGGAATGTGTATATTTTATGAAACTATGGTCCAGCTAATTAGTTTTATTGAATTACTCTTCCTTTCCTGATATACAGGATAATTCAGTCATGATGTCATTAATTTTAACCACACATTCAGAAGACTTAATAAAGACAAAATCGAAAAGAAAATTTTACTCGACCTTTAAAAGGATTAGCAAAGCTTTATCTACATTTATTTTTATTAACAAATAAATATTTAAGGAAAAATACCATTCATGTATCTAGGTAAAAAAATGTTTGTTTGCTCCTTGTCGTTGAGTATGCGTAAAAACTAATTTATTAATCTAATAACATGGTAGGTATGTCACTGTTGCCGGATTGGTTATGGGTGAATATTTTGTTAACAACACAAAGGTATTTTGTACTATTCAGTCAATATTTAAATACGCAAAACTTTTCAGCCCGGTTTAATAATTTACCAGGGGCGTATCCATGGGGGGGGGTAATGGGAGTAATTACCCCCCCCCAAGAAGCTTACTGAAATGAAATCCATTACTTTATAATTTTCGAATAAAACAGAGGTGAAGTATTTGTAATTTGAATTACTTGATAATCGCATGCAAACAATATTAAATTGTGTAATAAGTAATATTTCTATAAGTAATATTTAGCGTTTACTAATGTGACTTTCAAATCTAAATTCTGTAATTTTGCTCGATGTTGCTGCATATATGAATGCTGAAAATACCTCTGTTCTAGAAAAATACAATATTTTTAAATATGCTTTTGTCCCCAGCAAAAACTTTCTCTTTCCCTATTCTGTTCATAAAAAATCCTTGCTCTTCTACATATACATAGACATATTAAGTTAGACATTTCAATTATTGATATGCAAGTAAAAAAATAGAAAAATTAATTTAATTTCCATTATCTTTTATTTTTATAATACTGCTGCAATGTATAAATTTTTTATTTATATTTTATTATTGATATTGGATATTAACTTCATTTATTTGACAAAAGTCTTTATTTATGTTTAGTTCTTTAGTCTGTTGATGTTATAAGTCTTTACAACTTTACCCCCTCCAAGATAAAATCATAGATACGCCCATGTAATTTACCTCGTGACTATTGGTTTTTTATCTCACTATATGTGAGACTGTTGGTGTTTTGGAACTTGAATGTTAAATATTTTTATAAAATTTAATATGTTAATTGCATGCTTTAAAAAAATAATTTATAACATTCATTACATATTTTAACATTTTAAATTATTATTGACTGATGTAAGCAAGAAAAAACATGAGTTCTAAAATAGTCAATACAACCGTTTGTTTATGTCCAATACCTGCTAGGAAATTATTTAAATTTGACAACATCGCATCAGTCCTACACGGAGTTGAACAGGGAACTGAGAATGAACCGAAGCCCCGAAAAGTCAGTGACAGTGTGAAAATAGGATTTAAATATTTAAAATAATTTGAAAATATTTTTTTTGCAGCGTAAATATGCATTTAAAAATTTTTCAATTTTTCAATCGCGTAATTTTATTTATGTATAGTGAATGTGTTATCTGTAGTGTGAATTCATTTGTTCGTATGAGGTAAGTTGTCTGAATTCTTGTCGCAACTATACTAATTTTTTCCTATCTCTTTTAAAATTAATGACACTATAAATGAATCACCTTGTATAATTAGCTGATAGTAATCCATATAACCTTGGTTTATTGTCTCCAAAAAGCCCTTTTGTTAAACATATCTATTCTGTTACATGTCTGATTATCAGAAAAGAAGGAAATTTATAAAAAAATTAATAAAAAAAAGTCAGATTTAACAAATTTAAGCATTTATCATTATTATTTATTACTTTTACTACCCTATACAGTCAAAATAAGTAGCAAATTACCTCTTTTTCTGGCACAAGTCCTGAGATCTGGCAGTGTTTATCGAAATGCCTATAACATTTCTGGCAGCCTACAAAGTCAAAAGTTGTGGACAATATCAACAATTAGACCTATGTATCTAATGTTCAAATTACACTAGGTCTAACAAAATTGGTTTGAACCATTTGCACTATACTGAAAACTGGAAAATGAGATTTATCTTTAAGGCTTACGGTGAGCGCTCTATCAAACGATATATAAGGTCTGTTCCAACAACCGTCGAGAACTAGTTCAGAACCGTGAGAAATGTTTGACCAACACCGTCTTACGTCGCATTTGCCGAGAGTACATTAACAACTAAACTGACTGACTAATTCTGGACAGTTCGGAATCGATTCTTGCTGTGTTGGAACAAACCCATAGTTTTCGCTCAGTAACTCCTTAACGGATAATAATAAAAATATGCGGTTTTTTTTAATAGACTATAAATATTACTTTACGTCACCGCTGTGTTTTGAAATTTTGGAAAAGTGCAAAATTATTTTTTTTTAAATGAATTTTGCATATTTTCAAAATTGCAAAACACAGCGTCGACGTAAAATAATATTTGTAGTCTATTAAAAAAAACTGCATATTTTTATCATTTTTCGTTGAGGAGTTACTGAGCGAAAACTATATCCCTTTGGAACGAGTGCTCACCGTAAGCCTTAAGTAAAATTTGTTTTAAATTTTAGTAATCAAAAAAGGGAGAGAGGAAATTGGTGGTACAGTCGTGGTGATAACAACATAGCTATTCAGTGTTACAGACGAGCTTTAGATTATTTAGACGAGGTCGAAGGAGGTATAATTTTAACAGAGAATAAGACAAATGAAGTAACTGATTCAGATCTGCAAAGTTTACTAGAAGACAGGATTAGCGTTTATAATAATATGGCAGCTGCTCAAATAAAAATGGAAATGTTTGATGCTGCACTTAGCTCTTTACAAATTGTCTTAAGATGCCAGCCGAACAATGTGAAAGCACATTTTAGGAAAGCCAAGGTTAACATTTCCTTTCGACATTGCATTGCGTTGCACGTTATACTCCTCTCTTTTTAGGTTTATGTTGGAAAAAATGATATGTCAACAGCAATGAAGTGTTTGCAGAAAGCTAAAGAGTTAGCACCAAATGATCTTGAAATTCAAAAAGAGATAAATGCAATTGCGAAAATATTAGAAAAACAAAAAGTTAGCGAACGGGAATTAGCAAGGAGAATGTTTAATACACCAAAGAAGACTGATAAAGCTGATTCTAAAAAATACACTGGGAAAAGTAAGGTGAGAATAATGTCAATGAAATAGTTCTTAAATTTTACTTGAAACGTGATAGAGGGTTTTCAGATATTTTAGTGTTTTTCAAAATAAAATTTTATATTTGTAATAAAACTGTACTCTCAGATTAAACAAAGAAAGTAGAATTTTGGAAGCATATTAATTTTTATAGAGTAAAGTACCAATAGGTTTGTTTTTGCAGCAGCTGGAAACAGTTTGATACTGTCAGAAATATTTGACCAGTTCAGTTGAGAATGCGTTACCATTAAATTTAACGCAATAAATAGTTAGACGGACATTTTTGATAGTTTCAAACCGTTTCCCACTGCTAACCTAATAACAACAATATGAATTGACTGTTATGGACATAGTTTACTTATAACATAATGCATAAATTATATTATTTCAGTTGGGCTTATGGGCAACTTTGGGGGCAACTGTAGCTGTTGGTGTAGCTGGGATAGCGGCCTATCGTTTCAAATATACATGAAACATTTTCTTTTATTTATCCCCTTGCATTTATTACAGAGGTGTAATAAGTTATTTTAGTTTTTTCGTGTATTAAATAGTTATTTGAAATATATTTCTCAGACTGTTTGTTTATGATGTGGTGAAAATTCCTATATACAATATTTGTTATAAGTTTTTATTAAAATTAATATAAATTACAATTTTATTTTTGTTACTCTGCCGTTATCATTAGCTATATGGGGTGTCCCGCTTAAGAACCGACACAGAACAGATGCATCTAGGGGTGTCCAAAATATCATTTATCAAACTTACCTATATACAAAAACGCACCCTTGAGGAGCCTTAACAATATCTGTACGACACTTTACCATAGAAGAACCAAATTTGGTACATGAATTAGGTTTATTACTGTTTCTTTGACTATTAGTTACACTTAATTGAACCACTACAAGGTGTTCATCTCGGGAGTGGCTCACGACTAAAATTATACCACTTTTTTTTCTGTTGACCAAATTTAAAAATAATGATAGTGTCCTTCATATAATTTAAAATTAATTTTTTTTTGCTCGTTAAATTTTCATAAAAACTTGTAGTTTCCAAGAAAAGATTTTTAACAGTTTCATTAGAAAATAATCAAAATGTTATTAATCAAAAAGATATTACGTATTTTTTCATACCAATGGTAACATTCTTTAAAATAATTATATTTTTCCAATGTTTTCCGTTATTACATATTTTAATTCAATTCAAAATAATCAATAATTATTTATTTACTTTTTTCCATAATACAATATTCGCTTATTGAAAAACTTAGTACTGAAAAAATACGTAATAAGTTTTTGATTATTAACCCTTTCACGACGGGCACCTGTTATATCCGCAAAAAATGGTCGTGTTCGACATACGGGAAACGGATATTTACGCAACGGCTGAGGAACCTCTTCGAGCCGGGCAACGTGTTGATCAGCAATTACAGGTGTTTGTTATTGCCACAAAGATCATGAGAGAGAGAAAGAGATTGGTGTGACTTTTTCGCGCCATAGTTGAGCATGTTATGTGGTAGTGAGTTGAATTGTTTATTATAATGGCACGTAAAAAGTTTTATACAATTCCAGATTTTTTTCAGCATGAAACATATAAAAACATAATATTTTGTAAAACAAAAAAATACTCTTCGGAACGGGAAGCGGTTAGATCAGCTTACATACATCATTGATTCGTAACGGGAATCGGATAAATCAGCAAGCATTGACGGCATCCGTACAGGCGGACGAATTAAATGAAAAGTTCCCCGTCGCGAAAGGGTTAACATTTTGATTATTTTCTAATGAACACTGTTTAAATTTTGTTTCAGTTAATGCAATTTTTTCCTGAAAACTATAGTTTTTTTAAAATTAAACAAGAGTGAAAAAGTGGTTTGACTGCCATAATTTTAACAGACGATAGTATATGTCAAAATAAATAAAGTCCTATATAACATGGGTCGTAAGCCCAACTGTTTTCAAGAAAAAAATTATCAAAATATCCGGTTTGATGTGCAAAAGTTCAGTTAATTTAGGAATCTCTCCGTAACTTTCTACATAAAATATAAATAAATCAATGAAATTCTATGAAGAGAAGATGTTGCGCAATATGATAATAGTAAGGTTGAATTGCACTTGTATACTTGATTAAGAAAACATTTATTTTAATCGTAGCAAAATGTTTGCGTTTAATTTAAGACAGACCACTTTTGTGAATTTTTTAAATTCAACTTTTTTTTTCTAAAAATAGAGAATGATAGCAATTCTCCTTAAGATAAATGATTGGATCCTCTTTATCTGTTACCTTACTATATTTCATTTTCATATTGCACACAAAATGTAACGCACAATTTAAATTTATAAAAGTGCCGATGTTACATGTGTGACTGTCACTATAACGGTCACACATTAACACTTATTATATCATATTGTACTGCTTTCCATATGACCTTCATACGTCCATGTTTCGTCAAATTTTAATATATTCTTCGATCCAGATTCTTATTTTTTAATATTTATTTTAAATAGTTTCTTTGCCATATCACTGTTTCATCCTTTCTATCAGTATACTCTTTTCGATTTCATTTATACGGACTAAGTTTCATCTTGTAAGATATAGCAATCGAGTTTTTTTTTTGTCGAAAACATTTTAAAAATACAATCTTCCTTCCGCGAGTTTCCATCACTTTCAATTTCACAGTTGTACTTTTTTATCACTTTTTTATTTGCACACATATGTTATTCACGTACAATTTTGTTAATACATATTTCAACATCACTTACACTCATATTTTGACCTCACGCTCTAAACTTTTCATACATGTCATCATCTGATATTCCTCACTTGTTAAATTAGGACGATTTTGAGAATACGTTGTAGAGCTTGAATTATTCTCCATTCTTAAGAACACAAAATTACTAATAAAATAATTACACTCATTATTTTGGCCGCCCTAACAATATACCCGCCTATGATAGCGCTGGAAATGAAACAGTTGGATCCGACAATTCATCGCAGTCAATCAAAAGCTGTAGCTCATGCGTACTGCAGCAGAAGCTGTGTAATCGGGTATGCTCTCAGAGATATGCGGCACACGATTTTGTAGAAAAAATATAGATAGATTTATTAATCTCTTTGTATCACATACATGACACGAGACAGGGCTGCATGTTTATTTCTTTGTGTTGACCGCTATAAATTGTGAGCAGGTTTATAACATGAGTCACTCTCTACAATTTTGGACGTCGACTATAATGCAATTCAATCCCTTGACAGAAGACACCGACTTGGAAAATAATAATATGTCAAATAAATTACATAATAAAATAAAAATGGTTGTGCAGCCCTATCTTTAAATTTAAAAATCTCGTGAAGTAATGACTTTACTGCTATGAAGGAGGTTAATTACATAGAAAGTATTAAAGAAGTGAAAAATTGCACCAAAATAAAAATTCCGCCAGTGGTATAGAAGTTAGGAATGGGAAACTGCCTTTTTACTCCTGTCGTACGCGTCTGGTAGTAGCCATGAACGATTTTGTAGAATTTTAGCGTATGTACAATTATTAAGGAATCACCCTGTATAGAGAACTTTTGTAGGAGAATAAATATTCATCAATCAAAAAAATTATTCATACAGGTTTATTTTTATCTAAATATATACACATAACACAAAAATATATGACAATTAATAGTCAAAATAGCAATAATTTAAATTTTTAGCCGTGTTCACGGAACAGTTGCAAACTGTACTCAACCATCAGATGTACACGCATTACATTTATAATACTCATATTAGATTGAAAATTTGCTGTTACAATGCAATGTGCATGCATCCAGTGATTGTAAACTGCTTTTAACTGCTCTGCAAACAAACTGGTATGCCTTGTTTAAGTGAGACAGATATAAAATTAACAGAATAATTTCCCTAAGTAAATTACTTATCAGTTTCTATTTATTTTGACTGGCGTTATGAATAATTTTAGTTTACTTTGTAGAAGAATATACAAATGCGAACCTTCACATTGATAAAAGGATAAGTATTATTTGTCAATCTGGTTTTACTTGTCACTGTAACTTACAGTTTAAAATTACAACTGTATTTAGATGTTACCAATGTTACCGTCACATTTCAGCATATTAAGACTCAGATAAACAAGGCAATATAAAATAAATAAATAATATAACATTAATATTCAGTGCTACACATATTTTTGGCACGTTGGTCTTTTAAAAACAAATGTGAAAACAGTAAAATACATTTATTTTTATTAATATATAGAAATGTTAAAATTGTGCATGTTAGTAGATAAATGATATGCAGAATATAGTGGCGATATATGTAGTAACAAACCTATCCGACACTTTCGTTAAGTACCTATCTAATCAATTGAAAAAACTAAAGCAGCAGGCACTAGCTATTAATACAATGTATTAACACAATTTAAGTGATAATAATATTTTACTAACTGTACTATTAATTACAATTCCATAGAACTGGTTTTGTGCATCTTTAAACTTTAAATGTGTTAACTGAAGATGCTAACTACTAATAGTGACATTATGCTTGTGCATTTTGTGAACATTACAGTTATCACACTTAACAATTTGATGACTTTTGTTTAAAAAAAAGTGCAACAATAATGTTGAACGATTGGTTCTCGACCGTCTGTAAATCCTATTAATGATTACGGACAATTAAAATAATTACAAGAAACTACAGTAAATTCGTCATGGTGAATTGGACCCCAAGAGTGACAATATTTACACTAATTTTTTTAAAAATATTTAATTCATCTTGAACAATTTCATTAGTTGTTAATAAACTTTAATTGGGTGCTAGTGCCTACAACTTTGATGAATTGGTAATTTGCTAAAATGTAATAAAATATATATTCTCCAATGGACAACACAATAAATAAATGCATTATTTGTCAGTTTCTGGATTAAACAATTCTAATGTTGTTTTTAACATTAAAGTATTTATTTTCTAAACATAATAATACAGATTCATCACTAAATAGTGACTTGCATTTAGATGTTTTCTAAATTAACAACAGCAATGACACAGTGTTCCCAAATTAATGCAACGTAGAGCATGACGTAGCTGATGACAAAATAATGCAATGTAGCCAAACTTACTTTAGGTAAAATTTGATGGGTAAACATATACAGGATGTCAAAATTAAATTATTATTTTTGATATTTGTAAATATCTTTTCAAAAAGCCAAATATTTGCATATATTTTGAACATCAGGAGTTTTTAGGGGCAGAAATTCAAATTTGTTTCTAATTTGGATGTCATTAGTAGAGGGCACCATTTATGGTACATCATGCTTGTTTTGAATGGTAGAACTTTTTTGGAGCCTAGTGTATCCATCTGATTATTGAAATAACTGATTCTCTTATGTAAAATTCTCCTTCGTATATGTAAAAAAGTTGTACCTTGTAGAAGTTGTTAGGAGTACCCGTTTTTTAAATATTCAATGCACCGAGTAAAAACTGTTTTGGTTTCAGGTAAAGTGTCTTTTCCTATGAAAATACAGGCAAAATGTTACGTGAAAAAGTTACTTAAAATGGTAAATTATGGTGATGCGCAAAATTTCAAGAATATCTACAAGGTTTAATGAAACCTTGATCTTTAGTTTTTCAATGCTTTCATCAAATTACAAAGACTTCATCAAAGCATCCCAATCTTCTTGAAATTTTGCACATAGCCATTATTTAGCATTCTTTTTGAAGTAATATTTTGATGTGTATTTTCAGCGGAAAAGGCACTTTACCTGAAACCAAAACAGTTTTTCCTCGGTGCATTTAATATTTCAAACAGGATTATTTCAAAAACAGTTACGACTTCAACAAGGTATAACTTTTTCACATAAAAAAGGTAGCAGAATCGATTGTTTCAATAGTCAGATGTATACAGTAAACTGCAAAAAAGTTCTGCTATTTAAAAGAAGCATGATGTACCATAAGTAGCGCCCTCTACTAGTGACGCGAAAATGAGAAACAAATTTGAATTTCTCGCCCCCAAAAAACCCCAATCTCCAAAATGTATGCAAATATCCGGATTTTTTAAAAGTTATTTACAAATATCAAAATTAAAATTTTTAGACACCCTGTATATTTTAAACCATTAACTTTTGACAAAAGTAAGTTTGACTACATCGCATTATTTTGTCGTCAGAAATCCATTGTTGCTATATGCTGCATTAATTTCAGAACACCCTGTAGTACAAATACATTGAAATTTTGCTATATAACCTTTTTTACATAAGTTTTATTTTAAGTCATTTCATGAAATGGAAAGAAAATATATTATTTTCCTTATTTTGATTTTCTGAAATCAAGCAAATCCTTATGTATATATAAAAATTTTATTCTTAAAATACATTTCCAAATTAAAGTTGCCAGGAGTTCTTACAGATAACTGTCCTAAAGCAAACTCAGAAGTTGTATAAACAATTATAGTATTAGTGTTTCATTAGTTTTCTTAAAAATAACTTATACTTAGGTAACAAACTCATTTGCAAACAAACACCGATAACTCCTAATTTTAAAAAATATATAATCATTTTATTTTTCGTTTTTTGTTCAACCATCATATTTGAGTTAAGAATGAATGAAGAAAGGTAATGTTAATGCTAATGTATAGTTTTCCATTTATTTATAAAATGACTATTACAACATATACCAAAAATGGAGAAAAATATGTTACTTTAAACTAAATTTTTTTATGCTTTATGCTTTGGTTACACTTTGGCTATAAATATATAAAAGAAAAAGTTAAATATGTAGTTTTTCGTTACATACATGTCTTTTTAAATCTGTTTCAGAAGTAAAATATATAAAACTTCCGAGTGAATCCATAAGTCTTTCAAAAAATGAGATCAATTTAATTTCAATGCAATTTTTATAGAGGATTATTTAAATTCATGATTTAATATACTTTTAAGTTTATATTTATAACATTCTAGAAATTAAACTTTCGGTCAAATAATTTAAGTAGTGTAGGGTCGTATTAATTCACACTATCAATAAACCCTAAAAATGTTTAGATTACATTTAATTTACTTTTCAAGCACACTAAAAATAATTAATTAAAAAATAATTTATTAAGTACCTCTTAAAAACAAAATGCAAAAACCTTGCATTTATATACGTATCGAATACTATAGGGTGTTTTAGAAATCATTGGCCAATGCTCGAAGCAGATTTCTAACCTAAAAAGAAAATTTTTTTCTATCAATAAGGGTCTGATTTTGCTTCGTTCCTTATCTACAGTAACTTTAAAAAAATGTTCTTTCCAAAACTAACTATTTACAACAGAATATACTTTTTTAGATATTATTATGTTGAACATGGTACTTGGATTTTTTTCTATGATTAAATTTCCAAATTTAAGAAAAAACAAATTTTTTAAAACTTTAACACCCTCTAGCTAAAGAACACAGCCAAATCTATGAAAAAATAACCTTGCTTTTAAGTTAAAAATCTGCCCTTGAGCATTAGCCTATATTTTCTGGAACACCCTATATAATATCAATAAATTTGATGAAAGCTCATTGAGTATTACCATTATGACTGACTAGACTAGATTGCAGCATTCTCGTGTTAAGAAGTGGAATTTAAATAATATTAGACATTTTCTACTGAATATGTGGTGTATATATCCATTTTTAGATTTTATTAGTTAATCTAAAAATAATTTGTTTTGAGTTAGACGAGTGCATCTGAATGAAACTTGGATGTAATATCCGTAATGATCTTTCCAAGATTTTATATAAAGATTACAAATTTAGTTAAGTAGTTATTCTGAATTAATGTGACCCTACTATACATTTATTTTTAGTTAGGTAATTTCAACATTAGATCTGCTTCCCCACAAACCTGCTCAAATACTCAAAAGTATCACTCTTTTCTGAATAGACTAGAGGAAATATAAGGCATTTTTAGCACACAAATATATATATTTTTTATCTAAAGAGGAGATTTCTCTCTGTAGCCTTCACTATGCATTGTCTTCCCTGCCATTTTTAACATTGCTTTACTTTCTACATTACCATCCAATATACTCATCCCGACCCTTTCACCTTTCTCCTGAGGGGTCGGGGGTGGAGAACCCAAACCCCAGACTTCCAAATGTCTAAATGCAAATTCCTTGGAGTGAGACATTTGCTGGTAGCCTGAATATGTAGTGCAGGACTCACTAGTATGTCCTTTGCCATATTCACTGTCTATCCAAAGACCACAGTACCCATGCTGACCTCCCATGGCCTGATAAAATATCACAGTTTTAAATTACTGTACTGTCTGTAGTATAGTGTGTATTGATGAAAATGTATCAGTTTAAATATTATTTGCTCTACATTCCCTAAGAAAATTATTATTTTCAAAATTAGTATCGGTTTTATAAGCTATGCAAACATAAGTTAAAACAATTTGACATTTGCAAGACGTTCAGTATCCAATTTCAGACAATTTATTGGGGGTAATACCATAGGAGCTCAGATTTAGCCGGATATTTTTTTGTGTTATGTTATGTAGCTGGAGTTACATTACCTACAAAAGTATGAGAAAATAAACATAAAAAATTATCAGGCGTAAAATCTGAGCTCGAATAGTATTTGATAAGACAATTTCATGAATAGAATAATGATAATTCAATCAAAACTTTATTTAAAAGTGCAGAAACAACAGACAATGAACGCGTATTAATAATAAAGAGATTATTTTTTTAAAGTGAACAATTATTAAAAACACAATTATTGTAAATAATTTGCCCTGTTGACGGTGACTCTATTAATGATTCTCTTGTGGATGCTGATTGTAAGGCTGATTTTGAAGGATCTGTTGATGCTGACTCGTTATTCGAAGGTCGAGACATTTGGATAAATTTGTGATTTTGACATCTAACAATTTTAAACTGGCGTTATTTTTAATAAATAAAGTAACATAGCGTTGCTATGATAATGTAATTTATCCGCTTTTTTTATTCAGTTGCATTTTATCTTCCTTCGTATTTAGCCAATAGCAAACCACCATTTTTTTGTTTGTCAATGGGATTTTTTATACATGAATGGAATTGTCATTATTATTTATTGCATTAGTTTTATTGTATTATAGTAATTTAAGTAACAAATGGCTTTATAGAGAATGGTCGGAATCGGCCTTTACATCAAGAAAAACTAGAACCTGAATCAAAAATGACCCAATTATTACATTACATTACCCAAAAATTTTACATAAATATGCTTCTCATAAATAATTTTATGAATTTTTCATACTATTTTTCTTCTATTTTATCCATGTTACTTTTTTTAATATTGATGCCAAACCAATATTTCATGGAACTGACGATTTTTTATTAATTCCGAAATGGCCATTGAAATCACTTTTAAGATTTTATATTCTCAAAATTTCAAATCTATCAATTAGTATAAAATTATTTAATTTAGTTTCATCAATAATAGATATTCAGTTGATTCAGTGCATCAGCAGAAGGAATATTTTAGGCGCCATATTGGGAATAAACCTATTCTAAAAGAAAATTTCTGATTTAGAAATTATTTCATTAAATCGGAAAATAACTTGGGTTTTTTTGGGGGTGCCACAAATGAGGTACAGACTTGCAGAAGACTCCACAGAATTTTGGATAAAACACAGGCTTCTCTTCTCAGAAATGTATGAACATAACAAAATTAATGAACATCAGGTTAAACGTTAAAAACCACCTCCCTGTTCCTTCCATGTGTTTTTATACATATACAGAAAATACTGAAATTTGTATTTCTTTTATCTGTTCTGCTGTGGGTTTACGTAGATTTAGTGGAGCTCATAAGCCACTGGGTTTATTTATTATGTTAACTTTCTATACCGTTGAATTCCAAATAGTTTTAATTCAAATTACTTAAACCAATAATTGTATTCTAAAGTTCTAAATCAAATTAAGTTGCAGTTTTTGCCTGTGTTCCTTTTGTTATTCTAATCCAGCTAAGATTTTATAAAAAAAATTAAATTTTACTGCTGACATTCAGTCAGTATATAAATATGAGTGTAAATGATGTTGAAATGTGTTCATTAACAAGGATGCAAAAAAGAGTTGTAAAAAAAGTACAACTGCGAAACAGAAAATGGAAACTTGCGGAGGGAAGATGGTATTTTAAAAATGAGTTTTCGACAAAAAAAATTGGGCTGCTATAGCTTACAAGATGAAACTTTGCCTAGACTATATACAAGGGTGCTTTTGCAAATTATGCATGATACATTTTTATTTTTGACTTTGGAAGCCATATAAAAGAGGAACACAAACTTAAGGTTTTTTTTATTTTGATTTTATATTTTCTCTATTTCATGAGAAATTGAAAATTGCAAACATTTTTTAATATTTTATTATTTTTTAATCATGTCTAAGTGTTCGGAAAAGGAGTGTCAGCAGTTAAGATTAAACGGTTTATATTTATGTTAAAAATACACTGATTTTTTTCTGAGTGTGTGGAATAAATTTAGTATAGACCTTTAATCCAAATAGTTTCAGGTCACCGCACATTAAGACATTTTTTTTTCATCATTCTAGAGCTAAAAAAATGTTTAATGAAAATAACTGTTATTCTGGGTAATAACCATACCAATAGAATTGTAAAAAAATGATAAGTTACTCTTCATTTTCAAAAAAAAAAAAAAAATCGCTGGCTGAACTACATAGGTATAATGTTTACGCAGAAAAAGATAAATACACAGAGAAGCAATTATTTTGGATGATCCAAGAAGTAAAATAAGTTCAAATCTTGCGATTTCGTATTAATACTTATTTGTTATTTGGATGACCAGTTGTACTGTACTGTGTAGCAACATTTGTTTAACACTTCATAACCAATATTATTTCAAAAACTTACCAAACCATTGGGTAAAGTTTGCTGGTGCAAATTAAGGTACTGGAAATGTTGATTGTAGCCTGTAGATGGAAATACTCTCATTCTCGGTGCCAGAGTAAACAAGAAACTACTATCATCTCCAAAGAATTTCGGCCCTAGCTCCCAATTTGCCGGGGCAAAGCCTCCAAACATGTAACCATTTCGATCCTCTACGATTAACACAGAAGGTCCTTGATTAACTATTCTGCCTGAAAATGAAAACATGAAATTTTTTGACATCACAATGAATGTAAAAAGAAAAACTAACCTATTAATGTTGAAAAAGATTCCCCGTGAATTTCAGAGCTGAAGAGAAATCTCCATTCTAACTGGTACTGCTGTGGAAGGTTAGCATTTATAAATACTATCTGATTTAGATCTAAAATACTAGGATAGGATGGAATAAGATCCAGTCCTCGACAAAAAGGTACCAAGCTTCTATCTTTCTCTTTTTCGGTTGTTGTCACTTGTTCCTCGCTTTGAACTGGTCCTAAAAATATAATTAAATAATTATGTGTTCAATAAAATATAGTAGTTTGAAATAATGTAAAAATTATTCCACCAGTGGTGACCTATGAAAATTAAAGTGGTCATATTTAATAATCAAATGGAACCCTTTTATTTAGTTTTGTTGATTTATTAGATAAAATGGAACCATCATCAGAACTTCGAAGATGCATTGTATATCTTTGTTTTACAAATGCATATATACAGCCCATCTTTCTCGTACATTACTTACTCTAATCATTTTAGTACACTAGTGTTGGTGTAGGTTACTCAATGGTGTTTTGATTTATATGAAAGTTTTTTTTTATAGTTATTGTTATATGTGAATTAACATATTTGTTCATGGAGCAAAAACAGTTTCCAACAGTCAGACGTGCGCACATTTTAGGGTTCCCAACCGTCCCGGTTTGGCCGGGATTAACCAGGAATGAGAAAGTTTGTCCAGGCAAAAGTTTTGCCTTGGCCGGGACATAAAAAATCCTGGAAATCTTTAACTAATATTTTAACAATATTCAGAAATTTTAGTGTATACGGCAACGCTGCAAACTTTGACGACCAACCGCCACGCCGTGCCCTGGTAGTCTGAGTATTTTTGTGTGTATACATATATACCGATTATATATTAGTTAATAATATTATTGAAAATTTCGAATCTTTTTCTGAAAAAAATGTAATGGAAAAGTGGATTCAGATATTTAGTTAATGTTGCTAGTGATAACTTAAATGAAATGTTTAAATTAGTATCCTAGTGTTCCTGTCGGCAATGCTTTTTGCAAACGTGTTTTCAGCATTATGGAAGCATTGTGGACCAAGGAAAGAAATTGACAGAGTATATCTCAAGTAAAATCGGAAATACAAGTGAGACTAAATTTTGATTTAAAATGGTTTTTGACTCTAGTTAAATCAGACCAAAAACTGCTTCAGGCTGCTCGATCTCAACAAAGATATAGATTTAAGTAGCAATGGAAAGTAAAAAGGGTTTATTTTGTAGTTTATTTTAATGTTTATTTTTGTCAATAATATTTATTAGTATTGTTAAGTAGGTACTTACTTACCATTTACCTATTTCCTAGTCCTAGTTACCAAAGTTATGTTTTATGTTTATGAATTTGTTGTTTTTTTCCTCTTACCAAAAGCCAAAGGTAACTAGTCTATTTTATGATCAATTTTATGTTTAAAAATAAAAAAAGTGTGTGCAATGATGTTTTGTTTCTATTATTTGGAAATGTAAAAACAATTGTCCCGGAGTGACCGATGCTCAAGTTGGGAACCCTAGCACATTTACATATGTGAGGTGTAACTTAAAGTAGGGGTCAGTATTTAGGGTTAATAATACATGTTCTTCAGAATCTTAATCTAAAATTATTATTTAATCCAATAACTAGTTTAGTTTTTTTTTAAATAGTACTTAAACTGTTGTCTACACTGTCACTGGACAGTACCCAAACTTAACTTATTGACACTCTGACTATCTGTGTTGCCTGTTGTTAATTATTGAAATCAATTCATGAAACTAAGTGGCAGAGAGAGTAACTGCAATGTAAATTAATCGTTACATTTTTTTCTGTGACTACCAAATGTTATTTTAAGATCAGTGTCAGTGATATACACGGTGTTAATTAAGTATGTGCACAAACTTTAAGGGGTTAATCCATGATTGATTTTAAAACAAAAAGTTCATATAAACATGGGTCCGCAATGGCTTTGTTTTCCAGATACAGGGTGTTAAAGTTTGAAAAAAAAATCAAATTTTTGGATTTATTTTCTGAGTAGTAAGAGCTACTTAGTTGAAACTTGACACATTCTAATAGGTATTTAGAGACTACATTTTGCAAGTATTAAATTATTTTTAATTTAGCCATGAGCGCAGATATGCCTAACCTTCACAGTTTTTTAAGAAAAAATTGTCTCTTGGTAATTTTTGACATGAACCGTTTTTGAGAAAATTTCTTAATTTCATTCTTATGTATGCAATTTAAGTTAGAGTTAAAATTGGTCAGAACTCAACGCAAAATTATTGCGGAGCAGGTCATGAAAAAAATTAAAAATAATTTAACACCCGCAAAATGGAGTCTCTAAATACCTATTAGGGTGTACCAAGTTTCAACTAAGTAGCTCTTATTACTAAGAAAATAGATCCAATTTTTTTTTTCAAACTAACACCCTGTACTTAGATTTACTTTATTAACACCCTGTATTTAGATTAGGTAAACATCTGGTATATTCCAATCAGGTGGTAGATAGGGTGGTTATATGACTCACACACATTTAAGTAATTTTTACAACGGAATTTGTATGTAAATGTGCAAAATATAATATATTATTCTTTAATTTTGCAAATATCGGCCAAAATACTTTTATCATGAAATCTATTAATGTGAACATACAGGGTGATTTTGAGAGTGGTGTAGTAATTTTAGTATATGTCTACCTGTTTGAAGAACAAGTGATATGCAAAAAATAGCCCCATAAAATGTTAATATAAAAAATCATAAATATCCCACCTACTTTCGCATTTTAAAATTATGTAAGCCGGGTTTGCTGTGTTAAATAAACAAATCATCATGCAGATGAATGAAATTTATTAGTAAATCTTCTGTGTTTTGTGAAAAGGCGCCAGCCGATTTTGATTACACTCTCCGTAGTCCGTACACTAATAACATATCCGCAGATCATTATTATCAATACATTTGGTCATTGTTATATCACTGTGTCGGCACATTACATGTACCACAAAATGATACTACGCACGCACTATAAAATACCAAAAATAACAATACGACAATTTGTTTATGTACGTGTTATGTTGTTATCTAATGGAACTTTAAGGTTAAGGTTATAAAGGAAGTGTGATTTACAACAAAGACTACCCACGCAACCTATCACATGTTGCTTATCAATGACGTATTGTGAAATAGTTCTTCAACTTATTAGGTTAGGTTAAGGATATACAAGAGTCGGCTTCAAAATTTGCAATAACTTTAAACTCAGTTAATTTGGTTGTTAAAAAACATTTATTAAGGCAATATTTTATAAGATGATTTATTTTAGTGCATAATGTCATCAGTTGAAATTAATACCCCACTTTCAAAATTACCCCTAAAAGCCCATCAGTACCGCTGGCGCTTACGACTTGCAACTCATTTAAGCACAGTATGAATAATGGTGAAATTAATGAATTAGTAATTCAAGGTAAGTCACTATGTTCACGGTACATTAAAAAGTGGTTCAATAGTAATGACACCTTTATGGGCTACAGAACAAGAGGCATAGTATGCTGAAAAATGTTGGAGTATAACTGTTTCAAACAGGCTGATGTCATCATTAAGATTATTAACAAATGGTACTGTGAATATTTTTATAACCATTTTGGCCAAAAGGTGCCAATCAGGTGCATTTTTGAGTATAGGAATGATCTAATTGGTGAAATAAAAAGTAAGATGTATATAAACAATTTTTTAAGGTCAACTAAAAACCCTGATCTAAACAGAGGGTTAAAATATATGGAGATATAATCATCTAGTATCTAAGAATATGTTTGTGTGCCTGTATTATTATTACAGAGTGTATGAAGGAATTGCAAAAAAAGCCATTCGGCCAAGTGAGCAAGCATATAGAACTTTACTTTTTGTGGCAACCTCTAAATATGACCACTTTTATTTTCACAACCTATTAAATCCTATAACTTTTTTTGAATTCATGTTTAAAGTAATAAATTTCGCATCTAAGGATAAACATCTTACCCGGCTTTTCATTTGTCACTGCTCCTTTCTCTTTATGAGATATATTAAAAAGATACATGGAGACAAATGTGAGTAGTTGGCCAAGAATAGTAGCACCCTGAAGCCATACTTCTAATGCCCTTCTAGTAATACTTTCTCCTGTGGCTAATTCATGGGTCAAGCTTTCAGCAAACCGTTGAATATTCTGTGCGGATGTAAAGCAGCCTCGAGAGAACCAACTCCTAAATTGTTTAGTGTTACTCAACTTTTGAATTTTCATGTACGAGGCAACTATACTTTCCACATACTAAAAAAAGATGAATATACTAATTTTTTAACTAAAATCTTTAAGTTTAGTTTAATTAAAAATACTTTAGTGAGTTAGGATATGATTGGAATTTTATATTATACTCGCGACAAGAATTCAGACGACTTACGTCATACAAACAAATGAATAATTCATTATATTTTCATCAAAATATTTAAGAAACTGCAACTGATAGTAATAAAACTATATACTACACTAAAACTTTGCATTATATTTTGCTTTAATTTGCAGAAAAGATTGTTTTTAACGCGACCAAATACCGAAAATTACGTTGACGATAAAAACAAATGTGTAACGTCAGCCATGACGTAAGGCGTCTAAATTCTTGACGCGAGTATACTATGAGCATAAAATGTGGACACATGACCACCATATTTTAATTGAAATGATTTCCTCCTGCTTTACCTTAACAATAACATATATTCTTCATAATTAGTAACAAGTTATACAACTGGACTTGAAAAAAGTTAAAATGTTGAATGTAGTAGTTAAAAAAAAAAATAGAAACATATTTTATATTCATTGTGTTGATACAATTAAATTGATTTCTAGATAAATTTAATAATAATTTTTCAAAAACATTAAGTACTTGCTGCTTTATTCACTTATCTCTCCATTATTAAAAGTTTGAGCTAATTATTTTTATACACAACTGCGATTATCAAAAAATGAAAATTGGAAATACTCAATAATTTCAGTATAAAATATAAATAATAAAAACAAATACAAACATTTTTAGCTATACTAGCGTCTATATTTAGGACCTAATAGCTTCATGTAGTTTATTTCAATATGATAACCTACCTCTTTAACTAATATATATGGTATATCGTTACTCTCACTGTCAGATTTCCCCAATGATGTTAACAGAACTTTCATTTTTTCATCAACAGTTCCTCTGGTACAAAAAACAAATAATTCAGCAAATCTCTCTAAATCCACTGTATTTTGTCTCTGATCTCCGATACCAAACAAATAATTATTTAGATATTGCAAAAGTCTTGGGTCCATCTGATTACCCCATAATTTCTAAAATAAAACAACTTTTTATTATCAGGTAGGTATACACATTACAATAAAAAATAATTTTCACTTCTTTTATTAAATTCGTAGGTATACATTAAATTTTCTATCACACATATAACCACCCAGTTAGCTTATATAGCCAGTCTTGAACCTCCAAAAAAATTGCTGGTCTGGTCCAACCACAAATTGTTCAACCAACTACACCAATTTCAATATTGTTAAAAGCCTGTTTCTCATAGGGCAAATATTATATAAGATAAACTTTAAAATCTCTGTTAAAAGCTCGAGCGAAAATTATTTTCTTTCTATAAATTATGAATGCACTGAACTGTTATAAATACTGTGTGCAACTTATTACTACAGTTCGTTGCAGTTCTTGTTTTATATATTGGCAGTTTACTTACGGTAAGTTCTTCTTCCTTAATCCTTTCTGAATTTTTACTTGCCAATTTAAAAGAATTACTAACAATTAACTGTTCATCTTTAGACAAAAATGAGCATTTGGCCGCTAATTTTTTGCTACTGTTTGCACCCATGACGATGAATAATAGGCAGAAGATTTTTGTTTTATTAAACAATCATACCTGCAAATATTTAACATGTAAATTTAAATCAATAAGAGAGAGGTTATCTATTTATGTTCACATTTAGGATATATTAGTAGCTGAATCAGTAAAATCTTATTGTTGATTAATCGCGATGGATTAAGGAGATAAATTTATAGCAAATTTTTCAGTATATTAGTAATTAATTGAGAGAAATCAAGATAAGACATAAATTGAATTAACTTGGCTTTTGCTTGTGGATTGAAGTGATATTTGATTTTCTGACATTGGACATCTCAGCTGATGACATTTTTAGGCAACCCGTAAATCGCCAACGTGTAAATGAAGTTGCCAATCAAATTCTTATACAGGGTGTAATTAAAGTGTGTGACCAAGTTTTAATAAAAACTGAGACAACTTAAAGTACCTCTGTACCTTGGGTGGCATAATAACCAGTAGATTATTTTAAATATATATATATTTATAATTTCTGTTAAGTAGGCCAGACTATCTTTTGACATAGTGAAAACAACAATTTGTTGATAGAAGTTTGTGTCAAAAAAATATTAAATAAATATTGTAAAAATTTAAAACTGTGCGTCCATTCGCTCGAATCCTGCCACACATATTTCCATAGAAACATTTTGATTCCGATGCATATTCCACATACCTAATTCGGACTGCAATATTTTTAAGTTCTTTAAAATTGCAAGAAATTGAACTCACTATTATAATACATTAAAAATTTTGCAAATACTGAATGATTTGATTATAACGTTTTCGAGATACATGACAAAATGTCATACACATAATTATTAATAAAGAAATTATAATGCTTACCTTTTATTTATTTACCTGAGACAAAAATTCATACTAAATTTTGTTCCAAAATCTCAAGTAATTTTAGTCATTCTAAATACCAATTAAGATCAATAAATACACAACTATTATTTATTACATGTATGATCTCCCTAAACTGTTTAATTGCCTCATTACTAATAAATATTTAGAATGGTTCAGATTTCATTTTGGAAATATTTTACAGATTCCCAATTCTTACATATAAATTAATTTAGATACTTTTCTAAAACATTGTTAAAGGGACATAATTTTATCAACAAAAATCTATAACTTTTAAGATGTCAAAAATAAAAGTTTTTATATATCTATTTTTACACAATGAATTTATATATTGCTCTAGATGAAATGTTACACCGTGTTATTTTGAATGAACTTTTATCGGCAAATATGATTTTATTTATCTTATAAAAATAAAATATCTACATTTGTTAAAATATACATTTTATACTATGCTATCTTAAGAATAAATATCACAATCTATACAAGTTTTATAAATGTACATTATGTGCGTATGTTTAAAATATACAAGTATTTTAGTTTATTGTGTGATCAACGATTTCACTGGTTTCTTCATCTTCATTATTCAACTCACTGTACCTAACCGGGTTAATTTGTTGTAGAATAATAATGGTGCTAAAAAAAATAACACACTAAATATCTTTGAATATAAACTATCAGTTACTTACATTGTTAGTATTGCATTGAAACCAAACAGTCCTGCTGATAAATAGTTAAAAACAGCAGGATCAGTGTCTATGGTAGCATTATAAACTGCCGTGTATAAAGGAGAAGATCCTAAACCAATTAAAAATTCACTAGCCATTATCATGGAGAATATCTTCCCAATTTCATCGTCGGGAATTAATTTCGATATCAATGACCTTGACATTGGACTTATTACCCCACCAAGGCAACGTATACCACCAGCTGAAACATTCCAGAAAGCAAATGATTAATATTCCGCCTATTTATTTATGTGTAACTTAATTAACATATTTGTTGATAAAATATTGAGTAGATACATTTTTGTCCCACCTTCCAATTGTTATATATTGATTTTTCTTTCTTTATAGATTCAAAAATATATAACCATTATTAAAATTATTTTGACAGAGAAAGATTATCATTTCTAAAACCAAAGAAACTAATTCAGATTATGCTATGACAATAGAATTTACCTGTATACAGATACCAATCAGTCGTACCAAATCCTTGGAGTAAAGAAGCAATTGTTGTAGAAATTAGACCAACAAGTATCAATACTGCTTCTCCGACATTAAATAGCTTGTGCAAAATATATGTGCCTCCCATTGTACCTATAATCCAAACTACACTTGTTGCACTGTTGAATAATGTAAATTTAGTCAATGTCCAGTCAAACTTTTCTCTCAAGTAAAGAAACATAATAGCACCATCCCCGTTCATAATAAACATGTGAACTGTTAGAATTAATAGATTTAATAAGATTATCGCTCTGATGAAATATTCACGGCATTTAAATGTTGTTCTCACCATGTCTACTAAGTTGGATATATCAAAAAATCCTCTAAGTTTTCCCTAAAATATAAACATATACTTTAAAAATATATCACTATATATTTATTACGTTAAGAAAGCAAAATGTTTGACACATCTTTTAAACCATATATGATGGATTGCAAAGAGCATAACAAATTTAATGATTATTTTAGCTGGACATTATTAGAATATATCCAGCAATTTGTAGAGAGCAGATCTACATTGAATGTTCAAGTTCAATACTTATAAGATTTCCTTAAATAGAAGATAAAATAGAAAATTAAAATATACCTAAATATCATAGTAAATAAAAGTTATAATAGGCTCTGAATTTTAAAAATCAAAGTTTTATTTCCTAAATATTTTTATGGAAGTTTAACCTCCCGTTCCTCTTCTGAAAAGCCGTGACATTAGCTATGAGGTCTTTAAAATGAATAAACAATGTATAACTTGGCTAATAATTATCGTAGCTGACACACCTGAGTTTCTGGATTTTGTACAGATTCAGGAATTAAGAAAACTGTATACAGAAGACCTAAAGCACAGAGTCCTGCTGCAACAGTAAACACCCACACATAATTTGTCGCATAGAACAAATAAGAACTTGAGATATTTCCTACCAAAATTCCTCCCGCAAGAACTGCCTCAAAAACTGCCATTCTAAAAAAAGTTATTCCTTAATGTATATATGATTTCAAATAAAATGAAAATGGAAAATGAAGATGATGATGATAATGAAAACTAAATAAACCAAAAATATAAAAAGGAGAGCCAATATATGAAAAATCGAGTATCTCACAAATTCGAATCATTATTATCTTACACACAAGATTACATACCTTACACCTCTAGTTTCACTATTAGTTATGTCCGTAATATAGGACAGGATTATAGTAAGATATGCAGCTGCACCACCTGTAACCAAACCTGGTACAGAACAGACTATGGAATACCATGGAGAAATATTTGGAAAAAAGCTGAAAATTGACATCAGTACAAATGAAAGTGTAGTACCTAAAAAAATATCAATTTCAAATTATAGAGAATGTTGTCCTAAACTATTTTCAGCTTCCTACTTGTAACGTCTATTTCATGAATGAATATTAGAGTAGAATATTAATATTTAATTATTAAACAATTTATTGTAATGTACATGCATATATATATATAGGCTTGTGTGGAAAAAGAAAATTTAAATATATGAAAAGTAGAATGTGAAAATAGTTTGTGCTTCACAAATCTTCAAGGTACTTATTTCCACATTCAATCCCTTTTCATCATCATGTGAATACTACAGCAGGTATATAGAACTTTGATAAGTGTGTACCTCCAAAAGCATATTTGTTTCTTTAACAAGGTAATGTTCTTTATTAGTGATTCTTCTTCATACAGTAATACAAAAATTTCGAACAAGTTTATTAAATTTAATTTTTGTAGGATACCAGTGGATAATATTGGAATAGTTGTACTTAAGTTTCAAATTTTAGATTTGTATTTTTAAATACTTAGGTATTTATTAATTTTTATGATATATGGTTACTTAAATATATCCCACCTATTAAATTGAGTATCAGGAAAGGCTTTCTTCCAAATTTATCCGACCAAGGTCCTATAAAGAGACACAGTAAAACAGAAAGCAGTGATTCAATTGTGCTCCGAACCATATTTATAACAGCTGCCTCTGGTTCCACTAACTTTTCCAATTTTTCTGTATCATTATTGTACACAGTACCCAATAAGGCACATTCTGTTTTATTATATCCTAAGGATAAGTAACAGGTGCGATATATTATTAAATTAGTATAAACAGATCCTAAAACAATAAACATTATATAATGTTTGAATTTCGTATTTTTATTTTATAGGTAAAAAAAAATTGTATCTAAAAGTACATTGAACTTACCTGAAAGCATAAAGCTAAAAAAAGAGAGGAAAAGGGGCACCTCAACAGTCACACCAAATAATGCCATATTGCCCACCTTTATCGAAAAAAGTATTATATTTTACCTGAAAATATATGTTTACATATTTAGTCCACAACTGACATATTATGCAATGCTAACTGTTATTAAACAATCATTAGATATATTCAGTAAAGGGTCAGTGAAATTAACATTTCCGCATACTCATTGTACCAATAACAGGATTTTAAAATACTACTGAGATAGAGTTTATATTATTTAATACTTACTGATAACAGTGACAACATATATTTGAAACAAAACAGATGTTTCTGTTTTTGTTTTAGTTAAATCTATCAACTTCCTTTGTGGAAATCTGCATTCTATTCAATACCAAAAGTGAAGGTCACCTAACAATAGTATTTATTTCATAGATAGGTATAACAAAAAATTAAACGCTTATAAATTATATTATAGCTACAGCAATTAGGTATATTATTATAACAAGCTAGTGGGTATCTACCTATAAATATAATTAATTATAAGATGTACCTGCTATCCAAAAAGAAGTTTTATATCAGTTCTGTAAACTTACCTAAATATTTACATTTTAAATATGAATAGTGTTTATCTACGAATTTTTTAAACTGGAGGCACCACAATCTGAGATAAAAATTATCATAGTCATTGTCAGATAAACTAAAATCAGATTTCTATAGAAATTGCTATAACATGAATGATTTTAATTTAAAACTATGAATAAATAAATGAGATTTACGTCAACGAGATCCCAAAATAAATAGTAAAAAATTAAGGTTACTTCTCGCCTTCTTCTTCTAACGTGGGTTAAGCGCCAGCAACACGAAGTCACATAATTTTCAGCCAACGAAATTAACCGTATTCCCCTTTTTTCGCAGTTGAAATCGGGTTAAACATTTTCAACTTGAACTATCCAACGGATTACAACCAGCAATAATAAAATCAACTTTATTAAATATCTATTTCTTTCACAAAAATTAAACTGGAGGTGGGGATGTTGCCAGTAACACTACATTATGTTTTCTGCCTAGATAAAAGTTCTCATAAATTTTTTACCAAAATACGAACCCATACGACATAAACTCTAACATAGTTACTCATATGCACAAATATACGAACCCAAATCCCAAATCCCTCTCAAATCCATATCATACATCACATCATCAGTATCATCACTTAGCACTCACTACCACTAATACCACTATAATATATATTATTTAATATAGGTATCGCTAATAATATTAGAGATAGCGAAGCTTATACAATAACCAGGAAACCAATGATAATGATATTCCATGTGGTCATATATAGGTCCTATTTTATATTTTGTGTAGGTACGTACGTCCTAGAATGATAAATTATACATGGGTAATTTTGTCAAAAACAGGATAAAATGAAAAATAAAAATTGTTTTTTCACTGACAGTGAGAAAATCGCATCCGTACCAAACTCTAAAGACATATATTAAGACGATGTAACGTTATTCATATTAAAGCCAATATCATAATACAGGGTGTTAAAAAAATAGTGTAAAATATTTCAGGAGATAATAGTATGAACCAAAATAAGCAGAAAAGTCTTATTAAACATGGGTCCGCAAAGTAACGGTTGCGGATGAGATATGAACCAATATATTTCTTTTTTCAAACATTTTATTTTATTATAGGAATAAACCGACAAAGGAAGCTTTTAAGAAACAAAAAACAAAGTTACAGAAGATGTTCAAAGTGCTCTTCGTCCATTTCCAAGCAGGCACGACCTCTTCGTTTCAACAATATTCGAACTCTTTCGAAAACACGCCCTCCTTATTGGTTTGGATTTCTTGACACTTTTGATTAATCCGTAGGTGCAGCTCTCCCAGGCTATTTATTACAGGAATACCATACACTATTGTCTTCAAATATCCTCAAACAGAGAAATCTAGAGGACTCAGATCAGGCCGGACCTGTTTTATGGCCTCCAAGATCGCCTGATCTGAACCCTCTAGATTTCTTTGTGTGGGGATATTTGAAGACATTAGTGTATGGTACTCCTGCAAATAGCCTGGAAGAGCTGCAGCTACGGATTCATCAAAAGTGTCAAGAAATTAATAAGAAAGGTAAAATATGGGTTAGAAAATGAACGGCTATATGAGACCGAAGTGAGATTCTTCAGATCATAATGAGAATGCAATTTATTGTTTCTTCGGAATTCATTTTTAGAGGCGACATTTTGACTTTATCAAACAAACGTCATTACGGGCTGGCTTACTCATGCCAAAGTTTACAGAATAAATATATAAGTTCTTGAACAATGAACACGCCCCGCTCTACTAATTCCGCTCTCCTCACCCGTTTTGGGGACAGTTCGGTTCCCAGGATCCTACACGGTGGCCGACGCAAGGACTGCAACGTGTTGAGTGAGAACGATATAGTGTGAGACAAAATAATCTTGAATATCTGTGGGTGTTTATTTTATTTTTCTTCAAAAAATGCCTGTGATATATTATACTCTGTGAATAATTGTCCATCAAGACATGGTTTTTCCTTTTTCCGTTGTCCAAGAGTCCAAGTATTTTATATTTCATCAACTAATATAAAGAAATAGGCTATGATATAAAATTTTACGCGGTACGCCGATAAAAATTAGAACCTTCATTTGAAAGATTGTCCTGATCAATGCTATAAAAAAAATAGAATTTGAAGCAAACATTTTTCAAATAAAACATATTGTTTTTGTATGAACCAACAAGTAAGTTCTTTGTACTGGTATTTATTAAAAAAAAGTGTAATATGCAGTATATGTAAGTTAGGTACTTAATTGCGTCATGTACATTTTACAATCAAGCATTTTTGGTTCAATCAGAGTTTCTGATAATACCAAAACTATATTGGCGCCAAATTTTTAAGATGCTGAAGTTCAAACTGATACACCGCTTCTAAGTGATACCAGTGCACAAACAGTATATAATAAAAATGGTATGTACAGTAACATCTTTAAATAAATTAAAATAATTTGTCTCAAATTAATTAATATACATATACTAATAGCCAAATCACTAAAATAATATTAAGTACTAAAAAATGACCTGGACATTGGGTTTTCATTTGAGTAATTTTTTTACTGCCAAGAATATATAGTTTATTAATTTACAAAACAAGAATATAAAAAACGTCACAAACACTTTCGTGTAGGAGTTCAAGAAAAGCTCATTAAAAGAGCAAGTAAAAAAACTATACAGCATTTGTAACTTGTAAACAATATACATTGTATGTAGATTATACTATTTCCTATTTTAGTTTTAAAATAATGTATATTATTTCTTTAAATATTGAAATAAACATTTTATTGCAAATTTTTCTCATGGCTACATTATTTTTTATATAGAGTACGTATATATTTTATTTTAAAATGTACAAGTGAATATATACGACTTCGAAGATTAACTAACAAAACTATTTATACATTTACCTATAATCGTTTTACAATATATTTATATTTATTACATTACAAATATTTTATTTATACAATAAGCAGCCTTACATCACTCTTTTGGAGTATCCCTTGTATATAAATATTTCCCAATTGGAAAGAAACTACTTTTTTAAGTCCCTCGTACTTGGCTATTTTTTGCGACAGTATTTACGTGCGTCAAAGTTCCGACAGAGAGTGGTATTGTGATATAGTTATAGCAAAGAGTACTACTCTTTGGTTATAGTATAACTTATATTTATTTAGTAAACTTTGCTCATGCACACGTGGCGAGTCCAAACAAAGTTTGGGAGGGGGTACAGCATGGAAGTTACGTCATCAAATCTGGGGAGGCTAAAGCCCCGGGTGGACTGTGTTTTAATTTCGGTGCTGAAATGTATGTGAGATGTTTATGAATATTTTTGGGGGGGACTAAGCCCCTCAAGCCCCCCTAACTTCACCCATGTTAAACACTGGGCCATACTTTAAAACTAGCTTGTTCCTTGGACGAAAATAAGGTGATTTAAGTTAACTTACCTTAGTTCAGCTTTTCTTCCTTAAAAAGTTATAAAGGTTTTAGAAAGTTTGTAAATACTTCTTGGGAAAGCCTTCCTAAGGAAGCAAGATGGTACGAAAGGCACGTATGACTCAACGTAAACACCCTGTATACCCACATTTCTTTTTTTATGGATTCACAATAATAATAGTTCAGTGAAATTGTCAATAAAAAAGGTCTACCTACACTCTATTTTTCTACTAATTACTTTAATTAGAAGCCGGTGCTTACATGTAGATACTTATATTAATACAAAAAATATAATAATAATATTAAAATGTTTATGGTTCGCTGCAATTACCAGCTGGATATAATCTTATATTAGAATTTTGCTGATCAAATTGTATGAAAATTACCAGGTATGTGGTTACTGCTCCCACGATCTGAAAAGTGAAAGATATGTTTAGACTGGAAAATCCATTCAATTTATATAATTAGCTTACATACCGAATATAACAGTGAATAATCAATATCAAAAAAACCCAAAGCGGACACTCGTATCTTCTGATGAAGCATTTGTAAAGAATACATTTGAATCTGGAACCGGACGGAGATTATAGTTATTAATTATATAAGGGAATTAATATCCACGAGAAAAAACGGACACTGGAGGCGCAGCCGAGAGTTACAGTTTTTCAAAAGGATTAAAAAAGGTTAATTTCCCGAATGTAATTCAACTTTTTATCCACGACTACGGCCAAAACCAGTCAATTAGGAGAGTGAAAGCCGTGTGAGAGCAGGTGACAAATTATAGTTTTGAAAAAACGAATATTGGACAAATTTATTTTAACAAAGTTTACAGAATAAATATATAAGTTGTTTCACTCTCGAACACGCCCCGCCCTACCAATTCCGCTCTCCTCGCCCGTCTCGGGGACCGTTCGGTACCCAGGATCCTACACGGTGGCCGACGCTAGAACTGTAACGTGTTGAGTTTGAACGATATAGTGTGAGACAAAAAACCTTGAATATGAGTGTTTATTTTATTTTTCTTCTAAAAATGCCCGTGATATTTTGTACTGTGAATAATTGTCCCTCAAGACGTGGTTTCCTTTTTCCATTGTTCAAGGTATGTATTTTATATGTCATCAACTAATATAAAGAAATAGGTCACGATATAAAATTTTACGCGGTGCGCCGATAAAAATTAGAATCTTCATTTGAAAAATTGTCCTGATCAAAGCTATAAAAAAAATTAGATTTTGAAGCAAATATTGTTTTTGTATGAACCAATAAATAAGTACTAGTATTTATTAAAAAAAGTGTAATATGCAATAATTATGTAAGTACTTAACTGTGTCATGTAAATTGTATACTCAAGCATTTTTGGTTCAAGCAGAGTTTCTGATAATACCAAAACAATTTTGGCGCCAAAATTTCAAGATGCCAAGTTCAAACTGTATACCGATTCTAAGTGATACCTGTGCACAAATAGTATATAATAAAAATGGTATGTACAGTCAAATAAATTAAAATAATTTGTCTCAAATTAATTAATCTACGTATATAAATCACTAAAATAATATTAAGTACTAAAAAAATGACCTGGACGTACTTATGCATTGGGTTTTCATTTGAGTATATTTTTACTGAAAAGAATATATAGTTTATTCAATTAGAAAACAAGAATATAATGCATTTTTATTATATTTCAGATCAAGACTGCCAAACGTCACAAACACTTTCGTGTAGGAGTCCAAGAAAAGCTGCATTAAAAGAGCAAGTAAAAGCACTGCAGCATTTGTAACTTGTAAACAATATAGATTATATTATTTCCTTTTTTTAGTTTTAAAATAATATACCTATATATTGTTTTTTTTTTAAATATTTAAATAAACATTTTATTGCAAATTTTCCTCATGGCTACATTATTTTTATATGCACTAGTAGAGTACGTATATATTTTATTTTAAAATTTACAAGTGAATATATACGACTTCAAAAATTAACTAACAAAACTTTATACATTAATCGTTTTATAATATTCATATTTATTACATTACAAATATCTTATTTGCACAATATGCAGCCTTACATCACACTTTTGGAATATCCCTGGTATATAATAAATATTTCTGAATTGGAAAGAAATTACTTTTTTAAGTCCCTCGTACTTGTCCATTTTTTTGCGACAACATCAAAGTGCCGACAGAGAGTGTTATATACTTGGCATTTAATCCACTGAAAACAGACGTATTATACCTTCTGAATATAGTGGTCATGGACAAACAAATTTTATAGTTCATAATAAAAATATATTTAAATGTATACTAGACGGCCGAAAATCTAGTGAGTGGCTAATTTTATACACCTGCTCACAATTTGTAGCAGTCGACACAAAGAAACATACATGCAGCCCGTATATGTTTCCTGTAAAATCATGTGCCGCATATCTCTGAGAACGTATCCGATTACACAGCTGCTGCAGTAAATACGCATGCGCCGCAGTTTCTCTGTGAGTTTCCTATTGGCTGTGGGGAATTGACGGATCCACCTATTCCATTTCCAACGCTATATCGTTCGGGCGGGCAAAATTTCGGGTATATCTTTTCACTAATTTAATTATGAATGCAATTAGTTTTAATAGTGATTTTGTGTTCTGAAGAATGGAGAATAATTCAAACTCTACAGCGTATTCTCAAAATTGTCTTAATTTAACAAGTGAGGAATATCGGATGAAGTTTGGAACGCGATGTCAAAATATGAGTGTAAGTGATGTTGAAATATGTATTTCATTAAGAAAAATTTACGTGAGTAGCATATATGTATAGTGCAAATAAAAAACTGGTATAAACAAACAACTGCAAAACGGAAAATAATGGAAACTCGCTGAAGGAAGATGGTAGTTTTAAAATGAGTTTTTAACAAAAAAAGGTTGCATTATATATCTTACAAGATGAAATGGTTCTTTTGCGAATTATGCGTGACATATGAGTTATAGTGGGTGAATTTCCGTATAAATGAAATCGATAATAGAGTATACTAACAGAAAAAGACGAAATAGTGATATGGCGGAGACATTTGTCAAAAATTCAAATTTTCCCGCCATAAATAATTAAAACAGAAGTTGCAAAATTCGTGAATTTCGCGCCCATGAGGACAAGGCATAAGTGTAATATCTGAGGAGTGTACATCAGGTAGGTGTAAGTGGGTGGTGGCGGGCCATCGCCGTTCAAAAGGACGGCATTCTAATTTGAAGGGAGAATGGCACAGGGGGCACATTTAAAGTAAATTGTTAATGTGCTAGGTTCAGCCGACGTCAACTTATTTTTGATAATTTTATGTGCTTTAACTCTTCTCAAGTGGCACGCTTAGGTAATCATACCACCCGTATCTTCCGTACCCATCTCTGTGTTGTGAATTATTCACTCATTATTATTTTCGATTGGGTAATTGATAATACAAGATAAAAACTTAAAAATTTGGAAATAATTCTTATAATTTTTTTTTATCTAACGCTTCGAACTTTTCAAAAACTGTTATATCACTGTTTCTACTAAAAGTAATGGATGTTTTGTAATGCAATTATTTTTGTATATTTTTTATATCTGATCGCTTTCAAATTTAGTACGCCTGTGAAATGTTGCTCCTCGCACGATTCGCTCGTCGCGCTGTTACCAAGCTAGCGATTAGTCACTTTCTAGATTTTCGGTCGCTTACTATAGTACTTAATTATTTTCATTTAATACGGACAATTATAAATTTGCCTTCTTTTTTTTATTTTTATACAGGGTGTTCCTATTTTTCAGTGGGAGCTAAATTAAATTTTGGAGGGGCTCTAAAATAAAATGTTGCCTGCTTTTACGAAGTGATATAGAAATACTAGGGAAAGATGATAAATACAGTCAACTCGACCTGTATTTTTTTGTTTTCACAAATGCTAATTTTTGCCTTGAACTACAAGATGCGGTTTTCGCGACACTGGACTTCTTTTTCGAGAAACTTAAGATGCCGTAATCAGAACTTTCATAGACCTCTTCGTTTTTGAGGTACAGGGCGAAATTTAAAAAAAACTGCTTTTAAGGGATTGTTCGTATCTCAGAAAATAACTGAGATATCGGAATGATGAAAATTACATCTAATATAATAGAGTTTTTTCAGGGTGTTTCTTTTAAAATATGAGCTAAATACATATATTTTCAAATGGATCACCCTATATATATTTTTATACCATTCAGTTGCATTATATTTTTCCTTCATAATGTTATCAATAGTAAATAGCTATATGTGTGTAATGTACATATTTTACTAAATTGTTAAGAAACATTAAATTGATAAAACTGATGTTACGTGGTGCTTAGTTGGCCATGCATTTTTATATAATTATACAAAATTTTGGTCATAAATTTATACCAATTCTAAGAATAATTTTCCCTTAATAATTCAAAAAATGATTTTTACAAGATAATTATATTAGCCTGATTTATAAATATCTTTAATAGAATATCATTTGAAAATAAATAACCATCCAGTGTGTACTACTATTTTTGGTTGTCCAAAATTCTAGATTTTTGTATGTTGCATAACAGACATGAATAAGTTTTATGATAGGTCTCTGGTTTATAGGTATATACATATATCCCAGCCCCCCCTGAATTTTCTTAATACTTTAAATGTTACAGCATGAGCAATTTTTTTAACAAAACTGGTGATTTGATTTTATGGCTTGAACTGGCATGTCCTAATTCCCAATTATAATAATTATTAAATTACAAATTTATTTGCCTAATGCGGTGGTTAAATTTTGATTCTGATTCCATGTGAAAGTCTGTATTTTTGTATAATTGTATAATTCGATTTTTCATTAAAATTCTGAAGTGCCAGGAAAATACGTGACCAACGGGAGTGCCCCTCCTGGAAAATATTCTGTGGGCGCCCTTGTATATGTCGTAGTCATTGGGCGTAATTCGTCATTTCACGGAAAGCCTAGTCATTGGCTGTAATGCCGGCAAAGGCTGTAATGGAATGAATATTCCTTTGATTGACTGAAATTTTACGTCATTTCAGGGATTGCCTGTTTCATTGTCGTCAATCAGAGTAAAAGATTAAACGATTTCACGTTACAGCGTCAGTCGAGTCTGACTGTAGAGAGCCATTTTCATTTACATTAAATCTTAAGAGTATTTTTTTTTTATCTAAAAGTGAACAACTAATATTTTGCCAAAATAAAAATATTTTGTTTACTTTGTATTTTGCACTTCATCATATTCATTTTATTACAGCCTTTGCCGGCAGTACAGCCAATGACTAGGCTTTCCGTGAAATGACGAATTAAACCCAATGACTACGACATATATATCACAAACAAATAAACAAAGTACTTTTCAGCTAATTTTACAAACCAGCACAAGTATCTACCTATATATGGGCACAACATAACGTTAGTCAGTGTGGACTGAGCTTTACAGTTTGTAATGTAATGATTAATTGTTATTTTGTATATTTATTATATTAGCTATACATGGGGTTTACGAAAATTCACTTTTAGTGGTTTATGCATTATATCCATTATCAGAAAATCACAAAAAAAAACACGAAAATAGTCATTATATTGAATTTTCATAAACTGTTAATAATTGTAGACTTACGTGACTCTCAATTTCAATGTTATCAAGTTCATTACGAAATTCATGTAACAGAATAGGAGTAGCATTGGCCTGAAAACATTAGAAACATTTGAATTGGACAGAACAACAATAAAAAAACGATATCAAAACCTTAAAAAATACAGTTTGTGCCGTCTCAGCAACTGAATCGGCAAATTTTATGGGGGGCGACACACTTAGGGGTTTATACAGCTAGGGCGATTCAGCTGTAGACACAGATAGGCGCAAATAGTATATAATTTTTGGGGGTGGCTTAGGTTCAAAATTCTGTCAAAGTTTAAGAGGCACCAGTGTCGCCTCATGAAAATTTCCGCACGCATTGAATCGCCCATTCGAATACAATAAATTAATAAAAATATATAAACAGAAGTCTCTGATAGTCTTCTATTTTAGCACCTCTGCTCTGTTTAGTACTCCCCAGCATCCCCCTAATTATAACTTGCGTCAAGAATTCAGACGTCTTACGTCACGGCTGACGTTACACATTTGTTTTTATTGTCAACGTAATTTTCGATATTTGATCGTGTTAAAAACAATCATTTTTTGCAATTTAGTGTAATATATAATGCAAACTTTTAGTGTAGTATATAGTTTTATTACTATCAGTTGCAGTTTCTTAAATATTTTGATGAAAATATAATGAATTATTCATTTGTTCGTATGACGTAAGTCGTCTGAATTCTTGTCGCGAGTATATGCCTATGCCAACACGGCACAAAGCTTTGAGTCTCGTCGCCCTTATTATAGCCCTTATTAAGTTATGTAACCAGACAACATAAATAAAATGATCTTAAACAGTTATTCATTATATTTAGGCCACCATTTATTACCGTTAGCTATTATTAGAGATACAAAATAAAGTTGTTTGAATAAAAGATGTAGGGCTAACTAAATTGTTTATCCAAATTTGACAAGTAACAATAACAAACAGCATAACATAAAATAAAGATCTCAGGTTATACATATATTTTGCAAGCTCAACAATCAAACAATAATTAAGTAGAAGCGAAAGAGGGCAGTTTGAATTTGAGAGTTCAGCCTAGGAATTTTTGCGTATGGTCATTTACGGCGGAAAGGGGGGCTAGGGGGGCTAAGCTCCTCCCAAGATAGACCAATCAGCGCATCAGATTTCAATTTAAATTTCACCAAGCTGAAAAATAATTTCGAAATTTATATAAAAATAGGGATATTTTAAGTCACTTGATTTGGTTTAAGAGCAACATTAAAGCATTTAGATTTTTTAATAATGAAGTGTTTATTTTGTTTCGTTACTTAAAATTAAGACAAAAAAATACAAGCCGGCTACTGTGCATACAACATTATTACTACTGCTCATGAGCACAATAACTAATTACGTTGTTTGAACGGTAAATAATAAGTGGCTTAGAATGTCTCTAATAACAAAAATGATACATAAAACCGGAGGCACATTGCTCTGATGACACGTCACGCCACGCCACGCCATATGAACGTCAGAAGGATCTGACATCGTCTATTCTCTTCTGCAAGAATACTAGTACTCATTTGAATGTTCTTTTTATCTATCTAGTACATAAGTAGATACATATTGTTAAATATTTTATATTAATTAAAGTTTTTTTTTATCAGATCTGAATAATTACGCTTTATTTTAAAAATATGCACATGCACAGATAAACAACCTGACAATGATCATCCGATATGTTTCACCAATTTGGTAAAGTTTGTATTGGTTTTTATTTTCTCAAAGATTACATTTTTCAAGCAAAAGATGTTCCCCCGCCAATGCGTATGCTAGTATAACCAATTACTAAAATATAATATTCTTTAGAATGTTTACAGAAAAGCTGCAATAAAGATGCATACGTGCAAGAGGCTTGTAATTTGCAGAAAAAATTGTAAAACTGCTTTTATACTTACGCTTTCGCAAGAATTGGCGCAGGATCGAACTAATAAAAATATTTCCACCATCTCATCAACTAACCAAGCGATAGGGCATAAAATCATTGTCGTAGTAACATTAGGTACATCATTGAAAAGAAGGTGGTACAAATAATAACTTTGGAATAAAACATCTCCCATAGACACTGCTAAGGAACATAATAGTTGAAAGGCGAAAGTCTTGTTTAATTCTCTCATTAGATGACACAACTTATAATGCATCCTGCAGAGGTGATAAAGCTTGTCAGTAACTTCCTTTATAAGCTTAACATCTACAAAGAAAATAAAATTAAGAAACCAATAGAAATAATTAAAAGTACCGTATTGCTTCTGTAGGTTTAAATGTAAAATGGGAGCGTGGAAGTTGTAGACCAAACTATAATCGTATGCTTGCAATTATTATATACCTACCATTCAAACAAATATTCTTGTAATTGCTGGTTTTTAACAGAAGCATAATGATTTCATTTACTTTTTCAAATCTCAAATATAAGTGACAGTTTAATATAATAAACAAATTTTGAACATAGGACTTGCCGAGTATAGCTGTAACCAACGTAATTTTCTGTTTGATATCAAGCTTCAAAGTGTTTAGAAGAAATCCAAATTTTATCAAGACTGATGATGGGACATAGATAAAATATCGCATGTTTTTCTTTTTCACCCGTCGTGAGAAATTTTGAGGAATGCTGTGCCTGAGAAAAATAACATCAATGGAAGCAAGCATTTTAAGGCGAGACTCCAAATTGCATCTTGAAAGAAACGAAAACAGAACGCTTTGATAGAACTGAATTTGCAAAACGCTCATTGCCAGGAGAATAATGAATTTACTTATGATAAACGATTTCTGGCTTTCTAAGTAAATGCTAAATATGTTATGTAACATTAAAAACATATATATTGTGATTATTATAATGAAGTACATCCAGTGCAGTGCATCTTTTATACGGTTGAATAAAACAGATTTCCTTTTCCATACGAGAGGAGCTCTTCCTATGATTGTTCCAAAAATTTGATTTAAATATAGAGAGCTTAAAATATCTTGTAAGGCTTCTTCCTGTGCAATATACCTATTTCTTTGAAAAATATCGACTACCTTCATTTTTAAAATTGTGTCTACAAGTTCACAAAAATATCTGTTTTTACCTATTTGATTTTTATACATTTACAAAATTATATCAATCAGTATGATTAAATTCATTTATTATTCAAAATAACATAAAGAAAATGTATGATTAATATCAATTTGCTTATTCATAAGAATGTATTGCAACCATATACTAAAAAATAAAATTAACATATATAGACTCAAATATATAGGATGTTCCGGTGTGCCAAATGAACACAGATGATAGAGAAAGTAATTTTGAGCAAAGATATTCATATCGACATGTGTCCAAAAATGCTCCTCTGCGGGGCTACGCCCCTTTAAAGGGGGCACAATTAAAAAGCGAGGGTGTCCGACATTTTAGCAACATATCCACAACTTAACTGGCCTAATAATTCTAACAGTTTACATTACGTAGGACTAGTGCGGCTAGGCATAATAATTGCAGGTCACCAACACGATCTGCATTGACGGTCGTTGCAGGTGACGGTACGTCTGGTGAAGGTCTAGTGAACGATGCTCCATTAAATAATATGGCAACCTTTGCAGATCCGTGCTAGTCCGTGCAGGCATAACGTGCACGATCGTTTAAAAACATTTTCTTTCACTATTCGTCATTATTTGTCTTCAGCTATAATTTAATAAGTTTATGCTTATAGGTTAAGAATCACCCTATGTAATATGCGTGATCCTTCAATCTAAAATAATTGTAAAAATTTGAAAGAAAAATTATATGAATTGTAAATTTGACAACACACACACACACACACACAAATTAATGGATGTAGAAATGTATCCATACAATCCCTCAAAAAACTGACATGGTCAAAATGTATAATTTATATTTTTACGTGTAAGTTTATTTTCGACTAAAAAAATAATAACTTTTTCAAATAAAATGGAAAAAATAATTATTTCCTAGAAATATCACTATGAATCAGTGGCGTCGGCAATTTGGAGTTTTTAGTGGCGACATATCCTAGTAGATCTACTATAGTTGTACACAAAATCGATAAATTTTTATCTCCAATTTTTATCAATCTATACGTATAATCCTCAAAGTGCTTTACGTAAAATAACTTGATCACTCTATACCCGTAGCATATATGAAAATCGTTGTACAGGACTTTTGCCTCTGAACATTTTGCCGTCGTAAATTAATTTATTTTTTATTTTATTGTACAGTATTTAACCTAATTCAATTTACTCATAATTTTCCTACAATTCTTTTGAAGTCATACATGCTCTTTGACACTACGCATAACAACAACTAAAATATACATGGTTGGGATCAACAAATATCTAAAATAATAAATAATCTAGCTAAAATTAACGAAATAAAAATACCCGGGACCTGGCATAATAAAATTGTTAAATGATTTTTTTCAAATTTTGTATCTCACTTAAAGGTTTAATCGCAAAAACCGCAAGTGTGTTATCGGCCTTAGCCTTTACAATATAGTAAAAAATCTAATAAAGCATTAGTTCGCAGAGCAGTTTAGTTTCACAATATACTTTTGACACCTAATAAATGTATAAAAATTAGTTTATAATAAATTCGTGGAAAAGTAGTTGGGGCATGAAATTAATGGTTAACTTACCATGACCTGATTTATTCCTTAAAATTCTTCCATTTTGTAAATACCTCACAATTTCATTAATTTTCTTAAATCTCAAACTGACATAAAAGACGGTTAAAATGAGTGTGTGAAGTACGTAGGATTTACATAGTGTTCCTACACTTAATATAATTTGTTGTATTACACCACATTCAGCGAACGACAACAATAAAACAAGTTTTACAGAATTAGAAATTGTTAAATATATCATGTAATTTAACTGTACCAAATATGCAACTCTGTAAAAATTTGAATCCAGCGTAGCATTGTGCATTGAAAAATCTGTATCAGTTTCTGCTAATATTCTAAAATATGTTACTGGAAATTTTGTATTTGTTATTATTTCCACAAATACATTTAAAATCAAAAATAGGCATATGTATGAAATAGTTTTAGTATTTAACAGATCCACATGTTCATCTCTAGGATTTGTCATTTGCGGTATGACATAACATATAGAAGCAATATAAAAAATCAGCATCACATAAAAATACAAATTTGACGTCATGGTGCGTTTTGGCTGCATAATAGGTGAAATTCCTAATGCAATTCCTAACATGTTATATACTTTTATAGATGCCAAATTTTTTTGTAATAATTTCTCTGTAGCAACTGATACATTTTTATGTGAAACACTGTGGCTGTGCACTTTCATGATGAGTTGCTACGTAATTTTACCCTTTTGAAATAAGATACAGGTCGTAAGATTAAACTTATTCTGATGGTATTTTCAGATAATATTTTAATATTTTTAATGAATTGATGGGATATATAGATAGTCTATATATATATGATTAGATATAGATAGATAGATTAGAATTATATAGTTATACCTTATAGTACAGAATATACAGGGTGTTCCATAATGATGGTCAAATATTTTACCAGTGCGTTGCACAAGCCATTTCAGGGGGGAATCTTCATAAATTTCAATATTGGTACACATTATCAGTTAGTCAAAGGCTATTTTGTGGTGGTGTCTATTCCTCAGCTTATGTTTCTGGAGGGCGGGAATAAGCAACCCCTACATTTATTTCTTTCAGAACTTTTTCCTGCAATGGCCGATTTCCACAAAAGTTATTAAATACTGTACCTAATTTTACTACTTTTTTCCCTCTTGTAAATTTTTCATACAACCAACAGTTTGCGCGAAAAAAAAAATAAAAATACTTTTCCTGACTTTAAAACATCTTTTCGTCACCGGTTACTGATAACCCCAGTAGGCGGTTGCTATGTTGATGTTTCTCTCTTGTCTTGTAAAACAAATGTCTATTAGGTCTATAATTGACAGTTTTTGCAAATATTTCTAAACAAAGGTATTCCTATAACTGTTGCCAATCCTGCCGTATGCATATTCCATCAATTTCTTCGCTAATATTTGTACGGAAGAGTCAGTTGTTTACAAATATTTACAAAAACTGTCAAGACTGATTTGTTTCATAAGACCAGAAAATCATCACCATAGCAACCGCCTACTGCGGTTATCAGTAACCGGTGCCGAAACGATGTTTAGAGTAAGGAAAATTATTTTTATTTTTTCCGCGCAAACTGTTGGTTGTATGAGAAAATTACAACAGGGAAAAAGTAGTAAAATTAGGTGAAGAATTTAAAAAAAAACTTTTGTTCAAATCGGCCATTGCAGGAAAAGTTCCGAAAGAAATAAATCTAGGGGTTGCTTATTCCCGCCCTCCAGAAACTTAAGCTGAGGAATAGACACCACCAGAAAATAGCCTTTGACTAGCTGATAATGTGTACCAAAATTGAAATTTCTAAGTGCAAACGTTTTTAAGGAAAAATAAAAAAACCAAATTTTTCCGCCATTTTGAGACTCGAATATCTCAACAGGGAGGACCCAAATTGAAATTTTTTTTATGAAGATCCCCCCCTAAAATGGCTTGTGGAACACACTGGTAAAATATTTGACCATCATTCTGGAACACCTTGTATATTTTCTGTGCTTATAGTCATTATAATATCATTATATGTTACTGATTTATATACCTACCTACTTGTTAATATAGACAATACAATTATGTCATTTTGCAAAATAGACAATGCTGTTATGATAACTTTTAATTGAAATTTGTAATTTGGAAAAATATGTTTTTATTGCTAGATATACATATACAGATACAAATGAAGTGAATCTTAACTGACGAGAAGAAATCTCAAATACAATCGAAATATGACCGTATGAAAGTATTAATAAAAAATAATAATTTTTAATTGTATCAGTTATTTCGAAAAAGTGCTGTCACCAAATTTTATAAAATGTACCACCATATTTTTCATTTTAATACAGGGTTACATTCCTGTTTTAATTTAAAAAAAACTTCTACTGTTATTGCTTTGCCAGATATTGCACTTAAAACACACAACGGAAAACACAAAAAGAAAACACTAGCTAATGAGGTATATCCTAAAAGTCAATATATACTGATAACTTCTATACAGAGTGTCTTGCAAGTCTTTACAATAATTTTAGGAGGTGATAGAATACTAGATTTTGAGTTGATTGAAACAAACATACCTATATATCAAGTGTTACAATATTTGACGTAATTGGTTTTTTAATATTTTTTAATTTAACCGTGCTCTTCTACAATTATTGAAGTGTATAAGAAAAACAAACCTTTATATGACAAATATTTCTATACTTTTTTTATTAGGAATGAATGTATTATTCAAATTATTTAACCAATAAAATCCAAAGTGGCTTCGTTACTTACCGAGAACTTCATAAACATGGTTTTTCTATTTATAAAAGCGAAGAGTCAAATTTAAACGTGGAATTTATTTAAACCTTTGAGTGTAGGTTTATTCAGACATTATTAAAAAGTAACATAGGGAATGCTCTTTTAGTTCTTACGGAAAGTTTCTTGATAAACATTCTAAAAATTAGGCAAATTAATCTTTAACACGTTTGAATACGCAGGGAGCGCATTCGCCAAAACAGAAGACAGCCGTTTAGTATGTAATAAAAATGGTTTAAGGGGCATTCCACGCCAACTCAGCAGTCAATCCCACATCACCCTCTCAGATCTGGCTCAAAATTGGTACTGTCGAAAAAAGGATATTCGCAAATTTTCAGCCCCTAACACCGTTTCCTGTCATCAGGGGCCCATAGTGAAGTTTTCGACCATCATTTCACCTTCAGGGGTCTGAAATCGGTTTTTCGTGTACTGACGCGGCATTTTGGTCTAAAAAAATTATCAAAAATACATAGGAGATGCCAAATTTCCCGTAGAACACGATGCCACCATCCGTTTTACGATATCTAGCAAGGGGAGCCCGGAAAACGCGAAAAACCGCGTTTTGGTAAAAAAATCTGATATCTCAAATACGGTCGCTTCAAACTGGCTGAAAATTTACCAAAAGACTCTTCGATTATTGCTCTTTCGGGTGTTCATACGCGCGTGGTGATCATTATATGTAAAAAAAAAGTTACACGCGTTTTACGGGTTTTATATGGGATTTTCTGTAATTTTTTCATTATAACCGCTCCACTGGCCCTATCCAGTTGGGTAATAATTGGATTTTTTTCTCTCTCCAAGCGTCTCTTTTATCCCCCTGTCTTTACAAACATATAAATTTCTCTCCCCAGCCAGTATTAGAGAAAACATTATTTATTCAATGATTTATTTCACAATTTTTCGTCAATTTTTTGATTTTTGAGCACATTTACATTTTCTGCAGCTTACGTCTTATTTTCACTATTTTACACATAACGTCCTTATACATGAATCAGCATTCTATCTAATTGCACGATTTTTGCCAACGTGGCTTGCCCAACTTGAAGTCTATCTTGGTTTCTAAGGAGGAACCAACTCAAGAGCGGGCCACAACTCAAATGAATGCCCAGACAAGGGGATATTATCATTTTGTTCCTGTTACTGAACAAGTTGTTGCACGCAAAATCACGAGTTTTCATCGAGAACATTCAATCAGATTCGACCTTCTGAATAAAAATCTCTTTGACTGGGCAGAGGATATGTTTGTAACTTTCGTTATCAATGATACTTGGTCAGTTGGGTATATAGTCAAAATTTCAGAGAATGAGCTTACTGCTGAGATCTCATTGCTGAAAATAATAAAGAAAAATATATATGAATGGTCAGAGAGGGATACCAGACTATCGATACCCTTCACTGATATATTAACTCAGATTGTAGTTATTGAAAAAGCAGGTGAATTCACCATAAAACTGGGCCACACAATTAGCAAATTCAAAAAATTTAAGGGTCAAGGTACTTCGATAAATTAGATAGAATGCTGATTCAAGTATCACATTATGTGTAAAATAGTGAAAATAATATCGAGATGTATAGTGTTAACAATGATTGTAATGTGGGTTTTCTTGTTTCTTACTGCGATTTTCATTCGTTATATTATATTATATTCATATTTTTTACAAATAATAGAAGTAAGCTGCAGAAAATGTAAATTTGCTCAAAAATCAAAAAATTGTGAAATAAATCATTAAATAAATAATGTTTTCTCTAATACTGGCTGGGGAGAGAAATTTCAGTTTTTGTAAAGCAAGGGGGACAAAAGAGACGCATGGTGAAAGAAAAAAATCCAATTATTACCCAACTGGATAGGGCCAGTGGTGTGGGTATAATGAAAAAATTACAGAAAATCCCATATAAAACCCGTAAAACGCGTGTAACTATTTTTTTACATATAATGATCACCACGCGCGTATGAGCATTCGAAAGAGCAATAATCGAAGAGCCTTTTGGTAAATTTTCAGCCAGTTTGAAGCGACCGTATTTGAGATATCAGATTTTTTTACAGAAGCGAGGTTTTTCGCGTTTTCCGGGCTCCCCTTGCTAGATATCGGAAAACGGATGGTGGCATCGTGTTCTACGGGAAATTTGACATCTCCTATGTATTTTTGATAATTTTTTTAGACCAAAATGCCGCGTCAGTACACGAAAATCCGATTTCAGACCCCTGGAAGTGAAATGATGGTCGAAAACTTCACTATGGGCCCCTGATGACAGGGAGCGGTCTTAGGGGCTGAAAATTTGGGAATATCCTTTTTTCGATAGTACTAATCGATGTACCAATTTTGAACCAGATCTGAGAGGGTGATGTGGGATCGACTGCTGAGTTGGCGTGGAATGCCCCTTAAGAAATTGAAGATATTTGCTAACAAGAACGCAACCAACGAGAATATTGAAGTTATTCAAATACCGGAAGATTCAGAAAGCTAAATATTTATTTTAATTGTTTAAATCTTAAAAGCTAATTTAAAGCTACGGCGTAAAAAGGAAAGGCAATGTTTCTATTGAAATAGCTTGATATGTCATGAGAAAACAATTGTCCTTAGCAACCGTAAATGTAGATCAACTGTCAAACTATATGTTCGAATCTTAAAGTGCAAATATCTTCATTTCTTAAACCATTTTAATTACATGCTGTCCTGTTTTGGCTAATGCGCTCCCTGCATATTTAAACGTGTTAAGATTAATTTGCTTAATTTTTAAAATGTTTATCAGGAAACTTTTCCTAAGAACTGAAATAGCATTCGGTTAGTTTTTAATATCTGAATAAGCCAGCTTCTGAGAACGACGTAGTGTTGCCAGCAACACTAAGTCATGTGACTTTCAGCCAATGAAATTAATTGTATTCGTTGTTAAAGTCGAGTGAAGTTCAAAATTTCCAACTTCAACTATCCGGAGAAGCAACATTTGTACATAACATAACCAACAAAAACAAAACCAACTTCATAAAATCTTTATTTCACTGAAATTAAACTGGTGGTGGGGATGTTGCCAACAACACTACATTGTTCTCTGAAGCAGGCTTTAACCTACACACAAAGGTTTAAATAAAATCCACGTTTAAATTTGACTCTTCGCTTTTACAAAGTAGAAAAATGTTTATGAAGTTCTCGGTAAGTAGCAAAGCCACTTTGGATTTTATTGGTTAAATCATTTAAATAATCAATTCATTTCTAATAAAAAAAAAGTATAGAAATATTTGTCATAAAAAGTTTTGTTTTTCTTCTACACTTCAATAATTGTACAAAAGCACGGTTAAATAAAAAAATACTAAAAAATGTATTCACAAATATTGTAACACTTGGTATATAGTATGTTTGTTTCAATCGATTCAAAATAACGTATTCTATGACCTCTTAAAATGATTGTAACGACTTGCAAGACACTGTATATTCAAATTATTGACTAACCAACAAGCTGTAGTGAGTATATACCGAAGAAATATAATTTATATTCATATAGTTAGTTGTTACTATCTGTCTATCTTAATATTGATTCTGTCTGTAAGCTTTATGAAATAAATATTGTATAGAAACAGTTTTGCTTTTTACTAATCTTTAATTCTTGAAAGGGACCTATAGTTTTTTTTTATTTTTATACTGTATGTATATATTTAGATATTGCTTTCTGCTTTTTGAGTTTATAGGTTTTAACTACTCTTTATTATGTGATTCCAGATTTGCCTTAAGTTTTTTCAGAACTGTCATGTTAAAACTATAAAAACCTTAATTAAGATTCACCCTATATAGTGATTATATGTACCTATATCGTATTTTATAGAACTTAAATTTGATATTTTACAGTTTTTATAAGCTGTACTTAGATATGTGACTGGAATATTAGGTACATTTTTGCATATTTACAATTTATATAATACTTTCATATCAGTATCAGTCTGAAATTTTAACAAACTATTTAATTGTTTAAAAAATGCTGCTTCTATCTTCTATCACTTCTTTCAAAATTAATAACTTAACGAAGGCACTAGTTAAGTAGATATTTAAAATTCTAAATACATACGTAGGTATCTTATCTGACAAAGAAAACGAATTTTTTTTCTACATCTGGAGACACTTGATTTCATATTCAGTATCAGTAATATTGCAAGATTAAATAAAATCTTACCTTCGACTAGAATTCTCTTTCCCAATCTGAATTTCTTGAGTAACACTAATCTGTTATTTAAGTTTAAAAATCTTCGTAAAATCCTCCAATATAATGAAATAAAAATAAATTTTATGTAACAGTTTACAAACGTCGTTACAAATAATGCAATATTCTGAATATAATCGAAATTTAATATTTCCATAATGAAAGCTTGTCTGATAGGTACAGATATAAAGATGTATATTAGTAAGTAAGTGTCTACCTCTAATAAGCTCTGGACATATTTATTATTTATGGATATGTCATTGTTATTACTTATTATAAATAAAACATCGATTTCTGCCAGCAATTTATAATATTTTGTGACAAGAGCTCCAAAAATATTTAACAGAGTTATATGCTGTATTACAGCCAGTCCACAAACAGCCAAAGCTATAAACATGCTTATTATGGTGAAACCGCTATCGTCAATCAGTTTTGCAGAAGTATAACATGTAAAGGACAAAGATAAAATAATCAAAATGGCATATCGTGACCAATGCAGTTTTAAATTTTCAGCTTTCTTAAATTCTTCTTTGGAGGTGAACGGAATAATTGCCAGCAATTGATTGAGTAAATTAAACCATTTTGCTGAATTGAGAATATCCTCTAGTCTTTCTTCCAATAATAAATATGTCTTTTTTAGGTCGATCATATTTTTCTGGGTATCAATTACTATATATATGCGTAAGAGGTAGCAGGTACTTACACAGTTGTGTTTAGGTATATTATGTAATATTGTGCCAGAAGAAATATAAAAACAAATAGGTATAAGTACATAATCCGATAAGCTAATCAACTCTTTTGATGGGTTGTGAAATAGCTATACGTTATGTAATGGATTTTAGATAAATATTGCTGATAATATAAGTATAGGTATATGATCATAGGTCACATTTTCCGGGATACCTATCTAAATTTATTATTTTCTATTAGAATTTCCTACTGACTGATACTGTTATTGAGTAAATATTGCTTTATAACAGGTTTGTGATATAACGATACATTTTGAATTACATACCTACATCACTCTCATAAATGTTGAAGTCCTAAAAACTTACCGTAACATGCCAAATTCTTAATATTTTTGGAGGTGTAAATGGATCCTATAACTTTGTTAATCTCACGAAATCTTCTTTCGATTTGATTTACAAATTCCGCAAAGAAAAATTTTATATAAGATTTGGAAGTTGTCATAAAAAATATCGCCGTTAAAACTAAAGCTTCAATATCCAAAGTGATAAACATTAGCGAAGTCGTTGTAATAGCAGAAGTGATGATAAATATTGCAAATAATAAATTTCTGAAATGAGACGTCTTAAAATACTTTCCATCAATTTTAATATCATTCATCTGAAAATTAACGTCGGATGCTGCTATACGCCAAAAATGCTTATTTGTAAATCCCATTGTACCATTTAAATGTCCCAAACTTGCTGCAATAGTCATAACTGTAAAAGCTGCTCCTGCCGTTATTTTCTTGATGACCGTAATGTTCTCTAATTCAAAAATTATGAAGTGCCACATTACTGACTCGGTAAATATAAACGTTAAGATCAGGCGTAAATAATTACATTTTTCTACTACTGATAGCAACCACTTATTTTCGGTTTGAAAATGGATCGGCATTATACCTCCGATTTGGCCCATTAGCTCTAGCCATTTTAGTGAACATTTTATATTTTTTAACGAATCCAGGTACAAATTTCTAACTGAAATGGGGTGCATTATATATATTTGATTCTAATGGAAATCACCAGTAATACTGAACGCAAATGACATTTTAATTACCTACTTAATGATGCTTTTATTATTATTACCTATATTCATAATAGCTGAAAAATATGAATAAATAAAACAATAAAAGATTAATTTTTATTTTTCGCATGAATATCATATATTATGTAACTATTTATTTATTTAATTCTATGCCATCCAGCAGTACACATACCATTTATAGGATGAGAACAATCCGTTATAATAAATAAAAACAACCAAAGAAAAACAAATACCAAAACAAGTTAAATAAGGTGCATTAAAATTTAAAGACATACAATGCAATCAAACACATTACAAAAATACAACAAATATATATTTATGAATAAAACAAACGTGTAAAATAAGAAAAAGAAACAGCTAAGAAAACTAATAAAATACTGTTTTTAAGAAATTATGGGAACATTTAAATATATCAATTATTCTGTTCTGCGGGCAATAATTATATTCATTATATGTATACACATACGAGTAACTAAATATTTATTTAGTCGTATGCGGTGGGTCTTATTTACAGACGAAACCAGAATTGGGCTGGTTACTGATGACAATCGACAAAGAGTCTGGAGAGAACCAGGTCGTCAACAGCAACTTCATTTTCCCCGTGAAGCCGCTCCGTATAAAGGGGGTACCGTAATATTTTAGGGTGGAATAATGTTCAATCGCCGCACCCCATTAATTATCGTACACCACAGAATACGACCAGTCAAATTTACGTCGAACAAGTTATTACGCTCATTATATCTATCCCCTACGTAACGAATTAGGTGAACAATTTGTGTTTATGGACGACAGCGCTCGCCCACATCGCGCAAGAAGGGTTCAAGAGACAGTCGAAGCAGATTAGATTGGCCAGCCAACTCTCCTGACATGAATCCTATTGAAAACATGTGGGAATTTGTTGCTAGAGCCATTCGTAATCATATTGCTCCACCTCGATCAGACTGCAGATGAGTTAGTCGTTGCGGCAGAAGAGGAATGGAACAATATTCCGCAAGAGATTATAGTGGTTAGCGTCCAAGTGAGAAAAAAAACACTAAGTAGTACGGCAGAACTTTATTAAGGATTACTAGACAGCGCGAGACACCACCGAGCAGGAGCTAGTCTTGACTGGTGCTATTTTCGGTTTTATGCCTCCTCTCGTGTATCTGCGGTTTATTACTTTCTAGAATTGAAACTTATCTAGGTACTTACAAACCCTAATAGCTACTTAATATTTATGGTATGGTTATTCCTAAACTTATTTAATAAGTACATTTAATTGGGGCAATATTGTGTATTTCTAAACCTTAATTCTAAGTATAATTTGGTATAGGTACCTTATAACTGCCCAGAAAAGAGTATGTGTTTATTGAGTACTTAGTGCAATTGTAGCGTACCGCTACAATATCGTTAACCGCTTGATTATCTCAATGTAGAGACGTGTCAATATGCTATTGGAACGTGGTGGAGGTCAAACCGACTATTAGCAGTCAAGTACAGAACTTCTCTAATAGCACACAACGTCCAGTGGATGTCCAGTTAATGTCCATTTAACGTATAGACGTCCATGGACAGGGCCGCGCCAAGGGTAGCTACCGCCGGGGTGCGAAACCTTTGCTGCCGCGCTAGCAGCGTTCTAGGTTAATCATCAAATAATGGAGTAATAAAATAAATATATGGAAATATACATTAATAATAATAAAAATAAATGTATTTTTCTTCAACAATTAACAGAAAATAAACAATATTGATCGGTCAGTGGTCGCGCGGTTTAAGGCGTCATTACTTGAATCGAGGTGACTAGATCGCTATGGGTTCGACCCCCGCAGCCGGTAGACCGTATATAAGCTATATTCGTGGAGAGATTGGCACCCTCTCTTCGGGTATGGTAGGGTGGAAGAATGTTGGCTTGGGTCAATGTGAGAGATTGATACCGGTTGACATTTGACTACCCCCCTAATTAATGAGGTTTTCCAGGTTTCCCTCATTCCTGCACTGAATAGTGGTTAGGGCCTACCAACGTAAGTCGTTCCTGGGCGCAAATGCAGCCTACTTAATAATAATATGCCGCCCCCTCTCCCGCACGAGTCTTCGACTTCTGGGCTAATCCTCGTGATTAGAATGAGGGGTAGAGATATTATTATTATTATTATTATTATTATTATTATTATTATTATTATTATTATTATATTATATTTAAAAAAACAAGAGCTAAGAATAAGAACTTAAATAGTCTTCATAAGTAACACAAAACTGAATATATTTATAATATAAAATACATGTGTAAAAATAACAAGAACACATAAAATGATGCTCAGATATCAGTATTACTGAGTTTTCATTTAAATAGCAGGATCTTGTCATTCAAAATTTCGGGCCTTTCTTTTTGCAAATTCCTCAATCAAGTCAGATATATCTAGGTTTTTTGACTTTCTATACTTATTATAGCTAAATGAGAAAGTCAATCTTGTGTCACGCTAGAACACAGGTAATTTTTTATTATCTTTAATTTTGAGAAAGATCTCCCGCCTGAGGCTACCGCTATGGTTAATAATATTTTCAAAGTTACACGTTGGGGAATACATTTATTAAGTCATTTTTGAATAAATATTCTAAAACTGCTAGGGAGTAATTTCTGGGTTAATATATAAATTTTATCTTGTCAATTAATTACCCAATGTAGAAAATAATAGAGTGACTAATTCACAGCACATGGATCAGTACGAGAGATAAGGGTTGCAGAGAACAAGATCCTATAGGCGTGCCACTTGAAAACGGTTCAAAGCCAAGCACATACATTTACCAAAAATAAGTTGACGTCAAGTGAACCTCGCACTTTAAAAAGTCAACTGAGATCTTAGAAAGTACTTATTTATAGTAAGACTCCTTTTATGCACGCATTTTTCTCCACTCAACGCGAAATTGAGAAAACGCGGCATATTTCTGCTCCATTTTAAGCGCGCGTTCTATCAGTTGTCGCCAGTTTCGTGCCACACAGTAGTCAGTGAAGTACATAAACATGGATCCGTGTATCTTTATAACATTCTGATGATGAATCCCATATAACAATATGCGTCCCTTGCATCCATGTTCCGCTTGATCAACAGCTAAACTAAAACAAACTGTGCTAAAACTATTCTTGACAGACAGACCCACTGGATTTGCGACAAAGTGCGCTTTGCATAAAAACACCGATATACTTTTGTGCTTTTTCGGAACGCGTATCGCCAAGCGTTCTGTAAAGCCATCGCGACAGAATTGAAAACGCGAGAGCAGATGCGTAACGAGCGTAAAATGCATAAACGTAGTAACTCTGTTAGGGCATCTTGAAACGCGGCGTTTTTGTCAACTCCACGTTGAGAGGAGAAAACGCGTGCATAAAAGGGGTCTAAGGGGATCTGATCTAACTGACAAAAAATGTAAAAAAGGGGAAGAGATATATTTTGACAGGGGGTGTGCAGTTTTTAGCTTGACTGACGTCTGCACTAACCAACGGTCATTTGCCGCCCCCTGGATTGTGGCGCCCGGGTGCCATGCACCCCTTGCACCCCCGGGTTGGCGCGGCTCCTGTCCATGGACCATAAATGGACATTCGATGGATGTCCATTCCTGACCATATTTTGATAGTACATATGTGGACATCCGATGGATGTCCAGGATTGTACATGTTCTATTATAATTTGAATTTGGCATTAAAATTCGTGCAGCGCATGTGTATTGAAAAAAAATGGGTCTAGAATCCAGATTCCAGATGTAACTCTAACCTTTAAAGTTTAAATAAACTGTTCTATTCTCTTTGGTGACGCTGATAAAGTAATAAACGTTGATGAGTAAACCCTACAGAAGAATAAATTAGGAAACCGAAGCAATATAAATCACATTTTGTAAGTAAGTAAATTTGTATTTTCTACTTTTAGCCTATTTATAAATAATTGAATTATTTGTTGACTAGGCTAAATTCATAACATTTTTATGTAGGCAATTTATGTCACAGTAATATATGTACTAACAACCGACAACAGTCGTTTTCGCTTTTAGATAAAGAAGTTTTCATTTTCACTCTAGTTGTTGATTTTTCTCGTCTAGTTATTCTAGGTTAAGTTGAATAATGTAATTATATGATTTTGTTAAAGAATTATATATGGTTTTGTTCTTGTTACTTGTTACGTGTTATATAACAGATGGCGCAAAAGTTGTCACCCGATGTTCTTTGGCTATATTTTTGTATGAATGAAAAACTTTGATTCTGCTTTTGTATTATGTTTATTTAATGTCTTACATTTTTTTCCCATTAAGTCAAGAAAATGATATCGGCCAAATGGCCGGCGCCAGAAGTGATGACATACGGGCCCGATTTATGGCATTTTCCATCATGCGCCGTTGCTCCATCCTGTTGGAACCACATACCACATATTCTCCAGTCCCAATTAATTCAATTGAGGAAGGAGACAGTGGTTGAGCATGGCTCTGTAGCGCTCGCCATTCATAGTAGGCGTTTGGCCCGCAGCGTCTTCGAAAAATTAAGGCCCGATGACGCCTCTAGCGTAAACAACACACCATGCTGCAACTTTGAGCGGGTGTAATGGCTCTTCGTTGGTTATAGGCGGATTTTTGATGCCCCAGAAGCGATAATTTGCTTACTAACATATCCACAGAAACGGAAATAGGTTACGTCGCTCATGATGATATTCGATGAAAAGTTGTCTTCCTCGTGGTCCAGATTCAAGATGGTCTGAACGTAGGTTACACGCGTTTGGCGGTCAACAATTGATGCACTGTCTGCACTGTAAGGGAACATCTTCAAGTCGTTGACCAAAATTCTCTGTACAGACAGACGATTGATGCCCAATTGCCTGGCACATCGTCTGGTCGATACTCCTGGGTCCTCTGCGGCAACTTCAGCCACAGCCGCGATATTCTCAACAGAACGGCTGCTCCGGAGCCGGTCAGACCTGGCAGCAACTCGCCGTCCCATACTCTTCAAGGCGAGCGGCTAAACGTCATAGTGTTTATCCAGTTGGTGTCGGACGACCGGGAAATCTGTGCCGAAATTCACGCTGCGCCAACACCACCGACGAATTAGTCCGCAAAAAAATATCGAGGAGTATATATAGCGATTCATGTCTTGTTGACGTGTATTTTGTATCTGTTTACTTCACAAATGTCAAAGCAAAATTGAAATTTGCCAACATTTGCAAAAATTATAACAACTTCCGATAGGGTGATGACTTTTGCGCCACCTATTAGTTGTTTTGTATCTCTTAATTATCTATGTATTTGTTATTTATGTAATAATTACAAAATCAATAAATACATATGCACATCTAAATTTGCTGTAATATATCATTTATGAAAATCACAAACAATAATGGTCCCAAAATGGAACTTTGAGGTACTTCAGATGTTACATATTTATCTCTTTTGAAACAAAACAATTATGTTCAACATATTGTGTTCTATATTACTATTTATAACGGTAGGTACACAAAAAAGTCATCTAAAATATACCTACTACTATATATGATATTCCCATGCATGTATTTAACTTTGAACATCAATTTTATGCCATATTTGATTTATTCCCCTTTTTGTTTCTGTATAACTGAAAGATTGAAAAAATAGTCACGAACCGGGAAGGAAAGAATGCTCTATTTAGTCGAACTAATTCAACATGCTTTTTGATATGGAGAACAAGATTAGTAAAACCTAACAAGCTACCAGATTTAAATAAATTACCACAAATTATCAAAAATCTAGAAAAATAAGGTTTCATAATATAGTCATATACCTACGTCACATTTTTGATATGTGTTACGTCTCACGGAAAAAGAACCCTGTAAATCTCAGTAAAAGAATGGCTGGATTTATGCTCCGAATTCAATTATGTAGAAGTGATGGGTTTCAAAATGCTTTTTGTACACTTATTCCAAGACAAGAAATAAGAATTGGTGGTCAGTTGAGCCTAATTGTACGTCATAGACGGAATAAAATTGCACGTGCAATACATATATATGTATAAAATCTATTGCGCAAATCATACGAGTAATTTATTTAGTCAAATGGCGCAAGTTAGAAAATAGTTTCATTATGTTCGGCCAAACAGTGTAGCTTTTACCAGGATCCGCCCATCAGCACCTTCAACGGCAAATTTAACTTTGTGCCCCTGTAAGTTAGGCAATTGTATGCAGAAATTTCGCAAAACATGTCTTCTTGGCGGACAGATTTCATGAATATAAATGCAAAAAATTGAAATCTGAGGCAATTGTCTGTTATATGAAGACTTGATTTACTAGCCTACAGCGTTCTTTTTTTATAATAGTGCCTAACGTCTCACCGCAGTCCTAAATGTGGGCAATATTGCGACCGAAATATTGTTCAGATCTATTTTTTTTTTTTTGAGAATATGTCTCTGCTGTCTAGTAAAATAGACTTTTACTGGCTAATTAAAACTTGCTCCATCTTAATACAAATTTCCATTGAGGAGAAATATGAAAGCGAGTGGACGTCTAAAAACGGCTTTGTAAAATTGCGAACATTACAGCCTTAAAGGGCAGAGGGCACCTACAATCGAAATAAATTTCTACCATGTTTTTGTCTCAGTGAATAGGTACAATCGTTTGCAATAACAAATGGCATAAAATGAATTTTGCGATTTCTTTTGAATTGCTGACGTATTCGTAATAAAATCTACTTTCAACTTTTAACGTTAGTTCTTAGTTATTTTATTTTACCAATAGAGATTTAATCAAATTTCTACTCAGAACTTTCATAAGTTCAATTAGTGTTTTGACAAAGTGTCATTATATTATTGCAAAAGCATGTACCTATTTCTGAATATGATTGCTGATGTGTAATGAAATTCAAAGTTGTCATTTTGAGTCGCGTTCGCGGATCCGAGTTAGGTACAATCGTTTGCAATAATAATGGCCCTCATTAAAATGAATTTTTCGATTTCTTTTGAATCGCTGATGTATTCGTAACAAAATCTACTTTAAATTTTTAACATTTGTTCTTGTTGTTTCACTCACCAATAGAGGTTTAATGAAATTTCTTCTCAGAACTTCCAGAAGTTCAAAAACTGTTTTGAGAGGGTCACATTATTATTGCAAAAACATGTACGTACTTTGATAAAAACTCAGAAATGTAAATGTGTACTTGGATAGTTCCGTGAGTTTCCGTCAAAGATGCAACTCGATTTCGAACACCTGTATAAGCTCACTACAGATTCCACAAGCAGCATGAAATGTTTGAGATTTGTCTTCGGTAGAGGATCCATTGTGTGAGGCCTTCGTGCGAGGCAAGAATTAGCTGGCCACTAGGCACGGCTCTTCATTATGTCCCAAAGTTTATATTTATTTTACCAATAGAGATTTAATCAAATTTCTACTCAAAACTTACATAAGTTCAATTAGTGTTTTGACAAAGTGTCATTATATATTATTGCAAAAGCATGTACCTATTGCTGATGTGTAATGAAATTCAAAGTTATCATATTGAGTCGCGTTCGCGGATCCGAGCTAGGTACAATCTTTTGCAATAATAATGGCCCTCATTAAAATGAATTTTTCGATTTCTTTTTAACCGCTGATGTATTCGTAACAAAATCTACTTTAAATTTTTAACATTAGTTCTTGTTGTTTCACTCACCAATAGAGGGTTAATGAAATTTCTTCTCAGAACTTCCAGAAGTTCAACAACTGTTTTGAGAGGGTCGCATTATTATTGCAAAAACATGTACGTACTGTGATAAAAACTCGGAAATGTAAATGTGTACTTCGATACACCAAATGTCTACAAGTAATTCTTTATATTTCCGAGTTTCCGTCAAAGATGCAACAAGAGGCAAGAATTAGCTGGTCACAAGGCACGGCTCTTCATTATATCCCAAAGTTTATAACCATTTTTTTAACACCCTGTATTATTAAGAGTGGCTACTCTGTCTAAGTTTATCCATCTTAAATAACATTTTGCTGTAACGTCTTCTGATTGTGCCCCCCTATGTATGTACAAGGCATTCAGATTTGATCCAGAATAATGCTGCAAAGTTTTAGTACCTCGTGCAATTTAGATGATTATATTTTATATACAATTTAACACAAGTACAATTTATTGCAATAGGAAATAATCTAATAAAATTTCTACTCAGAACTTCAAATAGTTCAAAAACTGTTTTGAAGGAGTGTCATTATTATTGCAATATATTGTACAGTCCCAATTTGAGGATGACCATTGTGATCTCGGAAATTAGAAAAAATTTGAAAATTAGATTTGACATAGAATTGAAATATAGAACTGCACTTTCACATTTTGTCAATATTTTGCTACAAAATGGCAACAATTTTTTTGCGATTGACGTGTCAAATCTTCGGGTCCATCATTAACTTGATTTTAATTCGCAGATTATTATGAAATAGCAAAAAAAAAAGATAAAACATCCTGTATCTCGGTAGACAGTTGGTTAGACACATTATCAAGTTTTTTGGGCTCTGTATTCAGTGTTAATGTATGTACATCTCCCAGTGAAAGACCCTGTATATTTAAAAAAATACTTCACTTGGTAATGACAATCCCAACTCATTAGGAGTGTTGAATATTTATTTGTATGCATAAGAAGTGTATATGATGACCAACATCTCGGCTTTCTTTGTTGCTACATTTGTAGCATGTGTAGTGTGTACATGTGTAGGAAATTTAGTACTAAAACTTCAACTAGTGAAGATATTTAAAACTATTGTCAAGAGGTCATCTTCAAGCAGCTATATTTGTAAGGAGTCAGAACTGAATTATTCATTACTTCTTGTGTTAATTTTGACCAACAAACTGTAAAAGTTTGGTAATCGAATTAAAAGAATAATTTGTAATATTTGTATTATGTTAAAACATTCAAGAAATTGTGCTACTTGAATAATTATTAACCTTGGGAAGGTATGACGTGAATTAATATAGATGTATGTTTTTAGCTATATTACCACAAATCAGTATTATACGTATATAGATAACAAGAATGAAGTTATTGTATAAAAAATAAAAATATGTATAACACATGTCTTATTTAATGTTATATTGTAGAACATAATATGTAACACTATATTGGTAATGTTTAAACAGTTACCTTGGAATAAAAGAATATCTTATATTAAACCTATTAAAATGTGATTAATTTATTAAAGGAAAATGTTGATTGTATCAACAACAGAAAAATATACATATAAATGAAACATAAGGAAAAAGCTAAAACTCACTTTAACCACATCAAAATCAAAAAAATACAAAAATATACAAGTAGTAAACGCAAGGAGGGGGAACCCAAACTATTTACATCCTGCATTAACAAAAAATATATACAAAGTTTTTTAACAGAGAATTGGTATTTGCACTTTGCCACTTTTTACATTTTTATTTTTTAAATAAAAATATCCTACCAATATGGCAAATTTTTTTATATCATAAGAGGATTAAGTGTTGCACATTCCTTTGCTTGATAAAAAAAGAAAAACCCACATATCCTTTGTTTTTTTTTCAATCGAAGCAAATTTCCATATAAAAATCTATCCTCGATATTAATTTAATAATAGATTAAATTCACTGTTAGTAAACAAATAACTTTAAAAATACAGTGTCCCAATTTCATTGTAACCGTAGGGTATCTCTGAAACTACCAGAGATAGAAGGATGCGGTTTGCACAACACTTGATAATTTTTCGCCAAACTTAAGATGTCGCAATCAGAAATTTCAAACACTTCTTTGTTTTCAAAATATAGGGCGATTTTTTTGTATCTCAGAGAATAGCTGATATATTGGAATGGAGAAAATTGCTTCTGATAGACTTTTTTACGTAGAAATCAGACGTACTTGTAATTTCTCTAGGAATACAATTCTTTTAAATGGAACACCCTGTATATTTTTTTTCAAATTTAATTGCATTATTTGTGTCTTCTTCTGTATAATTATATAAAAAATGCATGGCCGACTATGCAACATCATTCTTGTCTCTTCTGAGATAATAACGAAATTAGGACATCCTGTACAATTAGCCTATATTACAATTCATAAATTAAATCATTTTCAAAAGAGATATACACTGCTATTTTCAAAAATTGAATATGTACCTGTCACAGAAGAGGGATTGTGGCCAAAATTAAATTATTTTATCAAAATAGTGGAAGTTGGCAAAAATTAAAGTGACAATATTTTGATAATAAAGTGTGGGACGCATTCAAGAAAACATGATTTCGATGACAACTTCATGACAAAATAATTTCAAATAAAAATGCAAAATACAAAATTTAAATTGCTGATCTTCGATTCTTCGTTTTTTCGAAAATGAATTGATACCTAAAATCAGTTTTTTTTTTATTTTTCATAAAATTAAATTGTTGCAGTTTTATTTCTATTTAAATTTGATACTAATGTTCTTTTTTCCTTGCGGTAATTTCAAAAAAATTAAAGTTTTATGTTGCTTATCAAAAAATCGTATTACCCAGTGGCAAAGTGTAGAGATAGACAACACCTACAAGCAACTCATTATTGTAGATTACGAATATATGGAAGATAACTGTTCATTTATCTACCATAGTCGACTTAAACTGTGAGTTACATTTTGTAACATATTAAAATGAAATATAATAAGATCACAAATGTAGAGAATCCAACTGTTTATCATTAAAGATAATTCTTTTTCTTTTCTATCTTTAGAAAAAATAATAATAATAAATACTTTAAATAAATCCCAAAAGCAACCGGACTTAAATTTAAAACAAACATTGAACATTTTGCTACGACCGAAACTCATAAACTTGAATTACATTTTTAACAAATTTAAATCGCATATTATATTATAACTTTTTCGTTTTATTTGATATATTCGTATTTAACTTTTCATATATTTACTATTTTGTAGAAAGTGCATAATAAATATTTTTATTTATTATTTTTAAGTAATATCATTTTGTAAATTGAACAAACCATAGATATATTTACAAAAAATAATTTAATTTTTTTGCCCAAATTATTTTTTTTACTCCCAATATCTACCCATGAAAAAATTTCATGCTGGGCCACTGGCAGTATACCACTGATAAATTAAAATTTTGATGGACAGGGTGTTCAGAAAATTTGAATACAGTAAATAATTTAAGAGTAAAGTGGATTTACTTTTCTAATAGAAAAAAATAATGTCATCAAAACTGGAAAATTGAAATTTTGTTTAATATTATATCTGAAAGCATAAAACCTTTGTTTCAAATTGCGTAACAAATTACAACAGAAGACCCGACTGGATGGGCAAAATAAATTAGTGGAGGGATGGACCTAACCCCTAGCCGCCTCAAAATCCCAAATTGAACTTTGCTGATTTTGGTATTTGAAACAATTCCAAAATGTAAAACTGCTCAACTCATAAGTTGGGTTGCCATCTGTCCCGGTTTCGCTGGATTTAACCAGGAATAGAATTCTCCTTCCCGGTAAAAACAGAATGATAACCAGGACCAGCAATTATTCCGGAATTGGGCAGTTACGTTACCGTTACGCCATCTAACAACCAATAAGCAAAGCGAAAAAGGAATGATCATGTTGCAAACTGTAAATTGTAATAATATACAAATAACGGACATAAGGCTGATGGACAGTGATGAAGGTGAATTGAGGTCCCAAAAAAAAGCCGAAATTAATGATTACCAAAGAAATTTAATTGGTGGTGTTTTTCCAGATTGGATGTGCTCAAAATTCGAAGTTATGGCAATACATACTGCGCCCCAAGCCTGTCAGGTGGCAACCCTACTCATAAGGGTTAAATTAAAGTCAGTATTGCCACTGTTTCACTGGATGAGATGTGAAAACTAAATTTGAAAAAAAAAGGTTAGAACTATATAATAATTAAAAATAAAATTATTATTATACATGCCAGAGATTGTACTTTATCCTCATTTTTTTAATTACAAACAGTATTTGGTATAGTGGTTTTTAGGCATTCACGGCCAGTGGTGTAATTTGATACATGGTGATTTTCCGGGTTGTTATGCCGTGACCTTGAAACCGTGAAAATGCACATCCCTAGCATTAGCTGGGATACTTTTACCTGCCCTGGTTGTTCTCGGGCTAGGCTCTGTGGGGACAGACCCGCTATCGGTGTCTCTGGGCCTGTCCATATATTGATTTCGGTTCCTACTGTTGGTATTACGACTGCTACGGTCGGAACCGCTTCTCGGATACTGGTGGTTCTCCGAGGCGTTCCGTAGCCGCCGCTGTAACTGGTCGCATCCCATGCTTCCAAACGTTTCGCCGCTCTTCACTGTCGGCATCTTCAGTTCTGTTCTGTTTACGCAGGTGCAGAAGCGCGTGCAGCTGCACCGACACTACGAGACCGCTAACGAGGTCCTTATCGGCCTCAGTCGCGGCGAAGCTTTTGCAGAGTCACCATTGAAGATGCCGACAGTGAAGAGCGGCGAAACGTTTGGAAGCATGGGATGCGACCAGTTACAGCGGCGGTTACGGAACACCTCGGAGGACCACCAGTATCCGGAAGCGGTTCCGACCGTAGCAGTCGTAATACCAACAGTAGGAACCGAAATCAATATATGGACAGGCCCAGAGACACCGATAGCGGGTCTGTCCCCACAGAGCCTAGCCCGAGAACAACCAGGGCAGGTAAAAGTATCCCAGCTAATGCTAGGGATGTGCATTTTAACTCTGTTTCTGGCAGCTACCAGTTACCGAGGTCACGGCATAACAACCCGGAAAATCACCATGTATCAAATATTTGGTATATTTTTCTGTAAAATTATACACTTCATTTTTCTATTTTTTTCAGAAACAAATTTTTTTATGAAGGATGACCTCCAAAAAAATAAAAATAAAGGTTTCCCTTTTCCAGCAGTGTCAAAGGATCACATTTCTTATTTCAATTGATTTCACAAATTTCCTTTAAAATTTTCTTATAATAATAGTTCTCTATGTGAGCAAAAAACCATCCCCTTAAGCTCGGTATGGGTCCCACACTTCGTTATGGAAATATAATTGCATCAGAGGATGCATTGATTAAAAAAAATTGTAACACTTAATCCTTAAATGCAGCAATTTAACTAAAAATGTGTGATTAAAAGAATGCCGATAAATATCTATATAAAAATCTTGTATAATTAGTTTAAATACTTTACAAAAAAAAAAGGAAAAGAAAAGTTGCTTTTGACTCATTATCCAAATTTAACTCCATAGAAACTATAAACTTTAAATGAGTCATAGTAGTTACAACTACAACGTAGTTATAAAAGTTCCTATAACCTCACTTCAAATTAGCCTTTCTCTTAAAGTCCATACTTAAAATGAAATAAACAACAAAACATCATGTATAAACAAAAATTCAGTAAAATAAAACAACTCCTCTTAACTAGCATTTTGCTTCTTTGCCAGCCTTAAAACGTGTAATATCACCTCATCCACAGTCTGATTGTTCAACAGCTCTTTTACTGCCTCATCATCTATCACTACCGTAAATAACAACTTGGCGTTCTCTCTCATCCGACCGATATAATCAAAGTCTTCTTCCGATGCCGGCTTGTGGCCGCATCTTTTGATAACAGAATCCAAAACTTTATCGACTGGTGCGTCTGGATAGCCAAAATCCCGTAAACACTCCTCTTCCACCAATAAAGTGAGAAGTTCTTTGATCGATTCGGTAAGAGTAAGTTCATTCCAAACAATATTCTCGGTTAGACTACTCTTGGAAGCTGCGTCGGTTGCAGCACTTAGCAGTTGCTGCTGCAGTCGTTTCTTCTCAGCACTTGCCAAAATATCTTCGAGAACGTCTCTATGCCTGGCTCGCATGTGTCTCATGAGACAGTCTTGCCGTATAAATGCCCTGCCACACGTATCACAGCTGCAAGGCGGTTCCTTCCGATGGGTGAGCATGTGGATTTTCAAGGAAGATTTCGCAGCAAACGATTTGTCGCAGGCGTCACAAGCAAAAGCTAAAACAAGTACATTAAATGCTAATTTCAATTTTTAAGGACTATATAGGGCGTTTTGGAAAACCATACCATATATTCAGTGGCTGATGGTAATTTTTGTTTTATTTTATGAAATTGAAATACGGTACAAGTTCTTGACAATGCTGAAAGCATTTTGCTGTTAATATTCAACTATCTTGTAGAGGTCGCTAGCTACAATATTTCTCAATTAGGCAATCCAATGAACCGAATTTAAACAAACACGACACATTTTGGTCAGTGCTATCGTTTTGCAAAGTTTCCTAGTTTTCAAATCGATTTTTGTGGGATTTATTAAATTTTAATTTCTTTAGAACTTTGTTTTATCGTTTTCCAGCAGTAATCATTAGTTATAATTTAAAATAATGTCTGTAGGTTGTATAAGTAGAAGTCGAGAGATCAACGTCATAGATTTTTGCAATTAAAAGGGTTGATACTAAGAAACCAAAGTTTGTAATAGGAGTTGCTTAACTGGCAAGTAAAATATTTTACTATTTGTTCCAACAATAGTTTCTTAAAATAGTTACTCTGCATTATGAAATAATTTTATTATTTCACAATAAATAATGAATATGAAAAAATCCATAAAACACTATAGCTTAAAAAAAAACTGATGAGGAATGGTAGCAAAACCAATAGACAAAAAAATGCAATGCAAAAGAGTTTTTGCATCACAAACTTTTTGCTATTGAAAATCGTTGAATATTGAGATAGTGTACCTACCATTTCTATCTCTTTTGATCTCGTATATAACCTTCTCTAACCAAAATGTATTATGAAAATGTAAATTGTGAATATTCAATATTAGTAAATTACTAACCTCACTTATTTTTTTATCCTAAAAAACAGTAATTTTGACTACCATATTGAAGTTTGCCATTCAAAAAATTCAACAATTCAATTTCTGACGCTGATATGACGGAGAATAAATACAAAATAAAGAGGTTACAAGTAACATACCTACTGACAATATTTTCTAGAATCCAACGGGGTATTCTGTTGAAATGTGATATGTTTAGTCATTTTATTTGAAACCGACAAACATATTGTTGGCAGACTGTGGAATTGTCTGCTTGACTTTATTATTTCGCTAGTCTCTCTTCATTAATCACATAAGCAGAAATCAAACAAAATAGGATAGATATAGCTTTGAAATGCAAATGGCATTATTCACAATGATATTCTAATAAGTCTGCCTATTTTTTCTTCAGCCGACACTATTCTTTCTGTCTGCAAGCCAGTAGTGGTCATAGTAATCAATGGTCAACAAGCCAGTTTCAATGCCTCACATTGAGTGTGAAAAAATTATTTTATGGAGTAAACATTTTAGACGCTCCCACCAGAATTGAATAGTATTATGGTATTACTTAGACTTGAAACATTAGGAATACAACCGTTATTGTCTATTGCACACGTCTATTGACAGGCGTTGTCCCTCTTATGGTGAGTTTATAAAAAAATCTTAATCCTAACTTAGCCTTAACCTTAGTCTTAATCTTAATCCTAAGATTTTGACACTGTTTATAAATATTTAGTCGTAACTTAACCTTTATTTTGTCTCTACAAGTCCCGGCCAATCGCTGATGCCGTAGAAGGCACGTGGAAGGAAATGGAGCACTTTTGCGCATGCGTACTTATTTGGTCTTAGTCCTAAGAAGTTAAAAGATAGGAACTTTCAAGGTCAGGTCTTAAGACCTCCTTAGGACTAAGACTAAGTTACGACTTTTATAAACGTACACATGGAAATATGTACATTTAACTTCTTAGGGTAAAGATTAATGCTAAGTTAGGACTAAGTTAAGGTTAAGACTTTTTTTATAAACTCACCATTAAACAAAAGCAGTCGAAAGACCCAAACCTTCCGAACCTATACATTTACTTATACTACACATACCAATTTCAATCACAAAAAAAATTATAATTCAGCGGCTGAATATGGCAATTGGATCTTGAGAAAATGGTATCTTTTGTAAATGGTAGCTATTTTAACAAGAGCATCTTTATTGTGTAAAATAAAATTTTACAATGCAGATATCATAACCTCAAAAAAGTTATGTCTTAAATTGACACTGAGAAAAATCACAACTAGCGACCTCTATCTAGTTAATAATCAAAAACTGACAACTGACAACATTTACAATTTTAATTGTTACAGAAAAAAGAACAGACCCTTTGGCCGTATTCCAGATAGTACTCTACCCAAATAAACTACCGGACACTTCAGGTACATGATGTAATAACCTAAAAATTATTGTTTACTGGGATGTTGTATTCTGTTATTTGTTGTGTATTATATGTATATTTATGTTTTTATTGTTTTATTTATGTTTTTATTGTTTTGTGGTTTATTGACGAGTATTGATGGACTAATTTAACCCAATCCAATATTTTATGACATTACATAACATAACCTTGTTAGCACTGATAATTGGCAATTGATGACAAGTATCTGGTCCTACCTGATTTAATTTTCCATTCCAGTTAAAGTGGTGTAGCGGTACTTTGAGTACACGTATGGCACACTTACCGGATGCCTATCAAAATACAGCCATAGTTAACAACTATAATTAACTTTTATTGGCTCCTGAATTTATGACACATATTTTTCAAAACACCCTGTACCTATATCGGCTAATTAAAAATAGCTTATTACGTATTTACAATCCATACACAAAAATTACTTACGTTTCTCTCCACTGTGGCTTAACATGTGGCGTGCTACGTCTTCTTTTCTGAAGAAAGTCTTGTCACATTTGGGACAAGGTAAAGGCTCCTTCCCTTCATGCATAAACTTTATGTGGGTGGTTAATCTGAGCCTCCTGTTGAAAGCGCGATTGCAATGGGGACAAGTGTAAGCGTTTTCTCCCGTATGATGGAATATGTGAGCTCTCAATTGAGACGCTTGAATGAAGGACTTCCCACAGAACTGGCACTGGTGAGGCCTTTCGCCCGTGTGAATTCGTAGATGGCGATTCAATGTTTCCTTGGCAGCAAATCGTTTGTCGCACTGAAATTTACCAGTTAAGAGAACATATTTTCTGCATGTTTAACAATAATGTTTAATAAAGTAGCGTTATGTAATAATAATTAAACTCTGTAGTCTATCTAAAAATTATACAGTTGAATGGTCTTGTAAATCTATAAAGTGTTGTCCGAACTATACTAGATGGCCGAAAATCTAGAGAGTGACTCATGTTATAAACCTGCTCACAATTTATAGCAGTTGATACAAAGAAACATACATGCAGCCTATATATTTATCCGATAAAATCATGTGCCGCATATCTCTTAGAGCATACCCGATTACACAACTTCTGCTGCAGTAAGTATGTATGCGCTGCAGTTTTCTATTGACTGTGGCGAAATGACGGATCCACCTGTTCCATTTCCAGTGCTATCATGGGCGGGTATATCATTCGGGTGGGCAAAATTTCAGGTATGTTTCCGCTAATTTAATTATGAATGTAATTCATTTTATTAGCAATTTTGTGTTCTTAAGAATGGAGAATAATTCAGGCTCTACAGCGTATTCTCAATACCGTCCTAATTTAACAAACGACAAATATCAGATGATGACATGAAGAGTTTAGGGTGCGATGTCAAAATATGAGTGTAAGTAATGTTGAAGTATGTATTTCATTAACAAAAATATACGTAAGTAGCATATATGTATAGTGCAAATAAAAAAAGTAATAAAGTACAACTGCAAAATGTAAAATGAAAACTCGCGGAAAGAATATGGTATTTTTAAAATGAGTTTTTGACAAAAAAAAAGATTGGATTGCTATATCTTACAAGATGAAACTTTGCCTCGAATATGTACAAGGGTGCTTTTGTGAATTATGCGTGGCAAATGAATTATAGTAGGTGAGTATACTGATAGAAAAAGACGAAACAGTGATATGGATGCATGAAGGTCATACGGAAAGCGGTACAATATGATATAATGTGTCACCGTTACAGTGACAGTGCTAGTAACCAATAGTGAACAATGTGTATGTATTCTAAAGCCTTTTGTCAATTTGAATGCGGAATTCGCAAATATCCAAAAAGACCGCATTCTAATTCATAGAGAGAATGGCACAGGGGACATATTTAAAGTAAATTGTTAATGTGCTAAGTTCAGTCGACGTAAACTTATTTTGGATAATTTTGCGTGCTTTGAAGTCTTTTCAAGTTATGCCACCCTCACCTTCCGTACTCATCTCTGTGTTGTGAATTAGTCACTTTGTATTATTTTTGACCTTGGCTAATTGATAATACAAGATAAAAACTTTAAATTTGGAAATAATTCTTATAATTTTTATTACTTATACATATAATGCCTCGAAATTGGCAAAAACTGTTATATCACTGTTTCTACTAAAAATAATTAATGTTATGTAATGCAATTATGTTTGTCATTTTTGTGTATTTTTTATATCTGATCACCTTTGAAATGTTGCTCCTCGCATGCTTTGCCCGTCGCCATGTCTACAGGCTAGCGATTAGTCACTCTCTAGATTTACGGCCGCTGACTATAATACCGAATTTTTTCTTTAATTAGTAAATGTATTAATTTATTGTTTATTTTATGTTTACCTAATTAGTACAATAATACAAAATAAAGCTTTAATTTTAGATTTCGTTTTATACATAAATAATAAAAAACATAAAATTTTGAGTAAACATCATGTAAAACATTGTTATAAATTAAATTTATAATTAAATAACACAAGCTGAACATTTACCTTAAAAAATATAATCTAGATCGTATACTAACCTCATCACATTTGTACGGTTTCTCTCCAGTGTGCATGCGACGATGCTTCTTCATTGCTCCAGCAGATGGAAACTTCTTAGGGCATAAATCACAAGGGTACGGTTTCTCACCTAAATCGTCAATCGTTAAGAATAAAAGGGCTTCATATAAATTTTGCTTACCAGTATGAGTGCGTATGTGGACGCCGAGTAAAGCATATCCATAGAATATTTTACCACAAAATTCACAGTTAAAAGTCTTCTTCTTCTTGCCTTGTCCCGCGTGACACCTGAGATGTTCGGCTAAATTATCTTTGCGGGTAAAACATCTTTTACAAACCTGAAAGTTCAAATGTTTGTGCAAAATTATACTTTAGTGGGCTATAGACAAAAATGTTAAACTATTGAATATTAAGGACTGTTTATAAACTTTTCCACTCCATTTTCCTAAGAAATTAGTAATGGGTATAATCAGGCAATTTCAATAATCAGATTCTACCAGTACTACAATCCTGCATAAAGTTCAGTATGCTTACGCAACTAGTACTACTCATCGTGTTGGATAGCGTATACTCATGTACCATGAAGTACTCCAGACATTGGATCAAGAAAAAATAGGTACATAAGTCATCAACATATTTTCTTGTCTGCAGGATTTTAATTTAGTCACATGACATGTACTCAAATATCTTAATATCTTAAATTTTTATTAAGTGACAACAACTAAATTTGAGCATTGTATGCAATTTAGTCTACCACCTGAAACTTATTGATGGGTTTGTGTGTTGGGTGCAGGGTTTAGTCATTGATATTATTTGGATCTTGGCAATTATTTTAACGTTTGACAATATTGCGGATGGTATTACACATTTACTAATAATTGTACAAGTAATTTGTCTAAAACCATTTTAATAAAATATTTTCATTTAAGTTGTGAGTTATAATAATATTCTGAATAAATAAATGCTCAAGAGTTCCTTACCTCACCTATGGCCACATCTTACAGCTCCTAATCTGAGCTGAATGTGCCAAAATATGAGTATACCGTTTGTTTACATTTAATATTCTATCTCTCTCTCTCACACTTAAAATTATTTATTTATCATGAACTCAAACAAGATTCCTGTGCTTGGGGATAATGTCAAATCCCTCTAACTTTCTCTCTATGCCAAGGGCATATCCATGGGGGGGTCATGGGGGAAATTTCCCCCCCCCCCCAAGAAGCTTACTGAAATGAAATACATTACCTCATAATTTTCCATGTAATAAAACAGGGGTGAAGTATTTCTAATTTGAATTATTTGATAATCGCATGGAAACAATATAATAAATAATATCTCTGTAAGTAATATTTAGTGTTTACTAATGTGACTTTCAAGCCGAAGTTCTGTAATTTTGCTCGATGTTGCTACATATGTGAATGCTGAAAATAGTGTTTGAAGCTATTTATTTGTGGCATAATTTTAGTTTTCCAATAATACGAAAAGTGCGCGATAGTGATGTGATTTTTGTTATTTTTTACTTATCTGCTTTTTTCAGTGTGAGATTTTTTGGTTAGGCAAACTTAGTTTCAAAAATAACCCTTGACTGTTCCGTTTGGCGCAAGGGCTTATTTAATTAATCTTTATTATTTTTTCAGAAGTGTGGCAAAAACCCAATGAAACTAAAGAAAAAATGCTGAAAATACCTCTGATCTAGAAAAATACAATATTTTTAAATATGCTTTCGTCCCCAGCAAAAACTTTCTCTTTCCCTAATTTTGTTAATAAAGAAAACATTGCTCTTCTACATACAATACATAGACATATTAAGTATCAAATTTCACATTTCAAATATTATTGATATGCAAGTAAAAAGAAAATAGAAAAATTAATTTACTTTATATTTTATTATTGATATTGAATATTTTCTTCATTTATTTAACAAAAGTCTTTATTTATGTTTATTTCTTCTTATTCTGTTGTTATAAGTCTTTACATCTCCAAGATAAAATCATAGATCGCCCATTCTCTATGCTCGAATGCCCTTGTATTTAGAATTTTTGTATATATTTAACTATTTTATATATTAGCAGTTGAAAATCATTTCCAAAAAGGGTATGAATATCTGGTGTATAATAGACAAAATCAATTATCTACATAGTATTTGAAGAGTTTGGGGTGAAATAAATAGTAACATGCTAATTCGGACAAGACGTTCCTAAGAAATCAATCACTTTGGGAACCATTTAAAATAAATTGTTTATAAACCATTGTTCTCATTTGTTTAATGATTGAATGTAATTTTTAAAATTTCATAGTTAGTGAATTTCTTCAAGAGTACTTTTTTCAGAAAATATAATAAAATTTTTATATTTTTACTGAAAAAAAAATCTTTTAACCATAGGTTACCCCATACTTACGCCACTGACTAATCGAAAAAAGCAATTCTTGTCAAAATAGTTATTTGTTTAGTAGACGAAAAAAATGAAATATATATTTTTTTAAAGTTAAACGTCCTGTTCCAGGAAAACGGGGTGTCATAGAGAAAAATGTTATAGTAAAGGCTCTTAATTTTTCATGCTTGATCGTGTCTCAAAGTTAAGAACGAGTAATCAAGGACAGCCTATATAATAAAAACCCTAAAGAAAAAAGTCAACAAAAGGGGACAAATATGAGGATGTCATGCAACAATGTGAATAATAACATTTTCGTATACTTAAGTGGTATCTACTGAAAATATACAGAATATCTTTAGATCTAACTATCTTCAATATTTTCAAAACAAACACATTTTCCATAATATATGAATCTAAATAGTGGAAATGAAAAAGGTAATGGAAGTTTATAAATCAATTTTTATTGCTGTTCATCATTCATTTTAAAAGATAGAGTTAATCTTAATGTTATAAGCTTGAAAATTTTGTTCACAAGTAAATTTTTTAGAATAGTAAGAAGAATGATTTAGATTTTTTTTTTTTCAAATAAATCAATACCATAATTACAGTTACTTCATAAACTAAATGTGGCAAATAAAGTTACTTACACGGCAATCAAATACTTTTCTAGGCAGTCCCATGCAACCAGTTTGTCCGATATGTCTGTCAAGATGGTATTTTCTAGAGAATTCTCTATTACAGCCCAGACATTTCACAGATTTAATTGGATGTACTCTCAAATGATCAATGAGCTGCTCCTTAGTTTTAAAAATTTTCTGGCAATCAGTACATACATACTTATCATCGACAGGATGTTCAATGCTGCAATGACGGTCCAAACAGTTTTGCTGCACAAACAGCTTATCACATTGATTACACTTAAAATCACCCAACTAAAAAACAAAACATTTATTAAGTTTACAAGTTACAAACAAAGGAAATGCTGCAAATTAAAAAAATTATATAATTCAATTCCCGAAGTTATTAAAAAACTTTTAATTATCTACTGTCACCATCTTTAGTGAAGATTCTACAAAAGCTTTGCCACAAAACATAGAAGTATGAATGCAACAAGTGACAGAGCGTATTACGATATGTCTCAGAAAATTAGAAAGAGTTCTGATCGTAACAGACGTAATATTAACAATAAGAATTAAAATCAATATGTGGACAGACCCAAAGGCTTCAGTAATAGGGTCACCATCAAAGAGCTTAGTTCAAGGACACCAAGGGCAAGTGAATTATTCCCAAGCGAGGCAAATACACATATTTTGAATGATAGCGGAAAATCATAATATATTGAATAATATTAATCTCAATAGAAAATTTATAAATTTTGAAAACTGACGTAGTTTTTTCTTCATTAGCACTGCTACTGCTCAAGACCTTATTAATGAAATTATTGGTGACAATCTATTATATTAATCTAATCATCGTCTGCTAAATCGCGTCCGGCGTTGTCTGCCAGATATACGCATAGAAATCATAAAATATAGATATACGCCATTATTTCTGTGAGTTGTCAAAACATAAGTCTATATAAAGACGTGACAAACTATTAATTATTACAAACACGGAATTCCAGAAAACAACTACTCTGCGGGCTAATGCCCCGACCAGCATTGAATTACACCTGGAAAACCTATAGCAACAGCTAGAGTCATTCGTCAGACGCCCACCAGACATATACCGGTTTCGAGCTTATTAGCTCTCATCAGTATGCCATAGGTGAGGTATCCGACGAATAATCCTAGCTGCTTTCGTCTGACTAACCCGACAGAAGGGACCATGAGTACGCGGTGTAGAACTAACTACATCTATCGGCCGTTCGCTACTCCATGCCGGACTGAAAATGTCACAGGCACGAAGCGTTCTACATGCAGTAGACACCATTGAAAGCTGTCGACCTTTATCGCGATCGGCGAGAAACGATATTTTGCAAACACGGAATTCCAGGAAACAACTACTCTGCGGGCTAATGCCCCGACCATTATTATTATTAATTATTATTTTATAATGGGAAAATAATTACAATTTACTATGAATGTATTAGATTTGAATGAACAAGAATGAATTTGAGGTTGGCATAATTTTACGACGTCCAAAAGTATTTAAAAATTGGTTAGTTCATTTAAATATCTATTTTATTATTAAAATTAGTAATTTAATTTGACAGTTCAAACTACTTCAAAGAATACATTGAGTTACAATTTTTTTTTCATCTTGCAACATTTTTGCATCTTTTCTTCTCCATGTTTGCTGCACCTTATAAAAATTAATAATAGGTTTGTTCCAACAGCGATCAGGGACTAGTTTGAAACTGTCATAAATGTTTGCCCAACTACTTGTTGAGTTACATTCACTGAAAACATATTCACAATATAACTGGTCGAATATTTTTAATAGTTTGAAACCAATCCCTGATTATGTTGGACAGACCTAATATTGATTTAAACATTTGGACACTTCCACAAAGTTTTACCGCAAAACATTATAAATTGAAATTTCTGCTTTAGGTAAAGGATTTATATATAGAATCCGGGTTAATGTATTTTTGGGGCTGTTAGTTTTTTTTTAACACTGCTGGAGCTACCAGATCATATTTCAGAGGTTATTTTCCAGATTTATGTGAGCCTTGTAAAATGTTCAGATAATTATACTAGCAATAAATCAAAGTATAACTTATCTAGAGAATAACTACACCAAACTTTTTACTTGCTTTTTAGTACCGGTCGTTAGGTATTGAAATACCTTCTGTTACAATTTACAATTAAAAAAAATATTGCACTTACTGTATGAGCGGAATCAGATGGTTCGCCACAGCAAGGGCACAGCTGAAGAGAAAGTGGATCATTTTCATCAGCAAAATCATTATCATCGTGATTTACAGTAATGTGTCTTTTTAGACCCTACAAACATTCTAAATGAAAACTAGGTACTTGTTTTCTTATATGAAATATTCCTACCGCCGTAGTTTTAAACACCTTCTGACAAATATCGCAAGCTATCATGTCTTCTTCTTTTTCTTTTTTAACTTTTTCTACTTCTTTTTCATTTTCCATTGTCTCATCTGGAGGGTCATCTATAGATTCTTCAGCTTCTTCATAAGTGTATTCCATAGCCTCATCGTTAGTTTCTTCGCCTTCATCGCCTTCCACAAATTCAGTGTTTTCTTCTATTACGTAATGAATAGTACTTTCCTCATCACCCTCCTGTTCTTCATAAATTATTTCTTGATTATCTCCATGTTCAAATTCTCCATTACTATAATTAAGTACATTAATATAACAATAATGTTAGTTTCATTAATAACACAATTACAAACAAATATAATAGTCTTATCTAGTCTATGTTTTTACATAATTTTAAGAATGGGTCTCATACTACAGCAATATTTTACATGTTGCAGTAATTTTTTTTAAATTTTCTGGCAATTTTTCTGTTCACAGTATAATTAAAAAATATATAACGTTTACTTGGTAAGTCTTGCCCTTGCCTAAGGCTAAATGGAAGTAAGGATGTTTATATTTTTTTTTTGCATACAAAGAGCTTCAAACTTTGTGGGGGGGCACTGATTATAATTAACATATGGATACAACTTACTCTATGATGTATGTATGAATAACATCTTCTTCCATGGAAGCAGCAATCTCCAGGTTTCCATCCGAATTATTTTCAGAAAAATCATTGAAAATTATTGGTAGTTCTTCAGATCCCTCACTAATTTGAATATTCTGAAGAACGACAGTTTGAACTGTATCGTTATTTGGTGCTTTGACATCTATACATTCTGTATTTTCATTATTCTCAGTTTTCACAGTAGTTGTCTCTTGCTTAATGGGAACAACCACTATAGAGTTATCCATTTCCTATAATAATAAATGAAATTTAATAAAACAAGTTGTGTTAATTTGCATTTGATAATTTTTACCAATATTAGTATCGGTACTCAAATTTACAAAAAATTCATATTTGTCACTATCAAAAATATAGTGTATTCAAGTAAAATACACATGATAATTGATTGCAGACTGCAACAACACAAATTTAGAAATTTTAACATTTTAAAGAATAAGGTTATGTTTTGACTTGACCCCATACATTAATGAAAAGACGACACTCAATGCAAGCTTGTTAAGGAGAAAGTCTAAAAAACAAATTTCAACTTCATTATGATTACTGTCTTAGTGGGTTCTACGAAGTTACATAACACCACAGATGTTAAAGTAACTTTATATTATTATTCTTTCTTAAATTTGTGTGTTGAAATCATTTCTGAGCGATTTAATTATTAGAAAAAATTTATTAGTACTTACGCCCCTGAAAGTGGACAACCGTTTTATCACGGGTACAAATAAGATGGAGGCAGACTATTTTTCAGGCGCGTCCTTTCCTAACTGCGCATGACAGAACTTATTAATCACGTGGTTATAACCATAGCAACGCATTTGATCATTGTCAACTATCTTTAAAGTTTGAAATGTCATGTAGGTACCACATAAATTAACATAAAACCCATATTTTAAATACAGTTATGGCTGAAGATATTAGTCCAGATGTAATAAAAAAAACGCAAAAAGTTTTAGGAAAATACGTAAAAAAGCCTGCCTTAACCGATAAATTGCTAAAGAAACCGCCATTCAGATTCCTACATGATATTGTAATTTCTGTTATTAAAGAAACTGGTTTCTTAAAAGGATTGTTTTCTTCGCAAGAGCTTATGTCTGAAAATGTGAAGGAAAAAGACGCTAAAGTTGCTTTTCTAAATAAACTTATTGATGCTGTTAGTAAGTATTTTACTTTTACAACTTATTATAATTTTAATGATTGCCATTTTTATGTAGCTAAAAGTGCGTCATTAATTCCTAATTAATACTTACTGCTATTAAAACTATATTTATACAAAATACAATTTTTTAGAAAATGTCACAAATGTTGATCTCGCAATACGAGCAAGTAAAATCGTTGCTGGATTGGAACCAACAAAAACAAATTTATTGTTGCAAGCCATTGGAAAAGCAATAGATGACAAAATAGATACTACCGCGTACATTTCTCAATTAAATTCTGGGCAGATAGACTCAACCGAGAAAAAGAAGCTAAAAAAATCAACTCTTAAAAAAGAGGAGAAAGGAAGAACACCTAAAACTAAGAGTAAAGATGATTCCAGTAACAAAATTACTAAAGCCAAGAAAATTAATGAATCTCCAAGAAGCAAAACCAAAGCAAATACTCCAAAGGATTCATCAAGAGACAAAAATAAGGTGGATAAAATCACTAAAAGCGATGCTGTAAAAAATATTAATGTTATACAAGATGAAAAAGCAAATAATGTCTGTAACAAAGCGGCAGTGGCAGAAGTTAGTACTCCAAGAGAAAGTGCAACTACAAGTACAAATATAGATTCTATAGAAAAAGCAAATAATCAGAATAACATACCTAATGAACATATTAGAGTACATAATCGGGAGAGTGAGAGAGAATATGAAAAAGTGGCAGAAAATCCATCTGATAATTCTTCGAAAATGCTAGATACGGTTCATTCGGAGATCCATAATAAAAAACAGGAAGATATAAGTAATCAAAATTCTGAAAATAAGGAAATTAAGAGTGGCACACAAAACGTTGTAAGACCCAAATCTGCTCGACCTAATAAGAATGAAAATGGAAGTGGTTCAACAATCACACAAAAAAATATAAATCAAGAAGAATCTTTAAAACCATTGCAAATAACCAGTAAGTAGGTACTTATATATGTATTTTAAATTTAAAGGAATATATAAGGCGTCCTAAAAAGGTAGCTTAGACTATTCTTTTTTTTGGGTTTTGCCACACTTCTGAAAAATAATAGAGATTAATTAAATAAGCCCTTGCGCCAAACGGAACAGTCAAGGGTTATTTTTGAAAGTATGTTTGCCTAACCAAAAAATCTCACACTGAAAAAAAGCAGATAAGTAAAAAATAACAAAAATCACATCACTATCGCGCACTTCCGTATTATTGACGTATTGGCGCAAGGGCTTATTTAATTAATCTCTATTATTTTTTCAGAAGTGTGGCAAAAACCCAAAAAAACTAAAGAAAAACTAAAATTATGCCACAAATAAATAGCATTAGACAATAGCTTAGACTAATTTAGCTATACATACAAAAGTCAATGCTTACCGAGATATAGTCCGCTGAAGGTAAAACTATTATATTTGAAACAGGCTGAAACTATTTTAGCTAAAGACTAAAAGACAACTGTAGTTAAAACAGTTTTATAGCAATATTAATAAATATACTTGTTCCGTTATACCACACTCGGTGAATTATATATCTCAATGGGCATTATTGACATTTGAATTTAGGTAGAAAGCTTAAGATAAATCATTGAATTTTGATATCAGGAGTCTATGGCCATGTGGGTTACACACCCTTTATAATTTATACCTATATCTATTTTAATTTTTTGTGAATCTTATTTGAACAAAAACAAAAAAGATGTATATAAGTATTTAGACAATCAATTAAGAAAATTATAGCAAACCAACCGCCACGACCAAAAAGTTCCTTACGACCACCAAGTGTACGTCCTTCAAGTGCAAGACCTGGTGCACCTCGGTTAAGACCAGACTCAGCCTTACCCCTTCAAGAGACTGTAACAATGGGTAATATCAATGTCATCGTTGAAAATGTGGATAACATGGATGATGAAGAAACTGTTGTTATTCAGACAACTTCAGAAGTGGCTGAAGAGAATTATAGTTCTGTAGAAGTATCAAAAAATAACAAGGGTCAGTTGGTTGAACAAATCTTAGAACAGATACAGGAGGAAGGAGAAAGTCTTAAGAAGAAAGTTGATATTGATTGGGAACAAGATGGTAAGTTTAAAAATATTTTGTTCGATAACTATAGGAATACATATGTTGCTATCCGGAGGGAAACGGACACATCTCAGTTGACTTTGCGGGATGAGCTATCATTATTTTGAATATATCAATTTTTTAACCGTTAATTAGTTTTTTGCAGGAAGGAATTATTTATTATAAATTACAATTATTTTAGTTTAAACTTTGTTTTTATCCGAGTAATGCACACATTTTTTGTTATAAAGAAAAGGAATACAGATATATTACGTTTCTACTAAAAATAATGCTAATTTATTTCCATATTTACTAAATCGGTTAAGAAAAAAAAATCATAAAACATTTTTTGTGAAGAAAGAGTATAATTTTATTGATATTATTCTTAGGCACGTTATTTTCTAAAAGCAATTTATGACTGTCAAGTCTTAGAACAAATTAATATTAATTTATCTAACTAAATTATCAGAAAATGTAATGTTTCACGGGCAACTTGGAATTTTCATACAAAGTTGCTACCTTTGATATATGGTGATTTAGTTTCTGGACATTGTGTACATATTTCATTATATCATTATCAAATGTTTATTACATGAATTAATAAGACAAACATATTTACAATATACTAATTAAAATATGTATTTCAATAAATAAATGTACAGAGAAAATTTTTTATTGTACAATCCATATATTACCTATAATAGTAACAAAAAATAACTGCATACTTTTACATCAATATATGTATAATTTACAAACAAATTTAACAAGTTAAATGCAAAATTCATTTATATCACAGCTTTGCATAATAAAGATGGAGCAGCAAAGGAAGTCAACCAACTTCGTTCTTTGATCCAAACATTAACAAGAACTGCAAATCCTTTAGGGAAATTAATGAATTACTTACACGAAGACATTGAAGCCATGCATGGGGAGTTGCAGATGTGGACAAACATTAAAAATCAACTATTCAAGGAAATTTATAAACAGAAGAGGTTGGTATATTTTGAAAATTGATAGAGGTTAAAAAATTAATAATTTTAGGATCAGCGTTGAGTCCAACAAACCTTTATTGACGCAACTGGAACATCTTCAGGATGAAATTACGAAGCAACAACAAGAAATTGTAGTTGTTCGTAGCAATATACTTAGAAATGAGTTAAGAATTAAAGAGTTATTAAATGTTTAACTAGTATCGAAAATATTTGTTAAGAAATTTTGTCCAATTGTTAATAAGGTAGTTGTAAGTTTTAATTGTTTTGTTTATAGTTAGGTCATGCAATATTTTTTTAAATTTATTGTTAGAAATTGCAAGATATCCCCACTGTTGACATATTAAAATCAAATTAAATTTATTGTGTTTGGATTAGAAATTACTGAAAAAACAAACTTAAATATGACTGATATGCTTTGTTCTGTACACTGTGTGAGAAATTATAAAGCAGTGTAAGAATCTCCAATTAAGTAAATAAAAAATGTAAAGAAAATTAAAAATTAAAATTCCATTACAAAAAGATAAGAAAATATTTTACGATATTAAAGACATCTTATAAATAGTTTTGGAAACAGTAACTTGTTAATGGCGCTTCTTTGTATTTATTTGCTTTACTTTATCTATAAAGGTAGAATGATAGCTTATGATAAATAGTTACTGACTAAAAAGAAGTAATAAGTTTTTAGAGAAAATTTAAAAGGAAGTTAGAAGAATTTAAACAGAAGCCATATAAATTCACTGAGTAGGTAGTGGAAACCTGATGCAGAAATCTATGACTACAAGTTTTACATACCCCCTCTAATTTTTTTTAATTAACAATCAGTGGACTGTGAACTTTTTGTACCCATTATAAAAACTATACCTACAGGATGATTCACTCATAACGTCATTAATTTTAACCACGTATTCAGAAGGTCTAATAAAGACAGAAAATTCATAACTTCCAGTAACACGGCACTTCTGGTACATTTGAGCGTTAAAGCAGACCAACATCATAAGCGGTCAGTAACAGTCTGAAAAGAGGTTTAAATAATTATTTGAAAATATTTTTTTCAACATAATATGCATTTAAAAAGTTTTCCCTTTATTTCCTATTAATGGCATTTAACTGAATCACCCGGCATAGTAGTATGATCAGTTATCAATTGTCATATTTTTCAGTTTATTTTCATGATTGAAATGAAACCTTAAATAATTAATGCAATGGGTGCTGTTTACTTATTTACAATATTTACATCACAAATTTCTGTCACAAGAAGTTAATTTCAACCCCACAGCCTATTTTGTAGTAAGTATTACAGATAGACAAACCAATAGGAAGTTCAATTGCCTAGCCTCTTTCAGTCATCCGATCGTAATACATTTGGTATGGTGTACCATCAAAGTTAACAATGCGGGAGTTACATCACTTAGATGTTGTCATTGAGATAATTCGATAACAGCCTGATTTAGACTACATTAGCGATGTATCACAAATTTGGGGAGTTCCAATATATATTGAAAATCAAGGAAATAACTAGGTGTTACAATACTTCAGTACTTACTATAGTACTAAGTCACTTTTGAATTATTTTGATATCCATGTCCTTTAATTTATAATTTCAATTCAATTATTATTATATAAACGTTTTACAATTGTTTTTTTGTTTACCATTTATCATAAACTATCTTTTCCCAAGTTTCTGCAATAGAATTAACAAACACCTCTTGTATATATGAACTATGGGAGTCTTATAATAAAAAAGATCTCTACGAGGTGTTAAATTAAAATAACAAATAACGACTTTTGTCCATAACTTTAGTGAGGTGGATTTTCATCAGAGGAAGCCTTGATTAACTCATCTTGAAAATTATCGCTTACAAACTATTTTGCCTTTTATATTTTTACAGTTTGAACTTTTCTAATTCCAAAACCATTATTGGTTAAATAAATCTGGTGCTCTTATTTTACAGCCGACGATATTCGAAAAAATTAAATTGAACTTTTGACATCAGTTATAAAAAACTGAAAATTTTAATAAATATCCTTATTGTAACAATCACATAAAAGTATTAAAGAAAAACAATAAACGATTATTAGATGTAAACTAATTTACTTACAGAACAAATTTACAAATAAATTTGTTTGCATGACCGTTAAGTCATATTTTGACTGACTATGTCCCTGTAAATTTTTATATGCTCACACAGGGACGTCTTGTATACATATTATTTTCTTCTGATGTGTAAACGATAAATAAATTATTTTAGACAATGTTAAAAATAAATAACAAAACTGTACGTGAATCATATTTTTTTTTAAATGGGAAGGGTAATGATCTAGAAAGATAGGGATTTCTTTCTGTTTTCTAATCTACACATCCATCCAACGTTATGGTTATTTTAAATAACAATATTATGATAGGTGTTTTATACCGAATGTTCCGAAAGGTTGGGACACCGTGTGGCTGCAGATGCCGGATCAAAATAAGATGATTTAAGTGTATATATAGAAGTCAATACATACTGATGTATAGCGCTCGGAATATGGTACCACAAAACAACATAATGTCGCTCTGTTTACCCATAGACTTCTTATTAGGTTTTCATTTTTGTTAATTTGAATTTCTTCAAATTGTAAGGTGTAAAGTTAAATATGAAAAAATAAATTTAAACAAATATTGTGTCTAAAGTATTTCCTTCCTATGCAGCAACATCCGGATAAATATCCAGCTGGACTTTTATAGCAATGGATTGGAATGACCATATTGCCCTTAGAAAGCATTTTGGCAGGCATGGCCATATAAACTCCTTTTTATTATTTTATGTGAATATAAATTGCCTTTCCAAATACAAGAACAAAATTTTCTAATACATTTCCATCTATAGTAGATATGAAAACTTCACTATCATCCTTCAAAATAAATTTTGCATTAGAAAAATTAAATTGGAAATCTATAACGGGATGGTTAAAATAATGGGAAGCCCAAAAGAACAGTTTTAGAATACTTAAAAATGTTCTATTGTTTCTTTTTTTATTTTATCGTAAAGATATTTAAGATCAATTATCTTACAATTCCTATTAACGAAGTCATATGTATGTCCTTTGATGTTAATGAACATTTTCATAGACAAAACTGTGTTCAATAATGATCCAAAATAAAAACTAATCTAGCTAAATTTACTACAAAAAAATTATTCTGACATTCCAAACTCAAATTCACTTTTGAATATGTGAAACCCTAAATTCCACCACAATGGATGAAGTATTTCTGCATTTTCAGGATAGCTTCTTCAAGTGGCTTCCTTTAAGTTGATTTAGATATCTAACTATAAAAATTATATAAATTGAAATTATTTAAGAAATTAGATTTTGGTAATTTGCAAGATAAATCTGAAGAAGCAATCCTGTTGTGCTATATTGTGCTTGAATTTACAGTTCGCACATATGTTCAAAAATGAATTTTAGTTTTGAATATTTTTATTAAGCCAGGTCTATCTTTTTTGTACTAAATTTAGCTAGATTAATTTTTATTTTGGATAATTATTGAATACAACTTTGTCTGCGGAATTGTTCATTAGTATACCTAGATAATTGGTATCAAAGAATATACGTACATATATGACTTCATTGATAAGAATTGTAGAAAAATTGATTTGTACTAGCTTAAATATCTTTACAATACAGTAAACAATCTAAAAATTTCACACAATTTTGTTAATACATAATAAAAAATGTTCTATTGTATCGTATTCAGTTTGCAGTAAGTTGACTTTTGTATACATGTAGGCATATCGACTTAAATGGTCTTATTCTGATCACAGCAGTCTGTGGTTGAGGGGTGTTTCAATCTTTCTGGAACATCTTGCAGAAAAATGAAGTGGTACATTTATAACTCCTAATAGAAACTTACAAAAATTTATGTTTATGCTAAAAAATTCATATAGAGCAGTTTTGCTTTAAATTACTCATTCAAAATTTAGCTTGAGAATTTATCATTAGTGTTTTTATATCTTTAGTAGCTTCTGAGCAAGATGTATACTTTACACCTTGCTTTTAAGTCTGTGACATTTCAGGATATCCCTTCAAACTTGCCTCACTCAGTACAGTAGAATCTTATTTATCCAATCCCTCAGGACATATTAACTATTACCAATGTTGCATAATGCAGAGGCACAGAACAACTAAAACAGTCTCTCACATAAAGGACGGTTTCTATTAACACAGTATAATATACTGTGTGTTTCATGAAATTCTCCCAGCGCTAATGGAGCATGACTTCTAGTAAAATAGTTTCTGTGAACGTGTGTCCGATTCACTTTATTTATTGAACTACACAAGGTCCTCCTCATTTTTCCCCAACCTGGTTACCTAAATGAGTATCCTTGGTCGTCGGATCTGTTGAGGTGAGCCACACATTTGGTCAGCCAGATCTAAAGACCTTAATCCGCTGAATGAACATCTGGGGTTGGAAAATTAATTGCAGTTATTTTATTTTTAAATTTGTACAACTCAATAAATAAAGTGAATTAATTAGCCACATGTTCACATAAAAATATGATTTAGCGAGTCCTATAATAATTGAAGATCAGTTAAATCAGGTTCTACTGCAATGAAAGTGTTATTGTCTATTACCATACAAATACTATGTTCAGAAAAAATATAAAATTGAAATAAAAAAAATCTGTAATTTTTTGTTGATCAATAATATATATACTAAAAATTTTAACATTATATTAGAATATGTATCTATTAAATTCAGTTATATTTTACTGAAATTTCTAATATTTTACAGAAAATTCCAAATTTCATTTATCATTTGAACTGGAATTCAAGTTATTTCGATCATCTAAAAGTGCTAAAACATTTCAGTAAAGATGGCATAGTCTAAAAAATACTAACACTTGAAATAGTCCAATTTTAAATAATCTGAAATTTTTCTTATAAACCAAATAATTAATCCTCCTTCTTACAAACATGCTATTTCAAATGCAGCATGTACATAATGGTAAGTATTCTATTATTTCTAAACACAGCTACTCATTCCACTGGTTTATATTATGTATAATTACAATTTCCTATACTCTACTCTAAATTTTCCTTCTTGTCGCCAGGTGTTCCAGAAAAGAACCGGAAATACACTTTTTCTTTTTGACCAATTATACATTAGAAGAGATTTTTTACTGGTATCATCCTGCAGAAGAGTAAATTTGGGTCACAATTAAAAATACAATTTTATAGATGTAAATTAATCGGTATCGAAATGAAAGAAGCAAAATTTTACGAACCAGTAAAATCATAAAAATCAATAAAAAAAATATATATTTAAGTCGATATTACACAAAGCTGTGAAGAGCAAATAAAGTGGAATAAAACATTAATTATAAAAAGTCGTTACCTTTTGTCAATCATTTTATTCGTAAGCAAATTAATGTTTTTTTACTGTCAATATAATATATATATATCACAATTCAACAAACTACACAAAAATATGATGGATGCATAGACAATCCATTTAATTTTCTAAACAAATTTTCACACATAACAAAAATTATTATAGAGAATCATTTTGTATTATAATTTATCCATACTACTTTACTTTTTACTTAATGATGATAGAATATTAATATTTACAAGCTCAATGAATGTCAGAAGACAAAGATTTCAAAATTGTTGGGCTTATTGCTACAGATCATAACATGTGTAAATGAGAAACTAACAAAAAATAACTTCAGATCGACAAAAAGAAATGCTACAACTCAAATAGCTCATCTTGCTGCTGCTCATGTTGCTTTATAGAGGTCCTAACCTTTTTACCCTGCTGTATTACGACCGTGTGCGGTGGTTGATATATGTCATTAGAACTATTATTGTTTACCATTTGTTTCATTCGTGATACTGCTGGTTTTCTCCTCTCACCATCAATATCCAGATTCGCAGCAAATCTAAAACAATAATTTGCAAAATTTCATGATCTATCACTACCATATCAATTACTATTCATCATTTATAAAATTTTACGAGATCACTTTAGATGTTTTATTAATTTATCACTTAGATTCACTAATCTTGATAATTTTTCAAAAAATTCCTCGTCTTCGAAATAAATTTGATTTTCGATGCATTATGCAACAATAGAAATAATCCTAGAGAATGGGTTTCTTGTATTTAATAACAAACTTAAATTACAAAAGAACATCAAAAAACAATTTGTTAATAAGTTTTTAACTAACTGTTCAAAGTGTCCCTGACTGGCTAGCGAGATTTACCTTTTTTACGTAAACAACTGTTTTGTATAACGAAATATAGGTATAGGGTATTTTTCTTACACTAAGAAAAATAGGTACTTAAGAAACACATTAGATGATTGGATAGACACGAATTATGGATAACTTTCTACTATGAATTTTTCTACCAACAAATTTAAATTTCTGACATTCCTAAAGATTGGGCAAAATTATTTTTCGTTTTACTCAATGATTTGTCATTTTGGAATCAATGTTACGCAATATTTAAGATTTTTTTTCAAATCAAAGCAGTTTACGTGAAAAACACGCTGAAATCGAAAGAGTATACTCATAGAAAAAGTCAAATTTGTGATACGGGGAAGAAACTATTAAAGATAAATATTAGAAAGTTGAAATCTGAATTGAAGAATATAATAATAATATCTCTACCTCTCATTCTAATCACGAGGATTCGCCCAAAAGTCGAAGACTTGTGCGGGAGAGGGGGGAAGCATATTATTATTAAGCAGGCCGCATTTGCGCCCTGGAACGACTTACGTTGGTAGGCCCTAACCACCATTCAGTGCACGAATGAGCGAAACCTGGAAAACCTCATTAATTAGGGGGGTAGTCAAATGTCAACCGGTATCAATCTCTCACATTGACCCAAGCCAACATTCTTCCACCCTATCATACCCGCAGAGAGGGTGCCAATCTCTCCACAAATATAGCTTATATATTGTCTACCGGCTGTGGGGGTCAAACCCACAGCAATCTAGTCACCTCGATTCAAGTACTGACGCCTTAAGGTCGCCGTATTCCTCGCCGGAAAATGATCAAATTTGTGGTGTTTTTTAGGTACTGAAATCTCGAAAAATAAAACGCGTAGAGCAAAAGTAATATCAAAAATAAAATTATTGATGTTTTGTTTATCCACTTTCACTATTTAAATTCTCCTAATAATAACTTTTAAAATGCATTTGTATGACACACATTATTTCGCTATTCTAACCCCACATTTTAACAATTATTTTCACATACTTATGAACAAAAGTGAACAATCTTATACGCAGAACTATGTAAGTATATGTTATAACAATGTTTACATCTATAGTTGAATTTAAAAAAATACGTATTTTGAAAGATTTCAGTACCTAAAAACTTGCTGAACAGATTGCTTTCTGACGTTATATATTGATTTTACGTCGTTACCTTTGAATATTTGCAGGTGGCATGAAATAACATTCTTGTTATTTGCTAAACTCTATATTATTCAGTTCTTAAATGTCTAAAATTACTTGTATTTGTAGAAAACACTATTTCAAGAATACGGCGCCCTTAAACCACGCGACCACTGAACGATCCCAATATATTTTATATATACACTGACAAAACATGGATAAATGAAGGCCAAAATATGATAAATGGCACTGTTTTGTAACATATGGAATCTCATGCTATCAGGGTAGTAATGGATAATGCATCCTATAATATCTTTGTTCGTAGTACACCAGAATCAATTTGCAAGCAGAAGCATGTGCACTGCATGTAAAACAAAGCATTTTCAACCTTCTGTGGGCATTATAAACGCAACACGTGTGTTTCTGATGATTGGAAAATGTTTCCAACTGTTCTACGAACAGGCCTAATAACCGAAGATAAGTGTTAATATGTGACCGTTATAGTGACAGTGCTAGTAACTAATAATGTATGTAAATAGTGCAGTGTATTATGTGTTAGTGATATTCATGAAGTACACATCAGGTAGGCGTAAGTAGGTGGCGGCAGTAGGCCATTGCTGTCTAAAAGATCAACATTCTACGGATGAGTATAAACTTTTTAAAGTAAACTATTAAAATGCTTAGAAGCATTAATTTCCTGGGACCTGAAATATTAAGGATAAATAATACGATATTTATAAATTAAATTAGTTTAATTGAAAAAGTTTTACTTAGGTTTAACATGAATGAATGTGTATCTCGAAAAATACCTATTGAACCCAAACTACAGCTGACAAATACAGAAAATGTATCTGAAAATAATGTAAAGACTGTACCTTATCGTGAGCTTATAGGATCTTTGATGTATATTATGATGGGTACAAGACCTGATATAAGTTATTGCATTAATTATTTTAGTCAGTTCCAAAATTGTTACAGTACTGAACACTGGAATCAATTAAAATCGGTATTAAGGTATTTAAAACATACCAGTAACTATGGGTGCTTCTTCAGTTCACTCAATGTCAACTTAGTTTTGGTAATTTTGTGTTCTTTGAACCCTATTCAAATGGCATGCTTATGGAGTCTTGTCCCTTGCAACTCTATTTCCTCCAGTTTATATGTTTGTTTTAAGGCACTGTTTACAATAATGCCCTTGAAGATTTGGTTAATCACAAGAAGTATTTTTATTAAAAAAATCAAAATTATTGTAAAAAAAGAATTTAGAAAGTTTAGCTGTATCTTTTAAGGGAGATATTTTTGTATATAGATAATAATTTATTACTTGGTTTGCTTCATTAATCTTAGTGTCAATAAATAATGATGATTATTATTATCTGTCAAAAATTTCAACAAATTTATTAATTTTTCTTTAGTTTTGTTGGGTTTTTGCCACACTTCTGAAAAAATAATAAAGATTAATTAAATAAGCCCTTGCGCCAAACGGAACAGTCAAGGGTTATTTTCGAAACTAAGTTTGCCTAACCAAAAAATCTCACACTGAAAAAAGCAGATAAGTAAAAATAACAAAAATCACATCACTATCGCGCACTTCCGTGTTATTGACGTTTCGAAAAACTCTGTTTTTGTTCTCAAAATCGTAGTAAAAATTTTTAAACGTATGTCAAGTTTGACAGTTTAAAATTTTAAACACCCAACCCAACAAAACTAAAGAAAAACTAAAATTATGCCACAAATAAATAGCTTCAGACAATAAATTTATTAATAGTTTATTATTTAGCTTATCAAGTTACTCAAAATGAATGAATGAATGAATTATAAAAATTTACAGTTGCTGACAAAAGTTTATATGTCTACAAAATGCAATAATATTTTAAATGCTAACAAACATGTCAAATATTTTTATATCACAAATAAATCAATGTCGAGATCAATGAACAATCTGTTTCACATATTCTGATGTAAAACAAAACTGGAACAGATAATTATTATCAGGCAAATCACTAATCTTGTTGAAATAACACTTACAATTTTTTTAATAAACAACAGTAGTTAGGTATTTATATGTATTATTTTCATAAAGAATTCATAAAACATATATTAAAATTTCCATTATAAATTCATACGTAAACCACTAAAATTTTCTATTTAAATACTAAAATTACATTAAGTTAGCCACATACTATTTGATTCTCGAGACCGCGGAAAACTTCTAGAACCCTAAAAGCCTAGGTATATAAGTGGATCAGTTTTGCCACTGGAGTTTCAGTTTATATTGAGCAGTCGAAGGCGATTGACAAACGTCAAAGTAAAGCGTTGACAGTTGTGAAATTTGTTTGAAGGATATTTCTTGTACAATCAAGAGTGACAATAAAGCTTGTTTGTCTACATGACGTGTTCCTACGCTAACCAAATTTAGAGGTTACTTCTTCTTCTCCTTCTTTTTATGGCCTTCGTCAATTTAGAGGTTACAATATGCACAATTTATAATTTATTTGTATTCGAGGAAAAATAAAAATGGTAATTACTCGCGTAAAACTTATATTTTAATTCAAAAATCCCTATCCTCTATTTTCAAGAGTACTGAACACAAGTTTAAAGTTAGTTTTCTGTGGTCCAATTTAGTTTTTACGAAAAATAAATTTTCAAAATTTAATCCATAGACAAAAGTTCCATCATACACAACTTGCTTGTGCAAACTTATGAAATCTGTACAGACATCACTGTTGGGTTTGTGTGAAATTAAACCTGCCATATATTTTCGCTGCACGTATAGATTTGTCTAGCAGCAAGCAGCAAGTTATAATGCCTGGTGGTCCTTACAACTTATGTTTAGTCTTCTTATTATTATGAAGCAGTTAAATTATTGAATTAAAGCAAGCCAAACCTACGGCTAATATCTAGAGTTCCTCACAAATTTTATTAACTAACTAACTCTAGAAATAGCAACAAGGCCATTTGCTCAGCGACAGTGAGTGACCTATATAGGTAAAATCCAGAATATTCGAACAAAAAAAAAATGAGGTGTATGAATACTGCTAATACTAGCAAATTGACATGTTATAATTGTGTTGTCGCTCAAGTAACCACTTTCGACCACTTGGAACAATTTCTCCTTGGATTTCTCTTCCTAATTTTTTTTATTTTTTTCTACAACGATGGCAAAAGAGCAACTGCACACAATAACAGCTCATCAGCCATATTAATTTTTATAACTTAAAACACATTGATGCAAGACTAGTTAGCAAACAAGTGACAATTTAGTCAAGCCCAAACTTTAAATAATTAATAAAGTCGTAGAAATATATTTCTTCATATTTGAGAAACGATATTTCCAACTGCAATGGTTTAATCATCAGACATGACAATATGTAGTAGGTGTTATATTGCAACTTCAACCATATTATCTTGTTATCGTGCTTCAACTTAATGTAATGTACATATGTATACAGATAATAATTTAGTATATATTTTTTTGAAAACTAAATTCGGCCGCTTATTTTTTGAGACATGTATGCTACATTAATTAATTATCGAAAAAATTAGTAATTTCATGTAAAACAACAAATTTCTTGAATTGTAAAGTAACTTACTCGCTGTTGATTGTAGTTTTCTTGACTTCTTCTTTAGTAGTGGCAATTGAGGCATCAATTTTTGTAAGAAATTCATCAATGTTATCTTCATCAAAACTTCTACTAAGTGAGGGTGATGTAACTGTACTAGGACTAACCACTGGGGTTACTTGTTCACTGGCAGCAGGAGTTGGTGTTTCTGTAGGTATCAACAGAAATTCTCTTAAAAATAAACTATCTGACGCCCATAATTTATTTGCTCTACGAATTTGTTCTATCTGAAACAAATAACATACACTAATATTTATGTGAAAATAACACATTAACTTACCGTTACGTTATATTTTAGTGCAATGCCCTGTAAAGTATCTGTATTACAAACATAGTGCTTGATATAGTTTTCATTTCGTGATACATGTTTACTTGTGCTGCCATATTTTTTAAGAGATCTAGCCGATTCTCTAATTGATAGCTTCTCATAAGAACCTCTATCCATTTTATACAATTTGTTTCAAGTTTCTCTAACAAACCAACAATCACTTTCAATTAGGTAGTAATAGGAATAATAGGATAGAAACTTTGTTTACACTTGCGAATAAGAAATAGAAGATTTATCACATTCTATCAAAGATACAGTTTCATTAAAACGGATTGATTAAAATAAAGCATTGCGAACTGAAATATATATCAAAATATTGGTACATTCACCATCACTCACTGACAGTGGATAGTTGATTTAAGTTGATTCAGTTGATTGACCCATAAATCCACAAAATATATCATAAATCAGCTGACAGCTGACCAAGCAAGTGCTGCCAATAGTAATATGGAATGCAAAAATGTCATAGATCTCAAAAAATAGAATCCAAACGCTTTTACCATAGAATACCTAACAACTTTCTAACAATCCCCGTGTCTAATACACTGAAATGTAATTTTATATTATGATGACTGGAATGCGCTAAAAGCTGCGCGAATGGATTATTTATGATCAGCGCCATATTTTGTTTTGTGCCTCTAGCAATGGCGGAGCAGTAGGGGCTCAGCTGATTGTGAATTGAAATGGAATTGAATTCTGAATATGAAGAATTATTTGGTGCTATATGCGGGTTAATTTTACAGTCCCTTATAAAACATGACATGTTCCAACAATAACACCCACAAAAATGCACAAAGAATAACACGGAGATACAAGATAAAAGAAGAGTCCACACTGTACGCCAATGACGTGTTTACAAAACAAAATAATGGGAAATTAAGAACACAATTCATATCGTACGTGCAGATGGTTGTCTCTCTCTCTCACCCACATACATAACCAATGAAGTATGTATTTGCTGAGTTTCATGTGCCTCCTTTTGTCTGCTCCTAGGATTGGTACCTTTATTTGGATGCGCAATGGGACTTAACGCATTCCATATCGTATATTTCAGTGGTCTAAAATACAAGCAAGCGCTTCCTGCTGCTTGCATGTAGCTCAAAGCTTACGTTTCTAATCTATGACGCTTAAGCTTGATTCAGAGTGCATAAAACTTAAGCCATATGCAATAACCGTAGACCGTAGGCCGTATGCACAAACCATAGAAATCATAAAATATATAGAACGCCAGAAGCCTTTACATTAGGCACTCAAAAATAGTCAGACTATGGAGGGGCTTAGAAATCAGCCATCTAGGGAGAACTTAATGTAAGCAGTTGGTTGCACTGCATTATAAGCTTAGCTTACAATTGAATTCAAAACGGAAAGACCATAGAAATCACAAATTGGACGTAAAATTGTCATATTTTGAAATTCCCGCCTATTAGTGTGAAGCTGCCTCGTTAGTGTAACCAACTCATGAAAGCTAAGTTACTGCAATATTACCAGACTCGCGTTTTCTCCATAGGTTGACTATTTTCGAAACCTCTTTTGGCGTTCTATATATTTTATGATTTCTATGGCACAAACCTAGAAAAAATATAGACTGCGTCGGTTCATGATATAGGTCACGTGACAGGTGCCGCGTTTTCTAGGGACCTACGGTCCAGAAAATGGATATTTTAGTTGCTTATGTTGGCAGTTGTGCAAATATGATGGCTGCATTGCAATCTGAAATTAACTAACTTGCTGTCATTTTAAATGTCATTAAAGAATGTGACATGAATGTGACCAATCACAGTAAACAAATAAGCTTCACGCTACAATACAACCAACGTAAATTGGCATAAGAACCAAGTTTTAGCGATTTGGACCTTTTAGGGCAGCCATGAATTTGCGGTCGCCGGCAATATGACACTGCCACAGTCTATATTTTTTCTAGGTTTGTGGCCGTATGACTTAATTTGTAGTAGGCGCATTTATAATACACATATGTTATGTGTATTATAAATGCGGATATAATCCGTACCCAAGCGCTAGGTGAAGAACTATCAGTTAAACAAAACCTTAAATATATATGTTAAACATTCAATTTCTATCTGTGTTTCATTATAGGTGAGTATTATTAGAAATATATGTAGTAAATATACGTTAAAAACGTAAAAACAAATCACTGAACACAAAACAGAATCTCTTCCATAATTCAGTTCTGTGTCGAAATTACATCCGAATTTATTCGATTATGCCATAGAAATCATAAAATATATAGAACGTCAAAAGCCTTTACATTAGGTACTCAAAAATAGTCAGGCTATGGAGGCACTGAAATGTAATTTTATATTATGATGACTGGAATGCGCCACAAGCTGCGCGAATGGATTATTTATGATCAGCGCCATATTTTGTTTTGTGCCTCTAGCAAACCTAGAAAAAATATAGACTGTGGCAGTGTCATATTGCCGGCGACCGCAAATTCATGGCTGCCCTAAAAGGTCCAATCGCTAAAACTTAAAACTTAAATATCCATTTTCTGGACCGTAGGTCCCTAGAAAACGCGGCACCTGTCACGTGACCTATATCATGAACCAACGCCGTCTATATTTTTTCTAGGTTTGTGGCCCCTCCATAGTCTGACTATTTTGGAGTGTCTAATGTAAAGGCTTCTGGTTTCTATAAATTTTATGATTTCTATGGTTTCTAGTGGATTTTTCTCTTTTATTTGGTGGAAATCGATTCTAGAGTGTTGGCAACACTGACTAGTTGTTTTTTGCTGTCAGTTGTCACTAATATCACAACACAATTGTCAGTTTTAAGTTGTCAGTTACGCTGGTTTCTAATTTTCTCAATTCTCATTTATTTTACTTTAATTTTGCGACTTCGTGATGTGCTCTTACATAGATATTTGAAGGATTGATAGAAATCCTAATATCTTAACAATTAATGTCACTTCTTTCTTGATAAGTAAAGTAACATGTCATATCAACTTTACAGAAATACAACCATAGGTCACACTTTACAGGAAAGTTTGGATGAGTTAATACAGGTAAAATTTTAGGTTTTAATGCTATCCATGAACCGTTTAGAAAATTATATTATACTGTAATTTTGTACGGATACTGTTCGATAATAATTCACAGAACTACGATGTAAACCTTTGTCTTACTGATAGTTGATTATTTTAATACGTTTAATCTCACAAATAATTATATTTTCCAGCGTTACAAGAACAAGAACTTTAAACGGAACATAAAAACTATACAATGCACACTCGTAGATAAACCCAGATCAGTTGGCTGAGTTTAGTACCATTGCAATCCTATAATATTTCAAAATAGTTTTGTGGAGTTTCATAAATTATTTCATTAACAAAGTTTATATTAGAGTGAATATGAAATAATGCTTTATTGAGAAATATCAACCAAGAAATTATATACCTATATATATTTTTGTGCTGTAATTTGTTAGAAATTAGAAATAAAATCTTCTAAAATTGTAATAGAATTTAAAAGTATTTGTGTGTTAACATTGACAAATCGATATTGTTGTCTTCTGTAATTCGAATTATAAATTATGTTGTAGCTAATTACTATTTTAATTTTAGTATGGACAAATCACTCCACAATTGGCATGTAAAGTATTGCTTCAGTTTGATAAATCTATAAATCAGACGTTAGCAACAAGGGTTAAATCAAGATTGACTTTCAAAGCAGGAAAGTTGAATACATATAGATTTTGTGATAATGTATGGACATTTATGCTTAACGATGTAGAGTTTAGAGAAGTTCAAGAGATAACTAAAATCGATAAAGTTAAAATAGTAGCTTGTGATGGTAAAAGTGAGTATAAATGGTTACACTTGTAAATAAAATAATGATATAATATACATTTTTTTTGTAGATGTTAGTGAAGAAGGAAGTTCGAAAAAATAACTTTTTTGTATGTGTACGTCATATGTAAATATGTAGGCTAATTTTTAAGTAATACAAGGTGACAAAAATGCAGGTGTCACATATCAAACAAGATAAAAAATATTTTCTTTTTCTGTCAACATAATATTTTAATCTTGATTTTATTATTAAATAGGTAGTTTTTTTTTAATTAATGTTTTCAGTGTACAATTTATTATGGAATTTATTAACCAATTAGACATCCACTGTTTGAACATGAAATAAAAATTGTTTGTGATATCTACTTGTTTTATTATTAATGTGGTGTTGCCGATTTCAAATTAACTATATTTAAAACAAATTTGTAATGGTATAGATTGTAAAATTTTAATAGTATAACAATACACTTTTATTAATTATGGCTGTTAGGTAATACATAGTTAAAAGGATGTGTCTAATTGTTGATTGTTGTCTACATCTTTTGGCATTTGTAGGCCATCAGAAATGCTAGACATTGCGATAAACATTATAATCTGTTCCAGAAGAAGGTAATTTATTACTTATATTATTTTAATAGGGTATTACATGTAATAAATAATAATTATAAATGCTTAATTTGTTAGGTGTTGGTTGAAATGCCTTCTGGATTCGTATGGACATAAATTTATTGCCCTTATCTAGATTTGTGCTTACAAGTAATAGCACAGATCACAGAATCTTGTGGGCACAGAGGATCTTTAGCCATAGCTTTAGGTCCTCTGTGGCACGGCACAGGTAATAGTAGTAGTAGTTCAAATTACTTTATGATATTTGTTTTGTAGGCACACGATTTGGTTCTAATTTCTAATCTAACCTCTAATCTACGTACAATTTATTAACCATCTCCGTATAAATTAGATACTTTGTGATCTTATTTATGCATAAATTCATATATGCATTACATATTGAAATTTATTATATGATATGTATGTAAGCTTAATGTATAAGTTTTCATGGGCACCATATCATAACTGATAAATCGAAATTAGCCTTTCTTATAAAAAATGTCTAATCGCAATGTCAAATGGTACAAGAACAAACGGACGCAACCTAGTAAACGTTTTGACGAAAATGAAGTTAATTCTATAGAAAACTTACCAAATTTCGGATATTCTGGATTTAGATTATATTTCCCAGAGGAGAGTAAGTAATTTTAAAATTATGTTTATTGAACAAAAAATTACTGAATTTCTTTAATATTTAGCTGATGGTGATCGAATAAGAAAAAATGTATCACATTTTGAACGATACATTCAGTCAAATCAATCCAATTATTGTTTTAATGATATATTGACCGATAGATATTATACTGTTGATTATAAAGCGCTTATAGCAGAGGAAGATATTTTTTCTTCTTGGGAAGACTTCACAAATGACATAATAAACAACACAGAATATTGTCTAAATTGTTTTGGTTTAGCAATGCACCAGTTTATTATTAATTACGATAAGAAAACTGAGGAACATGATGAAAATGTTATTGATAGTGAGGATATTCCGCTTATTCATGCCAGGATTATTAATTTTGAACCTACTCTTCAACTAAAAAATCTTAAAGTAATTTATTATGGTAAGATATAAAAATTTTGTTTTAAATGAAGGTAAATAACAGTGCAATTTCAGGAAAATTGGTTAGTATAAAGGGAACAGTTATAAAAGTTGGTCAAGTTAAAGTTATTTGTCAATACTTAGCATTCTCTTGTCCATCGTGCTCTGGCACTCAACTTGTAAAACAAGTAGACGGAATCTATACAATACCCAACAATTGCCCCACAAAAGGATGTAGGGTACAATCTAATTTTTCTCCACTTCACTCCTCACCCTTTAATAGAACAATAAGTTGGCAGTCCATTAAGATACAAGAACTTATAACTAATCAAGAGGTAAAATATTTTAATGTTTATTGCAATAAATACCTTTATTTTTCTTTAAGTTTGAGAATGCACAGATACCTCGAAGTTTGGACTGTGAATTAATGGGGGATTTAGTTAAATCCTGCATACCCGGTGATGATATAACTGTCACTGGTATTATCAAGGTACTTAATGATTAAGTTTTATTCAAATTTTATTCCAGTTTGATAAAAAAATATTAAAAAGATGAAACGTGTGTTTCAATATCCACTTATAGTCGAGGCCCAAAATAATAGAGAGTGATTCATTCACAGCACTTAGATGAGCACATGAGATGAGGGTTGCAGGAGAGGAGATTCCATAGGCATGCCACTTGAGACGTGTTCAAATAATTAACAAAATTATCAAAAGTAAGTTGACATTCAGTAACAGTACAGTATCTAACACTTTAGTAATTTAATTTAAAAAGTTTATACCTACTCACCAGTAGAATGTTATTCTCTTCGACGGCAATGGAGTACCACCACCCGCTTATATGTACCTGATAAGCATCCCGTGGATATCAAACTTTTAACACAATAACACTGCATTATTTACAAACATAGTATACACTGTTATTAGCACTGTCACTATAATAGTCACACATTAAGTTATCTCTATTAGGCCTATTCCAACAGTTTCCAACCATTAGCCCCACACGCATTGTATTTATAATGCCTGCATAACGTTGACAATGTTTTGTTTTAGATGCAGTGTGCATGCTTCTGACGGTTGGAAACTGATTCTGGTGTCCTACGAACAAAGCTGTTGTAGGGTGGATTATCCATACAACCATATGTTGCAAAACGGTGCCCCACTTTTATCTTCATATGATGTTCAGTTATGTTTATTTCAGTGTTTTTTATAACATAAAAAACTTCTTTGTTGACTGTCAGTATTATACGAAAATGTTGTTTAAAGTAGGAATTGCAGTAGAGGGATTAAATTAAAAACAAAACATAACAGTTTATCACATCTTGTTTCGTTTTTTTTATTATTAAAAACCATCTTCAGGTCTGTAAATTATAAATATAATAGTAGAAAAGACAAACAATAAAGTTGCTATAATGTAATCAAACACAAAAACGAGTAAAAGAAAGACAAAAGAAAACTTTATTTATATATGAGTTTAACAATTGGTTAGAAACCAAAACGAAGTCCAAGATGTGATATACTATCACTGTCATGTTTTTAATTTAATCCCTTGACCGTGATTCCCATTTTAAACAACAACATTTATGTATATCATATAAGTATATAAAATATATTCATTTATTCAGACTTCAACCTTCTAATATTTGTCTTAAATAGTTTCTTCTACACACCATCCATGAATTGTTCGCATATTTTACATTATCCACCTCTATCTCCTTTTTCCGTGAGTTTCCACTATTTTCCGTTTCACAGCTGTATGTTTGTCTTTGCTACTCTTTATTGCACTATACATTACTCGCGGACAGTCTAGATAATGAACTACATATATCAAGTGCATCACTTACACTCATAATTTGGTCTTGTACCCTAATCACTTCATACATATCATCATTCGACATTGCTCATTTTTTGCAGTACTTAAATTTTATATGATAAATATAGGGGCTACATATATTTATCTTATGCCACAAATAAAGAGCTTCAGATAATAATTTATATCTGTGTTGACTGCTTTAAACGGTGAGCGGGTTTATAACATGAATCACTCTCTATTATTTTGGGCCCCTACTATAGACTGATGTTTGCAATGCACAAATATATTAATATGTCAAAGTGATAAATAATTTATTAATTTTTTATTACTGAAATATTACAACATAAAAATTTTTTTAGGTGCGAGATGTTAACAGCAATAATTGTAAAAATAAACAAAACACAATATTCAATTTATATTTAGAAACTGTATCTGTATATAACAATAAAAAACAAAGTAAAGGAAGTAATTCTGATTCAGAAGGGATAATATTCAATACTAACGATTATTATCTTATCCAAGTAAGTTGAATAAGGTCATAAAATATTAATATTTATGAATTATTTTTGTTAGACCTAGATAAAAAAATGAATTTTTTAGAAAATTCATGCAGAGCCAAAGTTATTCAGGTTGTTGGTGTTGTCTTTATGCCCAAATATATACGGTCATGAAATTGTAAAAGCTGGGCTTTTGCTAGCTCTATTTGGAGGTACAAAATCAGATACTGTTAGAGCAGAGCCACATATTCTAATAGTAGGTGATCCTGGTCTTGGGAAAAGTCAAATGTTGCGAGCCTGCACAAATGTTGCTCCAAGAGGTAAGAAAAATAGTCCATTATTTACACCAGTGGCAGCTTGTCTTTTTTTCAATAAAAGTAGAAAATAAAAATTTTCCATAATTTTATTAAAAACTAAAAGTTGCTTCCATTTTCATTTTATAAAACAGAAACAACAGCAACACCCTGCTAATTATGAATGACCAAACAAAATATAATTTATTAATTGTGTAACTACAAAATAGAAGTATCTTCATTTAAGGCGTATATGTTTGTGGAAATACTAGTACCGGTTCCGGTCTTACTGTTACTATGACAAGAGAAGGTGGTGAACATGCATTAGAAGCTGGAGCTCTAATGCTGGCGGATAAAGGATCTTGCTGTATAGACGAGTTTGATAAGATGCTACCCCAGCATGCGGTACATTTCAAAGTATTAATTAATAAGCACATCGACATTTATAACTTATTTTAGAGCCTTCTGGAAGCGATGGAACAACAGACAATAAGCGTAGCAAAAGCGGGTATTCTGTGTTCTTTGCCAGCTCGTACTACTATTTTAGCAGCTGCCAATCCATCAGGAGGCCATTACAATAAGGGAAAAACAATTGCAGAAAATTTAAAAATAAGTTTACCAATGCTATCTAGATTTGACTTAATTTTCATCTTACTCGATCAAGCTAATGAGGTCAGTACATGATATTTTAACAACTGGTAGCTTCTTCAAAGCCAATTTAAGGTCGATTTGTCCATAAATTGAAATTCTAATAGCTTCTAATTCTAAACAATTTTCCTTAATAGCATTTTCTTAGTAGGTATTAAAAGTAAGTTCCCTCTTGACTTTTAACTAAAATTCGTAGAACAGTTTGTCCACAGCGTAATATATGCTTTTAATTCTAAACAAGTTTCCTTTATATCATTGTTTTGTGTAGTAAAAAATTGCAGATTTTTTCCTTTCCAAAACAACCTGTACATGCAAATTCAAAATTCGTCATAACCTTATGTTAGACACAAGCACATTTTTTTAATATGAGCATGCTGTGCAGTCAATATCTATTATTAAATAAGCATAATTTTTATTAAAAAATTGTTCTAAATAGTTCAATTTCTAGCAATTGGATAAGTTCTTGTCTAAGCATATATTAAATGCACACAAAGGAAAAACAAATGAACGAGAAGTCAGTAATAGTCTTGTAAACGATTCCAACTCTCAAGTGGATACTCTACTGTAAGTACAAAAGTACACACACACAGTAGGAATAGTATGTAGATATTTGTCTATAGATATAATTATTTGTTTATGATACTACCTCTATTAGTAAATTTGTATTGAAACAAAAATTAATCATAATAGTGTGCATTTGTGTAATATATTTTATAAGTACCTACTTATATTTAACTTTCTTATTTGCTAGTTACAAGGAAATTTATTATTGCATTTGCTGTTTGTTCTTAAATTCTCAAATGTGTTTATTTGATTTTATACTTATATAGTTTAATAGCTAATAGTATCTTGTATACAGGCTGTTCCTGAAATATGCACATTTTTTCATGAGGAGCTGGATGACGAAAATAAACAATTTTCATTAGCAGCCTGTGTTCTAAAATGTCATATTTTCAAGATAAAAAAATTGCATAAGTCAATTTCAAGGACGTCCCCTTGAAATGTTTTTTGTCAGTTGAATATTATTGTGCTCTTTGGATATATCCATTCGCATATAAATGACAAGTTATATTTGAATAATATTCTCATATCTATTCCTATATCTGCTAATTCTTGATTTAGATGAAGCATTTTGAAATAACATAAGACACAGCACCACTCACACTGAACTTAAAACTTGGCCCATGTACAGCTTGTAAACAGTGGATTAAGTAAAACAATCCAGGGTTAGCCGAAGTTTTACGTAATAATTCTAAATAATTTTGAAGGAACACATTTATTACAGATACACTTTGTATAGATGTCCAGTTTTTAGAAAAATTTAAAAAGGGATTCACATTACAATACATTTCTAGTAAGCTGAATACCTGTTAATTTGGTTTCGAGTAGTCCGAAAGGATATTGCACCATATCTCGACAATTCGAAAACCATGCACAAAGCTGTCATCTGTGACATGCTGTCAGTTGTTTTTTTACAAAATATAATAAAACTAGGAAAAGTTGAATTTACATTTTCCATTGATGAATTTATTATCTAGAATGAAATTTGTTATATAGTCGGGGCAATAATTCAGACGACTTGTATCACGGCTGACGTTACGCAATTGTTTTTATTGTCAACATAATTTTAGATATTTGGGCGTGTTAAAAACAATCATTTTTTGCAATTTAATGCAATATACAGGGTGTTTCTAAACTATGGTGCCAAATGAATATGACAGATAGAAAATGTCATTTTGAGCAAAAAGTTTCATGTAAACATAGGTCCGAAAATGCATAATAAAAAAGTTACAGGGTGTTCAAAAATTCAAATTCGTTGTTCAAAAAATGTAAGTAATTTTCCCCATTCACATTTAGAGGAAGTTCAATTGGACCCAAACGTTTATTGCCAATTATTCCCGCCCATAAATTGATGTTAATTTTGTATTGTGAATGTCGCACAACTGTTGCATTTGGATTTTCATCATTCCAGTGATGACTATTTCTTAAATTGAAAATGCCATCCAGTTGCAAAATTGTAGTCGTTTTGGCAAATCTTCAGCAAGCAATTCTTGTACTTTAGTCATATGATATGGATGCAGTTGTTGTTCCCTAGCAATCCTCCATACCAAGGAATGTGGCATATTTTCGGCAAAAGCAATTCTTCTGGTGCTTAAAGTATCATATTCTTCAAAACGTTTGAGAACACGCTCTTCAGCCCCTGGAGTTTGGATCGTTCTGGGACGGCCAGTGTCATAATGACTTTTTTAAAAGTACCTGTTTCTCTAAGGTGAAGGTCGATGGACATAAACAATTTTCGAGAAGGTATTCTCCTATTTGGATAGGTTTGTTTATATAATCTACTTACCATTTTGTATTACAGCCACATTTTCCGTAAATTAAATGCATATCTGCAAGTTCTCCAAAGGTGTATTGTTCTGCCATAACAACTTTTAATGAGTAACGCCAGCTAAATTTTATGCTATCAAAACTTACAATTTACTTTTGACAGGAAAACTGAAAGGTTATTTTAAATTTCATGGCTACTACGATGACGAACTTCCATTGCTACCTCTATCTTGTCGGGTGCACGATAATAAATTTTGCAAATTTTAAAGAGAACGGTTCATGTTGGCGACATTGAACAAGAGTACCTTTTTGTGACATATTAGTTTATTTTTCATAATAAAATCCTATGTGCTACCCCGGCTCTCCGCTCCTGGGTGATGGGAATAAATTGTTTTTCCACGAAATTGTTGCATTTTAGTGTCTAAGAAACTGCACCAAGATTCATTTAAATTGTCTAACTTTTGTAGAAGTTATTGCGAAAAGTTGTTTCTCAAGCTGTACCTTTATCACCCTGTAACTTTCTTATTATGCATTTTCGGACCTATGTTTACATGAAACTTTTTGCTCAAAATGACATTTTCTATCTGTCATATTCATTTGGCACCATAGTTTAGAAACACCCTGTATATTGCAAACATTTAGTGTAATATTGTTTTATTATTCTCAGTTGCAGTTTCTTAAATATTTTTATGAAAATATGATGAATTATTCATTTGTTCGTATGACATAAGTCATCTGAATTCTTGCTGCAATTATATGTTTGTTATAAATTTTTTTTCTAGTTATTACAAAAAATTGGTAGCCCAAATCTGCCGTGGTTCAAAACTATTCGGATTAACGATAATTATGAGAACATTCAAAAGTACTCTTAGGAGATACTATTAGGAATTTTATAGTAATAAACACCAAGTTTAAATTATTTTTGCGAAAAGAAATATTAGCTGTCATATTTTAAATTAGTAATAAAACTCAGGCTCTTCAGAATTCAAACCTTCCAGACCAATGTCAAGCACACAGTTAACAACTTTAAAATTTTATGAACACAATATATTTTTTTATAAAATAAAAAAATTTTCCTCTTTCGGTTACAGTTGTAAGGCACATATTTTTATGGGCAATCATGTAATTAATAAAGACTTTTTTTAGAGACCGTCTTAGACCTAATGGGGAGACGTTAGATCTGTTACCTCACGTTTTGTTTAGAAAATACATAGCTTACGCTCAAAGATATGTGAATCCCCAATTATCAGATGGCGCAAAAGAAATCTTAAAAAATTATTATCTGGATCTAAGGCAACAATATCAAACAGGCGACTGTACACCTATCACCACAAGGCAGTTACATTCTTTGATTAGGTTAACACAAGTTCGTAATTAACTTTAGTGAAATAGTTGAAATTACCAGATTTTTTTAGGCAAGAGCAAAAACGGAACTGCGAGAGGTAGCTACTGAAGAAGATGCTTTAGATGTTGTAGAAATTATGAAATATAGTTTAATAGATATTTTTACCGATGAACATGGACTTATAGACAAAACTAGATGTCAGAATGGCACCGGGATGAGTACAAAAAATCAAGTAAGTAAATTTATTTCATCTATAGTTGGATTTCAAAATAGTAGAGAGTGATTCATGTTATAAACCCATTCATAATTTATGACAGTCAACACAAAGAGATATACATGCTGTCGTATATATTTTTTTTTATAAAACTATGAATTGTTCCCCAGTTGTGATTGTAATTAATTTATTAACAATTTTGTGTTCTTAAGAAAAGAGAATAATTGAAGCTCTATAGTGCATTCTCAAAATCGTAAATGCTCTAATCTAACAAGTGAGGAATATCCCATGATAAAAAACTTGTATGAAGGAATTACCGCTCGAGACCAAAATATAAGTGATGCGGTTGAAATATGTAGTTTATTAACAATAGTCTCCATATATAGTGTATATCATGCAATAAAGAATGGCAAAGAACAACTGCGGAACGAAAATTGGTGGAAATTCACAGTAGGAAGATAATAATTAATAATAATAATAATATTTATTAATCCTTTAAGACATATAAATGCATAGAATAAATCACAAACAAAGACAAAATACATACAAATACTTTAAAAGTCATTGTCATTGATAAATTCATCAATACTATAATAACATTTCCTGAGAAGAAGTTAAAAGGCTGATGATACAAAATACACGATTCATAGAACAATAATTAATGTATGGTATTTAAAAAATGGGTTTCCCACAATAAAAACAAATCAGGTTGCTATGTCACACGATGAAACTAGAATATCTGAAAGGGTGCTTTTGTGAATTATGCATGACATGAATTTTTGTTTTATAAAATGAAATTGAAAAAGAATTCTGATAGAGAAAAAGAAATAGTGATATGGCAAATAAGCTATTCAAGATAAATATTAGAAAGTGAAGAATATATTACATTAACAATAAATAATATATATAATATAATATAAATGAGGGCCATACGATGACAAAAGTGTGGCACTGTTTTGCTACATTGTTCTGTGGTTGTAATGGACCATAACAACCGAGATAACAACCATCTATAAGTGTTAATGTGTGACCGTTATAGTGGCACTGCTAGTAACCAATAGTGTATAGTGTGTATGTAAATAGAGCAGTGTATTTTTTGTTAAAGTGTGATATCCGTGGAGTGTGCATCAGGGTGTAAATAGGGTGGGTAGTGGTAGGCCATCGCTGTCTAAAAGGACGGTATTCTACTGGTGAATGTAAACTTTTTAAAGCAAACTATTAAAGTGCTAGGTTCACTCAATGTCAACTTAATTTTGCTAATTACATGTTTTAAATAAATCACTCTCTACTTTTTGAAACTCGGGTATAGATATTATAGGATATCACTCAACAAATGTGACATATTCCACTCTTGTAGGCAATAAGATTACTGCAGATACTACAACGAAGATCAGAGGCAGAAACAAAGACAATCTTTTCGACCAAGGAAATAAGAGAATTGGGAGAGCAAGTTGGAATCATGAAAGAAAAATTCTACAATATTTTGCAGAGCCTAAATATACAGGGATTTTTATTAAACAAAGGTAACAGTAATTATCAACTTATTAGTGCTGATTTGTGAAGTTAAGTTAATATTCGAAATAACAGACAAATGATTTTGTATGAAACATTTTTTTTAAATAAAAACTTAATTAGAAAATATATATATTCATGAAATGCCTAGCAGAGTGTCCCTGAAACAAGTGTATTTCTTTAAAGGAGTAATGAAGGACATGAAAATAAACAACTTTCCAGAAAATTAAACAGGTATTATTGCGTCGAACTTAGGCGACTCTGTATAGTTGTTATTCAACTATTTACAATGCAGTCCCTTAGTCAAGTTTCAAGTTTAATATGGAAGTAAATGTGTTTTGCATTGTTTTATTAAAAAATGGTTTATTCAAATAAAAAATTAGCAGTTGTGGTACAGTGTCTTAATAATCCGAATACTAGTAAAATTACTCAGTTATCCGAATTAATTATATTTTCCAATGCGGTTTTCTAGTGCTTTGGTAATCTGTATTGTAAACACAACTGTGTTTATTAAATTTTTGTTTCTTATTGGTTCTTTACCGAAAATAAATAATAAATATTTTGATATATATTTTTGATTAATGAAAATTAAATTTCAAAACCTGACTAAATTTTGCATTCATTCTAAAACTGGTCCCTTCTTATGAAGCTCTAGACTATACTAGGTTTTATTTCTTAATAGTCAGCCTCAAATATTTTAATTTATTTTTTTTATTTCTTAATAGGAAAATTAAACAAATTATTATTAGATAACTGTGTGTATATTTACACATACTCGTATTATAAAATATAATAGTCCCTGTACCATGAAACAGATGCTATAGTACAAATATATATATATAAATGCGATAACTTTCAAATGCTTATTTGTATTAAAACATGTATTCCTTAAGTTAAAACATACACTAAATAACAATATAAAAATTACAATACTGTAGCACATCGTTTAGGCCTGAATTCAAGTGCAACTCTATTGGTCTCTATTAGCCTATTGTCTTAATACCTATTTAGTATCTTCAAATCAACATTTAAACTTAACATGATTTTATATTACATAGTCTACATCTATTTTATAAGGTAGACATACATTCTATCTAAAGCCAGGGCCGTGCGGTGGATTTTATGTTTGTAATGCAGTTTTGAAATAGCGCTCCTTGAAACTAAGGATCAAGAAAAAAAGGTCAACAGTACATACAACACTGTAAAACCATCAACAACCAAAAAAAGGCATCCAGCCTACTTATATTTATTTTGCTGTTTCTGCCGCCCTTTTTTGGCAATGGTGTCCCTCTTTTACCATGGTGCTTGATGCAGCCTCATAGCATATCAACAGCCCTGTTTAAAGCTGTGGTTTCTAAGCCCAGCTGCTGATGATATATGTATGCTAGTTTACAAATTATAATGAATAACGATCACTGCTGATTATAAATTAATGTCCCGGGTAGATACCATGATATTTTTTCAGGAAGGATTAATACAAATTGAGAACAATGTTTATTTCTGCAAATGGATAAGGAAGATATAGTTATTATAAATAGAATGATTTTTCATACCAAATTTGAGATATTTTATCCATATTTTAAATTTAAGGCATCTAGATATCCATTTCCACTGTATTACTCCAATCTTACCCAAGTAACAATTTCCGACTCATTTTGGGTAAAGTGTCGACGCTATGTCGACACTGTAATTTGGACACGACACATTTTTAAGGCAGATTGTCGACTTTTAGACCATTATAAGCGGGAAATGTAACCAAAATGGTGATTAAAATGTGTACTAATTATGGTCTAAAATTTGTTCAATAGCGAGTCTAAAATATACCTAAAATTTTTCACAAATGTGTCTTGATTGTGCGTTTCGTTTCCAATATGTATCTAAAATTGAACCTTAATGTGTCCATAATATGTCTATTTTGTTCCTAACTTGGCCAAAATATGTGTATATTATGTGTTCAAAAGTTATTTTACACGTGCCTCGTATGTGGTCATGTTGTTTCCAAAATGTATTCGTTATTGTACTCTAATGAGAGCCACAAATTTGACACATGGTGTTCTCAATTTTACCGAAATTATTATTTTCTATTCATTGTGTACCAAAATAAATCCTAATAGACACAAATCATATTTGTTCCCGATACATTATGGATAATCATGAACACAGACTTGAAGGCATTCATATCCTAGAAAACAATGAGATTTTAATTTCTTGAGCATTTTTCTATTTCTCGCATAGATACACTTGCGAACTAAAGTTTACCGATAATTGTTGACATGGTACTTCTCAAAATTATGCAGGCCTTAAAATTACCAAGTAATTATAATTAGTCGATGTTTTTTCTTTTTTCGATAAAAAATATATTTTTGTAATTCTCAAAAAAATCAAAAACCAATGATATTTTATTATTTAGGACATCATATTTAGTACATTTGTGGCTTAAATAGTTCCTAAAGGCTTTAATTTAAAATAATATTTTAAAGGCCGCCATGTTTGTCAAGGGCATTCACGTTGAAGTACCTGTTGAAAATATGGCGTACGTATAGGTGGTGTTCAAATAGGACCAAGTTTCCGTAATGTGAATAAAACTTGCCCCCAAATTGTCCATCCCGACACATTTGAAAATAGAAGAAACAATTTAGAGTAATGTTTCTACATATAGACCAAAAATTCACTGAAATATCGCCAACTACAATGTTTTCCTTTTTGTTGTTTAATAGAAGTGGTGCACTTGCTCTAGCTTTCATAAATGTACTCAATTTCCTCTGAGTAATGTCTATTTCTTTTTTCACACGTCGATAGTAAGTGCTTGTGCACCTTTGGAGTAGCACCTTTATTTTAACCATATTGTAACTGTAAAACTTAAAACACTGTCACAGATCAACGTTTATCAGAATAATATGCGACATGTTAAGTACACAAACACTTAAAGTGTTGGATGAACGAAACACATTATAGAAGCAAAATGAAAATTATGTGTGTAAAATGTTTGTATATGGATACATGTGTGCCTGTACGACACATGATAGAAACAATAAAGAAACTTTATGTATAAAATGTATCCAAATGGAAATTATTGTGTCTACTCAACTCATTTCAGTAACAAAATAGAAACATCTTGTTAAGAAACAAATCAGACAAACTTGAGTTTATATTTTGTCGACCCGTCTGTGTCTAAATATATTTGACGAGTCCAAAGTGACACAAAATAGATACATTTTAAATGCATGTGTTTAAAATGTTGCTATTTAGACACGCATATCCTTTTGACACAATAAGCTGGAAATGTGTCGACACAAGCTTGACAATTTTGGACACAATTTGAACGGAGGCAGAAGTGCTCCAAAAAGAGTCGACACGATTCAGGCACAAGAAAATTGTGCCCGAGTTTTGCCATAAATTGCTACTTGGGTATATTTTGTGCATGGAGCAGTTATCATTATTTCATCTTCAACTTTTAAAATTTTAAACTTTAAATTTTATTTGATATTTATATTTTTGTAGAATTTGATCTCTAAACTGTTAACGAAAAAGGGGTATCAACTTTTGTTTATTTTCGATAAATAAAACTATTTTCGAGAAATTTATAGCAAAATAAATTTTCTATTAGATATCAATAATATTGTGTGCAACTTTGTGGATTAATACATTAACCAACGTTGAATTACACCCATAATATTTAACCATATATTTTTTATTATTAGTGTTTGTAGATTTTTTACTATATTGTAAATATATTTATTCCGTATGTCTTTACTTATTTCATGGTAATTTGTTAATACTGTAGAAACTAATAATTACTTCTTATTTTTGTATTTGTCTAACTTAACTAGGAATTGGTTTTTCGACGAAGAAAATAAATACAGCCCAACTTTCAAGAAAATAAAAACATTTCTTGTGCAACTTTAAATTTTCTTTAAACAAAAAAAGTACAGAAATTAACATGTCAAAGCATGTGAAAATTAGTGTCTATGTTTAAGTATGAATAAAATATCTGCAGAATTTTTGATATCGACAAAAACATTTTCGAAGGTATATCTCCTTACCCAAGCATTTTTGGTAAAAAATCTAATAGCAACAGTAGTAAAGATAACTTTTATTTTTTATATCTTTCCTCCCTGAACATACCAAAACCACCCTGTATAATAGATACATTTTGATGGGTCAGGTAGATAATTGACTTGACTGCACCAGCATAATTTCTCAAAAAACGCAGTTTAAGCAATACCGTTTTCTGAATAATATAAAGAATATTATTTACAATTAGTTTCATGGCATTAGAAATGATTCCTTAAAAATTACAATATTTTACAATGAGATGATGTCAATATTTTTTTGTCTCAAATATACTGGTTCTAACTTTAAATTTAAACTTTTAAAAACTTTCAATGAACTTTCAAGAAAATAAAAAATAAATTTTTAAATTTATTAACAAATTTTTATTATAAAAAAAAGCAATGTCTATGTTTGAAAGCATGTAAAATAATATAAAATTAAATGCTATGATAAAATCATTATAATTATATCTCCTTACCCAAAACATTTATTTAAATCTTTATACCTTTATAAAAAAGAATAAATCTAATAGTAAGTAAAGAAACTGATTTTTTATATATCCCTGAACATACCAAAACCACCCTGTATAATAGATACATTTTGATGGGTCAGGTAGATAATTGACTTTACTATGTATGAAAAGCAATTTGAAAGCCAGCATAATTTCAAAACATAATGAGTTTAAGCAAAGAAATAATATAAAGAATATTACAATTAGTTTACATGGCATTAGAAATGATTCCTTAAAATTACAATATTTACAATGAACATATTTTTATTCATATTTAGTGCCTCTAATTTCAATCACTTTTAATTTATTTTATTTCTAATAAATTGTAAATTAAATTGTATGTAAATTATAAATTATATTTTTTACTATTATAAGATGTAATAATAGATTTTACAAATTCTATTATGTTCTTAAGAGATATATTCTTTTCATTATAATACAGAACCACACACTTATTCTCCACACTGTTTGCAGCCATGTCCACCATGTGCTTTCATGTGTCAATAATATTGAGCAGTAATAATAGTTGGTTTGCTATTGTTGGTATTAGTCACAAGATCATCATTGGTATCTATATATGTTTATGTTTAGTTAAATCTGATATTAATTTTTTAACTTAGAAAATCTCATTTCTTGACTCAGTAAATATTAAAAAGTTTAAATCAAATTCAACTTTCAAGCAATAAGCTAGTATGGAAGGTGAGAAATTATATGATCAGCTAGTCAAGTGTGTCCCAACCGCTACAATCAGCAAACCCAGCATAAGAAACTGCAGTGTAGAAATAAGAGACAAAATTGTTTAATAGTAATTTAATTAATCCATCTGATAAAAAACACAATATTTGCAAATATTTCACAGAAATTATTAAGCATAGTATGTAAAGTAAGATCCCATCCCTTGAACATACTGGAATAAGTTTAAACTTCAGTGATTAAAATTAACGTTCTTGAGAAAATAATAATAAGTCTTTAAGAGGAAGTAAATATAAATAAATATATTTGATTTTCCAATACAACCTTGACAACAGAGATGTATGCAGTTTATACAAGAAAACGTGTCAGTATTTTAACACAATGTAATATATTTTAGCTAATAGGAAGACGTAATTGGCATCAGTTGCTATTTTCTTAGAACTAAATAAAATTAATTACATTTAATCAATATTTTTTACTTATTTATAATACAATAACAATAAATCTACACAGAATTGCTTTCATATCTTTCATCAAGTATAATAAAATGAAATTTAATCAATAAAAGGCATCAATTAGTTATTATTAGTAAGACTATAGTATAAAAAGTATATATTTGAAATAAAAATAAAATTTGGCACACACGTGAAAAAGTCAGTAAGTTCTTGTATTAATTACCAATTAAAAAAAGAACAAATATTTTGATACGATTATAAACGTACAGTATCAAAATTGTTAAAAATACTTCATTAAAGTTTCAAGAAATAGAAGAGTTAACATGTACAATCTATTGGAAAAATAATGACACTCCTTCAAATCAATTTTTCAACTACTGGAAGTCCTGAGTTGAAATTTCAATTAGATCTCTATTTGTAAAAGGAACAACTAAGAACTAATGAAAGTTGAAAGTAGATTTCATTACAAATACATCAGGAGTTCGAAATAACTCGCCAAATTCGTTTTAAAAAGTATTAGTTTGTAATATTTACTTGTGACCATTCCTATACAGTTGTACTGTTTTTTGGATAATAAACATTATTATTATTATTATCATTATTGCAATAGATTGTACTCTGAAAAAACTTTTTATTTATTTTCCACACTGAGGGCAACAGAGAAACTTTTCATTGATATTGACAGTTGTTACCGAATGTTTCATGTTATTTTCCAGTGTTTTCGTTCAACAAAATTCAATTTTTCCTAAGGCAAGTCTGTACTTTATACCTTTAATGAATAATAAAAATAAAAAACACAAATGAACTGAAAATTGTATTAGTGATTAACAAACTAATAATCATCAACATTTAGGTAGGTATTTATTGAAAATAAAACAAAATATATTTGAAGATGTTTTACATAATAGCAGAAATATTATTGTTAATCTTAAATCACTGTGAATCAATTAATGAAATTATGAACATTAGTATTTCAGATATAAAAGCAATTCTGTAGAAAGAAAAATATGATAGATATACAACTTTTTGTTTTTTGAACAGATTTGCAATTCTTGTACCAACCGTATGATATACATGACTAAATACAATGACGCAAAACCTCAAAAAATTCAGTCATTATTGTTTAAAGGCAGCCTCACGAATTGTGGACACTAAAATGGACAGTGGCTTAACTAGCTAATTAACCAATTCTTTTATAGTATAGCAGTTTAAATTTAAACCTACACATACCTCTGTATGTGTATGCAATCCAAGATGGACTATCCCAAAACGAAGTTTTTTTTGACATAACATGTTAAATTAATTTAAAATTTTGCTGTTTATATTTCATATTTAATAATTTAAAATATCATTAGGCAAGAAGAATATGGCAAAACACAACCCGGTACAACCGTCAAGTAAAAAAATATCCCCTCATTAATTATTTGTTTTAAATATGAGAGAGAAGAGGTTTCCTTTAAAATTAACTGAAACCAACTAATTAATTTTGCACTTCTGTGGATTAAAAATGCTGCTGCAGTGCCACTAAATATGTACACTCAAGAAGGCATGTGTAATTGTTGACATTGTCCACAAATTTTGACGTTTGTAAACCATTGGTTTCCAGAGGGCACTGCAATATTAACACCTTAAGATTCAAATTTGTTACTTATTAAACTATAATAGAGTAATATAATAAAATTAATAAATGCAATCAATTATAACCATAAATAAATGCATAATTTGACAGATCGGAAAGTGTCAATCGCAATACCTCCTGGATCCTGACAGCTTTCAAGTCAAAATGTGTGAATGAACTGCGTCACTTTAAATTTTTTGATAGTAAGTTGGTGTCTTAATAGCGTGCAGAAGTACCAGTCACAGGGTTATGGGTACTATCACGACTTTTTTCATAAGAAAAAGTATATTGCAATCTCAAATTTTATTTTTTATACCTATCAACGTTTTAAAAAATTATGCCAAATTTGCCAAAAATATCTGAAAGGGTAGAAGTGAATTTAATTTTTTCTTTTTTCGTCAGCTTTGGACACCCTTGGACTCTATGCTTATTTAACAAAATTAATTTTAACCATAGAGTACGCCCCTGCACACAATTAAAAATCACTCTGTATAATCAATGATCGTACTGTAGTCAGGTTATTCATTCATTCAGATTAATATTCAGAGCAAAAACTAAAAAGAATTTTTAAAAGTTTTGCATCATTATATTAACCAATTAATTTGACATCCATATTTTATATCTATAACTAATGTGATGCTAAAGGAGTTTGCTGGTAAAAATATGAAAACGAGTTACCAATTATTGAATTATATGCTACCTACACCTTACATCAGAACTATATCATTTTCATTGGTTAAATTTCGGTATAATTTTAACTACCACAGGTGTACCAGCGAATGTATCTTAATTATGAACACCTTGATTTATAAAACTACCTTTTTAAAATAATGTCCTTATATTAACATTTACACAACCAATATGAGACTATAATAAGGCAAAGTTTATGTAATGTGCAAGTCTTTAATATCAATTAAGGTTACCTTTTCATTGCAAATGGAATTTGTTTAACTTTTCATTCTGATTCTGCACTCGTTCCTAAAAAAGAATTTGAAAAAAACTTGGGGCATGCGAATATAGTAATGAAAGGATCAAATTAAATTATATAGATGAAATTAGCTGTGTTTGATGGCCCAATCCAAAACTGTCACAATAATTAAATTAATATGAATATTGATGTACTTTAAATAATTAACACAATTAGTGTGCATTACTGTGTCATGACTTATAATGCATTAACTATTTATTAAAGAGGTCTATGAAGTAATAACAAAAATGTTATATTTGGAAAAGATGTAATACTCCATTCTTTGCCACTGAAATTTGAATTTTCATTATACATACATACTATATGTATAGCAAACACCACAACGATTTACACTTTCATAGGACACTTAAGCTACCTTCAGAGAACGATGTGTTACCAGCAACAAAAAGTCAGCTGACTTTCAGCCAATGAAATTAATTGTATTCGTGAAGTTCAAAATTTCCATAACCAGCTAAAACAAAACCGACTTTATAAAATCATTATTTCATTGAAATTAAACTGGTGGTGGGGATGTTGCCTGCAACACTACATTGTTCTTTGACGCGGACTTTACTCTTAAGGCAGGTTTACTTACATTAAGTCAGTAAATAAGTAAAACAAGTAAGCAAGTGTACTTGCTTTACAAATCATGCACGACGAATAGAATTAAAGCTGCCTGGCAAGCAAATTAGACAGTCAAGTGTATAGTTTCACTTTGTCAGCAAACTTCCTAAAATTCTTTGTTGGAATGCAAATTATTTAATTTTTTGTCATGAAACCAATTACATAGATATTAAATACGTTTGCCTTTATAATATTTATTCAAATAGATATTATAGTGAAAATTCATTTATTATGCCACCAACCAAATTGAATCATGCAACCTGCAAATTTGCTGAATTATATAAAAAGAATGAGCGTTTATGGATTCACACTCTTTTCTTGATCAGTTTCTTTTTGCAGAATTTGTCTCTCTTTTGTCAGTAATTTTGGCATTGCGTGATGATTTTTTTTTATTTTGCACGTTTAAATTGCATATTGTCACTTTCAACTTAATATAAACACTGAACTAGCCTAAATATTTGCTTGCATCACTTATAGGAGCTTTTGATTTGAGTAATGAATGAAATTTAACTTCCCAACAGAAAATTCGAGGAAACAACTACTCTGCGGGCCAATGCCCCGACCAGCATTGAATTACACCTGGAAAACCTATAGCAAACAGCTTAAGTCACTCATCAGCAACCCACCAGACATATACCAATTTTGAGCTCATCAGCTCTCATCAGTATGCTATAGGTAAGGAGATAATGCAGTGGCTTATGTCAAAATAAAGAAGTTTGCAAGTGTCTTCTAACTAAAAGAAAACCCCAATTTCATACAATAAATAAAAAAAATAATGAAATAGATTGATACATATTAATTTTACTAGCTTTATTAGAATTTAGTAGTTTGATTTCATTTATTGGGCCACCTTGTCTTATGTCTGGTGGGCTGCTGACGAGTGACTTTTACTGTTAGGTTTTCCAGATGTAATTCAATGCTGGTCAGGGCAGTAGTTTCCGTGTTTGCAAAATATCATTCCCGCCGAATCGCGGTAGAAGTCAATAGATTTCAATGATGTCTACTGCTATACTCGCGGCAAGAATTCAGACGTCTTACGTCATGGCTGACGTTACGCAATTGTTTTTATTGTCAACGTAAATTTCGATATTTGGTAGAGTTAAAAACAATCATTTTTTGCAATTTAGTGCAATATATAATCCAAACTTTTAGTGTAGTATTTCGTTTTATTATTCTCATTTGCAGTTTCTTAAATATTTTGATGCAAATATAATGAATTATTCATTTGTTCCTATGGCGCAAGTCGTCTGAATTCTTGTTGCGAGTATATGTAGAACGCTTGGTGGCTGTGGCTTTTCAGTCCGGCATGGAGCAGCAAATGGCCGCTAGATGTAGCTTTGCTACACCGCAAAATTTTTGTTTACTTGCTTACCGGCTTAATGTACATCCACCTTTAAAGCAGGAAAATACCAAGTATAACCCTAAATTTGTTATAAGGAGATTCAATCTACAAATATGTGATTTTTACTTTGTAAATGAATCCATTCCATTTGAGTTACATTGACAGGTGAGAGCATAAAGTGAATTTTACTTGAAAAGAGGAATATCTAGAATATGTGAAAGTGCATTATATTAATGTGTAGTTGTGATAAATGAATAACAAACTTTTGTGGTGTATGTTAATATTAAGTCATTAGACGTAGAACGTTCATTTTTAAAATATAGTGCATTATTTACTTCATACTGGACATGTTTATAAGCCGATACAATTGAAGGTTTATTATTACTGAAAATAGTTAGCGTAAGTCTCTAGAAAATTATTTGGCTGTATGCAGCTGGGAGTAGCACGGAAAGTTATGTGGCTTGCATCGATTATGAATAACAGTTCTGCTGTGCCCACTGATAGCTTGCCACTCGCAACCCTATAGCTCTAAGTTTGACAAACTTCTCCTGATGCAACTTTTGGTCCAGGAAGTTTTGGACTGCGCCGCTAAACACAACTAATTTTTATGTAAATTTTGTTAAAATTCATATAGAGAACTTTTATAAATATATTTACAAGTTTTTTTTGGGTAACCTTAATATTATGCCAACAGAATAGTACAGAACGTTACATATAAGTGTTATGCCAAATTAAAAAAAATATATATTATTAAAAAAAGTAAAAAAATATATTTATACACATTTAACATAACTTAATATTCTATTTCAGTAAAGCACTTTACCCGAATTGAAATAAATAAATAATTTAATAATTAGGAATGACAACTAGTTAAACTTTCTTATATTATACGTTCATATATATACGTTTTAAGTTTTAATAATCTCTATTTTAACTTATTACGAGTCAATATATGTGCTTTTTCATTTTTGTATCAAGGAAGTTAAATAATACTTTAAATTCAACGTATTTGTTAACACTTCATGATAATCGGAAGAAATTTGGCCGATTATTCATCAGCCATATTTGAAAATTTTATCCTTCTAGGTTTTCATGTTTTGATACCCCGAAGGCACTTTTTCACACTGTGCAGCCATCCCTTTTCAGGTCATAGGTCAGATCTGTGTCTCTCCCATCTGTCGTCATCCGACTCATGTGTTAAATATCTCACACCTACTTGGTTTTCTAGTACCCTTAAATCACACCAGGTTTGATAATCCTAAAAAATATACAAGGTGAACCATAGATCTGTACATATATTTTAATTGCGGGTGCAGTTGTGTGAAACCGATGTAAATGAGCCTAGTAGATCATTTTTAAAAATTGAAAATATTGACAGATATTTTTTTTTAAAGAAGCAAAACTTTTTGTTTACTACAAATTTGCAACCCATAATGCTTCTCATCTGCTTGCCATAACGGAGACATGCCTCCAATAAAACTATGTTTCTAAATTTGATAATAGAAAATTAATGTATTATTAATGCAGGTCAACAAATGAGTGACTTGAAAAAGCTCCGTCAAACAGTATCTTATAAAATAAGTAAATGTTTTATAAAAATGGACAATTGTAATATGTTCCAACATATGACTAAACAGTTTATTTTCTTTTTTGGAAAAAAAAAACTATATAAAAACTATATAGTAATAATACTGTAAAATCTACTGTGTTTATGTGTAATAATAGTTATTTATGCAACAAGTCCAAAAAGTAAGTTTATTGCACGCGACGTGAAACATCACACAATTTCACACTATTATGCAAGTAATTTGTTATTCACCTTTACAGCAGTTAAGAAATCTATCACCAGATGTCAACCAATTCGTGATTTTCGTCAATTAAAAAAAATTATACATATTAAATTTGAATTTTTGAAACAAAAAACTTTTATTACATGTTCTACATACTAAATAGGAATTGTTTAAAATATATGTGCACTTTATATATTTATAATTAATTTTAATCAATATATATTATGTGCCTTTAATTCCAAAAAAATTATTGTTTACAAGTTAAGAATTAAAATTCTATCCGTTATACCTAATTTAAGAAAAAAGGTAATAAAGTACCTGTAACCATATGTGCTGTAAGGATTTATCCACGGAATACCTCTTCCTTTGCTTAACTTGAAGCAAATTATTAATTAAATCAATCGCTAAAAATGATCGGGTATTAAATCTTTACATGGTAATTTTTATACTTATGTTACCAGATGATGATATTTCTTTCCAAGGATTCGGAGGGTACATAAAAGCAGCATTTTGAATTTGCTCATTAATATCTTCATCTTCATTAAATGGGAATGTACCGCTCAAACTCACATACACAATCACACCTACACTCCACATATCTAAAGATCTATTATAGCCCTTATTTCGAAGGACTTCAGGAGCTAAAAGAAATTTAAAATTTAATACTGCATTAAAATTGTGTAACCTATCATGATAATCCCATGTAAGAAACAAAATATAAATTACTTCCAATAGTTTCAACTACCTAAATAAGCTGGAGTTCCTACAACAGATCTACGAAAGGATTTTTCTCCAATAATTCTAGCAAATCCAAAGTCGCATAGTTTCACCTGAGGATATTCGGCATCGGAGTTCAACAAGACATTTTCTGGTTTTAGATCACAATGTACAATATTTTTGCTATGCAAATGTTTTAAAGCTATTAAAATCTAAAATTACAAGATTAAATAAGCAGTTCAATCTGCAATGGATGCACAATGATGCATTTGATTAAAATATTTTTTCTAAATAGGAATACAAAGTGTTTTCCAAGTCCATAACTTCGGGTTAATAGTTCCCTGAATTTTAGTTCAGAAAGCCAGTCTAAGGCCATTGGTTTTTGATGAACAAGGGTTATGAAACTCTATAACAAAATATATATATTTCTTTCTAATAGTTTTGTTTCAACAGCAACGAACATTTAGTATAGTGATATCACATACGCCAAATAAGGCAAGATTTGATGAAACCGAATTTTCAACAATGGTGCCATCCAAGCACAAAGAACATCAAAGTAGGCCGATCTTGTCATTTTGCACGTTGTTATAATTTACCATTCTGAATAACTTTTTCAAGAAACATTTTGCTTTATTTTCAGAAAAGGCTATTTACCTGAAACCAAAACAGTTTCTACTCGGTGTAGTAATCCTATTTTAAATATCCAGTGATATTTTAAAAAGGATTGTTTCAAAAATGGTTACTTCTAACAACTTCAACAAAGTATACCTTTTTCAGATAAAAAAGGTAAGTGAATCGACTGTTTCAATAGTCAGATGGATACACTAAGTCACAAAAAAGTTCTGTCATTTAAAAGAATCATGATGTGCCCTGTACTAGTGACGTCAAAATTATATAAAATATTCGGATTTTTTTAAAAAGTTATTTACAAATATCGAAAATAATATTTTAACTTTGATTCCCTGTATTTTTTTAACCATCAACTTTTGACTAAGGTAAGTTTGGCAACAACGCATTACTTTGTCGTCAGGGATCTACTCTTGCTCTATGTTGCATTTATTTCCAGACATCCTGTATGTGACCAGTAGATTTATGTTTCACCATTATGTTTACTGGGGTCTCAATGTTTTAGACAGTAAGAGTGGGAACTAAAACAAACCTAATATCTACTATGATGTTTCACCCAGATTGATTGGGCAAATGATTTTGTTAAATTAAAGGCAAAAATTTACTGAATTAATAGACAAATTCGTCAACCTGTAGCATTAGACTTTGTTTTTGGTCGAAAAGGATCCAAAGAACCTCCTGAAGTTATGACAGACTTAAAAAACACCCTGTATACTTACCTGCGTAATTAAGAATTTTGTTACTCGCTCAGTCAGTCGTCCTTTATCGTGAGATAATATCATTTCTAGCATATCACCTTTCAATTTTTCCATGACTACAAATATTCTTTCTGGAGTTTCAAACATACGTTCTAGATTTACTACCCCTGGATGAGATAGGTTTTGCAGAATAGCAACTTCATTTTTTAATTGTGCTTCTTGTTTTGTGGGAAATCTCAATTTATCTATTACCTGAAATAATAATAAATAATAGAACTATTAAACTGTCAACTGTGACTGTAACAAATCTGTGATGATGATTATTGCATAAAAATCTTGAACATTGCCTACCTTAATGGCTACAGCTCTTGCCGATTTTCTATGTATACCTCCATAAACTATACCAAATTGACCGGATCCAAGAACTTCGTCTGGATATATCTGATAAATTTGGCTCATGTCCGTAATATGTTCCTCACTAATTGAACTTTCTTCATGTTCTAATAACCACATTTAGTATTTTTAAATGAATAGATAACATTTTTCATAAAATAAATTTAATATTCCTAGATGCCTATCTAGGTATATACAATAGATAATTGAGGTCGTTATGTATTTTTTTTTAATTTTTAAAATTCATCGTTTCTCAAGATTTATTTATTTATTTTAGCATCATCAAAATAAGTCACTTTATCATAAATTGAAAGCTAGTATGTTTTTTAATGTATTATTTTTTGAATTGTCTACAAATCAAAATCTGTATTTTTTCACACACTATTATTTTTTGAAATTGTACAACACATGTTTTAAAATAACATTGAAATTTTTTTCCACTGTACTTATGCCCTCTGCAACTCTTACGATGGTATTCATAGTCTGTCTCCGGTCGGCGGAGAGTGGTCTCCGTCCCAAAATTATGCAAATTTTATAATGAAATTCAAATAATTTCAGACGGACAATGGATACAGTGTACTGTAACAGTGGTATTTTATATGTTCTCGAAATTATGTGAATTTTATTGTGAAACTCGCATAATTTTGATATGGAGACAGCTCTCTGGCGACCGGAGACGGACTATGAATACCACAGTTAGTTTCATACAAACTACGTAATTTCTGACAAGTGCTGATAGCTTATGTTTCAATGTTAATTTAACATTCCAAAAATTGCTAAGATTTCTTTTAACACATTTAGTCTGTCCATTATAGTTTGTGACGATACCAAAAAAATATTGTCCATATACAGGGTGATTTAGAGCTTATCTAAAAAAATTTGGGACTAGAAGCGTATTGAAAAATGGAGTTGATATCGTAAAAATTTTTGTTGTAAAATCCTTATAGTTTCCGAGTAAAAAATTATTGAAGTTGTAGTATTTTCAACCTTTACATCGCTGTACTACTATAGTCTCTAGCCAAGCAATTCCGAATATTGAAATCGAATTACTTTTTGTAGATAATAAAGTTTTTGTGATGTCAGTCTTTACATTAGTTTTTCAAGGGACAAAAATGGCTTAGCTGTATAGCAACTCAAGAGTTGATGGATATCGTTTTAATTTATGGTGATGTGATAATGCTTTAGCAGAAAAATTTTCCGGTAAACGGGCCAAATGCAACTACTTTTACCGCGATGTGCAGTGAGTACAAGTGTAGCGCAACACGAGGGAAATTTGAAACCAAATCGTGGAAGAGATGGAGATGTGGCGTATCATATACAACACTCAATTATATCCGTACCATGTACAGTGAGTCCAGGTATTAATACCAAGGGATTGGACGAGGCGATTCGTGAATTTGTTTTTGTGGGGATATTTAAAAAATGAACTGTATCGCACCGGAGCGGATACCTACTATTGATGATTTACGCAAACCTATTATAGTTGCTGCCAATAATTTAGGAGTTCAAAACGGACAAGAAGCAGAAACATTTCTGTTACTTTGTAGAAACTGGGTAACACGGGCCCACATTTTTGTTGTAACATCAGGTATGTCAAACTATTTTATTAATTAGAACTCCCAAGTTAATTCTATTAATAATTAATAACAATAGTGGCAAAAGCAGTTAAATTTGCTGTATAAAATAGGTGATATAAAATGTTATTTATTTCTTTCCTTTGTTCCATATTTTGTTCGGTCACCGATTGCACGCTTTGTCGCCTAACAGGTTTTACAGGGGACTAGTTTCCAGTGTCGTGCAGAAGTGCATTTTTGAACTGCCCTTTTGATTTTTCTTTTATAAAATTGTATTTGTAAGAACCCCTGTACATTTAATTTTTTTAGATTAGTTTTGAATTATCCTGTATATACCAACACATAGGTCTTTTCTGGGTAACATAAAGCTTTACTTAAAGTTTTTGTAAATATTTTTATAGAATGCATAAATAAGTATTTTCTTGTATTATCGTATTTTCATAGTTACTTATGTGTGTTAGTGTTAATAAAGTGCCAAACTATAATCATGTTGATATTTTTAATCATAGAACACATATCCAGTTTTAGTGACAGAGATCTTTATCTAACACATTGCAATCAATTAATTTGTTGATAACAGTAACAGTAATTTTATACAGTTTCCAAATCATATTTAAATTCTCCTTTTTCAAATTATGACAGATTGGCAAATTTTTTTGTTAACATGAGTAATATCCACAAATGGTTCCCTATTACTAAATTTGCAATTGATATACATTTTAAGTAACTTCTTATGTGTGGATATGACGATGAGAGATACCAGGTATACAGATATGAAGGAAGTAATGGAAACACTCAACTTCACTTGCACCTAGAAAGGCCTCTTAAGTGTTTTATAAAAAAAATAGCAACTTACTAATATTTGCTTGCACTGGTAATATTGCTTGTCTAATAGAAGTTTCCCAACTCCTAGCCAGATAGGCACCAATACCGCTATCCGGAGGAGGTAGATTCACCGAGCTTCCATCCTGAAGGTCATGCAGTGGATCCTGACCAACGAAGTAATCAACATTAGCTGTTCTGATTTCAAAACAGTGCATAACCTCTGTGAACATTTGACAAGGTTAATTCATTACTAGCTTCCCTCATGTGATGCGACTTACCTCCTTGTTTTATTCTAGCAGTGTCTATTGTTAAAATTTCCGATAATGGAATTTCCTTAAAATATTTAGAACTTTGATCAGTTTGGAATAAAATAATAGATTTAGTATCCAGCCTCCAAAAATGTCTTCGAACCTAAAAAGATACGTTTTAGGATGTGCTATTGTACTCTTTCAAGGAAAGCCCATCATACCATCAAATCTTTATTAGTGAAATGTACCAGCCAACCCTCCTTAATAACTTTGGAACCCCTTCGCTTTGTGTGCTTCACAGACTGCACTATTCGTTGTAAAGGAATATTGGCACTTGGAGAGGAAGCTGAACTACAACTAATAAAAAATATGAATATTAAAAATATGCAATAATAAATCACTACACTAGAAATTAAGAAACAATATGTTTGTATTACTCTAGTCATGTTTAAGGGGATCCAGAACTCATGATAGGCTGCTATTACAGCAAATGGAATAATTAAATAGGAATTGCGAGATCGTCTTTATGGTATATATTTTTTAACACCCTAAAACAAGTGACATCTTGAAAACAATTTTTCCTATTTTTAAACAATTTGTTTATGTCATATGTTTTTCCTTTTTTCAGAAATCTTATTATAAAAGTGTTTAGTTGAAATGATATTTGTATAGTCTGCGAATTAGAATTTTATAATGTTCCTATACTCGCGACAAGAATTCAGATGACTTACGTCATACGAACAAATGAATAATTCATTATATTTTCATCAAAATATTTAAGAAATTGCAACTGATAGTAATAAAATTATATACGACAGTAAAAGTTTGCATTATATATTACACTAAATTGCAAAAATTGATTGTTTTTAACGCGACCAATTATCGAAAATTGCATTGATAATAAAAACAAATGTGTAACGTCAGCCGTAAGACGTCTGAATTCTTGACACGTGTATATTAGGAAACACACATCAGGGTTGCAAATGTCAGAATTTGACATTTTATAATGATACTGCAATAGCATTTCAAATAAATAGTACTAGTCTAATTTGATTTGAACAAATATGTATTTTTTATCTACTATATCAATATAGTAGAATTGTTCAAATAATTAGAACAAAAATATATTTAACCGTTAAAAAGCGATTTAAGTCAGAAACAATTATAAACATGTATCCCATCATGGCAATGCAACTAAACCAGAGAAAGTGACTATGGTTGGGTTTCAAAATAGTAGAGAGTGATTCATGTAACAAACCCGTTCACAATTTCTAGCAGTCAACACAAAGGAAATACATGCATTTCATATGTTTTTCTATAAAACTATATGCTCTGCATACCCGATTACTCAGCTTGATTAAATTGACACACAGTTCCATCTCCAGTCATACCACGGGCTACCGCTAATTTGTCATTGTAATAAGTTTGTTAGTGATTTTGTGTTTGTATTTTTAAAAATACAGAATAACTCAAACCCTACAGCATGTTCTCAAAATTATAAATGCTCTAATCTAACAAATGCGGAATATCGGATGATAAAAAACTTTTGTAAAGGAATTAGAGCTCGAGACCAAAATATGAGTGTAAGTGATGCTGTTGAAATATGTAGTTCTTTAATACGAGTGTTTGTGAGTACTGTAATGACAAAGAATAATATACAATTGCGAAATGGAAAATGATGTATACTCGCAGAAGGAAAAGATAGAAGTGGATGATACAAAATACCGTTGTAGAATAATTCATGAATGGCATTTTAAAAATGACCTTCCGACAATAAAAAAAAATCAGGTTGCTATCTCACAGGATGAAACTTTGCCTAGAATGTCTAGAAGGGTGCTTTTGTGAATTATACAAGACATGAATTTTTATTTGATAAAACCAAATTGAAAGTTTGCTGATAGAAAAAGAAGAAATAGTGATATGACGAAGAAACTAATTAAGACAAATATTAGATCGAAATCTGAATCAAAGAATGTATTACAGTATAAACTATTTAAGGTGCTAGGTTTACATGTCAACTTATTTTTGGTAATTTTGTGTTCTTTGGACCCTTCTCAAGTGGTACACCTATGGAATCTTGTCCCTTGCCACCCTATTACCTCCGGTACTCATCTAAATGTTGTAAATGAATCACTTTCTACTATTTTGGAACTCGGGTATACAAAGTAATGAAATTTTCTGTTCCAGAAAACATTTAATAAAAATTGCTGATCTTGTGATGGAAAAAATTATATGTACTAAAATAGGAAAAAATTAAAGCTGGAAGACATCACTATCGCTTATTAACGTGATATTTTTAGTTACATACTTGTTACACTATTCTTACAAAAACTTGTGTTTGCAGTTTCCTATTTGTTTATTCCGTTCCGGTCCCTTTAATGACAGCCAACTATCATCAGTTCTGAGTCATCAGTCACCTGAATACATATTGATTTCAAATCTTCAATAGTGATTACTTTGATTTATGTATTTTAGTTTTCAAACATTGAAATTTTTAGTACTATATTCTTACCTGGATGGAATTAAATCGTTGTCATCATCGTGAACAGGAATAACTTCTATATATTTATTAGCACCATTTTCTGCTGTGTAAGTATCTTTAATAATCTCCTGATCCTCTTCTAGTAGTAAATTATGACTGTCATTACTAGCTGAGCTATCTGCATATTCGAAATTACCTGTAACAACAATTTTTACTTAGTACACTAGTATTTTTTGCATTAAACCAGATACAAAATCATAATATTTGTATTAAATAAATGACATAATCAAACCTCATATTCTTTTTTATATTTTTTTTCCATAGTTTTTATTATTAATTAATAAAAAAGATTACCTGAAGCATCTTTTGGAAGCTCTCCAGTGCAATCCTTGGGTACTTTCTCAATGCATTTTTTGTGAGCATTATAGTTACAATCTTTACATTGTAGACCCTGTTTAAATAATCCCTTCAATAACTTTTTGCAGTACTGACATACGGTTGGCCTTGTGTACGAATGTAAAACAAAAGTGTGAGGTATACGCACTCTACTAGACAGTTCTTTTTCCACCCATATAGGTCGACCACCCAGCGAAGGAGATCTATTATTTCCCTGAAACTGATTAAAAATATAAGTTGTAAACTTTATCAGCCGGCTCTGCTGGAATAATATTGTAAATCGGCATGGTTGTGAGATGAAAAATTTACAATGTGTTATATTCTATAATTTTTTAGCATCACATTTAAGTTTCTTTACAAAATAAGTTTTGACTGATTCATACAGGGTGTCCTGATTTTACTGATCAGGACAATCTTATTTCAAAAAGATTTCTTCAATTTTGAGATAAAGGGTGTTGAAGTTTTCTAAAGTAAATGCTGTTTTTTTATATTTTGAATTGTCATAGGCATTTGAATATATTGAAATATGATTATTTTTTAGTTAATCTAGATTGTTTTTATTATGTCCAGGCTTGTACTATTTAAAAAAAAAAAATTAGTGATACTGATTATCCACAATCACTACTTCTGGTTAATTTAATTTATATTATTCACTAAGATTACTCTACTATTTTTTTAAATTATTATTTTTTTTAAAAAAATTAGTGATACTGATTATCCACAATCACTACTTCTGGTTAATTTAATTTATATTATTCACTAAGATTACTCTTTATCCAAGTATCTGCTGTACTAAATTTAGTTTGGTTTGGAAAATATAAAATAAAAACTTTTTATTTAGTAAATTTTAAGGTCCTCAATTTCAAAAACCGAACATTTTAGGACCTAGGAACTTTTCACATTAAAACACTAAATTCTATAAATTACCAAAGTCCTAAACAATAAAACCTGGACACCATATACAGAGTGATTCAGTCATGTCTGTCATTAATTTTATGAGAAAAATTAGTATGATACTACGCAATTAAGAAAATATTTAAATGCATAGGTATTTATGCTGAAAAAAAAATATTTTCAAATTATTATTTAAACCTCTTTTATTGGCAGCCTCAATTCATTCACAGCTCCCAAATTAACGCAATGTCGGCCTGTTTCAAGGCTCAAACGTACCAGAATTGTCAGGAGTTATGGGTTGATTTGATTCATTTTTAAAAAGTCGAGTAAATTTTCTGTTTTTATCTGACCTTCCAAATATATGATTAAAATTAATGATATTATCACTAAATTACCCTATATATACTGTTTAAGTGTATCATTCGGAAATTTATAGGTATTTGACATAATTTTCCCGTCATAAATCTTTTTCCCTTGTTTGGTAATAGTATAATTTTATCTTAGTCTGTAGGCAATGGTTGAATGACTTCCAAAATGATTCCGTCACCAGCTTAGATTTTTCGATGCTTTGAAAGCCATATTGCTGCTCAAGAAGAAAGCCAAATGTTAAGAAGTTTAATAATTAAAAATGGTCTATTCAATTGATACAAAAATTTAACACAATTTGAATTTTCGGGTCTGGGAAATAAGTAAATGTGTTGTGTGTGCTTATAAACTATAGTTTATATTGTGATAATTCCTATTACTATATTTCAGTCATAAAAATTAAAGAGAAACAGTATTTTGTTGTGAAATCAGAAGTTGACTTTCATAAAATAGTTTGTATACAGTGTTGATTCTGCTATCAAGATATGCGAAAGTTTGTTCAAATAATTTTTATGTTATTACTGAACTAAGCATTTTCAAATATAATTATATCTTCAGGATGCAAAATATTAGGAAATAAACTTTACATGGTCCTATACCGATTTTTTTTATTGTATTTCTGCATAAACATTTACTCAGTGAAATATTGTGTTTATGTGCACACAATATATGTCTCCCAAGATAGAGCATTTGTTGGTTTTTTGGCTGTGACAAAATTATATATCTTAAACAAGTAGTTATATCAAACTCCTACCTCTTAGTAAATATTGTGATACTCCCACATGAGAAAAATCATTTAGTACCAAGAAATGTGCAGATATAAAAATGTTGCCACACTTGCTCCTTATACTACCAATAAAGACCCTTGAGTAAAAATGTTTTGCTAGTTTATGTTGTTTCCGTAGTAAAATTTGTTATGAAGATATTCTCAGAATCTAATATTGAAATTAATCTTTGATGATAAAAATCATACTTACCTTCCCTACAACTATTATTTTATAAATTTATAATATTCATTGTATATTCTTTACTTATATCTATTTAAATAGCATAGTTATGAAAAACTATTACAGTACTAAACAGTTTCGATACTATACAGGAAACACCTAGTTTAATTATAGATTAAAATTTCTATGTAATTTTTTTTTATATTATATTGTAACTTTAATAATAAATATAATATCATCAATAATATTTTTTTCTGAAATTGAATTGCTATGAAAGCAGAAAATATCGATAGCAAATTACATATATCAGTGAGAGTATAAATCAAATTTGTATTAATTTGTTAATATGACTACTATTTTGGACTACTACAAGTGTCATAATATATTTTTTTAAGTATGGCAATTAACTAATTTTTTAGCGCTAGTGTCAAATAGTAATTTCTCATTATGGACATGCATGCATGAATTGTATAGAATTAAACATGCCCATATAATAAATTTTTCAGAAAGGAAAAGACGAGTAAATGTTAAGCAGTTTTTGGGATTCATCATCACCATGTTACAATTAAAAACATTTTTCTATTCTCTTATAAAATGTTGAAACTTTCAAATTTTTGGTACTCCATGTCAATTTATAGCTGTTGTATTTACATTTTGGAATAATTTTATTGCATATCATCAACTTGTACTGTTTAACTTTGTAACATTTTTTAATGAATAGGTACGGGGTTTAGATTTTGACAGAAAACTTTGTGTGCAAATTGAATATAAGGAGCGCTTAATTCAGAATTTTGTTTTTCAATAAAAGTTAGAATTTTGAAATGACTACTCTACTTAGGTTTTCGAATAAAACAAAAACATAATAACGTAAATTATATTAAAAAAAATCTTAGTACAAATATACAAAATAAAAATCTAAAAAATATATAAATCGAAAACCTCCACCAAAATATAACACATCAAATTAACAATGGACGGAATTAAGGACTGACTTGAATTACAGTACAATAAAATACAATTATTATATAAACAAGTTCTGAAGCAGTCTTGTTGTAGTAAATGGTAATAAAATAATAAAATACATAGGTATATGTTAACAAGTAAAAACAATTTCATAATGTACTAATACTGCTCTCTGTATCTTATATCGTATATGAGATTCATTTTAAATCTTAATACATTATTTGTCACAAAGAAATAAGGCAGCATATGCCAAAGTGTGTAAGTACTAAATGGGAACTAGAGGAAAAGACAAAAATTATGTCTTATTGATACTAACACCCGTAAAAAAATTTGCAAGCCTTACCAAGCCACTATCCTCGGTTTGTGTGGAATTTGCAGAAATAAGAGAGGTATTTGAGCCTCCGGAAGGACTACGTGGAACTTGAAGATTGGCAGAACGTCTTCTCGCTTTCTCATCGAGCAATAGGTAAGAACAGTTATTTGGGACTTTTACTACACAACGTTTATGGTAATTTTGACCACAACCTAAAACGAAAATTTGTTTTAAAAAAAATTGGACATAGTTAAAAAAAAATTTCAATGTTTTTCTAAAAGCCGTATGACAATGTAAAAATTCTCTACAGAATTTTTTGAATAATTCTGTTCTACGCTAGTTCTGTAGTTGCATACAGGAAACAAATCAAATAATTTTGGTAAGAATTACGTCCATAAAAATTTAGAACATGTTCTAAATTTTTATGAGAATCAGTGCGAGAAAGTGCGCAGTGTGCAAATTGGACTAATTACTATAGTTGTGATAGTTATTTTGTGCTGTGCTGTGTAAACATATATTTATGTTATAATAACGATATTTTGATATAATTATCATTGATATTTTGTTATAATTGTTATTTGACAATAATTATTATAGATCCCTTCCTTTCTATATGTCACAAAATATAATCACTCAACAGATGGTGCTACATAAACCCAGTTAATACGCACACGCATGAAGATAATTTTACTGTGAATTTTATAAATTTTATGCATACTAGCATTCAAAAATTTACTAGAATTCACATTTTTCTAACAAAAATTACCAACAAACTTTTATACGTAAATATGCTGAAAATTATTTGTAGTGTCATATGCATATACATACAATTTTATACATATAACTATTAGCCCCTATCTGGTCAGGGAGGGCTCAAATTAGAAAATTTTATAGAAAGAACCCCCCCGACAATGACCCAAGGAACACACCCTCCAAAGAAGCGTACATCATTATGGGACACCTTGTATAACCACAACAGGAACTAGATTTGTATAATTTTATACATAAGGAAAACTAGAATGTTTAATAAAAATGTTAACCTAAACTTCATTTTTATGTATTTATGTAATGATTTTGTTGGGTTGGTGTGTAAAAGTAGTGAAAGCAAAATGCATAAGTCCATTGCTACAGCTGCTATACCGACTATTTTTATTTGAATGACAATTTCAACATATTGCTAAGAAATATGTACCTAAATAGCTATTACCCCAAAACCGCCGATTATACTATTAAACGGTTGGACATGACACTTTCGTTTATTAAACGTAAATATTTGGTTGTTTCCTGCAATCAAATAAGGTACTGGCAAGTGTATTTTAATATACATACATACCATACAGTAAAATTAATTTTAAATTTCTTAATGACAGTACCAACTTTGCGCACACATATTATAAATACTTTAATGATAACACAAAATAGTACATCTTTCCTATATGCAGTAAAATGAAGCAGAATTATTACATTAAAAGGTTAAGAAATTAATTAAGTATTACAGATAAACTAAAATGCTAAAAATATATTCAATAGATACATACCATCACATTTGAGTCCTTGTCTAACTAATCCAAACAGCATTTCACCACAAAAATCGCAAAATGTCGGAGTTTTATAAGAATGAACGGAAAGGGCATGTGGACGCACTACAGTAACATCTGGAACTGACGAAAGAGGTGATTCTAAAAAGTAATACTGAAGTTATGTTTCCTTATTCAAAAGAGAGCAATACGTATTATTAAAAAATTATCTCCCACAGATTCCTGCAGAGGACACTTTAAAAACCTAAATCTGCTCACACTTAGTGGCATACATATATATGAAAGCATTAAGTTCCTCTATAATAATAAAGACAATTTTCAAGCAGACATAATGCCTGGTCCGTATAATACAAGACACGCCAACAACATAGTTATCCCATGCATAGACTATCTCTAACTGAAAGTAGCCCCTATTATACCTGTATAAAACTTTATAATCACCTCCCAAATAACTTAAAAAATAAAAATTCTTTTAATGAAGTTAAAACAGATCTATTCAATTTACTATGTGAACTGGAGCCATACAGTATAGCGGATTATTGCAGTTAGAAGTGTAAATTATTATGTATTTGTTTGTCTCTGAAATGGGTCAAATTAGTCGTAAGGCCGTGTATAAACCTATATTTGTGTAAAATATTGCATCTGTGTATCATGTTTCTTTCTTTTGACTAGTCTGTACAATTCTGATTTGTAACAAGTGCAATAAATTATTATTATTATTATTATTCAAAATGAAAGTACAAATTAGATATTATTTTACGTTATTGTCTTTTCCATTTATTTTTGAGCATTCCAAGGATACATAAAAAAAAAACTGTAATAGAAAGGTAAAATATAATACATTACCTCTACCAGTTAGAACAATTTCAATTAAAGTTTCATCGCTTATATCCGAGGCAGAATTAATCAACTGAAGAATATTGGTGGAATTATATGCATGCCGAAATAGTAATAAACGATCTTCTAACTTATTGACTCCATGATCTGGTATCTGTAAATATATCTCATTAGTTTTAATTTTTAATTAAAAATATGTGTACTTATAACATACCTTAGAATTGAGGAAATCACATGCAAGATTCTTAATAGTTTTGAGATTCAAAGAAGACTGAGGAACAGTAACTGCATCTCTTATTAATCCGAATTGGAATAAAAACGTTACTTCTGGTCCCTGCTCCTCCATTTTCGAAAATGATTAAACTGAAACCATGTTATTAAAGCTTCAATGAATAAGGATACTTATTGTGGACAGTCGTTTTTTGGAAATGTATAGAAAATATGTGCAAAATATAGATCATAAATTCTTTAAAAAAAAGATGTTATTGTAAGGTAACATTAATTTTGAACTTGCTGTACCGAAATATTTTTCTTGCAATGTAATAATTTGGATTTTAATACATTAAAATCGACAATAAATATGTAGTCCCGTTATTTGACCACCTGACTAAATATAATATGGTAGAAAAATTACGTACCAATAAGCTAAAAATCAAATGTTTTATCGACCATTTATCTTTGAATGTAGTTGTAATTACGAATATTTAAATATTTGTAATAAATTCATTTAAAAAAACATAAAAACCACCTAAATGACGTATAAACTTGACATATTTGATGATATTTGACGACGAATGTCAACAAACCTGCTAGAACTTAATATCACAAAAAATCCTAGCTGTCTTAAGGGTGAACATCTTAATAAACTGTATGCATATAAACATGATTGTCGTAATTTATACAAGATGTCGCTAATTTTATTTACAACAATCGATATTTGGAAAAAGAATATTTTTGGTACTATTATAGTAATGTTTTTGTTGCCATTTTTTTATTAACTTAACTATTAATTATTTTAAAATTATGTGAATTAAGTTTCTCACTAGAACATTTGGTTTTCTTGTATTTATTTCTATTTTATAGAAATATATTATATAGAAAAAGAAAGATTTCACACGTGACTTGAAAATATGATAAAAATCATACAAAAGGCTTAATCAAAAATTAGTAGTATGTGATTTAAATATCTAGCCGTTTTCTTCGATCTGTAATTTTGGCTCATTGTTAGCTTCATTTTCAGATTACGATTGGATTAGGTTCTAATGAACGCCGTTAGACCTAACAAATTATACGTTTTTTATTGTTATTTATTGCACTTAAATGTTATACATAGAGGTTTACGTAGTTGATCGAAGTGCCCTCTAGGCGCTAATGTCCTAAGCTCAAGTCTCTAGTCATGGGCACAGACTAACGTTAGGTATAGGTGCCGTTGTTGACCCTCTTATGCTTTGTGTTCAAAGGTGGACGACCGTAATCACATCCGTAATCCTAAATGAAATAATAATGTGTGTAATGAAATGTGTTCGATTTTTTATACAAGATAATTTTTAATTGGCAAAAACATTTTTTTAATCGCAGTTACAACAAAGAAACAAATTCAAAAATATTTAGGTATATGAACAAATGTCACTTTACTGAAACCACACGATACCATACGATTTATTACGATTGATCCTACGAAACCAGTTTGAGATTCTGGGATTCTGTGTTTCGTGTTTTGTGTATTATTTTGCTTTTGGCGTGCGTGTTGTCGGAGAAGCGGAACGTTATTTTTCTGAAGAGCAAGGGTTTCAAAACGTATACCTACTATCCTTTGTGTCCTAGAATTTCCGTGAATGAAAACTAATAGTGTCTAAGTAGTGTCCTGTTCCTCTGTATTAATATAGCATAATCCTAGTTAAAATGTGAAATTTTTAATAAAATTAATTTGTGCCGGCAAAATGGTGCAAATCTTTGATTTGTTGTTTCTATTTGGATCATCTTTATTAATAATTGGACCTTGGGTAACAGCAACATTTCCTCCAAAGGCTTTTTTGGAAACAGGTAAATTTTATTTTTATAAATGTGGAAGTACCACAAACATATTATTTGAAAAAGATTTAATTTTAAGTTAGTACCTAGGTATAAATAATGTAGGTAAGGACTTCTTTAATTCGGTTACATGAGTAAAATTCAACTTTGTATTTAGGTGGTAGGTATACAGGAATGAAATGCATTATGCAAAACCAGGATACCTATACAGGTATACATTGATCAGATTGATTTAGACATTAAATTAAATAATAGTAGATTTTAATTTTATTGTGACAAAACTGCTCATAAAGGGCACTTATTTATTGTATAAGCGTCTTAAGGTATGTACCAAAGGTACTTTGTAATAGGTAGGTAGGTACCTACCTACATTTAAAACAATAATCTGTAGAATGTTCTACCCAAGGAGGAGGAAGAATATAGATAAATAATAAATTGTTGTTAAGTAAACAGAAACAAGAAAACTCTCGGCATAACATTTTCGTAACGTTTAAAAACAAAGGAATAGTGGTAGGTGGACACAGGGCCGTAACAAGGGGGCTCAGCCCCCCTCTAGAGCTTGAGTGCCCCTGTGGACGAAAATGTAATGTAAACATAGGTATATATTTGGAATACTAAAAATTTAGATAAACTTAGGGGCTCTGAGCCCTCCCTAGAAATGTACTGAGTCCCTCCTGGAGAAAAATGTTAAGTCCACATCACTGGCGTAGCCAGGATTTAGTTTTGGGGGGGGGGGTTTGGTTTGGAGTAAATAAGACAACAAAAATATACTTACATGAAATTTAATATATATATTCATCGGAAAAATTACGACATAGGTATTTATAAAGAAAGTTCTTAACTTTAAATGAAATGGTTAAATTAATTTCGTTCCTCTGCGAGGTTGGACCCCAAAACTAGGTCTGTTCTTTACTCCACTCCGTTATTAATAAATAAAAAGTATAACAATAAATAAATTTACTTTCAGTTCACACTACGATTTGCATCCATGCGCCTCTGCAATTACGAGCTGTTGGACAAAAAATATTGTAAGTGTGGACACGTTGTTTTAGCAATGTTGCGCTTTGGTTGATTAAAAAAGATGTAACATGTAGCCTTGACTATATACACTAAGACTAGTCAATCTAATGGGAGAGCTTGTTGCCCTGAATGGGAAACCAACTCTCGCGTGATGAAACGATCTCAAAAAGTACGTTTACGCTTGGGCTATTTGCTAATAGATGGCGCAATATTAGGTACTAAAATGACATGAATTTGGATATATAATTTTGAAAGCTCCTCCCATCGAAGATGATTGGTTCATACATATTATGTTATGTACAATCGTTTGCAGTAATAATGACACCCTTTAAATTGAATTTTGCTATTTCTTTTGAACTGCTGACGTATTTATAATGAAATCTACTTTCAACTTTTAACATTAGTAATTAGTTGCTTCACTTACCATTATAGATTTAATGAAATTTCTACTCAGAACTTCGAGAAGTTCAAAAACTGTTTTGAGAGAGTCATTATTATTTCGAAAGCTTGTATGTACTTAGAATTTATAACTTTAATGACATTCAATAGGATTACTGTTTAATTTATTATTAGGTGAATGTGTTACTCATGAAGAAGCAGGAAGGAAATAAATGTAATTTTTTAAGATGTAATAAAACTAGATTCCAGGAATAAAACTTTTCCGCAAGGTGAAAATCGACTATAATAATAGATTTTGAATTGTGATAAGTAATTATAGTAATTCCATCACATGATTTAATAATAAAAATATTCTCATATTTACAGAAAACAAACAAATTACAGAAGTGCAGTTATCCAGTTTATATTCACTTTCACGTATCAATGAAAGTCAAAGCTTAAAATATATTAACCGCATAACCGCCAAATAACACTTTTATCATACTGCTCCAGCTTTGGTAAATTCAAGTGAAGAAGTCATTCAATACCTACGTGTCGATAAAAATATACAGGGTGGGTCATTAATAAGGGGACATAGAGGAGGAGTAACATCATTGAGAGGAAATATGAAGATATAGCTAAATATATCTTAGTAAAATATTGCTGTGGAAAAAGATACAAGGTGTCAAAGTTGAAATATTTTTATTTGTGTTTTCTTTTTTTGTAATAACGCGAGTATCTCTCAACTGATTGTCACCAAATTTGGTAGTGAAACATTTTTTAAGAAAAATAAAAATAATTTATGTATTAAATCAGTTTTGCCAATAATGGGCGTCGCACTAATAATGTCTAATGATGAATTTTTCTCTTATTTTTTGTTGACAAAACATTTTGATTCGGTCGACTACAAAATTGTATCCGAACATCATTTCTACGTTTTGCTTACACGCGACTTGAAAAATGCTATTGATATTTAATTCCAAAAAATTAGTAGGTATCAATGAGTCGTTTATTTTTTTTAAATATCCAGAGTAACTTTGGAAAAAAACTCATATTTGAAAAAAAAATTACCCACATATTTACTTTTATTTACAAAAATAACAACAGAGCAACAGTTCACTAAAAACAACTTAGCCCTTGAGCAAACTCTCTCTACCTCTACTACATGTCTTAATTAATTAAACTAATTATTACATCAGCTGATTACAGTAAATTTTCAATATGGCCTTCCACTTCTATGCAATTTTCTAATGCTCCTAAGAGCTTTCCTCACGTCGAAAAATACATGTGGTTGTTTTAGATCAGTTTTCTGGAAAACGGTAGGAATTTCGTTAACAAAAAAATGAGAGAGAAATTGTCATCATCTGGCATTGTTAATGGTCTATCTGTTTTAATAGGTACCTACTACATAAATTATGATTACTTTTCTTAAAATATGTTTCTCTACCAAATTTGATGACAATCGGTTGAGCAATCCTATATAGTTATTACAAAAAAAACGAACAAAATAATGTAAACCTGTATCTTTTTCCATAGCAACATTTTAGTAAGGCATATTTAGCTATATCTACATATTTTGCTCCAAAGATGTCATTCCTACTCTGGCACATTATTAATGGTTCACCCTATATAATACTTATAATAATAATTAAATTTTGAAACGCATTCTTTTCTGTGAGACCTGTAAAGTTCACAAATTATTTTTACTAAAAACATTAGCGCATGTAAATTTATTTAAATTTGCATGCGCAAATGTTAAATTAAATGAATTTTTAAATAAATTTAAATTTAATTTAAAAATTACTCTTCAAAGAGACTACAAAATAATATTTGTTTCACACCATCACAAAATTATACTTAGATCAAACATTGAAAAAAGATTTGTATACTTATTGTTTTATAATTTTTACTAATGAATTTTTCTTAAAAATATTTGATTTTTCGTAAAATAATAATGCATCTTATGCAATAAGAGAAAGCCACACGATAATCTGTAGTTGTATATGTCTCTTTATAGAAGTAGGTATATCAAATTCATTTGAATTATCTTAATAACTTTAAAGCAAATAAAATAGAAACTGTAAATTTTGGCATATCGCTGAAAACTCTTTTTTACAATCTTATTTTTCTGTTTTTTTTTTTTAAATTAATTAACAGTTCATATTTTTACTACTCTAACGCAATAACATAAACTGCTTATGTTTCAAATTTTATGATCTGTGCTGTGGATCTGTGGTTTGAATATAAATATATTGCCACAATCTTATTATTTAGGCAGGTATATGAAAAAGGGTCACGCGGCCACGCCCTCGAAACGCCTTCGCAGTTTTTTGCAGATTAAAATAGTAGCGCTTTATTTCCTTCGTTTGAATAAATGCGTATTGTTACACAGGACGACATCTAACAGGAATTATGATAACTATATCGGTTTTTATTAAGGACTGACTCTCTTGGTGTATATACTCAAGGCATGTAGTTATAACTTTGCTATATATGTTACATCTGGTTTAATCAAACTTAGCAAATTTCGCTGCTATATAACATACTAGATGTTATCCATCTCTAGTCGGTAAAGATCAAAGGATGTTGCTAAAACAACTTATATTGTTAGTCCAACTGCTCGTATTTTTATTGTTTTCAAAAATAATAACGCACGCCGTTACTGCAATACGTGTCTTTTTTGTCACACACATTCGTGATTGATAACTTTATAATGTGGACGCAACCCGGGTTTTTAACATCTATCATGAAACCTGTAGTGCAGGTAGTACTGCAATCTTGTAGAAAATATTATACTCTTTTTTTTAAAGAAATTTTCGCTACAATGCACCGTTTTTGAGTTATAAGTGAAAGAACGAAAAACGGTATTTTTCTACTTCTTTCCCCCCTGAAGCTGACGGGCTAGAGGCGGGGACTTTTAACATGTTTACGTCCTAATTGCTCTAAACATATTCCTGCACCAACAAATTAGTTTCAGGTAAAGCGCCTTTTCCGCTGAAAATACAGAATGACTTGAAAAGTTACTCAAAATGGTTAATTATGGCGATGTGGAAACTTTTAAGAGTGGATTTTCAAGTTTTCTTCCGCTTCTTATACAAATATACACTACTACGAAATAAAGAGATATTTGAAATTAACAATTAGGTACTTGAATACAATGCATTTTAAATGAAATTGCAGACAATAATTATTTATTCAAAATAATCAAAACTTAAAGTAGGTAACTTACTTTTTTTTATAATTAAGACAGTGGCGTACTATTTTTATTGTAAATAAATAAAGTTCTACATGGTTTCTATGCTACTGGTGATAATGGGAACATTTAAACATACTGAATAATTAGACCTAAGATATCCCATTATATCCTAGAATTATTGTTGTTTTATCACGAAGGTAAGTAAAAAATTAATAAAAATATCAAAATCTTTGACACTTAACTTAACCGTGCTATTTATGTTTGCAAATTCAGTGTATTATTATTTTTTTATGTCAATGTTTTTTTTTTTGGTCAGTCAGTCAGTCTGTATGAGAAGGTAACATTAGTTTTAGATGCAAAAAATAAGTAATTATTTGAATTTGATTAAGGAATATTTGGGTATTCGTGTGTAGACAATCGCGCAATGCGGTAACAAATTTTTATACGACTGGGTCACTTGAACGAAAAAAAATATTTTTTAAAGTAGGTAGTACATCAGACAGCACAATATTATGCCAGCAGCTACCTTTGTTTTCGAAAACGGCACAACCTACAAAATTGGAATTTGTGACACAAAATAGTAACAAAATATCGATAAAATACTTACATGTTTTTAGCGTTAAAGTTGCATTGAAAAGTCCTGCTCCTACACAACCAGGTTCTGCCCTTATACTACCAGGTCATGAGTCAGTACTGCTATAATAGTTTTGACGGCCAAAATTGTAGAGAGTGATAAACCTGCTCAGAATTTATAGCAGTCAACACAAAGAAATATACATGCAGCCTATATATTTTTCCTAAAAAATCGTGTGCCGCATATCTCTGAGAGCATACCCGATTACGCAGCTTCTGCCGCAGTAAGTACGCAGGCGCTGTAGCTTTTGATTGGCTGCGACGAATCGGATCTAACTGTTTCATTTCCAGCGCTATCACAGGCGGGTATATCGTTCGGGGCAAAATTTCGGGTATATCTTTTCGCCAAAATAGGTAATTATGAATTATTAGTGATTTTGTGTTCTTAAGAATAGAGAATAATTCAAGCTCTACAACGTATTCTCAAACTCGTCCTAATTTAACAAGTGAGGAATATCGGATGATGACATGCATGAAGAGTTTAGAGCGCGAGGTCAAAATATGAGTGTAAGTGATGTTGAAATATGTATTTCATTAACAAAATTATACGTGAATAGCTTATGTGTGCAAATAAAAAAGTGGTAAAGAAGTACAACTGTGAAACGGAAAGTGATGGAAACTCGCGGAAGGAAGATTGTATTTTTAAAATGAGTTTTCGACAAAAAAAATTCGATTGCTATATATTACATGATGAAACTTAGTCTGTATAAATGAAATCGAAAAGAGTATACTGATACAACTGACGAAATAGTGATATGGCGAAGAAACTATTTAAAATAAATATTAAAAAATAAGAATCTGGATCGAAGAATATATTAAAATTTGACGAAACATGGACGTATGAAGGTCATATGGAAAGCAGTACGATATGATATAATAAGTGTTAATGTGTGACCGTTATAGTGACAGTGCTAGTAATCAATAGTAAATAATGTGTATGAATTCTAAAGCCTTTTGTCCTTTTGAATGCGGAATTCGCAAATATTTGGTGGAAAAATCTATATTTGTACAAATTTTCTCAACTACCTGTAACATTTTCTATCATTTTCATCATGAAACTGCCATGGTAGATTATCAGAAGCTCAAAAAAAAATTATTAACACCACATAATAATGAAAGGGGCAATAATATTTGTAGTGTTTGACAGTTTCGCAAATTGTAATTGTCAATTAAAACAGTTGCAAAATTCGTGCAAAAATCCGTGATTTTCGCGTCCATGAGGACAAGACTTAAGTGTGATATCCGCGGAGTGCGCATCAGGTAGGTGATCAATGGGTGGTGATGGGCAATCGCCGTCCAAAAGGAAGGCATTCTAATTTGTAGAGAAGATGACACTGGTGGCACATTTACAGTACCTAAATTGTTAATGTGCTAGATTCAGTTCTGCTTTAATACTACAAGGTCCGGGCTTCGTAATGTCGAGCCTGTCATAGTTCTGCCACAGTTCGTCGACTGAAGGTTCCATCCAGAGGGTGTGACTAAATCGCGGCTAAATGCGCAATGAACACCAATGAAATTCATTTGTACACGACGAAGTGGGAGAAAATCTATTTCTTGACAAATGACCGTGCCCCTTGAGCGCGCGAACGTGCGCGGCTAAATGCGCAGTCGTCTTTTGGTCGTCTAAAAAAACGAAATCTGGGACCTCAACATCAAAAGAGCCGACGTGAAGACGCCGGACTGTATAATAGACTGTGCACGCACCCTTGTGTGTAGATAGAATTTTTGGATAGTTGGATTTCTAAGTTCAATAAACCAAAATTGTTGATTCCAAATTTATTTTATTGTTGTTTAAGTATGTACAATTACTTTATGAGAATAACGATAAAAAATTATAACATATGAGCACGTCTGATGCGAGGCCTGATAAAAAGTTACTGACTAGTAGTCGAACCAGTACAAGCTCTAAACTCGTCTGAAACTGAGAATTAAGGTTGAAGTAAATACAGTAATTTCGAAGCATGCAAGTAGTATAATACATAAGTAAGTACTACACAGCACAAGTGGACTCTATTTGGTGCTGAGTAGGATCTTTTACAAGGTGATTTATTTCATAAGTAATGGTACAACACTCAACTGTATGGAAAGTAAATGCCAAACTATTAAATATTTAGCTAGACATGTCTTAATAACATGTTGAAGAAATACAGGGTGCCAAAGTTAATTTAATTTACAAAGGAAATCTCGTTAGTAGTTTAACGTTTTTTTTTAATTCTGCTTGGAAGCTGTTTGCCATTATAAATGGTACTTGCCATTTTAATTTAGCTCTTTGAATACCTGCGTACGTTAGGTCTAAAGTGTTAAGCCGCGTACACACTTACAACAAATATCTGAAAAAAGGGATAACTATGGAGTACTCTTGAGTGTGAAAAATGATTCTTTTAACAGATATTTACAGAAATAATTCAAATTTTAAAAATAATCGTACGGAGATCGCAAAAGGACAAAAATTGAAGTCTGCAACCCGAGCTGCAACCTTTTCAAAAACCACCAACCAACCGAACCATCAACCATATTTCACACTAACAAAAGTGGCTCATATAGCTAAAAATACAAATTGAATCACACCTTGCTACAATATTAATAGAATGTAGGTACTATGTACACAATTTGTATTTGGTATATGTGCTTCAGTTGTGTGAATTTTCATGACAATTTTTATACCAATATATTGGAAACAGCGTTAAATTCGGGGAATGAGATTTTTAAAGGTAAGTACCTACCTATTGTAACTTTTTTTGAGGTTATTACAAAAGAAAAAAATATTACTACAATTACATAATCTCGGGTGAAAAGTTTACACATAGCCTTATTGCAACTGATGTAGGTACTTACGACAGTTTTTACAAAACCGCGGACGAACGCAAATTTCGAAAATTTATAATTTTATTATCAGTCATATTAATGCAATAATTTATTCTACTGAAAAGAAAAAAAATATCTAGCGGTCGCCACTTAGTACAAAAAAAACTTCATTTCCGATTAGATTATTAGCTGTTTCTGCATTGTTAGCAACAACTGCATTATATCAGCTTTTATATTAGGCACTTCCTATATACTTTCTAAAAATCAAAGCTATATTACAGCTACTGATACTGTATAATTTGCAACATCGTCAGACACTCGTATATAGGTAACTAAAATATATGTCCACCTTGAAAATTTGTTTTGTTTTAAAAAAATACGTAGTTTTCTTCTTCTAATATCTTACTTGCCTATTTACATTCAACCGTGCACATTAATTGTAAATTCAAATTTCAGTAGATTTTGCTAATTGCTTATGAGTGTGAACAGAATTTGAAACACTGTTTACCATAAATATTTTACACATATTTTTAGTTTTTAAAGTTGCCATGACTCACACTCAATGTTTATACACAGTATTGCCACAAGTATTGCTACAGAGTTTGAACCATTGCATGCAGACAATATCGTATACATAAAGGTTACAATTTTCTAAATAAAATTAAAGAATATTGCACGTAAGGTAATAAGACGTCATTGACATTTTCCCCACGAAAACTAACATTTCTTAATTTTCTTCCCTTCTTCTCATTTTGCATTTTTCCTTCCAAAATTTCCAACAAAAGGAAAATTTCACACGAGTTGGCCACGCTGCTGTCAGGTACTACCTTATGTACTGCTGTGGTACTGCTATAGGTGACAGGTGTTACTTATTACTTATTTTTTTCATTTAAAGTGAATCATTTTTGAATAAATACATATTTGTATATTAAGGTAATCAAGAAAAAAGCGGAACTAACAAAATGAAAATGATGCACTCCAAGATAATGAAAAAACGCAGTAAGGTGTAGGCATTCGAGGTTATATTCTTCCATTCATGGCCAACACTATAAACTTCCTACACTTCGAACAACCTTCAAGTTATGGAGCAAGCAATATACAGTATTTCGTATCTTAATTATCTTCATGATTATAGGAAGAATTAATGGAATATATAACTACCACCTATCGATGATTTTTAACTGAATGTTTCTAATTTCTGTTTATTTTATAATGTGCAGTTTTTTTTGTGACAAAGAAACTAATTTAATTAAATTTCAAACTAATAGATATTGGTATCCTTTCCTTAGTAAATTAAATTCTACTTATGTTTCTTAGCAATGTAAATATAATAAATTGATGAAACATTTTTAATCTTTATCGTTGTACAAATAAAAGCAAATGCAATGGCTCAAACTCCGTAGCAATACTTGTGGCAATCCTGTGTATAAACATTGAGTGTGAGTCATGGCAACTTTAAAAACTAAATATGTATGTGTGTAAAATATTTATGGTAAACAGTGTTTCAAATTCTGTGCACACTCATAAGCAATTAGCAAAAGCTACTGAAATTTGAATTTACAATTAATGTGCACGGTTGAATGTAAATAGGCAAGTATGATGTTAGAAGAAGAACACTACGTATTTTTTAAAACAAAACAAATTTTCAAGGTGGACATATATTTTAGTTACCTATATGAGTGTCTGACGATGTTGAAAATTATACAGTATCAGTAGCTGGTATGAATACAGTTAATATAAATATAGTAGCTTCCTTTGTACAGAGCCAGTCAGAAAATACTGTTTTAAATATTTATCTACTGGGAGAAATACAGCTTTGATTTTTAGAAAGTAAATAGGAAGTGACTAATATAAAAGCTGAAAGCTGATATAATGCAGTTGTTGCTAACAATGCAGAAACAGCTAATGATCTAATCGGAAATGAAGTTTTTTGTACTAAGTGGCGACCGCTAGATTTTTTTTTCTTTTCAGTAGAATTAATTGCATTAATATGACTGATAATAAAATTATAAATTTTCGAAATTTGCGTTCGTCCGCGGTTTCGTAAAAACTGTCGTAAGTACCTACATCAGTTGCAATAAGGCTATGTGTAAACTTTGCACCCGAGATTATGTAATTGTAGTAATATTTTTTTCTTTTGTAATAACCTCAAAAAAAGTTACAATAGGTAGGTACTTACCTTTAAAAATCTCATTCCCCGAATTTAACGCTGTTTCCAATATATGTATTGGCATAAATTGTCATGAAAATTCACACAACTGAAGCACATATACCAAATACAAATTGTGTACATAGTACATTCTATTAATATTGTAGCAAGGTGTGATTCAATTTGTATTTTTAGCTATATATGAGCCACTTTTGTTAGTGTGAAATATCGCGGTTGATGGTTCGGTTGGCATACAGTTTTTTTGAAAAGGTTGCAGCTCGGGTTGCAGACTTCGATTTTTGTCCTTTTGCGATCTCCGTACCAGATTATTTTTAAAATTTGAATTATTTCTGTAAATATTTGTTAAAAGAATCATTTTTCACACTCAAGAGTACTCCATAGTTATCCCTTTTTTCAGATATTTGTTGTGTGTACGCGGCTTAACACTTTAGACCTAGCGTAAGCAGGTATTCAAAGAACTAAATTAAAATGGCAAGTATACGATTTATAATGACAAACAGCTTCCAAGCAGAATTAAAAAAGCTAAATATTTAATAGTTTGACATTTACTGTCCATACAGTTGAGTGTTGTATGTACCATTACTTATGAAAAAAATCACCTTGTAAAAGGTCTTTTACTCAGCACCAAATAGAGTCCACTTGTGCTGTGTAGTACTTATGTCATAGGTATACTACTTGTATGCTTCGAAATTACTGTATTTACTTCAACCTTGATATCTACTATTCTCAGTTTCAGACGAGTTTAGAGCTAGTAGTGGTACTAGTGGTTCGACTACTAGTCAGTAACTTTTAATCAGGCCTCGCATCAGACGTACTTCATGTTACAATTTTTATTTTTTTTCTCATAAAGTAATTGTACATACTTAAACAACAGTAAAATACATTTGGAAACAACAATTTTCGTTTATTGAACTTAGAAATCCAAAAATTCTATCTACACACAAGGGTGCGTGTATATTTTTATATGTAAAATATGTGAACAATTATTAATATCAGGGATTTCTTAAATCGAAGTCAGTTTAGAGTATTTAGACCAGGGGTTTCCAACTTTAGTGTTTAAGGGCCACAAATGCGTTCACGTATTTAATGAAGGGCCGCAAAGTACTTTTTTTATAAATATATTTTTTATACAGAGCGGGGCAGGTTTTTAAAAGTTTTGTATGTTGGCCGATTTTTAAGTTTTTTTTCAACGATAGAACTTCAGTCACAAGTTTTCAGTGGCAAATTTCGGAATTAAAATAAATATTTCAAGTCTTATTATTTGATACATAGTGATTTTCCTAGTTATGCGGTGACGTCGGTAGTTAAAATGCACATCCCTAGCATTAGCCGGAATTCTTTTACCTACCCTGCTTGTTCTCGGGCTAGGTTCTGTGGGGGACAGACCCGCTATAATTGTCTCTGGGCCCGCCCATATATTGATGTCGGTTTATATTGCTGGTATTACGACTAACGGTCGGAACTGTTTCTCGGATAATGGTGGTCCTCCGAGGCGTTCCGTAGTCGCCGTTGTAACTGGTCGCATCCCATGCTTCCAAACGTTTCGTCGCTCTTTACTGTCGGCATCTTCGGTGGTGACTCCGCAAAAGCTTCGCCGCGACTGAGATCAAATGATAGTACCGGTCGTGAGAGTCTAAAAGCCTACTTTGAATTTTTTTCAAACGCAGAAATCCAACTATTAGCCATTTTTAAAATGTTTAATCTGAGTATACTGGATTTAGAATAGTTTCAAATTCGTGTGATCAAAATTTAAAAAAATCTAATGGAACTACATACTTATAGTATAATTAACATTTACATTATGTTATCAATCGAATAGTCATCTCATCGTATTATTTTTATATATTAAAACAATTAAGACCAAATAAATTTGTGTTTTGTGTACCGAACCCACACTTAACTATATCTGACAATTCTTGATTTGATGAAGACATTTTTTAATAAAACGTAAGTCGATTTATTTAGTGGGTCGATCTAAATTTCATTTTTGAAATTAATCATTTTCGATCACAAAGACTTCTTTTCCTCTACGTTCCTTTAAAGGAACGCATTTACTTATTTAACATTTGTTTGGACTGTATATGTAAGAAAGTTTTTTGGGGTCTTTTTTTTTGATTTTATGAAATTATAACTACTGGATGGATTTCTACTAAAAACTATTTACCTATATGAACATTTTTACATAGCTATATTTTTCACTTTCTCGAAAGTTAACACTAAGTTAGTGCCTATATGCTTTTTATATAACTATGTTGGTGTAGATGTATTTCAAAATTTATTAATATTATATTACGTACCTACCAATTTTTAAAATTGTGTTTCTATGCCTATTTTTGGCCTTAATTCGATATGTTCGGCTATACAATGAGAGTAGCTGATACTTAAATTTTGTTCATGGTATAAACATGACTTGTACGATTAGATGTAAGAGATAATGTAAGGTTAAATGTAGCAAATTGTTATACCAGGTCTAAAATCTTGTAGGTATGTAAATTTACATCCACTCACATACAATTTTTACTTGATTATTCTGTTATTCATTATGGGCTCTAAACAACTTAGTTGTAGATGTAGTAAGTCCCACTCAAATCTATTAATAGTCGACAAAAACTATTTCATTCTTATGAACCGTTTTCTAGCTGTGAAATAAGTTCACGGCTTCATTTCACCACAATAAAAATTATATTAATAACATCATTATTTTCATCACATTACGATTTACTTAATACGGTCGAATACAAATTAAAAAACGGGTGTGAAAACAGCCACAAATACTTCACGGTTTTTAAATGAAACATACAGCTAAAATCGTCGATATCAATATACTTGCAACAACTTGTAAAAAGATGATGTCAATAAACGCATTTATCAACAATATTTGTGTTTGGTCATATTTTATACATGGTCTTTACAAATTTCAATTTGGATTTTTTTTTAAATTTTGAAAACGGCAAAATACTCCTAAGAACATGTGCCATATATCCATTTTTAATGTAGGGAATAAGGGTATGCTACCCGCATATTTCGAAAATTGTAATTTTCTTACACATTCGAGAAATTCGTGATAAAGAAACAAAACTGTGTACTAAAAATACTAAATATATATGCACAATACGGTACGAGTTTCTATGATACTTTAATTTTTGGTACTCCATATTTTGAATCGATATTTTTTTACCGCGCATTTTTATGCAAATTTTCAGAATGATTTAAAAGCGATAAAGTTTGACCTTTTTGCGAATTTCTAATCTACAGTTGCAAATTAGTTGCTCACGTCGTTAACTAAATATACTTTGGACCAAAATAATGGCTTTTCTTATGCCACTTTTCATTTTGGAGCTCCATTAGTTTTAAAATTTTTATTTTTTCACTGTATTTTGAAAATTGAGCTCCAAAATGAAAAGTGAGATAAGAAAAGTGCCATTATTTTGGTCCAAAGAATATGTGGGTAATAGCTTGATCTACTAATTTTTAACACCCTGTATATCCAAAACTGTGAGATTCGCAGTTTTTTTGTTACCATGATTTTTTTTTGTATTTGTGTTTGTATATTTTTTTCTATCTTCTGTAAGTTCATTTGTACATTGTTTAATATGATTTCTTTCCACATCATATTGTCAATAAAATCGAATTCCTCTCTTATCAGTCAATCTTGACCATGACTGCTCTTTTAGTTTAACGATGTCAATGAGTATGTGGATAAGCGTTTTGTGTTTGTGGAAATCGTGTGATTTCTGGTAAATTTTATATTGTTTACTTCACTGTTTATTAATTGAATGGAATATTGTATCATCGGACTGATAATGCTGTGATAATATGTCTGTAATATGAATTAATTGCTCGTGTTAAGTAAACCAAATTGTAGATAATACTAAGAAAAAACATTCACAAATTATTTATCGAAAAAAAAAAATGTGTTATTAAATCCTATACAACTTATTAAAGATGCATGCCATGGAAATCTTAGAAATCATTAATGAAAATGAAGAAAATAATTTATGTACTACTTTATTTACAAGGTAAACATACCGGTTTCTTCTCTTTTTTATATATTTTGAGTAAGTGACTGTTATTTGTACTCATCTGTACATTTTTGAAAAACTGAAAAGATATTACCTACATGTTTTCGTCCAGCGTTAATTAATATGGCACCCATAAGAAAATAGAAAATGGTGATGGTTTCTCGGAACTCAAATGTTGAAACAAAAATCTGTGTGCACATAAATTCCTTGTAAAAAGTTACAGACGTATTTACAGATTTCCAAAAATTAGAAAGAACATTTTTTAAAATGCATCTTATCCAGGATGCAAATGCAAAACGCTAGCACAAATTTCTGAGCTAAAATATGAGGATCTAGCCCAATTTATCTTAGTCCAAAAGTTTATCGTTTCCGAAATAATATTTTTTAAAACTTTTTTGTAAATTTTTATCTTAATGATTTGAACAAAATTTGATATTTCGGAATTTTCTACGGTGAGAAATCGAGATCAGACCACAGTTTTGATGCACATTGCAGAGGCCGCCACCAGCAGCTCTTCGGCTACATCTAAATTTCATAACTTTTTTTGTATTAAATTTCTAGTTAAAAATTCTTATTCCTTGGCATCTTAGCAGATGTTACTTCAAGGGGCCGTAGTACGTATACCTTTTTTGGACAAACTTTTAACTAGAAATTTAACATCCCGTGCTACGAAAAAGTTATGAAACTTTAGATACAGTGCTGCTAGTAGCAACTTCTCATCCTGGAAAATCCCGAAGTATACCAAATTTCGTGTAAATCATGCTGTTATTAAAATAAATATTTACTATCAACTTTGGGACTAAAGTAAATTGGGCCAGATCCTCATATTTTGTCCTCAGGAATTTGTGCTGGCATTATGTATAGCCTTTCAAAGGACACCCTGTATACATATACAAAGCAATAAATACGCATACAATAAGCATAAATTTATAACATCTATTTTATATATCAGCAAATTCAACTGCTTTTGCCGCTATTAAGCTATTAATTAATTTGTGGTTTTACAAAATAATTTGACATACTTGGTGTTACAACTGTTACAAATTTTGTAAACCGACTTGTAAACTCATTTGGGCTGCGTTACCTAGTTTCTACGGACTAAAACAAATGTTTCTGGTTCTTGTCCATTTTGAACTCGCAAGTTATTGGCATAATAGAGCCACGTGTATGATACGCGGCACTGTTGATTGGGATATTCCTTGTACTTGTTGAACGATTTGCCTGGTACTTATTCGGGGATTCTCTTCAACTATTTCTAAAATGTGCTGCTGCAATACGCTGTGGACGCTCTGGACCTCCATAAATCGGTTGCAAATTCTCCCTGTCACGCTCGCGTTGCAAAATAGCTGCATTTGTTACATGTCTACCAGCAAAAAAGTTATGAACATTTCTTCAGCTAGCACGTACCCATGCTGCCATTTAGGGCCCTGCAACTTTAGAAATAGTGCGTCTCTATAAAAGTAACAAATGTGCCAAATTTGAAAAAAATTGCTCCAGTATCAAAAAAGTTATAGCCAAAAAACAAATTAAAAAAAATAATAAATTTGAGGTTAATAGTGATTTTTCGAGAAAATAAACTTGACACATTATTTTTTCAAGTAGTAATCAGCCCTGAATTTTCTGCGCGTTTTCGGTCACCCTGTATAACCAAGTTTTTGCATTTTGCTGATGCATGTATAATAGCATTAGCAAAATGAGCACCTGGTAGGTGTATCATATATTTTGAAGAGACTAAAAATTCAGATTTAAGAATTTTTTTTGTTCAAAATACGAGTATCTCTCCGAATTGAATTGCGAATGTAGAAAAATCATTAATATCTATTATAGACCTAAAGACATAGACGCTTTGCATAATATGTTCTTTTGTTGAGTGTTAAATATTTAGTAGTAGCGTTCTAAATTTGGACTTATAAATCCATCTCACTGACCTATTGCAGTGGGTCAATTATTTTGATACTTACTTTGATAAATCTCAATCGGTTTAACTATTGCGTTTGATTGATAATGATTAAAGGAGGATGTTGTTTATGTTTCTAATAAAGTAAGAAGTAGTAATATTTGTATAGACGAAATTACAAAAAGGAACAGGTGAACATTTAATTATTATTATTATCTTGAAACCTAACGACGAGATTTGATGATAGCCCCTTTGTTTCTTATTATTATTTGACTATTTACATGAAATTATTAATTTATAATTTGCAACGGGGCAGCTTGCAGCTTTCAATTTTTGGGAAAACTCATTTTTGCGTTTCAATTTTTCTTGTTAACTTCTTTCGTATAGGAAAAATTTATCACTGCAGGTAAATAAATTTGGAACTTATCCAAGTTTGAGAATCCGACTGAAAAAAAACATTACGTTAAAATAGAAACATTTTCGAAACATCGTTTTAATAGAAATATTTTTAATAGATTAGTTATTTCTATTACTTTTGTGAAAAAGCAACGCAACGTATTTTTGACTAGGGTTAAACAGGGCGTTTCAAAAAGACATGGCAGTATTGCTAGGGCGGATAGAACATTGAAAAATAAGTGGGGTTTGTATACCCCGTACGTATGTCCTACAGCCACTTATTTTTGAGATAATCGAATTTTAAATGCAATTTTTTTTAAAGAGTAACAGATTTTATTAAAATTTGACACAGCACACATTTGACAAGTTTTTGGCGGTGTCGAACAGGTTGGTGTTATTAGTTTTTTTGCACAACGTAGAGGGCGCTAGTTGCAAATATATCCGCTGACATTTTATCCTCTAACTTTTTTAAATTGGGTTTTACTCATTCTAAACCTTGTTATATTATGTAAAATCTTATTTTATACAAAAAAGATGATCTTAGTAAATTTGTTAATGATGCACCGTTTTCGAGAAAAATGCAAAAAACTGAGGAAATGTCAACAAGGTATTTGTAATGTTACTTATTTGTCAAGTTTGTATATGTGAAATCCTGAACTCTTCCACTGATATGCCATATTTAGTATAAGGACCCGGTATGTTGTTTATTCTATAATTCGATTAGCTGCTACATAATAATAATGGAAACTTACACCAGCAGTTCAAATGTGCAGATGTTGACTTTTGAGGGAATGTTTTAAGAGTGCTGTAACAGTAATTAGATGCTATTCCGAAAAATTTCCTGAGAGGCAGCTGCCAAATATAAAAACATTTTTGGTTGTAGAAAGGCGTTGTCGATAAAGTGGTTTGTTTATTCACAAACATGGATAAAACATTTTAGGAACAAAAAGTAATATAAAAAAACACAGAAATACAAATATACATAAATAAGCACAACATGTTAAACAGATAGTACATGTTTCAGGTGTTTTTTAAATCTGGCCAAAGTTACATTAAAGATATCAATGTCAATGCCGTTGCACTCAATAAACATTCTACAAAGTGGAGAATTCTGGCAGTAGCTTGTCCGTGTAAACGGTACATAAAAAAGTTCATGATTTCGAAGGTTTCTGCAAGGTACGTTAAAATATGTACCTTGAAGAACACGAGGAACATTTACACCGGTATGAAAGCAGCACCCAAAGATAGCAACCGATATTTCCGAAGATAGCCGAATGACCATGGACGTTCGTTGACTAAGGTATACAAAATATCAAAATGATATTGTGAGTTCAAAGGCGTTATCTCATAGTAAGCAACATCCTGGGGATGATATTAGTATCAGAGTTCTTCAAGGGATGCTTATCAGTCAGAAAAAATATGATCAACTAGAAATGGGTCCCAGGGGGTAAAATACGACGTAAAATATGATAGCACCCGAAAAAATATTTTCCAATTTCTCGGAAAATACATGCCGTTGCAACTTGCCACTCGGTATGTAGTTTCCTCAAGAGATACACATCATGTAGAAAAAATATGATCGACTAGAAATGGGTCCCAGGGGGTGAACTATGATAGCACCAGAAAAAATATTTTCCAATATCTCGGAAATTACATGCCGTTGCAACTTGCCACTCGGTATGTAGTTTCCTTAAGGGATACACATGATGTAGAAAAAATATGATCGACTAGAAATGGGTCCCAGGGGGTGAAATATGATAGCACCAGAAAAAAATATTTTCCAATATCTCGGAAAATACATGCCGTTGCAACTTGCCACTCGGTATGTAGTTTCCTTAAGGGATACACATCATGTAGAAAAAATATGATCGACTAGAAATGGGTCCCAGGGGGTGAAATATGATTGCAACAAAAAATACATATTATTCAATATCTCTGAAAATATACGCCGTGCCAACTTGGCCCTTGACGCGAGAATTCCTAAAGGCATACGTATCACTCAGAAGATATATGATCAACTTGAAATGGGTCCCAGGAAATAGAAGCTTCCTTGAGCGATTTCTTTATATCCATTTCAAGTTCATCAATATTACATTTTATAATTTACATCAACCCAAAATTTTATTTAATTGCCTATCTCTGTACACATTAAAATGTAGAAAAATTATTATAAAATATTTAAAATTTAAATGGAAATATTTCCTGGGACCCATTTCAAGTTGATCATATTTCTTCTGGGTGATACGTATGCCTTTAGGAATTCTCGCGTCAAGGGCCAAGTTGGCACGGCGTATATTTTCAGAGATATTGAATAATATGTATTTTTTGTTGCAATCATATTTCACCCCCTGGGACCCATTTCTAGTCGATCATATTTTTTCTACATGATGTGTATCCTTTGAGGAAACTACATACCGACTGACAAGTTGCAACGGCATGTATTTTCCGAGATATTGGAAAATATTTTTTCGGGTGCTATCATATTTTACGTCGTATTTTACCCCCTGGGACCCATTTCTAGTCGATCATATTTTTTCTACATGATGTGTATCCATTGAGGAAACTACATACCGAGTGACAAGTTGCAACGGCATGTATTTTCTGAGATATTGGATAATATTTTTTCGGGTCCTATCATATTTCACCTCCTGGGACCCATTTCTAGTCGATCATATTTTTTCTACATGATGTGTATCCCTTGAGGAAACTACATATCAAGTGACAAGTTGTAACGGCATGTATTTTCCGAGATTTTGGCAAATATTTTTTTCGGGTGCTATCATATTTTACGTCGTATTTTACCCCCTGGGACCCATTTCTAGTTGATCATATTTTTCTACATGATGTGTATCCCTTGAGGCTATATACCGAGTGGCAAGTTGCAACGGCATGTATTTTCCGAGATATTGGAAAATATTTTTCGGGTGCTATCATATTTCACCCCCTGGGACCCATTTCTAGTCGATCATATTTTTTCTATATGATGTGTATCCCTTGAGGAAACTACATACCGAGTGGCAAGTTGCAACGGCATGAGAGATATTGGAAAATATTTTTTTCCTGTGCTATCATATTTCACCTCCTGGGACCCATTTATAGTCGACCATATTTTTTCTACATGATGTGTAGCCCTTGAGGAAACTACATACCGAGTGGCAAGTTGCAACGGCATGTATTTTCCGAGATATTGGAAAATATTTTTTTCGGGTGCTATCATATTTCACCCCCTGGGACCCATTTCTAGTCAATCATATTCTTTCTACATTATGTGTATCCCTTGAGGAAACTATATACCAAGTGACAAGTTGCAACGGCATGTATTTTCCAAGATATTGGAAAATATTTTTTTCGAGTGCTAGCATATTTCACCCCCTGGGATCCATTTCTACTAGATCATACTTTTCTACATGATGTGTATCCTTAGGAAACTACATACCGAGTGGCAAGTTGCAACGGCATGTATTTTCCGAGATATTGGAAAATATTTTTTTCTGGTGCTATCATATTTCACCCCCTGGGACCCATTTCTAGTCGATCATATTTTTTCTACATGATGTGTATCCCTTGAGGAAACTACATACCGAGTGGCAAGTTGCAACGGCATGTATTTTCCGAGATATTCGAAAATATTTTTCGGGGCTATCATATTTTACGGCGTATTTTACCCTGGGACCCATTTCTAGTCGATCATATTTTTCTACATGATGTGTATCCCTTGAGGAAACTACATACCGAGTGGCAAGTTGCAAGGGCATGTATTTTCCGAGACATTCACATTTCACACCTGGGACCCATTTCTAGTCGATCATATTTTTTCTACATGATGTGTATCCCTTGAGGAAACTACATACCGAGTGGCAAGTTGCAACGGCATGTATTTTCCGAGATATTGGAAAATATTTTTTCGGGTGCTATCATATTTCACCCCCTGGGACCCATTTCTAGTCGATCATATTTTTTCTACATGATGTGTATCCCTTAAGGAAACTACATACCGAGTGGCAAGTTGCAACGGCATGTATTTTCCGAGATATTGGAAAATATTTTTTCGGGGGCTATCATATTTTACGTCGTATTTTACCCCCTGGGACCCATTTCTAGTTGATCATATTTTTTCTACATGATGTGTATCCCTTGAGGAAACTACATACCGAGTGGCAAGTTGCAACGGCATGTATTTTCCGAGATATTGGAAAATATTTTTTTCGGGTGCCATCATATTTCACCCACTGGGACCCATTTCTAGTCGATCATATTTTTTCTACATGATGTGTATCGCTTGAGAAAACTACATACCAAGTGACAAGTTGCAACGGCATGTATTTTCCGAGATATTGGAAAATATTTTTTTCGGGTGCTATCATATTTCACCCCCTGGGACCCATTTCTAGTCGATCATATTTTTTCTACATGATGTGTATCCCTTAAGGAAACTACATACCGAGTGGCAAGTTGCAACGGCATGTATTTTCCGAGATATTGGAAAATATTTTTTTCTGGTGCTATCATATTTCACACCCTGGGACCCATTTCTAGTCGATCATATTTTTCTACATGATGTGTATCCCTTGAGGAAACTACATACCGAGTGGCAAGTTGCAACGGCATGTATTTTCCGAGATATTGGAAAATATTTTTTTCGGGTGCTATCATATTTCACCCCCTGGGACCCATTTCTAGTCGATCATATTTTTCTACATGATGTGTAGCCCTTGAGGAAACTACATACCGAGGGGCAAGTTGCAACGGCATGTATTTTCCGAGATATTGGAAAATATTTTTTTCTGGTGCTATCATATTTCACCCCCTGGGACCCATTTCTAGTCGATCATATTTTTTCTACATGATGTGTATCCCTTAAGGAAACTACATACCGAGTGGCAAGTTGCAACGGCATGTATTTTCCGAGATATTGGAAAATATTTTTTCGGGGGCTATCATATTTTACGTCGTATTTTACCCCCTGGGACCCATTTCTAGTTGATCATATTTTTTCTACATGATGTGTATCCCTTGAGGAAACTACATACCGAGTGGCAAGTTGCAATGCATGTATTTTCCGAGACATTCACATTTCACCCCTGGGACCCATTTCTAGTCGATCATATTTTTCTACATGATGTGTATCCTTAGGAAACTACATACCGAGTGACAAGTTGCAACGTCATGCATTTTCCGAGATATTGGAAAATTTTTTTTTGGGTGCTATCATATTTCACCCCCTGGGACCCATTTCTAGTCGATCATATTTTTTCTACATGATGTGTATCCCTTGAGGAAACTACATACCGAGTGGCAAGTTGCAACGGCATGTATTTTCCGAGAAATTGGAAAATATTTTTTCGGGTGCTATCATATTTTACGTCGTATTTTACCCCCTGGGACCCATTTCTAGTTGATCATATTTTTTCTGACTGATAAGCATCCCTTGAAGAACTCTGATACTAATATCATCCCCAGGATGTTGCTTACTATGAGATAACGCCTTTGAACTCACAATATCATTTTGATATTTTGTATACCTTAGTCAACGAACGTCCATGGTCATTCGGCTATCTTCGGAAATTTCGGTTGCTATCTTTGTGTGCTGCTTTCACCCCGGTAACATTTACTATATTACATTAAATAACTAAGTCACCAAATATTCTACGACTTTCCAAAGAAATCAATTTAAAATGTTGGCGGGCTTGACAATAATTAATATAATTATAAACGGACACAATTGAATTCATATTTTTAAATGGTCTACATTGTCTGTTAAGGTAACCTAACATTTTACAAGCATTATTAACAAAGTCTCTATATTAGTATTAAACAACAATTTTGAATCCAGAATTATCCTTAAATCCTTAATATGTGACACTATTTAGTATTTTGATGTGGTGATGTTAAACTTCAACAAAATAATTCCGGTATAGCTACATCTGTTAGACTACTCTAAATTAGATAATAAAATGTCAGCAAAAATGCTTGTAACTAGCGCTTTCTACTTTGTACTAAAAACTAATAACACCGGCATGTTCAGCACCACCAAAAAAATATACTGTGTCAAGTTTTAATCAAATCCGTTGGTCTTTAAAAAAACATCTAAAATTTGATTTTTTTACGTAAATATACGATACTTCAGTAACACATCTACAATTTAACTGAATAGTTTGAAACCAATCCCAGACTTTTGGGGGAGCAGACCTTACGTCAGACTAGCACGGCCAGGCATAGAAATTTCAGATCACCGACACGACATGCTGTGGTGGGTGTTGCAGGTGGCGGTAAGTGCTGGTGCTGGTCTAGTATGAGCTGCTCCATTAAATAACATGGGCACCTTCATAAGCAGGCAAAGCTGGTCCGTGCAGGTATAATGTGCTGTGTCAAGAGCTTTGTTACTAATGTTTAATAGTAGTTATAGTTGAATTACACAATTGTTGTCAACATAAACGTTTGGAGGTACGAAAAAATAGTAGGTGCCATTTTTGTTAAAATAAATAATACATATAACTAAAATATAAAATTTAATGACAAGTATGTTGTTAAACTTTAATCAGTGGTGTATACCATATCATAGTTGAAATTATATATTTCGGTAATATGTCATATGTCGTTCATACAGTACCCTCAATTTTACCTTGATAATTTTATTTATGTATTAAAATCGTGATCAAATAAAACTTACTCATTTTTTTATATTTTAAGTTACCTATGCTGGTTTTCATCGGGATAAGCGATATATGTATTATAATAAGGAAATCTGCATAAGTAACCAAGTGCGCAAAATATAATAGTTTTATTGAATAAAAATATCTGTTTTAAGATATTGGTAAGGTATTTCCGGGTTTATATGTTCTTTGCATCACGTGAACGGGAACAATATGTGATGAATTTATCAGACTTATTCTTAATAGTGTATCTATTTGTTGTTGATTTGAACAAAATTGTTGAAGTGTAAATACCATGCGTTGCATTTATTCCCATGCAAGAAAACCCATTATAGGAAGGTTCCAGCTCTAGAGCCTGAATGAGATCGACACCACTGATTGCAGTGGATAAATATTTGTGTATGTCGGCACGTGTCAATTCTGTCATCATTTCCCAGAAGCTGTAACACTGAGTAATAAGTATTAATTTCCAACGTGTATGTAAATAAGCCTCAAAGATAACTTTACAGGTTTTAAGTGCACCTAATTTATCAATCCCAAGTAAGAATATTTTTCTTAGATGGGTAATGTATTTTCTGATTTACCTACTATTATTTTTGTATGTTTTTCATTTTTAAATCTGTTGCTACTTAAAAAAATAAAAATCAATTAAAAGAATTCTTTTGTCAAAAAGGACTAGCGCGTACGTGAATAACAAGATGCAACTTTAACCAGAAACTACCCTAAAAAAGTAATAATCAAAGTCTAGATCAGGGAAACAAGAATTTAATTTTGCGCTTGAAGCAAAAAAATAAAAATTAAGTTTTCGCCTATTGGTAAAACGTAACTGAAAAAAAATGAAACAGTTGTAGTATCTTAGAACTGCTATTAAATACAAGATGTGCAATACCGTCATATTTCATGGTATACTTACCAAAAATTAGATGCCTACATGTAACACGAATAAAGTTATGAGAATATTAGAATCCAGGGATGTTACTTAGTATGAGAGTTCCTCAAGGGATGCTTATCACTCAGAAAAATATGAACAACTAGAAAAGGGTCCCAGAAAACCACACACCAAGTGACAAGTTGGCACGGCGTGTATATTCCGAGATATTGGAAAATATTATTTTCGGGTGCTATCATATTTCACCCCCTGGGACCCATTTCTAGTTGATCATATTTTTTCTGAGTGATAAGCATCCCTTGAGGAACTCTCATACTATCATACCCTGGATGTTACTTGGTATGAGAGAGACGCCCTGGAACTCATAATATCATTTTGATATTTACACCTTAGTCAACGAACGTTCATGGGGTCATTCGGCTATCTTCGGAAATTTCGGGTGCTGCTTTCACACCGGTGGTAGCTCGAAGTTTTCGAACAGCATTTTAAACTCAAAATTATAAAAAAAACATGACGATAAGGCTCAGCCGTTGCAAAGTTCACGACATGTTTAAGTCCAAAACCACCAGAGTGCAAGAACCCCAATCAGTACAGCGAGGGCACATATAGTTACCAAATAATTTAATTTTGAATAAAAAAACTATATATGAAATATTCCTCTAAAAATTCATCAACCAGTTCTATTTCACATTTAGCACCTATTTTTGAAACATCTTGTACATGTATTTATGGAACACTGAAAACTTTGCCTTTTACGATGTCAATAAAATTGAGCTTTCATTGTAAAAGCGATTGCCTCATTAGTTTAGGAATAATTAAAATAAAAATATTGTTAACACATAACGACTGTCTATATTAACTTTATGGCCTTATTAACTGAAGCAGGATGTGAACATAAATCGCAAAATATCACAATTTTTTTGGACAGTTGACTACAACATGGAATTTACGTAGTAATCAACATTTTTATGCTAATGACATATTTATTCTATTTTGACAAAATACTTGTTTTTTTTTTTTGTTGAAATTTGTGAGACAATAACAAATATAAGTAGGTATGCATAGGCATTGCATGAGATGCACGTTTCATATTTGACTTTCAAATATGTATGTAAGGTAGGTACCTAAAATATTGGAAAAATAATTAAAACAACACAACAAAGAAAACTTGAATCTGATTATTAAAAATTTGTATTCATTTTTATGATCTAGATTTTGGAAATCAAATAATACCATGAAGTGCTTTCAACTGATATATTAAACAAAATAAACTGTTGGTATAAAATTATTTAAAACTTGCTGAAACTTGGGGGCTAATACAAAAATCTATAGTTGGGACAATATTGCAATTTGCTCGGCAATTTGGTATACTCCACCAATTATTACAGTATTCCAGTAGCAGTACTCCGCCAATATCGGTACAATTTAAAAGTTTTATTGAATGTAATCCATTTTTGATTTTGTAAAATGGTATCTTCGAAATGCATGAAAACTATTAATTATCCTCATTTTTTTTGAAAATTGCATGTTATATATCTCGAATAATAGTATGTTTTTTTGTGTTTTAAGATGTTTCAGACAAAGGTATTGTCGAAAATGCTACGGATAAATTTTAGAGGATCTGAAATTTCATATATACAATTTTTTACAGTTATAAATACCTAATAAACATGTTTTGTTAATGTGTGTTTGTAGACTATTATAGATAGATCAGTCGTCGTCTCAAGATACTAAACTTTATGCTGATGCAATACTTTCTCCAAACTATAAGATATTTCTTGTGCAGACCATAGCGAAGGTTTTTTGATTGTACTGTCTACTTTAATTGTGGCTTCAGCATTTTTATTAAAAAACAAAATGATGTACCTAATGAGTTCGAATTCATATCTTTGTGAAACTTCCATGTCTGCATTTGATTTTTATCTGTATTTTGACTATATTGTCTGCATATTAATTCTTTTAGGTTATTGTTTATGATGACATTGATCGTATGAAATTGTATTGCTCTGTTCAATGCCATACTGCTAATGCCTTGTGTTTTATTTAAAGTTTGCCGTGGTTAACACAGTTGAATGTCCTGTTGAGATCACAAAGATTTCATCAGTTCAGGTTTTGGCTATATCTGTTCATTTCTTCTTGTTGTATGAATAAACCAGTTCTACAAATGTAACCTCTATATCATTATAAGTAAAATAAAATGTCATAAAGTGAAAATAACTTTGAAATTAAAAATGTAGAAAATCTTCCATAATATTGTATGCTGAATCATCTGCAGTGTATTATTGTAAATAGTAGTGCAAGGTCTTAACCATTTGATTCATCTTTTAGAAGATACAAGAGCAACTGCCAGTAACAAAGTTTTATAAAAGATAGAAACGATAGTTTGACGTTGTGTTCAAAAAGCTATGAGGGAGTTGACTTTCTATTGTACGTCTGTTTTCATAAAATTGTTAATGAATACTCATCTTATTTATTTCTCTTATTTATTTAAAAAATGTCAAAGTTAGATTTACTTGGATATCAGAAAAACTGTGTAAATATGTATAGTCATGAACAGGCACATTATTAGAAGCAGAAATTAATTTGCTCTAAACTACGTTTTTCTACGTTCATGCAAAAAACAAAACTTTATTGAACTATATTTAGTGGATGGTTCTTTATTGCACTAGTGCAATAAAATGTTTCTTGCATTCATCTGTCATTCTACTGCAGCGTTTTGTCATCATGACAAACATAAACCTTCAAATAAACGTCACATTTTCCTAGACTTATTATGATCTAAATAACATTTTTTGGTTTTTGCATGAACGTAGAAAAAATATTGTATGCAACTCCTACAAAAAGTGTTTATTGCACGCGACGTGAAATTGTCCAACAAGGCCGTCAGGCCGAGTAGGACAACATGTAGGTAGGTTACTTTTGTGCTTGTTGCATAAATAACTATTAAGGGTCATTCCATTTGAAATCGTCTAATAGGCAAAGCCGACCCATTTTCTCACAGAATCTACTGTTCTTACCTTCAACTTTAAATGACTATATCACTTGTTTTGTTATTTTCATGTTTAGTGCATGTACGAGCCGTTTTTTACAGCAAAAATCTGGACGTTTTTACTAATGAATTAAAATTACTTACCATCAAAAATAATTATAAATATGAAAAATATTTCAAGTTTTAATAAAGTTATGGATATTTAGGGTGTAAAATTGTTTCTGGAAGTAATTATCATCGAAAATAGTAACTGTAAACAATTTTTCAACGAGAAAATTATGTACATGCACTAAACATGAAAATAACAAAACAAGTGATGTAGTCATTTAAAGTTGAAGGTAAGAACAGTAGATTCTGTGAGTATCAGATTTTTATCTCGCAGTCAACACGCTCGTTTCATAGCCTGAATATTGGGATTTTTAAAAATTTCAAAACTTCAAGCAAAGTTTTCTTCTATAAAGAATGGGCTACTCAGGTCAACTTGTGGCTGAATTTTGTCTATGATATGTATACTTAATTCCCGCGGAGCATGAATTTTTAACTCTCAACAGTTAATACGCTAGAGTCGATTGAAATTTACGAAAAATGACTAAAAAACACTCATTTTCAGCACGCTGCTATTATTCAAAGGGATTGTCCGAGCCAATTATCTTCATTTACACTGAAACTACTATCTTTCCCACTTTGAATTCCGTCTTGATCATTCAAATATCTTCAAACAGAAAAATTTGACAGCAAAAATTAATAAAGCTTAAAAATAGCAATTTTTAAGAGTCTTTATTTAAATAGGCGGAAACAAGCGCTTGTAAAAATCAAACTAGTGTAAATTTTGTGGTTTGGGGCCCTAGAGAAAAGATTTTCAAAGCTACACCACCACCCTATTTTTTTGTGAATGTATTAGCTATGCTGAAAATATTATAATATTTTGCTATTACACAATTTGGGCAGTATATTTATTATTTTTCCTACGATCATGCGGAAAAGTGTACTTTTCCGCACTTTAATAGTTTTTGATATAACCTTTCAAATATTCAATCAGTTCAGTTTGAAGGTTGGGTTTGATTTATTCTCTATCTTCATCGTAAACTACCCAAAATGAGTGAGAAGTCTCTCAATGATGTTCGGACAGAGATATTAGAGGCCGCTAATGGTGCATGTAATGCATTAGTTTCTGCAAAATCAAGAATTCACTATGAAAAAGAGCTTGTTGCCTTGGACCAATGGCGCATGGATAAGAACACTTACATACGGATTCATCAACAAGGCGTAACGTTAGTCAGACTAGCGGAGGTTACGCGAAAAATTTACGCCTCTGTTGCACCAATTTAAATAAAAGCCATACTCCTATTCACTACTATGTATAATACTTACTTTATTATCTGTTAACAAATAATCCGTAGCACTTAAAAATACTGTTTTTGATATAAGAACTAAATATACAAATGGAAACGCAAGGAACTAGACGCCGAAGTTACGAGATTTTTAGACAGGTACAATACTGGGTCTAACTTTTGGCGCAAATATGGACGTAAATAAACAGCCTACCTAGCAACGCATGCTTCGCTACCTAGCAACGCATGTTTCGTGAATGAGCGCAAAGCTGGTTAGTCCGACTAACGCGCTTTACACGGGCGCAAAACTGGTTAGTCCGACTAACGCTACGCCCGTTTCATGAATCCGGCTGTAAATCTTTAAAAGAAGAGGCATTTTTGGCCTATTTCCATGATATTGCAAAACGTAACTCTATATCAACTCTATAGTAGCAGTTTTCGATTTTGAAACTATACTTCAAAGAAAGACATTGATATTGGAAAATCCTGAAGCTAACAGCATATTTGAAGAAATCAACTGGTTACAAGCCAAAAATCAAAGGTATTAGAAAGAAAGGAAATAGAAAATTTGCTCTTCAATTCCCCATACAACATATATCTTATGACCAAAGTAGCCACATTTTTTTGAAAAAGCAGAGCCGGTGCCTCTCGCCGCGAAGAACTAGCAAATATGACGATCCACGATATAGAAGACAAAGGGGATGTGCTTATTATTACCATACCAAACACGAAAACCAATGTTTCAAGAAAATTTGTGGTCAACAACGAAGAAACAATTAAATATGTCGATAACTATCGAAGTTATGCTACTTGGTCTCCTAGAGATACCCCTCACGATCGGTTTTTCTTATTCTATAAAGGGAGTATAACTAAGCAATGTGTAGGTATCAACAGCTTCGGGAATGCCATCTAACATCGCTGGTTACTTAGGCTTCCCAAAACCCGAAGCGTATAGAGGACATTGTTTTCAGCGCTCTTCTGCCACATTAGCTCTTTTCCAACACGACACCTGACTGGTTTGAAACCTGTCCGCAGCCGGCAGTCAGTTTAATATTAGATACAACTCCGCTGCAGTAAGTAGGTGAACGATTTGGCTATCCACTTGGGACAGGTTTCCAACTAGTCAGGTGCCTTGTTGGAAAAGAGCTATTATTAGCCAGCTCCGGCTCCAACATTACGAACTTAAAGCGGCATGGTGGGCGGAAGTCCACGGCTGTAGCTGAGTCATACATTGAGGGTTGTTTGGACAACAAAAGAAAATAGCCCACAGCAATCTCAAAGTATCAAGAACTTCAGAACAGATCAGAACTTCAACAGAACCGTTCTGAAGCACGTAGTATATCAACAGTAACAGTATGTTCTATGACTGAATAACAGCATCTAGCAACTATTCCCTCATCACTAAAGTTACAAGCTAATCCTGAAGCACATACTTTGTCAACAGTGAATTCCGCGACTGAAGAACATCGTCAAGCCGCTATTGCCTCAACATTGAATTTACAAAATCCCACAAATTGTACATTTAATTACATTGTTTTTCGTTAACATATTCTAAATTTAAATAATTACTTGTTAATGTTATAAATTGGTAATTAAAATAAACTTTTGCGCCTGATTAGAATCGTCATGATCGTTGGAAAAATATTATACCTAACGCGTGCGGGAAGTGTCTTTTCCGCACTTGTTAGGTACCTAAATAACTATTACTGTAAAGGCTGCTGAAATGACTATCTTGAATAATTTTTCACATTTTTCTCTGTAAAGAGTACCTGATGTACTTTCTAAAATTGGTTTTAGTTACTTCTCTTCATCATGTCATGCTCCTTATTTAAATAATTAAATAGGTATGTCTTTACAAACAATTGATTTATTAAAAATTTGCTGCACGTGGTGTCAAACATAAATAATAATTACCTTATATTAATATGTAACATTTATCTGCATATTAATTGTCAACATTTATAATATTAACTAACCGTTTCTAGCTAGTTACATTGCTCAACGAGGAAACACTTGTTATATCAGTTATATAATTAAGCTTAATTTAATATTTATTATATTTAATAATAAGTCATTTAAACATACATTAGTAATAATTTTTTCTATCTACACGCGTATAGAGGATAGACAAATTTAGTGACTGGGAAATTCCTTACATTTCCCAAGCAAATAGACAAATTGTAGTTAAATTGTCACTTATATTCATAACATACCTAATGTGTACTAGTTAAACTATAATAATTTATATTATTTTGATATACAGTATGCGACAAAAGTATGGAATAAATCAATAAAAACGAAACAATTATTTTGGGAAAAATCCTCGAACAGGTCGATTTTTAATTTAAAAATACATATTTTATAAAATGCGATTTTCAAATGTCATTTGTTTTCGAGTAATGACGTCATCAATTTTTTTAAATGGCAACACCATATTTTTTCCTTGATTCTGAAAGATCGTTTAATTCTCTATCAGACTACTAAAATTTTGCCCTCTTGCATAGGAAAGTTTTCGAGTAAATGACGATTGCATGTTAGAAAACGTAAATTTTATCCATAAAAAAAGTAACAATTCTGAGGTATGTAAAATAAAATACAATTGATTAAATTTTATACTTAAAATAAATGTTCGAATTGTCAAAAGTGTACATTAATAAACCACGTAATTTAGAAGAACTTCAAAATCGCATTCGGGACGAAATACGCAGAGTTACCCCAGAAATCATTCATAATGTGCAAGAAGAATTTCTTCACAGACTTGCGCATTGTCAAGAAGTTGGTGGATGGCAATTCGAACATTTAATTTAAGTATAAAATTTAATCAATTGTATTTTATTTTACATACCTCAGAATTGTTACTTTTTTATGGATCGTCATTTACTCGAAAACTTTCCTATGTAAGAGGGCAAAATTTTAGTACTGTCTGATAGAGAATTAAACGATCTTTCAGAATCAAGGAAAAAATATGGTGTTGCCATTTAAAAAAAAATCGATGACGTCATTACTCGAAAACAAATGACATTTGACAATCGCATTTTACGCTAAAATATGTATTTTTTAATTTAAAAATCGACCTGTTCGAGGATTTTTCCCAAAAAATAATTGTTTCGTTTTTATTGATTTTATTCCATACTTTTGGCGCATACTGTAGTTACCTACTCGTATGTTGTATGTAATTATCTGATTAAACTATGCGAAAAAGGAAAACTAAAAAAATGTGCTTACAATATGAATGCGTCACTTTAAGAGAAGAATAATATTACGTATATAATTTTTAAAACAGTAATTATATGAACATATTGTTTAGAAGTTATATGCAAGATGTCAAAAACACTGTGGCAAACTTCGAAAATATGGTCTCAAAAAAGAAAAATACATATATCTACTTTCTAAAATGTGTTACAAGTGTTACCATCTTATAAGTAGCAAGTTAACTTAATTTTTATTTCATAGATGTTAAAAGTAAAATTCAATTTTCAAGAATTGTAAACTTTAATCTAAAATTCCAGTTCCTTGATGTACAGTGTGTTCCGTTATATTCTACTAAGCATTTTATTGATATGATAAAAGTCTGGCCTAACATGATTTTTTAAAGAGGTCGTTTTTCCAGATAGTGGTTTTAGGCATTTTTTATCAAAAAGATAATATTAACAGGCTATTCAGCATTCATTAAAATCTTATACCAAATTTGATCGAAAAATATCTATTGTATGTTTTTTATGGGGTGCCAAACTTCGAAAATCAGACAACTAAAAGGTCAAAGATTGCCATGAAAGTAAAAACAAATACCAATCGGGCAAAGAAAATCACGCTACAAGTTTAACACTTTTAATTGCGGCCACAATAAAATAAAGAACGTACAAAAATGTATTATGAGTCCTAAATTGTTAAACAAAAATTACAATACTCTTTATAATTAGATATTTGACTCAAGTTAAAGGAGACCACCTGATGAAGCGATCCTTATAAAACGTAGAAATAAGTGAGATCTCAATTATTGTGGTTGAATTTCGAGTTCCCACTCCAGAGGTTAGTAAATATTTTAAATTTTTAGATAATTATTGAATAGAGTTTTGTCTGTGGATGTTCATTAGCATACCTAGATGTTTGGTATCAGAGAACATACATATGACTTCATTGATAGGAATTGTAGGAGATTTGATACATATTAGCTTAAAATACCTTTCTTAAACAGTAAAAATTACAAAATGTTAATCTAAATTAAATTTGAGTTTTCTCGATCATACCGCCTTCTAAACTCATTTTTCCAATTGTCTTCTTAAATTTAAAATTATTTTAGGCGGCTACAGAAAAACAACGATTGGAAGAATGTGTTCGTCTGGAAGGAGGTATGGTAGAGAAAACTAAAATTTAATTTAGATTAACCTTTTGTATTTTTAAAACAATTTGGTATTCATAATTTATAAAAAATTTTGTATCTACATAATGTCACAGATTTTCCAACCCGTCTTTTCGTTTACTAGAAAACAAACAGTCAATTAATCACTTATCTTTATTAACTACTGTGCACACTACTGAATACTAATTACAGCTCAACTAAAAACTATTTCACTTTGAAACTCCAGGAAATGTCCAACTAAACACTCCCATTTTTACTGTATTAGAAAGGCATTTTAAGCTAATATAAATCAAATCTCCTACAATTCCTATCAATGAAGTTATATGTATGTTCTCTGATACCAAACATCTAGGTATGCTAATGAACAATTCCACAGACAAAACTATTCAATAATTATCTAAAGAAATTGATCTAGGTAAATTTACGATTTTACTAACCTGGTTTAATGAAAACACTATAAATTTCTAACTTCACTTTTGAGACAGTGAGAACCACACACAATTCAACCACAATAGATGAGATCTGACCTATTTCTGCATTTTTGGGATTGCTTCTTCAGGTGGCCTCCTTTAAGTTGAGTCAAATATCTAACTATAAAAATTATTATATAAATTAAAATTATTTGAAATTAAATATCGAGCCTGTTAATAAATTTTAAATTAAATATGACAAATACCTACTTAAATATTGTTTACCCTTTATGTACAGTAAACAGTAATATACAGTAAAGAATGTTACAAAAGCTAATAATAAAGAATATATGGGTAGATATTGTGGGTGTAATTCAACGCTGGTTGGGGCTTTAGTCCACAGAGTAGTTAGTTTCACACAGTATTATTAATACCTAAAAATATATAAACGCTCCCATTCAAGACTGTAATTCAAGACTGTCTAACTCCGCCGTTTATTCTTCTTTTATAGACCAAACGAATAGTCGAGGTATTTTCTAGCATCTCTAGATCATGTCTCGAACAATTCTCGTCGATTCTCAATTTTTCCAGTTGCGCCTCGATACACGGCATTACTTGTTTGTTTACCAGAATCGCGTAGGGGCGATCGTGGCAATCTAGCGTTTCGCGATACCACAGTCGTCGAATTGGGTGCGCGCAAATTCTCTGACAATAATTTTAACTGTGGCCGCAATTTAAAGTTCAAAAGCGCAAACTCGTAGTGTATGACATCTGTCGATCAAATTTGGTATATGGCTATTTTGATGAATGCTGAATAGCCTGGTAATATTATCATTTTGATAGAAAAATGTCTAATACCATTTCTGGAAAACTGATCCTTTTAAAAATCGTAGTAGGCCAGGCTTTTATTACATGAATGAAATGGTTAATAGAACATAACCTTTCTTTGGGGTTCTAACTGCAAAAATGGCTCGCCGAAATTCCACAGCCTTTTACATTTCCAGAGGTGATCTGAAAAACGGGAAATACATATAAATATGACCAAATTTATCGCCTAGTTGAAAACAATGTAATATACCTAAATTAAGCATACGCAATGCTCTCAAAATTTTCGAAATTCTGTATTATAAGTGCTATATATAATTGTATGCCTAGGTATATCTAAGGTAGGTACAGCATGATATTTATCTTGGACAATCAACAGTCTGATATATCTGATGCAATATATGTATAGCGATACATTTATTAAGTCATGACTCATGAGACCAGGAGATGTCATTTTTACAGATTTATAACAAATACAATTTCTTAATTTCTTATTTATAACAAAGAAACTTTCCAATTAAGATATGTACCTGCAGAGTGGCTGCAGGTCACGACGTCAAAATAAAACAATTGAACAAAACATGTCTTAGTAAAATGTCATTCCTCATCGAGATATGGTTTTATCTGAATTTTTTTCTTGCGATTGCTTAAGAACCGTTAGAGGTATTGAATTAGAAATGTAGGGAAATATGTTTTAAAAGTCTTCTTAGCGTATACGAGTCTTCCATTCTTAATGAGACATCCTGTATATATCAACGCTACTATGGTCCTTCAAGGATCGGTCTTTGGACCCTGTTACTTTTTATTTTTATAAATGACATTGTGTACTGAATTGTAGATGATATTAAATCAACATGTTTTCGTGTCAGAACGAATAACGACTACCTTGGACTTGAATCTAACATAGATAAAGTTTCTGGTTGGTGCTTTGTAAATAACTACCTGCAACACATCGAAATGTAATTAAGGTACATTCTGCTAAGTACTAGGAAAACGAAAATTATATTGCACTTAGTCCAATACTGTAGTACTGTAGTAATTTTTGATAGTAGGCTAAATTGTGTAATTAATAAGACAACGTAAAGTCTACAACATACACTTTTTTGTTCTAAGAATCTGTAGCGAATTTTCCAAAATTCTCTAATCAACTCATTCGTTTTCCCAAAGCTAGAATATGGTGCACTTCTAATTGCATATTATTTATCAAATTCGTGTCCTTTAAAGAACTGCTACTTCATCTTTATCATATACTAACAATACAAGACAAGAGTACCCGTTGACTTCCCACTAGAATTTTTGAAAGTGCAAAGTGAAATATATCTCATAATACTTTTCACAACTGCGTATAATGCAGCTATTAAAAAATTGGTAACATAAGTTTTCCAACAATCTGTTCATTGTAGTAACAGGGACTCAACTTATAGAACCGTTTGTTTTACTCAACGCTTTAAGGCTTACGGTGAGCGCTCGATCCAAAGGGATATAGTTTTTGCTCAGTAACTCCTCAACGAAAAATGATAAAAATATGCGGTTTTTTTAATAGACTACAAATACTATTTTACGTCGGCGCTGTGTTTTGAAATTTTGAAAATATGCAAAATTCATTTAAAAAAAATTTATTTTACACTTTTTCAAAATTTCAAAACACAGCGCCGACGTAAAATAATATTTGAAGTCTATTAAAAAAAACCGCATAACTCTATCATTATCCGTTAAGGAGTTACTGAGCGAAAACTATGGGTTTGTTCCAACACAGCAAGAATCGATTCCGAACCGTCCAGAATTAGTCAGTCAGTTTAGTTGTTAATGTACTCTCGGCGAATGCGACGTAAGACGGTGTTGGTCAAACATTTCTCACGGTACTGAACCGTTCACGACGGTTTTTGGAACAGATGTTATATATCGTTTGATAGAGCGCTCACCGTAAGCCTTAATGGAAAGGGATATTGAATCTATGGTAAATTCTGAGTCAAATGTTCTGGCACAATACCTGTCATATAATCGACCTTACTGTTAAATATTTTATTCAGTGTACCGAGAGGTTTTTCTTCTTTTGAACGATCTGTCAAGGTTTGACAGGCATTGTGCCATATCATCTGACTCAGAATTTACCTTAGATTCGATATCTGTAACAAAAATATTAGTGTTCCATTTAAAATAAGAGAGGTGACGTCATTTCCGGGAAAACCAAAAGTACCACGTAAATGTTGATAACTTAAAAGGAGGTTATTTCGAAAATAAAAATCGTCTTTTTTCCAAAAGACATCCTACCAACCGTTTACCAGTTTCAAGGGGGGCAAGACTTTCGCCGTACTCGATGTAGTATTTTCATGATCGTGCGATCGCTTATATTAATGGTCTAGTTGTGAAGCATCTTAATGACAATTTTAAAAACGAGCAGTTATGAAGGTTTGATTTCAATTATTTTTGTACTTAGGTTTAAATTTGCAACATTATATGATAATAAAAGAGCCATTATGTCATTTATGGATATGACGTAAATCGTTGAAAAAAACTGTCGAAACGCCAAAGTCTCAAGCAGAAGTATACGCAACGATGGAGTCACAGTTGTACGACGTCAGTTTTGATTTTGATTAACTTTTTTTTGTCAAAATGATGTATATAATTGACGCTTCAATTTAAGAAAGTTGTTTACCTAGTCATGTGTGCATACATTTTTGTTTTTTTCTCTGTAGGTATACTCATTTATAGTTTAATGTAAATTTCTTATGTCCTTAAATAATAATCTAGTCTGATCCCACCCATTAATCAGCTTGCGTGTTGTATCGTGGTATACCTAAATAAATAAATAATAGTAGTATTTGCAGGAATACTATTGGTAGGAAATTTAATATAATATTCTAGTGTAGTGCTACATGACCTACCGCGAGGTTATTATTATGTGTGTGGTACTACTGTAAAATACGTTGGTGCATGCTTGTGACCTCTACCGTCTCGAAATCGTTCTCCTAGATCGGGCATTGTACCCGCATGTTTTGCTTCAAACAGGATATTTTTAATTTGCATAATGTATGTTTATGTATATCACGAGCGCGAAAAAACACTCGTCCACTCTAAATTAAATCGAAAAACAGACTGAAATCTGTCCGCGCCAAAATGTAATAATTTATTATGCAATTTTTCGTTGTGTATGAATGTATTTTAAGTAGATTAACATACAATATATGCTAATCCAACGTGTCAATACAGGGTGTTAGGGGTTTGACTGCCATAATACGACACTCTTACGGCAGATTTAAAAAATTGTTTACGACATCATAAACATTATCACATCCCGCAGATTTTTTTAAAAAACTAGTAACACTTGAATTGATGTAAATTATTAAGTATATTTCACACAGTGATAAGGTTTCATGATTTTGCATGTTCTCTATCGCATTTCCCCCCCAAAAGTTAAAGGAAATGATTCAATTTCAGTATTATATTTTAGTACTACGCTAATAAGAACCTCCACCGAATTTTTGTCTGAAAAGTAATTTTAGACATTTAAGAACTAAATAATATAGAATTTATCCAATAACAGGAATGTTATCTCATGGTACGAATATTCAAAGGTACCGGTAAAATCAATATACAGGGTGAGTCATTAATAATGGTACATAACTTAAGGGCAGATTGTTAACGTTAAAATAAAGCGATTGAGCCCAACAGGCCCTTATTCAATTGTTGTTTCTTTTCATTCTACAGGGTGTTAAAGTTGGAAACATGTTCGATTTTTTGCTACATTTTAAGTAGTAAGTAGTCTTATGTTTTTTGAGGTGGCAAGTACGAATATGCAAATAGTGTTGAGGTCACGAGTAGCGGGCGCTAGTTATCCTGTACTGTATACACAATGTCAAAAGTCAAAATGTTCACTTGATTCATTACATATTGGGTAGATAATGAGCGAAATAACTTGTTCGATGTAAATTTGACTGCTCATATTCTGTGGTATGCGAATTAATGGGATGCGGCGGTTGAACATTATTCCACCCCAAAACATTACGGTACCCTCTTCATATGGGACAACTTTACGGGGAAGATGAAGTCGCTGTTGACGACCTGGTTCTCGCCAGACTCTTTGTCGATTGTCATCAGTAACCAGCCCAAATCTGGTTTCGTCTGTAAATAAGACCCACCGCCACTGGCGTAAAAGCCAACCCCTATGCTCTCGCGCCCGCTGGAGACGGGCAGCACGATGCCTTGGAAGTAGAGTGGAGCACGTAAATTTGCATTGTGAAGTCGCCTTCAAATAGTAGGTGTCGATATAACTGAGGCACAGCTTAAATAACAATCAGCTCACAGACTCTACGGCGGCACCTTTGAAGTATTAAAACCTGAAAATTTGCCCTTGAAGCTTGTTGTCTCTCTCGTTTGGGATACAAGTCAGGACCGGATTAAAAATAGTTGTCCCAATTTAGAAAGTGTCATACTAAATATAAATTTGTTTTACTTGAAATTGTTTAAAAATAAAATAACATAACAGTATAAAATACAAGAAAATCAACAAACCACAAAATACAGCATTCGTGCGCCAATAACGCAGTCGTTGACGGTATGGCTATAAGGGCATATTTTACAACCACACGTCCCTGCCGCTATTTATCCCAAAATGGCGGCATGCGCGAAGATCTGCGCGAGACGTTCCCGCTCATACGAGTCTGTGAGCTGATTGTTATTTAAGCTGTGACAGGGGCCTGAGAGCTGAAGCTGAATATGTGCGGTGTCGATCTTCCTTTCATTCGGTCAGTCAGTCGCGCGGTTTTAGGCGTCAGTACTTGAATCGACCGTATATACGCTATATTCGTCGAGAGGATTAGCACCCTCTCTGCGGGTTTGGTAGGGTGGAAGAATGTTGGCTTGGGTCAATGTGAGAGATTGATACTGGTTGACGTTTGACTACCCCAGGTTTCCCTCATTCCTGCACTGACTGGTGGTTAGGGCCTACCAACTAAGTCGTTCCTGGGCGCAAATGCGGCTTACTTAATAATATGCCGCCCCCTCTCCCGCACAAGTCTTTGACTTCTGGGCTAATCTTCGTGATTAGAATGAGGGGTAGAGATATTATTATTATTAGATACTCGACGACGTCCACTACGTGATCTGTTTTCCACTGTATCCAATTCTTCATATCTGTCAACTATTCGTAGAACAGATGATCTAGGAATGCACAACATGTTGGATATCTGATGATTAGAATGTCCTGCATCATGTAAAGCAGTCATTCTTGCTCGGGTAAACGCAGAAATTTCACGTCCTGGCATTATAATGTATAAAAATTCAAAGGAACACTTGGCTGAATACACTGCCAAACTGACTAGATTTGTAGAAACACTGGTAATAAAGTAAAGGTAATTTTAAAAGCGTGGAAAATATAATAATAATAACCTTCAACCAAGTTTACTTATAGCGTCTGTGCATATAATAAAATCAGCAAGGTGTAAATAAAGTAAGCAAACAACACATAAACGACCTTTAATTTTATTTTTGTACTTTTCGAGTCACTGCCCTAAGAGTAAACGCATATTGATAAATATATTAAATATTTGCTAATAAATAGTACCTACATAAAATGAGAACTTATAAGGGATACTAACATTTTTAAATTAAGATGATATATTATACTAGATGTCACCTAACTAATATTACATACCTCAAAGATATAATCTAGAACTGAAATGGCATTGATTTAACTAAACTTGCTTAAACGAAAATTGGAGCAAAAAAATACAGGATGTTAGTTTATTTTTTATTTTCTCCTCAGAACCCAGTTAACCGATTTGAGCCAAATTTGCTGTTGCTTAGTATCTCTTCATGAAGTATGCAGTGTCGAGACAGTGTATGATATTTTTTATAATAAAATATATCAGATATTTGATGCTTTTGTGCCAAGATATGGTAAATTACGTAAAAGCAAAATCCGCCCTGGTTCTCGCGTGTTATTATTATAGATATCAAATATAAAGCTAGATCTTACAAAATATTTAAGAAAACTGGTGACGTGGCATAGTTAGATAATTTTAAAAAGTTAAGAACCAAAATAAAAACAGAAATAGCTGTATCTTACAATCTATTTATAAAGAGGATTGAAAATGATATTACTAGAGACCCTAAACAATTCTGGGTATTTATTAAGAAAAAAAAAGTGTCGTCGGACATGCCTGCCACTATGTTTTATAATAATAATGCAAGTACTTTTCTACCTAACTTTGTTAATTCTTTTGCGGACTTTTTATGCAGTCTTATTACACATGACCAAAATAATGTTTGTAATCTGCCTACCATCAAGATACGTTCTTTCAGCGAACAAGATATGATAACAGCTATAAAAAAGGTGAAGCTTAAATTAACAGCTGGACCTGATTTTGTTCCTTCATTTCTAATACGTGATTGTAGACTTATTTTTGCTAAACTTTTACAAACTTTGTTCAACTTATGCCTTCCATCAAACACCATTCCTAAGATTTGGAAAACTTCTAAAGTCAGTCCGATACATAAAAAAGGTGACAGATCTGATGTTACTAACTATAGATCGGTATCAATCATACGTATTTTTTGCTTCAAGGCTCAATTTTTCCTTTAACAAAAAATCAACTTTCAGTTTATCAGCATGGTTTCTATAAAGGTACGTCTACGGCAACAAATCTTATGAGTGTTACACAGATCGCTGTATCATTGGACGACGGTCATCAAATGGACGTAATATATTTAGATTTCACTAAAGTGTTCGACCGCTTAGACCACCGCCTAGCTAAATAAGCTGTCACATTTTGGCCTCTCTGACGATTTAATAACTTTATTTCAGTTTTATCTCGACGGTCGTACTCAATATGTTGAGATTCATGGCTTCAGATCAGCCCAATATTTTGATACATCAGGTGTACTCCAGGTTTCGGTGTTGGGTCCTCTGTTATTTATCAATGATTTATTGACTACAAACTGGATACTAATTTTTTATTATATGCTGATGATGTTAAATTGTATAAAAGGATCGAGTTTGTACAGAAATGCATCGAACTTCATAGAAATCTTGAATTAATCATTGAATGGTGTATTACAAACAATCTTCAACTAAACAAAAAATGCATGTCTTTCACAAAAAATCAACGCCAATTGTTTATTACTACTTACTAAATGGCGTTCCTATTTCGCGAGTGAACGTGTTCAGAGTCCTTGGCGTTCTATTTGACAGCAAATTATTGTTTTCTCCTCACGTAAATGCAGTTATTTCTGAAGCTTTGAAATATGTTGGTTTCATTGTTCGATGTACACAGGATTTTACAAATAGTGTTGAAATTAAGACTATACGTCATAATATGTGAGATTTAAGCTAGAATATGCGGCAGTAGTATGGGTTCCAGGCTATAATGTTCTCGCTAACTTAGAAATAATACAGCGAAATTTTTTAAATTATTTGACTTTTAAAAGTGTCGGTTTTTATCCAGAACAAGGCTTGTCATGAATTGCTAAGAAGGTGTAATTTATCTTCTCTCAAAAAAGAAGAGCATACTTCACGTTGGTAATGATATACAAGATAATTAATAACTTTGTTGACTGCTCAGATAATTTATCGAATTATTGTATGTACAGTGCGTTTCATTAACTTTGATAACATTTTGATCAGCTGTAACTTTTCTGTTTTTAAAGATATCGGAATGAAGCAAAACCAATGCATTTGCAAGTTTTTCTTATTTGAAAAACAAAACAAAGACCAACGATTTTGAGAGATCTTAACCTAACATATTTTTTTAAATGGAACGCCCTGTATATTATTGGATATTTGGATTCTATTTCCAAGCATATTTTAATAAGCATATCCTATACCTATCTTCAACTGTTGTTTGAGAAATAGTATTTACAAACATGTCAATCTATGTGTTATGTGTTATCCTCAAAAAAAAAAAGTTAAGATTAGTTTAGTTGCTATCCTTGAGCTACCAAATGAAAGCAATGCTAGAATGTTCAGCTTTACTCTTTGCTGCCATGCAATTGGTTGCATACCTTTAAGGTAAGGATTTTTAAATACATAAATTTTCATTACTAGGTTAAAATATACAGGGCGTTCATCTTACTATAATTGTGATATTCTCTGTAATCAGAAAATATGGGGTATTTAATAAATATGTTTCTGTAATATCTTCATAAGAAAATCGACTTTTGATAGGTATACATTTTGTTTTGTTTTTCAAAAAAAAAAAAATTTTCCTTTAAAAGCAAAATAATATTTTTATGATTTATTATTTCATTTGTATTTATCAATTTCATATTTACCTCTCTTTGATTGTGTTATGTGTTATCCTCTTGTTTTTAGTTTTTGTTTATTTGTAATTTTTTTGTTGTTGTATTTTTGTTGATTTTAGTTAAGATTAGTTTAGTTTTTTATTTATTATCCTTGTTTTTTTGTACCAAATGAAATTTGAAATTTTTAGAATGTTCCATTTTTTACTCTTTGTTCTTGCCTTGTAATTAGTTGCATACCTTTAAGGTAAGGATTTATTAAATAAATAAATTATGATCCTATTAGGTTAAACTATACAGGGCGTTCATCTTACTATAACCCTTTGTGAATATTCTTCTGTAATTGTCCAGAAAATATGGGGTACGTGTTAATAAATATTTTCTGTAATATCTTCATAACCGAGCACAATTTCGACTTTTGATAGGTATACATCTTTTGTGTAAAATAAAATCCTCTGCCTATTTCTGATAGTTGCGTGTAAATATTTAAACGTACAAAAAAGTTACAGAAGAATATGTACAAAGAGTTGTAATAAAATGAACGCTCTGTATGATTTAATCTAATAGGAACATAATCACTGCATAGTTCATGAAAAGATATCTAAGCAACAACAAATTTTGTCAAATCGGTTAACTGGGTTCTGAGTTAAGGAGAAAATAAGAGAAAAAAAAAGAAACTTTAACAGCCTGTAACTTTTTTGCGACATTTTTCGTTCAAGCAAGTTAAAAGTGGTTAAATCGACACCATTTGGGTTCTAGATTATACCCTTGACGGAGGTATGTAACATTCGTTAGGTGACACCCTGTAGATTGTATTAGTAATAAAATAATAAGTAGTCTTTCTCGATATTGTTTATTTTTGTATAAAAATATGTAACCCCCACATTAAGTACGGATTTCTAGATTACGTTAATATTTATGCAATCACAAAACATTAGTAATTTTACTTATATTCTAGTTTAAAAATTATTCACTAAAGCGAACAATTGTAGTTTAGCGCTTGAAACAGATTTTTTAAACGTATTTGTGGGAGGTAGGAGTCAGTCACTGCCCGAGGACTTAATTATCTATAATAGCAGAAACCACACCTATGCCTGTAGCATGCATTCTATGCGATTTTTTTTACACTACGTTTCCTTAGTATTGTAAAACATTGTTTTAACGTTACTCTTTAAACTTTTAGTTCGAATATAAACCTATGAGAAAACAATTTCACTAAAATGCATGTACTAGATTTCTGTTAAAACAACAAATTATTTTTCTGATTATTTTTAATTCCATGTAACTTAAACCAGTACGCAGTACAAATTAATAAAACAAATTTAGGAATACGGTTCTTTGTTGCAGTTGAAAAATACCAGGCCTCTACATTTGATAGGCCCTAAACAAATCTATAATGATGTTTTAAATAATGCTACTTTGTCCTCCATTATACTTTATTAAAGACAAATTGTGGCTATTACTTATTTGAGAACCTATTATTTGCTTTATTTTGAGAAATTATATAACAAATAATCAATTAAATAATTTGGTCATGTAGTAATAAAAATTCTACCAAGTACATTAGTGTTGTTTTTGTGTCTACTTAATCATTTATCTCTAATTTTTAAATTAATTGCTTGTAATGACTTGAATACTGAATTGAGTTATAAAATTAATGAAACATAATGTAAAGTTCATGTTGAGTAAACGTTTTTAATTGTGGTGTTTATTGAAATGATTTGACATAGACTAGGTGTTTAGAAATAAGTGCGTTTCCTTTAAATATATTACGTAGAGAGCACATTAAAGTATATACCTAATTAAACAATATAGCCTGACAGGTGATATTTTAAAAATAGACAAATATCATTAAAGTAATAGAATATAAAGGGTGTAACTATTGGAAATTGTAGGTGTAAGGACAGTAATGAAATACGTGTTTACTGTGTAAGATTTATTCGAGAATTATTTTGCCAACAATATGAATAGAAACGATCAGAACCGTCACCATTAATGCAGTGGCGGCTCGTCGTATGAAGCAACTGAGGCCGCGCTCACTGTAAAATTTGGCTTTCACTGTATATTTCAATACCCCATAATTTCTAATACGATTGCCTACTACATTTATCAGAATTCAATGTAACGAACTAAAATAATTCCTTCAATTTTAGCCCTCGTATGTTATAACGTACTTTTGGTTTACATTTCAATATCCCGCCGTTTCTGTTTCTACCCGCGTGGGGAGTCCGGGTCACCCACCAATCCCACGACAGTAAGGCCCAATTTTCCGAGCTTCAAATTGCGTCGCACATGCCTATACGTTATGGTTTCCCCCACCATGCGAGACGGTTAAAATCGATGTTTTTCGCTCCATGTCCGCTCGAGACAGGCCAGATTTCTGGCGCCTCAAGTTTTTACTTTTTAGTTCAATGGCAAATGTTGATGTGATAGTGGCTAGTGACCGTAGGGAACTTGTGAACTGTAGATTATTTACGTGTGTGTCGCGATTAATCGATTGTTCAAGTGTTAATACTTTTATTTATGTGTTTTGAATTTCCAGTGGTTAGTCTTAGTGGTTGATTAGTTGAATTTAACTTCTTAAATATTCTGAAGATTAGATGGTAAGCGCAATGGTAAAGTTTTAGGGACAAGGCAGGTAGGATTAATTTAAAGAAATAAAAAACAACTAACAGAATAGGGACTTAATTTAAATGTATATTATCGATAGGCTCGTCGATAATTATTTATAATAATGAATCCCTCTCACCATATTGTTTTATCTCTATTTGAACCGCCTATTTCAATACGTAATGAAGTAGAGAAACAACAAATTTTGAATAGTCGGGCCAACGCTTAAAATATCCCGAATATGCAAACAAATATCCGGAAAAATCGTTTGATTATTTACTACAAATGTATTCAAACATATTTGACAGATAAGTTGAAAAACGAACTTTTACTTTATGTTTTGTACAGAGATGAACAATTTTATAATTTAGAAGTTCAGAAAACGGTAAAAATATTATTTATACAAGGAATTTAAAATGATATTTTCGGAAACATACAAATTATTTTACTTAGTTTTAACAATTCCTGCAACAAGTGTTTCAGAAGAACGAAACTTTCGTGCCTTGAGCGCATTAAGACTTACTTAAGAAATACGATGACACAAGAGCGCTTAAGGGCGCCGTATTCCTGAAAAAGTGTTTTCTACAAATATAAATAATTTTAGACATTTAAGAACTGAATAATATAGAGTTTAGCAAATAACAAGGATGTTATTTCATGCCACCTGCAAATATTCAAAGGTACCGAAGTAAAATCAATATTTAACATCAGAAAGCGATCTATCCAATGAATTTTTAGGTACTGAAATCTTTCAAAATACGTATTTTTTAAATTCAACTATAGATGTAAACATTGTTATAACATAAACTTACATAGTTCTGCATATAAGATTGTTCACTTTTGTTTATAAGTATGTGAAAATAATTGTTAAATAGTAAAAGTGGATAAACAAAACATCAATAATTCTATTTTTGATATTACTTTTGCTCTACGAGTTTTATTTTTCGAGATTTCAGTACCTAAAAAACACCACAAATTTGATCATTTTACGGCGAGAGATACGGGCACCTTAAACAATTTATCGATGATGGCTATAGAAAGAGAACTGTTGCAAAGTCTTAGCGCCGATTCCCAATTTTATGAAGACATTATAAATAAATTTGCGAATTTAAAAGACCGACGAATAGACTTGTTTTATAAGAAGTGAAAGTATTACAATTTTTTTGGTAAAAGTGGCTTTGTTTTGTATGTAAATAGATAAGTAGTTGGTAAAATTGGTGTTTATTTTTTTATATTTTTTAGTGTTTTAAACACGTAGGAACAATTTTTTAAATTATTTGATGCTGAAACATATTTTTTCTATTATTTAGTTTTTTAATTTATGGTTAAGGATAGCAGGGCTATTGGCGAATACCTCCATAATAAAAAATGGTCAACGCGTCAAGGAATAGGTATTACCTCGGGGTGACGTATACATTTATTCCTATTTAGGTATTATTTGGGCCTCACCTCTTGCAGCTACCACGAGCCGCCACTGCATTAATGTCGCAAAAAGACATTTACAATTTAGATGTTTTGTTATCATTTAATAAACGTATATATACAGGGTGATTCTTAATCTATACGCACAAACTTGTGAAATTATAGCTGAGGACAAATAATGACGAATAGTGAAAAAAAAAATGTACAAATGTAGTCAAATATTTTCAGTTTAGGAAGTTTACAAAAATTTATCAGGCTAAATTTTTTATTTATAAAAACTGAGAAGTAAACAAGTGGGGACGATATGTTTGATATTTGTAGAAGTACTTTGTTATCAGTTGTGGTTGCTATTCGAGTTTATTTTCACGCAATTATAAAGGTAGTGTACAAAACTTCTCAAAGGAAGAACTTATGGACATGATACAGGCATAAGGAGAATCACATTAAAATTCAGTGCAGCAGCTGCAGCTCATCTTTATGCCCAAAGATTTCTCTAAAGATATCATCATTTTTGCGTGTGGTTCAGCGGGATAGAGAAATTGCCAATTTGCGTCCAAGGCCTGGGCAACATGGGGGAGCTATTGGACCTAGCCAAATTATGAATCCCAAGGAAGAGATTTTAAATGCTGTTGTAAATACTACAAAATCCGTTTAATCAATAACCGTCATCTTCATATACAATTTATTGCGATAACAATGGCACTCTTTAAAACGAATTTGACAACTTGAATTGCTAGCGTGTTTGTAATGAAGTCTACTTTCAGCATTGGCATTACTTCTTAGTTGTTTCAACCACTAATTATCTAAAACTTTCTTGCAAAAAGCTGTTTGAGTTTATGGCTCAATTCTTTTATGACATTGACATTTTAAAAGATAGCAAATGTAAATATAAACACATATTTGACCTTGGACCAGTTACTTTTCTATTTAATTGTTCTGAGATGTCGCTACATCCGTAATTGAGAATTTCTTTATATAAAAAAAATCGGAGGAATTTTCGGTAAAATTAATTTTCTTAAAAACGTGACTTTCAGATATCGCTACTATGTACTATTGTAAAACAACTAGTCCTCCTTTCATTTAGATTAGATCAGCCATTTTGCATATTCAGAAATATATTTGGCATCATATTTTAAAACGTCTTGTATAACTGTGAATTGAAAAATGATCCCTACCAAAATGCTAAAATAAACGTCCTTGTTTTCTGCGTATTTTGACGACGTTACGTTGTATGTATTATTAGATGCTTTGTTGACCTATATACCTACTACGATTATAGTAATAAAAATGGACCTTAGAAAAACTAGAAAATTTAATGAGAATTTGAGAAATTCTATTACAGCAAGAAAATGTGTAGTTCCGGTTCAATAGGTGCCATAAAAATATTTGAATTAAACAGGCTGCAGTTAAATTAAGTAAGTAATTTGTTGTCTAAATTGTTTACAGAGAACAATTTTTTTATTGAGCAACAAGATGGACACATTTAAACTGTGTTGGGTACATATGTTGCGCTAATGGAAGTCAAATTGGTTTAGACTTGAATAAATGTAAACAAATGCTTGTTTATTGGTTTTTAAAATTTACAGGGTGCCCGTATGCGAATTGGCTACAGTGTTCACTAGTCGCTTGGTCGTAACTCGCATGCGTATTTGATAGCAGAGGGCGATTATAGTTGGGGAGTTAATGGGGTTTACCTGCTGTCGTTTAAATTTTAAACTTCATTTCAAAATTTTGTTGTTGTAAATTTTATAAATTGATTAAAATTCAAAATTTTACCCTTTAAGATTTTTTTAAATATTTTTACACATCTTTTTTTTTATAAAACGTAAAATTTTACACCTCATTATTTTACTACTTCCAAAATAATAGCGTATAAAGTCGATTTCTTGCTGTTTATGTACTAATGTTTTATTAAACGCTGGTTTTGATGGAAAAATTAAAATACAGTGTTTAACATAGAACTTTGGTGTGTTAGTAAAATTATCTGCTCAAGGTCATTCCATTTCAAAAATATTTTATTAGTCTATTGATAAAGATGTGACAAGTAGCTACATCTCTTTGATATGCTATGGAAACCAATTGTTAATTATACACCGTAAAAAATTTTTTAAGTAAAATATCACTCAAAATCTATACAATTGTGTTAAAATAATAAAACCGCCATATAAAAACGAGGTGGTATAACAACAAAATAAAAGATTCAGAAATCAACAGCCATTCGAGCGGTGAAAAGGAAAACCGATACAAAAATCAAGACACACCAGGAAGCAAAATAAGAAGATTCAAGTTCCGAAGAAGATGATACGGCTAACGCCCCATGTATATATTGTCGTGAACGTTACTATGAATCTAAAAAGACGGATGGCTGGGTAAGATGTACCTATAAAATGCCTGAAATGGTCACGAGAGCTGTACCGGATTTCCAGATTGAGAGCTAGATGCGTTTGAATAGAGATCCTGCTGGCGCAAGTCTTTTTTTATACCTCATCACACATACGGCCATGCCCCGAGGCCAATTACCAAAACGTGGTAAATAATATTTAGTTACACTGTATAGTTAGCCCATAGAATAAATATTTGATTTCTTATTATTACGCGTCTTCTCTAAAATAAAAAACTACCTATTACCCATTTTCTCCCTTAGATATAAGGTTCTGCCCCACATTCTCCTGTGTTACTACAAAACACAAAATTGAGTTATATTATCAATATATGCTAAGCTAAGATAACCGAAATAATTTCACTCGTAATTGAGTTTGAGGTTACTCAGTGTTATTTTTTACTGTGTAATGACTAAGCAGACTAATATTACTTTTACAAAATGTTGTATTAGTCCCAGTTAGAGTTTTCTTTATTTCAATTATAGTTCTGGAACATTTTCTAGTGACTTTCTTATTTGAAAACATTTTACAAATGCTCATTTAGCCCAAGGAATAATCTCTAATTGCTTGTAGTTTTGTTTTGAATTTTAGCAGGAATAATACTTTGTAACTGGCGACTTCGCCAAAAATCAAAATTGTTTGAAAGCTGCAAGTAAAAATTCATATTGTTCAATGGATGCTACGTATTACTAGTTGTAGCTCCCCCATGATAATTAATTTGTGAAACACTCGCATGAACAATTCAACGAGACCCTAGTTACTAGGGGAATGATAAACGAACCTTGAAATACAATTGTAACTTGCTTTGCCAAAGTTTACCGATGTTTCGAATGAGACTTGAAACTATGTTACTTATTTACATATTGTTTTAGAAATATGACTTTAGTTTGTGATCTATTTTTATAAATGTCATACAATTTTAGAATTATTTGTTTTTATTTGCTTCCAAAATTTCATGGAAGAACCAATTAAGACTGTAATTCTTTACTCGATGTTTATCAGTGTGCTCTATAATTTTTGAAATTGCTTAAATTTTTTGTTTCATTTTCTGTTTTTGTGAGACAATTATTTTTATGTAATTTTAGTTATATTTTAAATGTTTTTTGCTATATTCTGTCGTTTTTAATTTTTACTTATTATACATGTTTAAGGTTTGTTTCTATAGCAGTTAGAAACTGTTTGAAACTATAAAAAATATTCGACCAGTTAAGTTGGGAACGAATTGCCAGCGAATTTAATGCAAGAAGTAGTTGGGTCGCAACCGTTCACTAATTGATTGTAGCAGAGGAACATTATAGTATAGTCCTGGCTCGTAAAATATGAGATTTCTGGAAATAAGAAAAAAATATACTATTTAAATGATCAATATACCGAGTAAGTAATGCAGTACGGCTACTACTTGCTTATTAAAAATATATTATACCTACATTTTTGACCTAGAAATTCTATTTTGCTAATTTGCAGAATTAATTTATTAAATAACAGCCAGTATTATTTTATTTTTAGAATTATCAGATAGTACCTACTTCTTGTAAATTTTTTTTCTGCTTCTGCTTCATTATTTATTAAATTATTTTTGGATGAAGCAATACATAGATGAAGATATTTTCAGACAATATACATTATTTTGATGCATAATTAGTTTTCTTATTATAATTATTTAATTAAGAAAAGTAATGAGATTTGAAAAAATCTATCAACGTAATTTATACCTACCATAGTAATAATTATTATTACTATACTTGCAAGTCATTACAATTATTTTAGGAGGTGATAGAATACGTGATTTTGAGTTGATTGAAACAAACATTTTTATTACAAATATTTCTATATTTTTTTTATTAGGAGTGAATGGATTATTTACATGATTTAACCAACAAAATCCAAAGTGGCTTCGTTACTTACCTAGAACTTCATAAACATGGTTTGTCTACTTGTAAAAGCGAAGAGTCCAATTCAAACGTGGATTTATTCAAACCTTTGTGTGTAGGTTTACGAGGAGCGTTTAGGAGAGAAAGTACAGCCCTTAAGGTTAACAATGAGACCTTGCCCTACCCATAAATAAATGCATCTGAACATAACATGCAGTGATGTAGCTTAATATCTCTTATCAGTGTTTAAATATTTTGATAACCTGTTACACACGAGTGTAAATAAATATTTAGTATGCAAAGTAAAATGGATTAATTTGCGTCTCCTGGCCTGTAGTGTTCTCAAAATTGATGCCAGTTTTGAAAATACTAATATGGTTTGTATATTGAATATATTGCGTTTTCTCAATTTCGCTAATAATATTTTAAAGTAAAATTAAGTATAATAATAATGAATAATAATAATATCTCTACCCCTCATTCTAATCACAGGGATTAGCCCAGAAGTCGGAGACTTGTGCGGGAGAGGGGGCGGCATATTATTATTAAGCAGGCCGCATTTGCGCCCAGAAATGACTTACGTTGGTAGGCCCTAACCACTATTCAGTGCAGGAATGAAGGAAACCTGGAAAACCTCATTAATTAGGGGAGTAGTCAAATATCAACCGGTATCAATCTCTCACATTGACCCAAGCTAACATTCTTCCACCTTACCATACCCGCAGAAAGGGTGCCAATCCTCTCCACGAATATAGCTTATATACGGTCTACCGGCAGCTGGGCGCGAACCAACACCGATCTAGTCACCTCAATTCAAGTACTGACGCCTTAAACCGCGCGACCACTGACCGACCGAATGTAATTGTGACTGTTTGAAAAAAAAAAACCAGATGCTAAATATATATATTGATTAAATGTTGGATGTTATTTTGTAATTTTAAATTATTATTGCCCAGCAAGGTCCACGAGGAGGTAGGAGCGTTCTCTGCCAAGCGGGTATGATTAGTATTGGGTAGGATAAGAGGAACAAAAAAAAAACAGAGAAACAATAAGTAATAAGTTAAAAATACCTCTTTAAACGAAAAAAAATTAATAGAAAATAAATATAAAAACAATTTTGGATGTATTTATAGCCTAGGGATATATAGATATAATACCTAAATACTACATATACTTCATAACAACGACACCATAAAAAACACAGCAAAAAAATTATTATTTAAATTTTAAAAAAATCCGACGATGATACTGGAGTAGTAGTTACTAGTTAGTTAGTTTTGAGTAAAACTTTTTTATTGATCAGTAATTAACAATTAGTAGTATGTACAATATATGAAGTATCTATCCAATTTTTTAAAATATACATTTTAATAATCGATCTTCTACATTTATTCTTCGTAATATTAATAACACATCG